>OZ026528.1:43755127-44383271 GCA_964019695.1 Loripinus fragilis
CGCGGTTCCGTGAGAGATATGTGAGTGTGGCACTTCCAGGTTATTGTAGTCGTGTGGCTGTCTCTGTCTCATCCTCGCGGTTCCGTGAGTGATATGTGAGTGTGGCACTACCCGGTTATTGTAGTCATGTGGCTGTCTGTGTTCTGTGTCTCATCCTCGCGGTTCCCTAAGTGATATGTGAGTGTGGCACTTCCAGGTGATAACAGTAATGTGGCTCTCTGTGTTCTGTGTCTCATCCTCGCGGTTCCGTGAGAGATATGTGAGAGTGGCACTTCCTGGTTATTGTAGTCGTGTGACTGTCTGTGTTCTGTGACTCATCCTCGCGATTCCGTGAGTGATATGTGAGTGTGGCACTACCGGGTTTTTGTAGTCGTGTGGCTCCCTTTGTTCTTTGTCTCATCCTCGCGGTTCCGTGAGTGATATAAGAGTGTGGCACTACCGGGTTATTGTAGTCATGTTGCTGTCTCTGTTCTGTGTCTCATCCTCGCGGTTCCGTGAGAGATATGTGAGTGTGGCACTTCCAGGTTATTGTAGTCGTGTGGCTGTCTGTGTTCTGTGTCTCATCCTCGCGGTTCCTTGAGTGATATGTGAGTGTCGCACTACCGGGTTATTGTAGTCATGTGGCTGTCTCTGTTCTGTGTCTCGTCCTCGTGGTTCCGTGAGTGATATGTGAGTGTGGCACTTCAAGGTTATTGCAGTCGTGTGGCTATCTGTGTTCTGTGTCTCATCCTCGCGGTTCCGTGAGTGATATGTGAGTGTGGCACATCCCTGTTATTACAGTAGTGTGGCTCCCTGTGTTCCGTGTCTCATCCTCGCGGTTCCGTGAGTGATATGTGAGTGTGGCACTTCCCGGTTATTGCAGTAGTGTGGCTCCCTGTGTTCTGTTTCTCGTCCTCGCGGCTCCGTAAGTGATATGTGAGTGTGGCACTTCCAGGTTATTGCAGTCGTGTGGCTTCCTGTGTTCTGTGTCTCATCCTCGCGGTTCCGTGAGTGATATATGAGTTTGGCACTACCGGGTTTTTGTAGTCGTGTGGCTGTGTGTGTTCTGTGTCTCATCCTCGCGGTTCCTTGAGTGATATGTGAGTGTCGCACTACCGGGTTATTGTAGTCATGTGGCTGTCTCTGTTCTGTGTCTCGTCCTCGTGGTTCCGTGAGTGATATGTGAGTGTGGCACTTCAAGGTTATTGCAGTCGTGTGGCTATCTGTGTTCTGTGTCTCATCCTCGCGGGTTCGTGAGTGATATGTGAGTATGGCACTTCCAGGTTATTGCAGTCGTGTGGCTATGTTCTATGTCTCATCCTCGCGGTTCCGTGAGTGATATATGAGTGTGGCACTACCGGGTTTTTGTAGTCATGTGGCTGTCTCTATTCTGTGTCTCATCCTCGCGGTTCCATGATATGTGAGTGTGGCACTTCCAGGATATTGTAGTCGTGTGGCTCCCTTTGTTCTGTGTCTCGTCCTTACGGTTTCGTGAGTGATATGTGAGTGTGGCACTTCCAGGTTATTGCAGTCGTGTGGCTCCTTGTGTTCTGTGTCTCGTCCTCGCGGTTCCGTGAGTGATATGTGAGTGTGGCACTTCCAGGTTATTTTAGTCGTTTGGCTTCTTTTGTTCTGTGTCTCATCCTCGCGGTTTCGTGAGAGATATTTGAGTGTGGCACTTCCAGGTTATTGTAATCGTGTGGCTCCTTGTGTTCTGTGTCTCATCCTCGCGGTTCCGTGAGTGATATGTGAGTATGGCACTTCCAGGTTATTGCAGTCGTGTGGCTCCTTGTGTTCTGTGTCTCGTCCTCGAGGTTCCGTGAGTGATATGTGAGTGTGGCACTTCCAGGTTTTTTTGTCGTTTGGCTTCTTTTGTTCTGTGTCTCATCCTCGCGGTTTCGTGAGTGATATGTGAGTGTGGCACTTCCAGGTTATTGTAATCGTGTGGCTCCTTGTGTTCTGTGTCTCATCCTCGCGGTTCCGTGAGTGATATGTGAGTATGGCACTTCCAGGTTATTGCAGTCGTGTGGCTCCTTGTGTTCTGTGTCTCGTCCTCGAGGTTCCGTGAGTGATATGTGAGTGTGGCACTTCCAGGTTATTTTAGTCGTTTGGCTTCTTTTGTTCTGTGTCTCATCCTCGCGGTTTCGTGAGTGATATTTGAGTGTGGCACTTCCAGGTGATAACAGTAGTGTGGCTGTCTATGTTCTGTGTCTCGTCCTCGCGGTTCCGTGAGTGATATGTTGGTATTGCAATTCCAGGCTATGGTAGTCGTGTGGCTGTCTATGTTCTGTGTCTCGTCCTCGCGGTTTTGTGAGTGATATGTGAGTGTGGCACTTCAAGGTTATTGTAGTCGTGTGGCTGTCTGTGTTCTGTGTCTCGTCCTCGTGGTTCCGTGAGTGATATGTTGGTATTGCACTTCCAGGTTATGGTAGTCGTGTGGCTGTCTATGTTCTGTGTCTCATCCTCGCGGTTCCGTGAGTGATATGTGAGTGTGGCACTTCCAGGTTATTGCAGTCATGTGGCTCCCTGTGTTCTGTGTCTCATCCTCGCGGTTCCGTGAGTGATATGTGAGTGTGGCACTTCCAGGTTATTGTAGTAGTGTGGCTCCCTGTGTTCTGTGTCTCATCCTCGCGGTTCCGTGAGTGATATGTGGGTGTGGCACTTCCAGGTTATTGTAGTCGTGTGGCTCCCTGTGTTCTGTGTCTCATCCTCGCGGTTCCGTGAGTGATACGTGAGTTTGGCACTTCCAGGTTATTGTAGTCGTGTGGCTATCTGTGTTCTGTGTCTCTTCCTCGCGGTTCCGTAAGTGATACGTGAGTTTGGCACTTCCAGGTTATTGTAGTCGTGTGGCTATCTGTGTTCTGTGTCTCATCCTCGCGGTTCCGTGAGTGATATGTGAGTGTAGCACTTCCAGGTGATTGCAGTCATGTGACTGTCTGTGTTCTATGTCTCGTTCTCGCGGTTCCGTAAGTGATATGTGAGTGTGGCACTTCCAGGTTATTGTAATCGTGTGACTGTCTGTGTTCTGTGTCTCCTCCTTACGGTTCTGAGAGTGATATGTGAGTGTGGCACTTCCAGGTTAATGTAGTCGTGTGGCTGTCTGTGTTCTGTGTCTCGTCCTCGTGGTTCCGTGAGTGATATGTGAGTGTGGCACTTCCAGGTTATTGCAGTCGTGTGGCTCCCTGTGTTCTGTGTCTCATCGTCGCGGTTCCGTGAGTGATATGTGAGTATGGCACTTCCAGGTTATTGCAGTCATGTGGCTCCCTGTGTTCTGTGTCTCATCCTCGCGGTTCCGTGAGTGATATGTGACTGTGGCACTTCCAGGTTATTGCAGTTGTATGGCTCTCTGTGTTCTCTTGTCTCTTCCTCGCGGTGTCGTGAGTCATTTCATTTCCAAGCACTGCCATTCAGTTGGTAGTCTCGATTCAATCAGCGTAGACCCGGATCCAACTGCTCCTATATGAGCAGTTTGATCCGGGTAAATCCTGTGTTCTAGATTTGTTTAAAACCACGTGATGTGGCTATTCTGACCAGTTTTATGGACACCTTTACATTGGTCAGTGGCTTAAACATTATCAACTAATTTTATAGTCAACATTTCATTTGTCTATTATTGGAGATTACTCGCCTAATCGTACATTGATTTCTACATCGTAATCTGATATACAAGCTAGTTCCGTTGGGGGATATCTCAAGGTATGAAATATACTGTCCGTTCAGAAAGAAAATTGTCGATTTGTATGAGTGAGCTAGTGTTATTTTGGTATTTTTATACGAGGCATGGTCTCCTTTGATTGAACCATGCTATGAGAAGGAAAACATGTTTTTAATTGTACGTTGTTGTTATTTTTGCAAAACGAAGCTCAAAGTGAAGGCTGAACAGCTTGGTATTTTTCGCTGCCAACAAATGTACATGCATAATATAATAATCCCTCTAGTGTCTATAACCTTGACTTAGATATTCTGACGCAAACAATCTTTTGTTTATTTACAATTAACCTATACCGTATATTGTTCTTTCAAAGATGCATAGTAATGAGGCTATTCTACTTTTTATAGAAACAGGTAAAGCATGACTTTTCACTGCTAAGAGCATATGCAATAATATGGTGTAGGTTCAATATAACTGTAAACTGAGACTACCTGCACGCCCAAAATCAAGGTAAACTTGCCAAAGTTTGTTTACATCGATTCTCATCTATCTTTGAAAGTACAATACTATTATGTAAAATAGTAAATTAACGAAGCATTGTTTGCGACAGGTTATCTGAGTCAAGGTAGTAGCTTGCATGCCCGGTAGCTTGGTAATTCAGGTTTGGTAGTGACGTAGCCCAAAATATGTCCCTCGTCATTAGCAAATCCGACAATTGACACAAACTGCGCTGTATAAACACAGATGATGGATGGAACCCTGAAAAGTGCATGAAGGGGTTTGTACTATTTTGGGGCGATGTGAAACAAAGGCGCTGATCAGCTATATGTTTCTGCACAACTGATATGCGCATTATCAGGTTTGCTCATGATGGCTCATTTTGTCAACAGGCGATAAATTACGAGTTGACAGCTTAAGCAGAAGGTTCTTAGCATCAATGGTCTATATTATAAGTCCTATCTCTTTGCGCCTACAGACCAACGCAGCACAAGACTTCACAGTGGAAGGGAGCATAGTTCTCGAGTGTCTCCAAAGTAGACTGACTGATCTGTAAGTTCGCCAATGGATTGCTCTACACGAACTCTGTATAGCTTTATCAAGAAATTAAGTTTCCTACATTTACAACGTTCCAGTGGCTATTTCCGAGCCAGCTGTGCAGAGGTATATGGCGTTATAACGGCGCCATGGTTTGGATAAACTTTGTCGCCTAACAGAACTAATTCGTCCGGAAACTGAAGGCCCGTTCCTATCTCTTGCATCAGGGCATACTGCTGTGCTTTAAATGGCCCTGATAACCGCTCTCAATGTAACAAATTGTTCCATGAACGTCAACCACAACCTGTGTATGTATACAATGAAAGTGACGATGGCCAGAATAATACAGTTCTTGTGGCTCTACCTCTGGTCTTTAAATACGATGAGATGTGCCATCTATGGCACCAACGGCCGAAGGTAGTTTGGCTCATGTTTCAAGCATCGCCCGCCATTCGGCTACTGTTGGCCAAATGAGATAAGCTTTAACTTGTTCAAAGAAGAAAGGCAAAATGTATTTTGTGCGCTCCGATTTTTTTCTGTTCTTACCTGTTATCTATATTTCGTTTGTTCACTATCGTATTTCATGCACACTGTTATCTGGGGGGAAGAGGGGCGCGCAGGCCTAGTGGTTAGAGCGTCGGACTAAGGATAGGGCGACCTGGGTTCCATCCTCAGCCAGGTCGGTATGTTGTTTCCTTGAGCAAAGAAACATTTACTCCCCAAAAGTACTGGTAATGCCCAGGAATAGGTGGCTCCGTCTCAACATGACTGGAAGATTGTTTACCAGGACGTTAAACAACAACAAAAAAAAAACACACACAAAAAAAACACACACTGTTTTATGTGCGCATAGAACATTATTCCGTGTTTCTGGGTGCTAGTTTTTGCACTCGGTGTATCATTTCGTGTACTCTTATTATGATTCCATGTACTCCGAGTATTAATCCGTACACACGGAGTATAATTAAGTGCGCTGGGAATCTTACATGTTTTGCCTTTATAAAGGATCATTGACGGTTTGGGCCTTATACGCATATTTTTCTGATTCTCATGTAGTATCAGTGCAATAGGTGAATTTAATGGCAAAAGCCAGCTAGCAAAATATTTTCAAAACTCCTACGCACTCGAGAGATATGGCGGGTAGAAATTGGAGAGGTCTGAAATTTCATGATATTGAAAAGTGATTTAAAAAGTGATTTCTGCATTTTTTTCTTGATTTATTCGGTAGGCATGGTGATATCTATTGAACATATCATATGCAGAGTATTAACGAATCAAGATGATTGATGAAATTGTTTTAAAAACAATATATGTTTTGTAATAAAATGATTTTGGGGAGATAATTTAGAAGTAACCTGTACATTTTGACTACATGTACCGTAAATAATACAAAACTGAAATCTCAAACAAAAGAATTGAATACTTTTGAAGGAATGAAAGTGTCCCATTTAGCATTGGACAGTAAAACCGATTCTAACTAGATCATTTGAATACTACTTTTGCTTTGTTTAAAGGGCATAGCATGTCGAAATGTATTTAAAGTGTCCGAATATTTATGGTATATATATATACATGTTTAGCCAAATTGAAAGATAATTTATTGAACCTGTTATAACTCTTTGAATGCCAGCGGGGAATTGTGTCATCTGCCAATAGTCTTTCACAAACAGTTTGAACCCAGATGAAGACCACAGAATGTCGGTCTTGATCTAGGTCCAAACTGTTTGACACTCTGATAGTGGTCCTGGTGGTTTATTTGTAAAAACTTAATTTTGAAGAAAGTCAGCAGACGACAATAAAAACATGAACAATTCCCTAGCATGCAAGTAGATAAGTACAGGACGTTTGCAAAAGAATGTGATTTTCTACACGCAGGTAAGTTTACTTCGAGATGACCCCCATTTAAGGATAATGTCATGGACGAATCCAATAATGGCGGTCCATTTTTTTTTTTTCATTTTTAATTACTGCAAATAGCGTAGAAAGCATACTTTTTCAAACCCAATTATAGGAAAATTAGCTCAATAAGCCTAAAAAACGACAAGTGGGTTATACGGGGGATGACTTTTGAAAAATATTCACAGAAAAAATTTAAAATGAATGACTAGAATGGCCCCCATTTTCATCTATCCTTACAGCAAAAGTGGAAAGAAGTCATGCTTTGAAATGTACATTTTCGGTCAATGTTAATCATTAATTAGTAAACAGGGACACCTTTTTTCATCTTTCAATGTTCTAATAGGGATTTCCGAAAAAAAATTGGTTCAACACATGTTCGTTTTCGGATCGCCATCTTGATTTTTCGATTTTTTGGATTCTCAAAATGCGCATTTTGAATCGGCTCATTGAGTGCATTGGAATGATGTGTGAATTGTAAAAACTACCTGTAATTGTGACCTTCAGGACTGACTGAGTCGATTTTTCATCCTCAGACCAGGATCGTTTTCATGACAGTTTGAAAGTTGTATATAACAGTCTCTACATCTTTGAGAAAGTTGACGACCGAATCACAGGAAGCAGACACTGATATCACTGCGCATATATTTATAAAAAAAAATAATCGACCATTTTTTCTATACCTTTATAAATTTCATGTCAGCTCATGAATTTCAGACCATTTAAATAAAAATATTTGAAAAACGTGTATTTCGTTAAAATACGATGATAAAAATAATCCGCGTATGTTTTGCCGGTTGGACTCTCTGGAAGTGCTTCGGTGATTAAGGTACTTCTTGCCTGCTTGCAAGCGCCTAACGATAAAGCCGATTAAAAACGGGAAACCAGACAAGTTCCGGAAAATGGCGTCATAGATATTAGACGACAATGACATCTCGACATTTTTGCTCCGTTTGATAAGTTTTTGCAGCATATTTTACAAATATGAACAGCGTCGTTCAGTTGCATAATAGTTTCTTCAAAATAACAATAATTATGCGTTACGAAAATGAACCAATTGCACATAATGGACGAAAAAGTGTGTTATATTTACAACTGTCACGTGACATCGTTGATGCGTTTCATTTTGCGTTGATTTTTTTCGGTGCCATTGATACGTTGTACAGTTTTTTTTATATCACCATGTGTTAAAAAATGTAATTAATAATTTTTATTATCTGAAAAATGTGTTGGAATTTTGCAATTTTTCCATATATGGTGTATAAAAAGTGTCATATTACAGCCCCTTTCGTCAATTGTAATTAGATAGCATTGAATGTATGTAGTATAGAGTTGCGCCGCTGACTTATCGGGGCACCCCTTCAAGCCACAAAGACAGGAAGGGTAGTTTTACGACATACCCCACAGGCAATGTGCTCGGTTATAAAAAATGTGATAAAAAGGGCTTACTAATTACAACAACCATCATGCTACCACAATACCAGCAACGACGGTGAAGAGAGGTGGCCAATTAAAACATTAATAAGTATTGAATGTTTGTTATTATTGTACAAAGCTCCATCCCCCTAGACAACGCCCCCAAAAAGGTGTGTTGAGGTTTAATAAATTAACAGTAGCTTTAATAATTGGTATTTTTTATTTTGTTAAAAGTTTTTACATGGGGAAGTATAAGAAAAAAATATCAAAATGACTATCTGAAATGGAAAACTAAATCTCTCTGCATTTATTCTTAAGAATTGGAAGTAAATGGACTAAAACAAAGTATATATCTTCAAAATTATACTCTTTACAGCAGCTTTTATGTTGTTGGAAACATATACAAGCAGATCTGTGCACTGTAAGGGAAAAAATAAAAAAAATCCATATATTTGGCCTTATAAAACGAGACTGATCTTTAACATACATGTTAAAGAATGTTGGACAATATTTTCTGTCCTTTATTCTGAACTACATGACATACATGGTACATATAAAATTAAAAAGATAAATCCATACGTTCATAATTTCTGACTGAACCCTTAAACATAGCTATTTTTTCCATAACCATGAACTAATGGACTCATTTCAAATGGACTCATTTCAAAATAATATTGTGATTAAAATGAAAAAATGTCTGATAGGTTGTGTTACATTGAGACTATTGTGAGGAGTGAGGACTGTTAGTCCGATTAGCTCAGTGGTAAGAGCAACTGACTTGCAAGTCAGGGGTCGTAGGTTCAAATCCTGCATCGGGCATTCACCTCCTTCAATTACTTAAATGGCACAGATTGTGGATCATTGGCTAAAGCCTTGTATTGACTTATTCCTTAACATATATTCTCATAGTGCATGTAGATATACATGTCCTTTTAAGATGCAAAAAGTTTTTTATTCACTGGCAGTAACTAAATTTTCACAGTTAAATTTTGTTAATATTGGAAGTACGGTTAATTTAAATATGTTATATTTCTCCTTTATCATTTTATAATTGAATATCATTTCATCAACAGAATTTACATGTACCGGGCAATAATTATTTTCTGGTTCATATTTGTAGACATACATGTATGCTGTTTTGGGGTCACAAATGTCATTTAAATTTACTAAAAAGGAAATAATGTGATGGAAAAATGTTAATTTTTATGAGATATGCCACAATTTTCTCATTTAAAAAAATCATAATATGTCAGCAGTTTTGGATGGTTCTGTGGAATTATTTTTTCTGTAGGTGCTCGTGTTGGTATTCATTTGGAAAGGGGAGAACGTATAAAACATTAGATCCAAATGGAAATTTCCTCCTCACATACATGTTAGAATGTGCCTCTTGTGTTGGAAATATCCAAAATTGAAATTGTTATGAAGTGAAGTCCTATTAATAGAAAATGCTAAGGTACATTTATTCAGGGCTGTGGAAATACCATGCCAGACTTGTTCGACTTGGTCTCATCTCATTCAGGACAAGTTAGAAATTTCTATTTACTTGTCCTTCGACAAGATACGAATGTATGTAGAAAGTTAATACCCTTCTGTATTTCATTGTGTATAAAGGAAAAAAATTGAAAAAAAAAACTTTTGAAAATAAGATTTCATAGAAAAATTATGCTATAACATGGTGTGCAGTATGTTTTGAAACAGGGATTTATCATAAACAACAAGTGAAGACTACAGTAGTGTGATATTGGGTTTGTTGTGCTGAAATACACTTTCAACAAATAATTTGGGACTATTTCATATTTGATTTTTTATAATGCAATTGTCACATAGCAAATCTAGCATATCGTGCGAGTTAAAATTATGTTTTTCTCCTACCCCTACCCCCCCCCCCCCCCGTCAAATAATCACACACAAATCAAGTAACAAAGATTTAGTAGGGAGGAGAAATGAATACTGTTATCATGCAGCTAGTCCATCATTCCATAAAAATTTAGATGTTTTTGTAATGTTGAAGGGCAGGGCTTATATAGGTTTTGTTGTTATTTCGATCAACTTTGCAACACAACATCAGACATGCGTGTACATAGAAAAAGGGCCTGAAGGATCAGTACTGCATGGGTTATTCCACTTTGTAGTTCAAACAATGGAATCCTAGGTACTTAAGTGTATCATTTCAATAGCGCGTAAGGGAGCGCATTGGCTCAGTGGTAGAGTACTTGACTCGAGACCGAAGGGCCGCGGGTTTGAGCCTCACCGGCGTCACTGCATTGTGTCCTTGAGCAAGACACATTAACCCTAGCTTAGTACTGATTAAACCCAGGAAGACCCGTCCCTACATAACTGAAAGATTGTTGATGGGACGTAAACAATCAAAACACACACACACACACAATCAATAGCGCAGTGGCTCAGTGGTAGAGTGCTTGACTCCAGGCTGAGGAGCCGTGGGTTCCAACCTCACTAGCGTGACTAGCGTCACTCCTTGTGTCCTTAAGCAAGACACATTAATACTAGCCTGGAAGAATCGTCCCTACCTAACTGAAAGATTGTTGATGGGATGTAAAGAATGAAATCAAACAAATCAATACTTTACAACAATGTGGTCCAATTTTATTGAGTTAGACTTAACAAGTTAACATACTAGTCAACAATATCAATCATGTTGGCATTCCTCCGAAACGAAGGGAGATAGAACAGAAGAATGAGATCGGTTTTACTCCTAAACCCACTCACAAATTTGGCCCAAGTGACCCTAATTTCAACAATTGTCCATAAGCCAAATATGACAGGATCACCTCTCTGAAAGCTGCGCCAGAGAACACACAACCATATCACCCACAAGTAAATGTTTATAACAGATATCATAGAGCCAGTTTTAAAGCAAAAATAATTTGCGTAAAATTGGGATTATTTTCTTATCCATTGGGTAAAACATGTGTTTTGGGTGCTCCAAAAAACTGTCTCATCGAGACGGTTCTTTTGAGTACCCACAACAAATGTTTTGGTTGAGAAATAATGATAATAATACTTTCGCTTGTAACTAACAACAGCCCTTCCTCCACCTGTGGAATGAGAATAATGACCTTAGAAATCATGTGATAAATCCCTATGAAAATATGGCGCTAGATTGAGGTGATTGGCCCTGTATCAGTAAACAGATTTGCTTCCCATTCAGCTACACAGCTCTTACCACAGTTATGTCCCTTTAATTATGCTTTATATATAGGCAAAGCAACAGAATGGTAGCCTTATATCAGTTTAAAATATGTTAGCCTTTGATCATGTTTGTATATGTTTTATTAGTGTTATTTTCTACATTACCCTTAAGTTATCTTAACATTTTACATCAATTAAACAAATTAATTGTAATCATTAAGGAGCATATAGTGCACATTTTTTAAATTATCTAATTTTAAGGAAGATGTACATGTTTCCAAGTCTTTCTTCTCAGGATAATTTACACTGAATTCCTTAAATACTTAAGTCACATAGAAATTTATAGCAAGAACTGGCCACCATACATTTTGAGGGACTACTTTTTTTGTTTACATTCTAAATGACATGTGGTCAATGGTAGACATTTTCTTTACCTTCAAGTCTATGGTAGGGGCACTTTACTTTTTTTACAAATTTGACTAGCTAGGCCCTTTTTGGAAATATTCATAATGCTGTTTGCTGTTGCACATATCAAAATAGCCCTATCTGTATCAATTAGGGAAATTAGGTGGATATTGGGTTTGTACAAGGTAGACAAATTTTCACTATTTTCATTTTGCAATATTTTTTTTTTCAAAAATTATATTTTTTCATTTGAAAGTACTGATAGTTGCGAAACTATACGGTTCCATTGAATTAATTGAGAAAATATCTATACCTACACATGTCGGACTTTTGAGGACATCGAGTGTTCGTATCTCATTCTGCCAGGACACTACCTGTATTTTTAATTCCTTAGCAGGTGGCAGAGTCGCCATAGTAACCATGCATAGCTTAAGGCGTTTAATCCACTGGAGTGTTACAATGTTTTTATAGTGTAACAGATTATCGAAAATTTGTAGCATTACTATTAGAATATTTTTCTGCGCGTGTGCATCGAACATTGATCAGAGTGTACATCAGATTTACATCAAATGAAACAAGCATAAATTTAGTATCATTTATAATTTTAATGCATTTCATAACAAATAAAGAAAAACGCGTTGATCAGTCTACCCAACACGTACACAGACACAGTCTGATCATCGGTTGACCTATGTTAGGTGCTGATAAAGTATGTAGAGAGATCTGCTGTAGTTTGGCCCTCCCTGATCAGTAAGATTTAAGCCGAATGAACGTTCCCCATTTCAACAATCGGGCGGGTTCATTTCAAATTTTACAGCTGTTGGTGTCGGTTTTTAATTTTTATTGAACTTTGAGAGGAACCATCTGAGAGCGAACAGTGAAGACCCCGATTTAAATAAAATAATAACTCTACGATAGGCAATTCGAACCAGACCATGTGGGGTTACTGCTTGTATAGCAAACAGCGTGGACCTAGATCAGGCCCGACACTTCATAATGAATTTGATTACCGTCGCAAGAAAATCGCTTTCTTGCATGCTGACGCGTAGATGAGTCTACACAACTTTTGCAGTCTGATCATCGCTCGGGATATTAAATTTATACAATAGTGTGCGCGAACAGTGAAGACCCTGCCTAAACGCCGCATTCTTTGCACGTGCTGTTTCGCAAGTTAAGAGAAAGCGAAAAATAAAGGCGATGATCAGACTGCGAAGATGCGTATTCTGTCCTCCACCTTTGCTGTTCGGAGGTAACAAAGTCAGGTTTTCTCGCGACGTGTACAGTCACGAAAACTGACCATTTCCACTGTCCACAAATGGGAGTGGTAATCAAAACAGTTTAAAACTGTCCATATCACAGTGGAGACACTGATCAAATGTACAAAGGGTTACAGTGCGTCCAAACGGACGAGGAATATGGAAGGGTATCGGGCTCATAATTCAAATACGCATTATGCCTTATGCCTGATTCCATTTACGGGCTATGGATGTGTATTATGCTTTATCACAAAGTGTCTGTCAGTTGTATGCATTTTACGTTCTACAAAATGATCGTAGTGATAATTCCATTTGGGTGTTCTGTATCCCTAATCCCTAATTATGCTTTAACACAAAGTGCCTCTCCGTAATATGCATTTTACGTTCTATGAAAAGGGTCGAGGCGATATTCCATTTGGTTATTTCTATAAAAATATAACAGTGACTGCATTTCTGTAATTCGGAATTCGCTTTCTACAGAATGGCTTTCCATACTTGCGTTTTCCGGTAAACCTGTTTTTGCCAAACCGCAATCCGCTTAAGTCTATTTCGACTACGCAACTAAATTACTAGCTTCACAAAAAATTGCTAAACGCAAAATTAAAATAATGAAAATAATAAATAATTCTGCAGTAGAATTCTTCTCTACTTTTTGTCCCTCATTTTATGGAAAAAAAAAACACGCGAGACGATTGTCTGCGCATGTCTATACTATCCAGGATTTGAAAAATGCGCCCTATCGGAAGATAATGCACGCTCCCTTTCATGGAGCCTTTGACGGAGCGCAGTTGCTCAGTGGTAAAGTGCTGACTCGAGACTGAAGGGTTGCTGGTTCGAGCCTCACTGGCGTCACTGCGTTGTGTCCTCGAGCAAGACACATTGATCCTTGCTTAGTACTGTTTCAACCCAGGAAGACCCGTCCGACATAACTGAAAAATTGTTGACTGGGACGTAAGGAATCAAATCAAACAAACAAACAAAAAAGCCTTTGACGACCTATGGAATATTGCGGTCAACCAATGCGACGATAACCGGTGCTATCCGAATTTGAATGGAGACCTCGGAAAGTGTCCGATGAATCCCGGTTCTACTCTACATGTATGACACGCGCGAAAAAATTCAGTAAGCCAAGCAAATACGAAACAAAAAATAAATAAATAAATAAACTAAAACAGCAACATAAAACACCAGATGACTTACTATTACTTAGTACTATCAATGACTTTCTATTCCCTGGTAGACACTGAAAATTCAACGTACACCATAGAAACGTCTTTTGTTGTTTACAACTGGGAAGCCATTGGAACAACAGTTTTGATTTTTTTGCATGCATGCATTAACATTCGCTACATCCCGAGAGAGATGAAGCCCCTACGTGGTTGTCAACATCTTCCTTTGGTTTCCAAATCATGCACGGCTGCCATTATTTTATAAATTTCCTATTGGAGAAAAAATATGCAGTTTTTATTCATATAGGCTAGATCTACCAAATAGTGTGATATTACTTCTTACAGGGCTGTCGTCGGCTTTTGAAAAGTGGTACGGCCATGGAACGTCGTAGCCGTTTTTCTGAGTGTCGAAGGCATGAGTGGGGTGAGGGGGGGGGGGGCGTACGAGAGGTGGATGACCCCTCTTGTTAGTGGATGTGGGGGAGGCCCCAAGAAAATTATCTAATTCAAGATGTCTGTAGAAGCGATTCTAATGCATTTTGAGGCAATTTTTTCTTGTCATACCAAGCTTATTTTACAAGCATTAGGTTCATTTCGGATGCTAACGACAGCTTTTTGAACCCCCCACCAGCAGTGTATAAACAACTGCTTTGACCCCTCGGTGGGTCTCATCAAGCGATGGTATCAAAATTGACAGTTTGCTAGTAATTCTGATACAAATATCTGCTGTTGTTTTAGTTTTTTTTTTTTTTTTTTTTTTTTTTTTTTTTTTTGGGAGGGGTGGGGGGGGGGGAGGGTTGTTTTGATTTTTTCAGTTCTATACATACATGGTCATACTTTTCCAGGCCTCTAGAAAAGAGAGCGTAACTAAAAATAAGTTTCCTATTTCTCAACTAAAACATATGTTGTGGGTACTCAAAGAACTGTCTCAATGAGACGGTTCTTTTGAGCACCCAAAACATATGTTTAAATCTTTACTAAAACATATGTTGTGGACCTGGTTGTGGATACTCAAAAGAACCGTCTCGATGAGAACGATTCTTTTGAGCACCGAAAACAAATGTTAAAACTGATGGATAAGAAAATATTCACAATATTACGCTGGAAAATTTTGCTTATCTAGACATATACATGTCCGAGTTAATATAAATCAAGCTAAAAAGGTCAATAGAAAAATGAAAAAATGACCCAGACAAAAAAGCATAATCAGCCTAAAATAAGTGGTCCGGCTAAAGCCTTTTTTGGCCAAAAAAGTGGTCCGGCCGTACTGCCGACGACGGCCTTGTCTTAACTGTTGAGGCCCTCCTGGAGGGGGGAATGAGGGGGGTACCTGTTCCTTTGTTCCCTGAAATAAATTGGCTTATTCCCCTGCTCCCCAAATATCGAAAACTTGCTTTCTTATGTTCCCTGTTCCCCAATATTGTCTTTGTTCTCCACAAAATTGGCCTTTGTTCCCCTTAAATTAATGTCCTTTTCCCCTGTTCCCCAAAACTCCCGGGAGGGCCTAATTGTTACAACCTATATATATGTCTTGACGAAAACTATAATTTTCCAAGGTTCCAGCTCCACATTTTTATACACATGATCCCCCTTTCCAGAAATCCTGGACCCACCCCTGACTGACGAGGAATATTCATCTACTTAAGAGGCTAAGACAACGGATCAAGAACCGCTACTGGCTGTTCAGTATGGAAGGGTATCAGGCTCATAATTCAAATACGCATTATACCTTATGCCTGATTCCATTTACGGGTTATGGATGTGTATTATGCTTTATCACAAAGTGTCTGTCAGTTGTATGCATTTTACGTTCTACAAAATGATCGTGGTGATAATTCCATTTGGGTGTTCTGTATCCCTAATCCCTAATTATGCTTTAACACAAAGTGCCTCTCCGTAATATGCATTTTACGTTCTATGAAAAGAGTCGAGGCGATAATTTCATTTGGTTATTTCTATAAAAATATAACAGTGACTGCATTTCTTAATTCGGAATTCGCTTTCTACAGAATGGCTTTCCATATTCTGGTTCACCTGAACTTGCGTTTTACGGTAAACCTGTTTTTGCCAAACCGCAATACGCTTAAGTCTATTTCGACTACGCAACTAAATTACTAGCTTCACCAAAAATTGCTAAATGCAAAATTAAAATAATGAAAATAATAAATAATTCTGCAGTAGCATTCTTCTCTACCTTTTGTCCCTCATTTTATGAAAAAAACAACACGCGATACGATTGTCTGCGCATGTCTATATACTTTCGGAAGATAATGCACGCGAGACCCGGTGTACAGGTAAATTCTGCCCTGATTACCCGTGGAAGGAGAAAAAAAACTTTTGTTAGTATTGAGGTTAGATCTACCAAATAGTGTGATATTACCTCTTACAGGGCCGACGTCGGCTTTTGAAAAGTGGTACGGCCATGGAACGTCGTAGCCGTTTTTCTGAGTGTCGAAGGCATGGGTGGGGTGGTGGTGGTGGTGGTGGGGGGGGGGGGTTTACGAGAGGTGGATGACCCCTCTTGTTAGGGGGTGTGGGGGAGGCCCCAAGAAAATTTTCTAATTCAAGATGTCTGTAGAAGCGAATCTAATGCATTTTGAGGCATTTCTTTCTTGTCATACCGAGATTATTTTACAAGCATTAGCCGCATTTCAGATGCTAACGACAGCTTTTTGAACCTCCCACCAGCAATGTATTAACAACTGTTTTGACCCCTCGGTGGGTCTCATCACGCGATGGCATCAAACTTGACAGTTTGCTAGTAATTCTGATACAGATATCTGTTGTTGTTTTAGTTGTTTTTTTTTGTTTTTTTTTTTTGTTGTTTTGTTGTTGTTGTTGTTTTTTTTTTGTTTTTTTTTTTTGGGGGGGGGGGGGTGTTGTTTTGATTTTTTCAGTTCGATACATACATGATCATACATTCCCAGGCCTCTAGAAAAGAGAGTGTAATTAAAAATAAGTTTCCTAATTATCAACTAAAATATATGTTGTGGTAACTCAAAGAACTGTCTCAATGAGACGGTTCTTTTGAGCACCCAAAACATATGTTTAAATCTTTACTAAAACATATGTTGTGGACCCGGTTGTGGATACTCAAAAGAACCGTCTCGATGAGAACGATTCTTTTGAGCACCGAAAACAAATGTTAAAACTGATGGATAAGAAAATATTCACAATATTACGCTGGAAAATTTTGCTTATCTAGACATATACATGTCCGAGTTAATATAAATCAAGGTAAAAAAGTCAATAGAAAAATGAAAAAATGACCCAGACAAAAAGGCATATTCAGCCTAAAATAAGTGATCCGGCTAAAACCTTTTTTGGCCAAAAAAAGTGGTCCGGCCGTACCGCCGACGACGGCCTTGTCTTAACTGTTAAGGCCCTCCCGGAGGGGGGAATGAGGGGGGGGGGAACCTGTTCCTTTGTTCCCTGAAATAAATTGGCTTGTTCCCCTGCTCCCCAAAAATCGAAAACTTGCTTTCTTATGTTCCCTGTTCCCCAATATTGTCTTTGTTCCCCTCAAAATTGGCCTTTGTTCCCCTTAAATTAATGTCCTTTTTCCCCTGTTCCCCAAAACTTCCGGGAGGGCCTCATTGTTACAACCTATGTCTTGACGAAAACTATAATTTTCAAAGGTTCCATCCAGCTCCACATTTTTATACACATGAACTCCCTTTCCAGAAATCCTGGACCCATCCCTGACTGACGAGGAATACTAATCTACCTAAGAGGCTAAGACAACGGATTAAGACCCGCTACTGGCTGTTCAGAGACTAGCGGATAGCGGCACAAAAGATCTATGCCTGCCCAGCAGTATTCTTGTCATCATTTATAGCAGCATAGGCGTCTCATACATGTACAGCGTATTGTGTTCAGTCATAAATCGATTTGCGACAACATGAAAATCCGAAATAAGACTTTGTTGTCAATTGAAACGCGCATTGCAAGAAAGCAAATAACAGCTATTTAGAGAGATAAGAAACTTTGAAAGAGCTAATTTCGCGGATTGAGAAAACCCATAAAGCACATAACATAATGACTAAATGGCATCAAGCGTAAAGGCATAGGCGTCTCATACATGTACAGCGTACTGTGTTCAGTCATAAATCGATTTGCGAAATAAGACTTTGTTGTCAATTGAAACGCGCATTGCAAGAAAGCAAATAACAGCTATTTAGAGAGATAAGAAACTTTGAAAGAGCTAATTTCGCGGATTGAGAAAACCCATAAAGCACATAACATAATGACTAAATGGCATCAAGCGTAAAGACATTTTGTAGAATGCAGAATGCATATTGCTGAAACGCACTGTCTGTTATAGCAAATAAGAAATACACATTATTGGAATGGAATTATGACAGGGAATAGGGGGTACAAAACACCCAAATGGAATTATTACCACGATCATTTTGTAGAATGTAAACTGCATACAACTGATAAACACTTTGTAGTAAAGCATAATAAACATCCATAACACGTAAATGGAATCAGGTATAAGGCATAATGCGTATTTGAATTATGAGCCCGATACCCTTCCATAGAGGAATGATCGTTGTGGCAGCTTTTTTCATGCGCTGGTGTGTCAAATGATAAAGTCGTTTTAGACTCGCATATTGTTGCGAAACAAATTTGTTAAGATTTTGTTCAGATCAATTTGAAGTAAACGGGGACTATGACAAACAGTGAAGACCTAGAGGAAATACTGCACAAACGACTTTTCATCGGGGTCTACACTGTATTCAAGGACAGATTCGATCTCCAGAGAAAGAAATGAAATATTTTTATGAAATCCCTCAATATATAAAAAGGGCCATCCTGACCTAACCGTTCAAACTTTACGGACAATTCAATTGATCTATAATCTGGTACTGATCGCACATGCGCAAATGCCACTCATTAACGCACATGTTTACGTATCCAAAGTGAGATATTCAATGGGATACTTTGACAGTGAAAACACGGGTGGCATTACAACAGAGTCGGCTCTGTTTTCTTTGACAATATAGATCTTCAGAGAAAGAAGTGTGGAATATCGAATTTAGTTGAATAGGGAATAAAGACCCGTCTACAGGTATACATAGAAAACATTTGTATATCGCACATGCGCAAAAGCCCCTGATAAAAGCTGATGTTGGAGAAGCCAGAAAACCGTGTAGATCCAAATCAATTAATCACTAATGCGAAAATATGTTAATACCATATGAGAGCATATGAGAGCATTAGCATGCATATGCATGCACACGCAGCATTGACATTAATTTATAAGCGTCTTTTTTTTCTTGCAATCTTTTTTTTTTTTTTTTTTTTTTAAATTTTACCTTTTTCAAAAACAAATTTCAGATATGCGATATACCATCTGTTTGAATCCAATAAAAATCCCGTTGTCGTGCCTGATCTGGGTCCATTTTGGTTGGGGAAAAATCACCAGATGACACAAATCACCTCACGCAACCACACAGCATGGGGTCCAATACGGCGTGTTGGTTTATTGGTAAATACGGCTTATCCAATGCAATCAGTGAAGACCCGAATGAGGTGACTGAGTTCTGTGGCGTTTCTTAAAAGCTCGAAAGAACATATATATATGTATATATTGCTTCGAGTTAAAAGTCAAAGTAATTTCAAGATTCTGATTGTGATATAACATACTTGTAAATAATGGTGCCAGTCGAATTATAATTATTTATATTACAAAATTAATGCCGTATTTTCATAATTTATAATTTAAGAAATATAAATATTACCCGAATTTCCCACTCTTATAAGTTGGACCAGTCCATTTCTGAACCAAGGGTTGTATGGTGGTACTTATATTTTTTATTTAGTTATTAATAGAACCTTCTATAAGAAACCGTGGAGACCATGATCAGACGCCGAAGAACAATTAAATTAGCTAATGAGTCCAACTTTCCACTCTTATAAGTTGGACAAGTCCATTTCTGAACCAAGGGTTGTATGGTGGTATTTATATTTTTTATTCAGTTTTTAATAGAACCTTTTATAAGAAACCGTGGACACCCTGATCAGACGCCGAAGAACAAAGTATAAATGATCTAATGAGTAGTAGATACTGACAAGTCGGCTGTTCTTTAGATAATCTTTTCGCAGTTTTTACACCGAATAGACTCCGTCAATTCTCACATTATATAATTGGCAGTAAATTGAAGCCATTCAATTAGAACAATGTGTCAATTAACTCTTTGCATGCTGAGTAATTTTGCAAGCTATCTAGTTATCTGCCGTCCCTTCTTAAATGGGCCTATGAAACAATATTTCAATGTTTATCCTTTAATTACAGAAATACCAACACAGTGTCAACGTTTCTCACTCAAATAGTTTGAATCCAGATCAGTTCGACGCTTTTTCGGGCCTGATCTGGATCAACACTGTTTGTACCAAATTTATCGCCACTAGCAAGTGAAGAATCTTAACCAATTTAGGTCAACAGAATTTCCCACTCTTGCCATTTGGGCAAGTTCATTCTGTATTAAGTCGGGTTTTATTTTTATTTTTTATTTAAAATTTAATAGAATATTCTTGATGCAAACAGTGAATACCCTGATCAAGCGCAACTTTATAGAATAAATAAATAAATAAATAAATAAATAAATAAATAAATAAATAAATAAATAAATAAATAAATAGTCTTTGACGCTCAAAAAAGCTGAGTTACAGACACGCGATTACTAAAGTGTATGTGTGGTCAATACCTGTTGTTACCTTGGATACAGTTGCTAAAAATAGACTATCGTGGAAAGCTTGTGAAAAAGGTCAAAGGGTTGTATCAGGAAAAATTAAAAAGGCTACATCAAATTTTATTTTAATTGTATGAAAATTATACCAATTTGTTTGCAATTGAACTGGGCATAGTGTCCCGTTTGCACAGGGAAAATATATTGAACACTTTAATAACTATGACCGAATATCTACCAACGAACTGATCTCAGAAAGCCTGTTTTACTATATAATTTAATCATTCTTAGGGTTCTTTCAAAAACCATCAAATTTGCAGAGGGAAATTCATAAAAAATATATCAGAATAATCGCAAGAAATTTAGGTAAAACATTTGTTTGCACAGGAATTCTGCTTTAATAATTTCAAAAGATATAGTATAAAAACTAACACCTTCCATTATAATTCCCTATTACTGCTTCAGCGCACCGCAGCTACCTGGATGTCCGTTAAAGTCCCGTATGAAACATTTTTTTTACTCTTTTCTCTATACAAGCTAAATTTTCTTATTGAAGACGGCGGCCATCTTGACATTATCCTTAAGTGGCGTAAACCTCAATATCTATATCAGAATAGGCGAGAAATCTCCAATTGGAACTGGTTACATGCATACTTTCAATGGTAACACTAAAGTGTAAAAAAGTGAAGAAAATGCCCTAATTCCACCATTTTAGAGTAAAAGTTAGCAATAATACCAGACACTATTTTCTGTCAAAATATTGCCTGAAATGATGCACGATTATTGAAGAGCTCAATATTTTATAAATGGAAAACGTACATTGAAAGTCTTCTTCGCTATTCTTATTTATGCAGCAGTACTTTATATGTACGATACTTATTATGTTATAACATATACGGCAATCACTGATCTGAAACAATATTGCAGAGTTAAGTCATTAATAAACTGGGTCAGTTTATGTCCATTCTACCAACAGTTACACTCCCCTGTTGAAAAGAACAGAAAATATGCCAAAATTCCATCTAATTACAGCAAAATATAGCAAAAACAACAGGTTGATAATTTTGTCAAAAAATACTGCAGCTTTTTCTACACGCACATCGAAGAGCTCGAAAGAAAATAACGTGCAAAAGTGCACATGAAGTCGATTTTCGCGTTTTTTTATTAATGCGGCAGTACTTTTTTTATGCTTTTTATCATACATATATGATTGGTTTACTATTACAAGTATTAGCTTTTTAAAAAAAAGCTGGCGGTCGTTTAGCCCTATCACTGTATGTATTCCTGCACAATGCCAGTGCCGGACCCGGGGGGGGGGGGGGGGCGAAGAGACGGTTAGTTTCCTATTTTTTGCGCATTATATGTCAATAATGGTTTGGTGGAAGTTTTGAGTCTTTTGTTGTTGTTTGGGGTGGTCTGGGATGTTTCAAAGGACCGCTGGACGGTGATGCTAACAGATCAAATTCGTAAACGAGTTTGCCTCACGCTACAGGTAGTCCTACAGATTCATGGACAGTTTTGCTTCGCGCTGTAGGTTAACCCACGATATTTGGTACCCCGCTCGTTGTTCGGCAACGCATAAAAATAGCCTGAGCATGGCATAAAGGCTCTGTCAAAACCTGAATTTGATGTTTGATTTGCACAAAGTTTATATATACAGCCGGCTACGGCCGACCGTAATCATTGACAGAAAGCTCTTCTAATCCATAAAACAGTACACAACAAACATGAGACCGTTAGATACCGAATGATTTTTGTACTATAGTGATTCCAGGTACTTAGTGACCCCCGTTTTTCTTTTATTTAACAGCTTTAATCCTTACTAATAACATCGACGTTTAGTATGTGGATGTAAATGCACACCGCGTAGCTAAAACTTATTTTTGGTGACAGACCTTATTTTAAATTAAGGCCCTAATGCCCTGTAAATCAGAATAACTTAGACTTTTCCCATTAGATATTTACCCATTTTCGCCTCTATATAAGCCAAATGCACGAATTTTACACCACTGATCGGTATTAGACAAAGTTTATTTTTATATCGATAAGGTACACTTGGGGGCTAATTCGAAGTGGAGGAGCAAAAACACTCCAAAATTCCATCTAATCCCAGCCTATATAAAAGATCATACATGATTGAGAAAAATATACCGAATTACGCGGTCTATATCTAAATTCATTTCTGTAATTTCTTTTTCAATTTAAATCACCAATAATGAATAATTGGCAATAAACGGGGGTCACGTTTAACCTGGAATCACAGTAATCACATATGCGCAAAACCCTCATTTCAGCAACGCTCATGCTGACATACCCAGCAAGGTTAGATGTCTAAATGTTAGTCTGAGTCTATTACAAGTGCGGGAGTAATACGTGCTCTGGCGAGCTGGTGACTGCGCCAACTTTGAGAAAATTTTTTTTAGTTTATGAGGGGAGGGTGGATCCAAGTACCACTTTAAGCGGACCATAAATGGCCCGCCAGCGAAGTGCCATTCAAATGGATGATGGCCTAACATTAGTTGCTGGCTTGGTAGCTTTATGATTTTCAACGGATCCGGACCAGTATTGCTACGAAACCCTATATTTTTGTGATTTTTTTTGGGCTGGTCTCCCATTCTGGATCCGCGCATGCATGTACTGGTCCATAATTTGTCTTTGAGGAAAACTTTGGGGTTATTTATGTACGGGAATGTTATTGTGATAACATACCTTATTTTTGATCTTAATTTTAACAGAACTTCGTTTGATGACTCTATCGCACAAGGAAGTGACGACGCTGAGCCACTCACAGGTGAAGTACGTCATGGACATGATGGAGGGGAGGCAACTGGGCCACCATTTGAGGCAATTGTCGATAGATTTAAGTCTCTAGATGAAGTGAGGAAAGCAATAAAAGCAGAAGGTCTGGAAGAATGTGGGTTAATTTTTGGTAAGCTTTTCGAACTTTTCAAACGTCTACATGATTTGATTGGATATAACATTAGAATTGCTGGCTATTATGCGCAGTTATCTATCTCGTACCCCAATATTTAGATGTCGATATTGTTTTTTCATGATTGTCACTGAGACGTCAATATGGATGTCGTGACGTCACCATTTGAATCAATATGGAACTTCCTTATGAGCTGATGTTCCACACATAATTCAGCTTCTTAACTAACATGTTTACTACTAAAAAACTGATTGGGATCTATGCTTATAGGGAAATACAAAATCAACACCAAGCTCCAGTAGACTTTCTCATTCTTTGAACATGCGACAGTTAAAGTCTCACTCTGCTTAATCATTAACCGAACAAAAAATAAACGATTGAGCATGATCAGGAAATGACACATTCACATACATAACACAGACAAACCCGTGACATGACGGAGAAGATACACAAGTATTAGCTTTTCAAAAATTCTGACGGTCATTTAGCCCTATCACTGTATGTATTCTTGCACAATGGCAGTGCCAGACCCAGGGGGGGGGGGGGGGGGGGAGGGGCTGGGGTGCATGTGCCCTCCACCCCACACGAAGAGGACGTGAGTGTCCTAAAAAACATTTTGTTCGCGAATTATATGTACGGTAATGGTTTGGTGGAGTTTGGGGTGGTTTGGGGTGTTTTGTGGTGTTTCAATGGACCGCACGACGGTTATGCTAACAGATCAAATTCGCAAACGAGTTTGCCTCGCGTTATAGGTAGCCCTATAGATTCACAGACAGTTTTGCCTCGCGCTGAAGGTTAACCCACAATATTTGGTACCCCGCTCGTTGTTCGGCAGCGCGTAAAGAATATAGGCCTGAGCACGGCATAAAGGTTCGGTCAAAACCTGAATTTGTTGTTTGATTTGCACAAAGACCGTAACCAGTGCACAGACAAAAGACACACACATCAACGCAAGATACAACTACGCTAAAGCAAGTAGTCTCATTTCACTCAGCTTTGAAAAACTAGAAAAAACGCGTTTACATGATCAGCCATTTTTTTGCCCGATTTTAGCTCCTTTTTAGTTGGTCGACTAAAACAAATCATAACTTGTAAGTTTTTTTTTTTTTTTTTTTTTTTTTTTTTTTTTTTTGGGGGGGGGGGGGGGTCAGCTGACTGTTTTTTTATGATAGTTTTGGCGTCGGGCGATCGTCGGCTTATATTTATGCACCATATTTTGAAGATTTTGAAGGCTTCCAGCGAATTTAATGTCTTCTGTCTTTGGTGGGGAGTCCTCAGAGTTGAAAGCTGATTCTTTACGGTTTAAAACTGGGTGATTTTATGTCAGCTTTATCAAACGCATCTATAGACCTGTACGGCCAACGTACCACAGTCTTTTTTGGTGACAAAGACATTCCAGTGTCCTTCTTCTCCGTTCAAACCAACCGTTCAAATGTGTACGGCTCACACATGTGACCTAAGCCCACTGTTTTTGACAAAATGAGTTTGACCCAGTGTTCTGCGCCTTTTCAAATGTCTCAGAAAAGTATTTCTCTAGCTTGTGGAAGATAAAATTGATTCTGTTTGAACATCTTGTCATTTAGCTATAGGCTGTGTGTGAAAAGCGCAAGATATGGCATGAGTAACGACAGTGAGAAGATCGTGTTATCTGTGTATTTTATCATATATTAAATTCATGACTTGAAAAAAATGTTTAACTTTGATCGGGATTCGAACCCGTGCCGTTACAATTCCTTCAATCTAACGGCACACCTATGGTAGATGAGATATGGATATTTATAGTGATCACAACTGTATCACGATTCGCGTAATTTATCGAACCTTCCCGACAGTGTACGGTTCTCTGGCGATTCTTAATTTATATTTAGTCATCTCACTTTAATTTATTCATGCATAAAGGTCAAGGTCAGGTGAGCTTGTGTGGACAATATCTGTGATGAGACAAATAAAAGTGATTAAAACCCACTTACAGTAAGAGCTAATGAAAGTCACCAGTTGAACCATGGCGGAGCGAATCAAAGATAACCCACTTACAGTAAGAGCTAATGAAAGCCACCAGTTGAACCATGGTGGAGCGAATCAAAGATAACTCACTTAAAGTAAGAGCTAATGAAAGCCACCAGTTGAACCATGGTGGAGCGAATCAAAGATAACCCACTTACAGTAAGAGCTAATGAAAGCCACCAGTTGAACCATGGTGGAGCGAATCAAAGATAACTCACTTACAGTAAGAGCTAATGAAAGCCACCAGTTGAACCATGGTGGAGCGAATCAAAGATAACCCACTTACAGTAAGAGCTAATGAAAGCCACCAGTTGAACCATGGTGGAGCGAATCAAAGATAACCCACTTACAGTAAGAGCTAATGAAAGCCACCAGTTGAACCATGGTGGAGCGAATCAAAGATAACTCACTTACAGTAAGAGCTAATGAAAGCCACCAGTTGAACCATGGTGGAGCGAATCGAAGATAACCCACTTACAGTAAGAGCTAATGAAAGCCACCAGTTGAACCATGGTGGAGCGAATCAAAGATAACCCACTTACAGTAAGAGCTAATGAAAGCCACCAGTTGAACCATGGTGGAGCGAATCAAAGATAACCCACTTACAGTAAGAGCTAATGAAAGCCACCAGTTGAACCATTGTGGAGCGAATCAAAGATAACCCACTTTCAGTCAGAGCTAATGAAAGCCACCAGTTGAACCATGGTGGAGCGAATCAAAGATAACCCACTTACAGTAAGAGCTAATAAACGCCACCAGTTGAACCATGGTGGAGCGAATCAAAGATAACCCACTTACAGTAAGAGCTAATGAAAGCCACCAGTTGAACCATGGTGGAGCGAATCAAAGATAACCCACTTACAGTAAGAGCTAATGAAAGCCACCAGTTGAACCATGGTGGAGCGAATCAAAGATAACCCACTTACAGTAAGAGCTAATGAAAGCCACCAGTTGAACCATGGTGGAGCGAATCAAAGACAACCCACTTACAGTCAGAGCTTATGAAAGCCACCAGTTGAACCATTGTGGAACGAATCAAAGATAACCCACTTACAGTCAGAGCTAATGAAAGCCACCAGTTGAACCATGGTGGAACGAATCAAAGATAACCCACAAGAGCTAATGAAAGCCACCAGTTGAACCATGGTCGAGCGAATCAAAGATAACCCACAAGAGCTAATGAAAGCCACCAGTTGAACCATGGTGGAGCGAATCAAAGATAACCCACAAGAGCTAATGAAAGCAACCAGTTGAACCATGGTGGAGCGAATCAAAGATAACCCACAAGAGCTAATGAAGGCCACCAGTTGAACCATGGTGGAGCGAATCAAAGATAACCCACAAGAGCTAATGAAAGCCACCAGTTGAACCATGGTGGAGCGAATCAAAGATAACCCACTTACAGTAAGAGCTAATGAAAGCCACCAGTTGAACCATGGTGGAGCGAATCAAAGATAACTCACTTACAGTAAGAGCTAATGAAAGCCACTAGTTGAACCATGGTGGAGCGAATCAAAGATTACCCACTTACAGTCAGAGCTAATGAAAGCCACCAGTTGAACCATGGTGGAGCGAATCAAAGATAACCCACTTACAGTAAGTGCTAATGAAAGCCACCAGTTGAACCATGGTGGAGCGAATCAAAGATAACCCACTTACAGTAAGAGCTAATGAAAGCCACCAGTTGAACCATGGTGGAACGAATCAAAGATAACCCACAAGAGCTAATGAAAGCCACCAGTTGAACCATGGTGGAGCGAATCAAAGATAACCCACTTACAGTAAGAGCTAATGAAAGCCACCAGTTGAACCATGGTGGAGCGAATCAAAGATAACCCACTTACAGTAAGAGCTAATGAAAGCCACCAGTTGAACCATGGTGGAGCGAATCAAAGACAACCCACTTACAGTAAGAGCTAATGAAAGCCACCAGTTGAACCATGGTGGAGCGAATCAAAGATAACCCACTTACAGTAAGAGCTAATGAACGCCACCAGTTGAACCATGGTGGAGCGAATCAAAGATAACCCACTTACAGTAAGAGCTAATGAAAGCCACCAGTTGAACCATGGTGGAGCGAATCAAAGATAACCCACTTACAGTAAGAGCTAATGAAAGCCACCAGTTGAAACATGGTGGAGCGAATCAAAGATAACCCACTTACAGTAAGAGCTAATGAAAGCCACCAGTTGAACCATGGTGGAGCGAATCAAAGATAACCCACTTACAGTAAGAGCTAATGAAAGCCACCAGTTGAACTATTGTGGAACGAATCAAAGATAACCCACTTACAGTCAGAGCTAATGAAAGCCACCAGTTGAACCATGGTGGAACGAATCACAGATAACCCACAAGAGCTAATGAAAGCCACCAGTTGAACCATGGTGGAGCGAATCAAAGATAACCCACAAGAGCTTATGAAAGCCACCAGTTGAACCATGGTGGAGCGAATCAAAGATAACCCACAAGAGCTAATGAAAGCCACCAGTTGAACCATGGTGGAGCGAATCAAAGATAACCCACAAGATCTAATGAAAGCCACCAGTTGAACCATGGTGGAGCGAATCAAAGATAACCCACAAGAGCTAATGAAAGCCACCAGTTGAACCATGGTGGAGCGAATCAAAGATAACCCACTTACAGTAAGAGCTAATGAAAGCCACCAGTTGAACCATGGTGGAGCTAATCAAAGATAACTCACTTACAGTAAGAGCTAATGAAAGCCACCAGTTGAACCATGGTGGAGCGAATCAAAGATAACCCACTTACAGTCAGAGCTAATGAAAGCCACCAGTTGAACCATGGTGGAGCGAATCAAAGATAACCCACTTACAGTAAGTGCTAATGAAAGCCACCAGTTGAACCATGGTGGAGCGAATCAAAGATAACCCACTTACAGTAAGAGCTAATGAAAGCCACCAGTTGAACCATGGTGGAACGAATCAAAGATAACCCACAAGAGCTAATGAAAGCCACCAGTTGAACCATGGTGGAGCGAATCAAAGATAACCCACAAGAGCTAATGAAAGCCACCAGTTGAACCATGGTGGAGCGAATCAAAGATAACCCACAAGAGCTAATGAAAGCCACCAGTTGAACCATGGTGGAGCGAATCAAAGATAACCCACTTACAGTAAGAGCTAATGAAAGCCACCAGTTGAACCATGGTGGAGCGAATCAAAGATAACTCACTTACAGTAAGAGCTAATGAAAGCCACCAGTTGAACCATGGTGGAGCGAATCAAAGATAACCCACAAGAGCTAATGAAAGCCACCAGTTGAACCATGGTGGAGCGAATCAAAGATAACCCACAAGAGCTAATGAAAGCCACCAGTTGAACCATGGTGGAGCGAATCAAAGATAACCCACTTAAGGTAAGAGCTAATGAAAGCCACAAGTTGAACCATGGTGGAGCGAATCAAAGATAACCCACTTACAGTCAGAGCTAATGAAAGCCACCAGTTGAACCATGGTGGAGCGAATCAAAGATAACCCACAAGAGCTAATGAAAGCCACCAGTTGAACCATGGTGGAACGAATCAAAGATAACCCACAAGAGCTAATGAATGCCACCAGTTGAACCATGGTGGAGCGAATCAAAGATAACCCACAAGAGCTAACGAAAGCCACCAGTTGAACCATGGTGGAGCGAATCAAAGATAACCCACAAGAGCTAATGAAAGCCACCAGTTGAACCATGGTGGAGCGAATCAAAGATAACCCACTTACAGTAAGAGCTAATGAAAGCCACCAGTTGAACCATGGTGGAGCGAATCAAAGATAACTCACTTACAGTAAGAGCTAATGAAAGCCACCAGTTGAACCATGGTGGAGCGAATCAAAGATAACCCACTTACAGTCAGAGCTAATGAAAGCCACCAGTTGAACCATGGTGGAGCGAATCAAAGATAACCCACTTACAGTAAGTGCTAGTGAAAGCCACCAGTTGAACCATGGTGGAGCGAATCAAAGATAACCCACTTAAAGTTAGAGCTAATGAAAGCCACCAGTTGAACCATGGTGGAACGAATCAAAGATAACCCACAAGAGCTAATGAAAGCCACCAGTTGAACCATGGTGGAACGAATCAAAGATAACCCACTTACAGTAAGAGCTAATGAAAGCCACCAGTTGAACCATGGTGGAGCGAATCAAAGATAACTCACTTACAGTAAGAGCTAATGAAAGCCACCAGTTGAACCATGGTGGAGCGAATCAAAGATAAACCACTTACAGTCAGAGCTAATAAAAGCCACCAGTTGAACCATGGTGGAGCGAATCAAAGATAACCCACTTACAGTAAGAGCTAATGAAAGCCACCAGTTGAACCATGGTGGAGCGAATCAAAGATAACCCACTTACAGTCAGAGCTAATGAAAGCCACCAGTTGAACCATGGTGGAGCGAATCAAAGATAACCCACTTACAGTAAGTGCTAATGAAAGCCACCAGTTGAACCATGGTGGAGCGAATCAAAGATAACCCACTTACAGTTAGAGCCAATGAAAGCCACCAGTTGAACCATGGTGGAGCGAATCAAAGCTAAGCATCAGACACTAACCCACTGAAGAAAGTTTTAGGTCAGGGTCTCCGGGTCCACCACCGTGCAATTTTAAAAAAAGCTACATGTATACGACACGTTACATATATGTAGGGACTACATCGTATAACCGGATATGCACTATCGTATAATATCCATGTTGTAGACCACTCCTTGATAATGTTTGATTATCGTTTTCAGAGAGGCTTTAAGTGTTTAGGTTTCTTTTGGCCATCTTGAGAGCATCTTCCATAGAAAACTTTCTTTGGCAGTCACTTGTCAGGCATTCTTTTAACATGGCTGTGCATCTTAGATGTGCACGCTTTAAAGCTGCATAGTCTGTAACTTTTGATCTTCTAGTTTTAAAAATAATGTTTTTATTTTTCAAGAACACAGTAAAAATACTCAAATTCAGGTAAACATTTTACCATTTTCGTAAATCTTAACAAGTTATCACTATCAAAACAACTGCATTTATTTTAAAATTCAACGGTCTAGACTTATTGGAGGGACGCAAATAATTACCAACAAGAGAAAAAAACACACACCTATTTGATAAGACAATTCACTTTTCCATGCAGTTTTCAGCTGTACTGAACATTTTTATTGTGAAAACAAAGCTTAATTCTACTTTTACAAATGATTTAAAAAGAATAGATTTTTTTTCGAAAAATGTCCATAGTTACAGAGTATGCAGCTTTAAAACAGGTCAATTGAAGAACCAGATTTTAGAGCAATATTTGTTCGACTTTCCTACCTTACTTTGTATTTATTTTCATTATGCTTTGCACGGATATGAGATTTAACATGACATTAATAAAATAATACAGAAAACATCTATAAAAAGCAGACAAAACGAGTTTATTTTGGTTCGTAACTTTCACCATTCAATGTTTGTATAGAAGCGTATTAACCTTTTGTATACTGAAAATATCTAAACGGGTACTTTTGCAAACAGTGTAGACCTAGATGAAGTGCCACAGAATCATCAAGCTATGTACTGGTCGATCTTCAGAGAAAGAACACTATTTTAGCTAAACGCCTGTGCTAACTAGGTGCTTACTTCCCCAGTTTATGTTTGCGTACGACGATGGTTTTGGTGATATTGGGCGACAGCACAGGCTTGCCTGTGTATTCGTTGACCTCCTATATTATTCGTAGGTACGATTTTCATACAAGTGGCTGAAATATATTTTCATTTTCAGGCATCGACTACACAATGAGCAACAAGAAGCAAGGCCATAGAACGTTTGATGGACATTCATTGCACGCTTTGAACACACCAAGACCCAACCCCTATCAAGAGGTATGTACTAAACAAGACTGTACTTAATATCAATATGGCTAACGTTGTGCCAAGTGCACTCGATAAAACTTATCCCTGTCCATCTGTAAAATTTTGGTATTTATTTTATATTCTGTAACTTTGTGACCATACTGTATACCTCTTTGTCAAAACTAAAGGTGTGGGAGTTTTACACTGTCCACCAGGCCTTTTTATAAGAGTGCAGCTTTAAATATTATTTTTCTTTTTTATCCACCCAAACATATGTTGTGGATACTCAAAAGAACCGTCTTCAATCTTTAATGCTTTGTGCCCTTCTCAAATGGCATTGTGCAGTTTGGGGGAGCGCATTGGCTCAGTGGTAGAGTGCTTGACTCGAGACCGAAGGGCCGCGGGTTCGAGCTTCACCGGCGTCACTGCGTTGTGTCCTTGAGCAAGAACATTAATCCTAGCTTAGTTCTGCTTCAACCCAGGAAGACCCGTCCCTTTATAACTGAAAGATTGTTGATGGGACGTAAAGAATCAAATCAAAAGTATTGTGCAGTTTTCCTGGCCCTCCAGAGCCTTCGATGTACCAGCTACATGTAAAATGGGACTCATATAGATGGAGACACAGACTCACAATTGCAACTCTTTATACCCTATCTCTAATCCTGAGAGCGGAGCAAATGGTGCCAAACGTACGCCAAAATCAATAGAATTAAACAAATATAGTTTCTGGTCTCCTTCTCACCTAGCCTCGAGAACCTAAATCCATACTACGCATGCGCGGATCCAAAGAGTTTTCACAACGTTTTTTTTTTAGTTGATAAGGAGAAGAAGGATCAAAATACAACTATATAAGCGGGTCATCATCGGCCAGGCAGCTAAACGACACTTAAATGTAATTGTCGTTTGCTGGGGTGCAGATGATCCTCCAACATTGAATGCTGGCTTAGTAGATTTATGATTTTTCAGGGGTCTGGACCAGTATTGCTAAGAAACCCTATATTTTTGTGATTTTTCAGGGGGGTCCGGACCCCCTGCCCCCCCCCCCCCCTTTGGATCTGCACATCTGTGATTGTGATCATATTTTAACGCTACTTATAGGAACACCCAGGATAGACACATATACCACTACATTCATGGTTCTAGAAAGTTAATTGATTGGTACATGTGATTTGTATTCTAGGGATGAAACTTATATCGTTTGATGTTTGATGGCGATGACATCATCCCTGCTTTCAGATTTGAAGAAATTGTGTTCAAAGATAGATACATATTTCCTTTAAAGTAAAGTTAATTCACTGTTTAACTACATATGTAAGTTTAATTGATTGTTGAAGGTGAAATCTAATTTTTGGAGGGGCCATTGTACCATTCATCCCAACATACGTATTTTAGTTAACTCTTTGCTTGCTTGTGATGGCTTTTGTCGTTTGCTGATTACATTTTCAAACAGTTTAGGCCCATATCAGGATAAAAATCATTTGACATCCTGATAGTGTCCATGAAAGCATTTTTTTGAGAAAAGTAATTTTGAAAAAAGTCAGTAGACGACATCAAAGCATAGTCAAATATCCAGCATACAAAAAGTTAAATTTTATTCACTGTTATAATGCTGTACTCGTACACTAATTATTGCAGGTGATCTGTATTCTTGGTGAGACCCTTGAACCATTTGATGACGATGGTATCATTCCAGCTTACGGATTCGGAGACAGGGTCTGCATGGATACGGACGTATTTTCATTAAAAAAAGGTGTAAGTTGGAATTCATTAAAAAAATGAGTCAAAACAGTTTTATAAAGCATAAATCTGTAATGATATTGTAACATACAATGGGAAGATAACGGTTCTTGCAGAATAGCTTAATTATTTATGTATACAATATTTCAAGAGGGTGACATATTTAACATCTTGATGACCAGTCTGTCATAGATGAAACATGAAAACAACACAAACATGCATGACATAACTAAAATAATGGATTACATAATGTAGTTTCAGACAAGTTAAAAGTATATCACAGTCTTATGTCAAGTGGCAGTTTCGTAACCTTCATTGTGCATCCGATGCATTCGAATGGTAATAAAAAATAGTAATTCTGGTCACTAACATCCAATAAAAAGTACGAATCATGTAAAATTAGAGTCTCTAAAATAAAAAAAAAATGTTCTATCACAGCTATTTTGAATGTATTCATTCAAGGAAGTTGATTGTTTAACTGGTGCAGGGAAAGGGTGTTCCATTGTTCAGGGGCTATGATATGAAGATGTTAGTTTATTTAAGAGACAATGAAAATATTTGTGATCTATCCCTAATGTTGAAGCTAAATTTTAATGTTGCAATATTCAAACCAACTCCTTGTGATTCTTCTGCAACGTTAGTAATCCCTACGGGGTTCTTCGCTGGATCTATACACACAAGTGACCAATGATCTTGATGGTGACTTTTATATGATATATACAATATGATACTAATGATGATTATTATTCTGATAATATATGTATAATATCTTTCAATACTAAGCAATGCATCTATGTATAAGTATACAGTCAACTTATTCCTACTACAGCTAGGATGCAAGTGTCCTATAAAAGGACAAACACAAGTATAAACATACAAAATATCGTATGATTTGCATATAAACTGCAGCTTCTATGGAACATATAACAATAATTCTATTTCATATTATTCTTTTAAATAAGTATCTAGGTTTTAAAATCTCTTAATCATATAAGACCTTAACTAATACAATCTAAAACCCTGTTCAGCCAATACATACATTGTCCTTCATGTGTACCCAGTCTATAACCATTAAAGGACTATATCATGGAAAACAGAGTAGACTCTGTTGATATGCTGCTTCTGCAACCTCTCATCTGAGTTCACACTGCATGCTAATATCATGGTTCAGAAATTATGAAACAATAACAGAGCAGACTCTAGGGTACCCGTCATTAAATATTCCTAAGATCTGTATCCACCTTTTTCTTGGAGTCTGGTTCCGCCTTTTTCTATATATTAGAACCAAGCTGACGTCATTTGTCAATATGTATTGATTGGCATGTGCTTTGTATATTTGATTAAAAGTTGTGAATCATAGTCCATTTAAATGGAGATGGCTTACATGATAAATTCCGGTACCAGATTGATACCAGATGGGTTTTGCCTCTTGGACCCTCTTGAAGAACTATCTACATGACAAAATATGGCATTTCCTAGTATGCCAGTTTAAAGGGATAGAGTGCGTGATTGAGTTGGTAAACATTTAGTTATTATTCATTGAAACTAACCAACAAGGGTGTTATTTTAAAATGAGGCAGGTTTGGTAAATTTTGTATGTATAGTTTTCGAACAAGGTGTTAAAATGTAAACATTATCGTCTTTGGAAACCTAATAGTAGCGTGCAACCGCTAATGAAATGCTGCTACTGCGACCTCTCATTGAGGCTAAACTGCAAGCAAATGTAATCTTTTAGACATAATAAAACAATAGCCAGTACATACCTCGAAATATATGTATAATATATTTACAATACAAAGCAATGCATCTATGGAAAAGTATACAACTTATTCCTACTAGGGCTAGGGCGTAAGTGCCACGAGGCATGCATTTGTGCTTGTTGTTAGTGTAGTGATCGCATGTTACAAAAGATGCATTAATGCATAGTATGATGGGCATGTTTGACCATATAACGGTCAAGGAATTAAGCTTTATGTCTTGCGATTATGTATGCAAAGGTCCCACGCAAATGGGCGCGCGAAAACCTGAGGTACTCTGAGTATGCTACATACGTTTATAGAAAAGCACCTATCTAGTGCTTATGACAATACACCATTTAAATTTGCTTTATAGTTGGTATTTTCTCTGCAAGCCACTTCTCTTTCCCATACTTTTACGCATTGGAAAACCAACTGACTATATCAATGCTTTCAATATTGAAAATATCATATTATATATTAATATCTTATAAACTTTCCTACAATTTTCTTTGAATATAATATTTTAATTGCAGAAGGACTTCTAATATTGGTACCAAAATAGTAAGTGAGTATGATCAGGAAATACCACAATCACAAACCGCAGACATCCCCATGGCACTGCGAGGAAGAGCCGCTCAACCATCAAGAGACACCAGGAACTCAAAGTAAGCAAAGCAACCAGCTCTCGCATCCCCATTAAGATGATTGCAATACTAGAATGGACATAAAGTAACGTACAACAAAACATAGAACAGTTACAGACTCCCACAATAGGAGGAACAATGAACAAAAAAGTCAACAACAACAGAATCACTGTCTTAGAACGGACAGCAGCCTAAGACACCAGGGGCCTTAATGCATTTTACTGGTACCAAATCGTCGCCCTAGATTCTGCTGTTGTTGAAGTACAAGAAATGTTCAGCTCGCATCGAGGCCATCTAACAAATGCAATGTATCATTATGGAGAAACACTCTAATCAAATTAACACACCATGATGAAACAAAGAAAAGGGCTCATGACTCACATAAAGTCAGAGCTAAAGAAGACCTCAAGTTGTTTGTTCAACCCTTTGTTTGTTTGCCACCCTCTAATACCAATTAAATTACCTCTTCTGTGAGGCGCGTTATGCTCACACTGTTTATATTTGAATATTATCGCTTTCAAATGAGCTAAATCACAATACAATGTATAAAGTAGATTACACACGCTAATGGTATTCCGGAAATATTTGTAATTTCTTTAATGGAGATACCAAATGCAATCATTATTATACTCGCAGACTTTTCTCTATGGGTAATCTTAAGTTGAATTCTGGTAAACTGCGTAATGGTTATAAATGCTCAATGAAATGATCCATATTTAGAGGTTGCAATGGCTGCATTGAAATACACTGACAAATATGTTTTTTTAATTTTAATGATTTTTATAACATAATTGTTAAGATATGAAAAGAGTCTGAGATGTGTAGGTTAACTGTGTTTATTGTTACGATTTTATGAATTGAAAAACCAATGTCTCCTTATAGTTAACAGTGGGACAAAGTAACTGTATCAATTGCACACTGTGTTTTTGTTCCATTATTCAGGGAGATTGTGAAGGATTCTCTGAAGTTCTAGATTGTTATGACGAGGTTACATCTAGGATTCGACTTGGGGGTCCAACTAGTTTTGCCCCTTTGATAGAGAAAGCCATAGAAATTGTAAAAGAAAAGAAGCAGGTAATGTATAAGTGGGTCGCTATCTACCCACCAGTAAAATGCCATTAAAATTGTTTCGATGGGAAAGGCGATCAGTGAAGGATATTATTAGGCAGAGCAATAAAGGGCACACTGTAAGTAGATTCTTTAAAAATGGAATGAGCCTATGAAAACATGGTATTATGAGCAGGAACTGTCCCAGTCATAATAGATCACAACTAACTTAGAACGCCAAGAGAAAGAGAGACAGGAACACGGATAAATCATGAGACACAATACAAGCAAGCAAAAACAGCGGTAAACCTGTGTAAAATGACCATTCAAAAATAGACAAAACAAAGGTCTTAATGACAACTGGTAGCTTAAAGACATATGCTCTAATTCCCATGCGCACCACTCCTGTGTCAGATAACTCAGAAGTCAATTGAGAATGTTTTTCCCCCTGTCTTTTGACCATTGACAAACTTTGGATCAATACAGTGTTCAAATACTCTTATGTCAACTTTCCAACATTTTCTAAAGTGAATAAAACATGTCTGTCTCAGTACCAAGATAGATAGATAGATCACAATTACAAACGAAAATAAGCAATGTACATACTTTCAAAATTTATGGCTGGTAGCAAAGATGGAAGTGGCCGAATCTCGGATTATCTTGTACGATTATTGCGAGCCTCGAACGACCTGGCCTTCTAGCTAAGTGGTTAGTGTAACTGACTATGATCCCAGAGGACAAGGGTAGATTCACAGGTGGGCACCTATTTTTCAATATGTTTTTTCTTCTTCGTTTTTTAGTTTTTTTATTGTGGAATAACTTCATACCAGTAAATTCTTTTATTCTATAAAAACCAGTAAAATGAAATAATAAAAACGACATAAATTGTAATTCCTGAAGGCCTTGCATTGAATTATGCACAAAATCTGTGGGAGTGGGGTTAAATTTTGCCCTCCTGAAAGAAAATTAGCCTAGTGATCCCTTTTTTTCTTAAAAGGTATCATGATAGTCCATGAAATGATTTTTTAATATATAATTTGTTTTAAAAAAATCAAATCCTTTTTTTTTGAGTTATTACTTAACTAAAGCATGTAGTATCTTGTCACGGCTTGGGGAAAATTTACAAATTTTCTAGAAGGCTTAAATTCTTGAGCAATAATTAAAATTAAGACAAAGAAGCTGACAGAAGATTACACTACTTTAGCTTGATATTTAGGATTTATATTTTTTGTTTTCATTTGTTCAGAAAATTCGTCAAATGCTGAAAACTTCCACATGACATAACGAAAAACGTAGAATGGTGACATATCTTTTTTTTCTATACATTGACAGTCCATGCATAAAACCAAACCATATGCAAAATGTTGAACAAATTTCAAAGTGAGAAGTATTTAGTAGCATATGTCCTTAATGAAGGCCAAAAGTATTGCAGTATCCCTTGGAGCATTCTGCAATACATTTGAGCCATATCATGAGATTTCCAACAATTTGGTATGTGCGACCAGCAATGGCTCAGACCAGCCTGCGCATACGCGCAGTCTGATCAGAGCCTTTGCTAGTCGCTTGAATAGTCTATGAGTGTTAAGCTACTGACTGAACATCATTTGGAGTTTCTAAGCCTAAAAGGAGGCTGTACAGGATGGTACAAGAGTCTACTCTTGTCAAAATACCACATTGTTGGAAATCACGTGTCATTGCTCATTTGACCTGCATTTAGCGTCAATTGGCTTCGAAAACCAAGTTTATGGTCTATTTGAGAGTGGCCGTTTTACACAGGCTTTACTGTAGACTGCTAAGCACTTAGATCTCAGCGAGAAGGCACCAGAAATTGTGGTACTTATCACATGTAGTAGTAAGAGCCTCTGCTGCTTGTTGCATCATTCAACTTTGAATTTGACGTTTTCATAGCGTCCTGTCATTTATGGAGCGCTATCAGCATTTATTTTCTGCATGCTGATAGCGCTGTCAAAACGTCAAATTCAAAGTTGTAACGGAGGCTCTGGCTACTTAAATGTGATAAGTATTGTATCTTCTTGTAGATACTTTCCAGGAGTTTACTTTGTGCCATAAGCATGTTAAAATGTTTTTTAACGTCAGTTTTGTTGTGTTTGTTCATTTTCTTTGTTTGCATAAACAAATGTAAAAAAAAATATGATTTACATTCGGCATTCAGATAATTTATATACATTTCAAAATGCAAAATACTACATTAAAATGTTTAAAAAACAGTTGAGAGAAAGTACTTGTTGGAAAGTATTTAGGTGGAACTTGACTTCAACAAAACAAATCTGGTTACAAAAGTGAAAGTATGGCATTTTCATTCACAGTTGAAAAGTAAGTAAGAGTGCAAAGATCAGGAATCGATACAATCAAGTACCACACTTTACCCAGGGTACCAAAGGGAAAGTGACAAACTTACAATGTGACACCACAAACTAAAACCAAGAGGCCAGCCCTTTCCCAGTAGGTGCAAAACAGTTAAAGCCTTCAATTTCAGTAGATATAAGGATTTATCTACACATGAAGTGGTATTTTATTGAACTTGGCCTTGCAGCCTCGGTAAATATCATAATTTAGGGTTAGATAAATCCTTATGTCTACTTCCTTGAAGTCAAAGGTTGTATAGTACCATTATGCCATGCCTGGTAAAAATAAGCAAAACTTTATAACATATTTAAAGGCATCAGAACTGAAACTGGTCCTGGCATAACCTTACAACTGTTTTAAAAACTATGTTCTGTTCGAGTGTATAAAAAACAGTAAATTCGGAAATTTTCGCGAGAATTTTATTTTCGCGAATAGCGTTAAAACACATATTTGCGACGTTGAAAATTCGCGACAATGGCGTGATTTACCTATATCAGAAAACAACAGAGTGATTTCGCCAATTCGTGAGGATTTTATTTTCACGAAACTTCGCATATGCGAAGTTTCGCGAAAATAAGACCCTCGCGAAAATTTCCGAATTCACAGTATAACAAGTAAAACTGATAATAATCTAACATCCTAAACATATTGACCAAAAGTTGTTTTAGTTGGAAGTACATATAAGTTTACACCAAATAGTGTGGCTCATTTGAAAAGTAAATATAAGTTTTTACAAAAAATGGTGTGGCATACATGTATTTTTTTTAGTATGTTATATATTTCAGTATCATATTCTGGTGATTGTTGCCGACGGCCAAGTTACAGATGAAGATCCGACAGTTAATGCCATTGTAAAGGCGTCAGACTACCCACTCTCAATAATAGTGATAGGGGTCGGGGATGGCCCATGGGAAATGATGGAGACATTTGATGATAAATTGCCAGAGAGAAAATTTGACAATTTTCAGTTTGTCGATTTTTATGAAGTTTCATCGAAATCAAGTAATACCCAAGCAGCTGTAGCACTCGCTGCATTAATGGAGATCCCTGATCAGTATAATGCCATTAAAAGATTGAATTTGTTAAAGAATCTGGAATAGAGTTTAACTATGGTAGAGATGGGGCCCCACAGGGGTTTTGGGGATCTGGGGAGAATGGCTATTTATTTTCAGGGATCTAGGGAGCACTGGTTATTATTTTAGGGGAGCTGGGGAGCAAGCTCATAGTTTTGGGGATCTAGGGAGCCCTGCCAAAAAGCAATAAAAATAAAGGAAAAGCCTCCATTTTGTTTGATTTTTTAAAATTTCCTCTGCTTCTAGGAGGGATAGCCCCCCAGACCTCCCCTTGTAATTCCTAAATGTACTTATTTTCGTATGACATGTACATCTAGATTGACATCAGGAAAAATATATGGCAATTAATTTTTGTTGTTTATTTATTAAACTTGAAATTGTTGATGTTTAGATTGGTAATAGCATACTTTGGAACGCCCAGATTGCACCAGATCGCACCATTTTTATCAAAAATTTCCCAGGGGAGCATGCCCCGGGACCCGCCTAGCACAAGTCTGGCTGCGGATAGTTACAGTGCTACCTATGCACCTGCTATGTAATCCTCTTTTTAGATAATAAGCTCATTTTATAAGAAAACTTAAGAGTGCCAGTCAGTCTCATATATACTTATTTAATCAAACTGAAGCTATACAAGTGTATAGGGGCTTATAGCAATTGTAGAAAATTTTATTACAAAAAAATACTTTCACTTTGTCTATAAAAAATCTAGTTTAAGCTGTTGGAAAAAATAAGCCCCTGCCCCCCCCCCCCCCCAACCAGAAAAACAAATGGTATGTCTCTAATTAAAAAAAATCAAATCTAGAGAGCATTCCGCCATGCCCACTCTACCAGGTACAGCAACAGCATTTTAAGGAATGCCTCATACTTTGAGCCATATACCATGCATTTCATTGAAATAATTAAATGTCATGTAATCTATGACTAAGCCTGTCGTACATGTAAAATGCAAAATATTAAGTTATCATTAAGTCATGCGCTCTTGTATAGCTTCATAGTTTTTAAGTATGTGATTTTTTTCCTACGAAAAGAAAAATATATTTTAGGGAGAAATGACTTATATTTTTGGGGATCTGGGGAGATGCTGGTCAATTTTTAGGGATTTGGGGAGCAAAGGCAAAATACTTTAAGGGAGCCGAGGCAATTATTTTTGGGGATCTGGGGAGATCAATGCATTATTTTCAGGGATCAAGGGAGCACAGACGCCCCCTCAGAGATAAACAAAAAAATGAACAAAAGTTGGCGAATTTTTTCTTATCTGTTATAGCATTTGTTTTGAGTACTCAAAAGAACTGTCTCATTTAGACTCTCTTTAAGACGGTTCTTTTGATACTCACAATATATGTTTGGTTGATAACTAAGAAATTATTTCAATTATACACTGTTATCTAGGGGCCTGGATAACATTAATAGAAACATACATTGTCCTAACTGACAAAGATGATAATTACTCAAATGAACTAAATGATTTGAAACCTATCACCAGAAATCTTGGCGTAATCCATCCTGCTCAGCTACACTGACTTGCTACGAGGGTCATCTGATAAAGAATGAGACTTTTGCTATAGCGCAGTGAATTTATGTGCTTGACTTATGAAATCTCGTTCCAAGCTTGCACGTCTTTTTGGCTGTTCACACGTACCATATTCGACGTATAACATAGTTCCAATTTTTGTTGCTAGGCAACATAAAAAGACTGAGCAAACACGAGTGGACAGTCCACAATAGGTGGTACCAATGGCAACAGATTGAGATGTATAGTTTATTTTTCTACTAATACTTGTATAAGCTCATGCACTCTGTCTATAATCAATAGGGAAAAGTAATGTTCTAGAGTCTTCAGCTGTAACCATGGAAACAAAGCTTAAAACATCAAGTTTCCAAGAAATATCTGGTATTTGTCGCTGACCTCTTGACTTTAAAAGTTAATATCAAATACTCAAAGGCAATTAAAGTGAACAGGGTTTTGTTCATGTAGCCTAATTAACAATCAGCTGCACGTAACCATACCTTTTGAAGGATATACATGATCGCTAACACAGTTACCATAGCAACGCAAAGTAGTGTGTTTATAAAAAAAATCGAGTATATTGGTTGCTAGGCAACCAAAATAAAGCATATGCATATTAAGTTCTTCTTTTAAAGCATTTTATGTGACACTAATATTGTTCAGTTGAATAATTGAAAACAAAACGTTTAATTCTATCTGTGATCGAAAATAAAAGACTTTGAATGGCTATGGGTATACAAAAAATAATATAAACGCGGCCATGCGTCTTCAAGTCCTTCCACAAAACATCCCGTTACTATGGCAACTGATTAACCACAAACGTTTTGTTTCCATTCCTGAAATGCTAAGATGTCATGCTATCATTATGGTGAATTTTAACTAAAAGCACATACATGTTGTCAGACTATAAAGAAAGTCTCATTCTTTATTGGATGACCTTCGTAGAATTAACATATGATGCATGTATTAAGGTTTGATTATACTTTTCAGACAAAGCGAAAATAAAGTGACAACTCATACTGTGCAGATTGCTTGCAACATAATCAGGTTTTACTCCCATTGTGGGAGTCTGTAATTATTCTATGTTTTGTTGTACGTTACTTTATGTCAATTCTAGTATTGCAATCATCTTGATGGGGAAGAGAGAGCTGGTTGCTTTGCTTAATTTGTCTTCCTGGTGTCTTGTGATGGTTGATCGGCTCTTCCTCTCGGTGCCGTGGGGTTTTCTGCAGTTTGTGATTGTGGTATTTCCTGATCATACTCACTTTCACATACTTTAAGGAATATAATAAAAATTGATGAGCATATTCAATTTCATCAAGATGAAGCTCGCGTTAAAAGTTTTATTTTGACTGTGTATAGACGGTCACGATTGATCTGAGATGCAGATATTCTGATGTGTTCATAACATTCACTATTATACCTCACGTGAATTCCACATACAAAACTTCCATAGATGAACAACTGATATTTTATAATATCTCCCGCTGCTACAGCGACGGCGAATACTGCCACGTGTTTGCCATAGCAGCGGGTGATATTATATAAATATAACATTCTTGAGAGGGTGCTAGTCGAAAATATCATCCCGATAAATGTGACTATCAACCGAGGCGCAGCCGAGGTTGATAATCATATTTCGAGGGATGATTTTTCGACTAGCACCCTCTCAAGAATGTTATATTTATTTTATTATACCGAAACATCTTCTAACCATGGTGCGAGAAGTTCCAAAGACAACGATATGCATACTTGCTACGAATAGATGAAATAATATTTTTCTCAAAAGGATTGTGTTTGTAAACAGTTCGAGTTCTCAAACTGTTCGTGATCGTCGTTTAAACAAATTGTAACATAACACTGATGACGTCAAACTTTTCAGGCTACTTAGCTGCAGCATCGCTTAAATCAACATTGTAAATGGAGTTGCTGTACAAATGATGCGGTTTTGTTGCAAAACAGAAAATTTCGTATGATCTGCTCAATTTTGGTTTCAAAGTGTTCCGCTCGTTCTAACTAAGAAAATGAGTACCCACACTTTATGTTTCTGACCACAAATAACAAAGTTATTGGGAGTTTAAAGTGACCAGGCCATGGATCACGCATGTATCCGCCATTGTAAGTTAGCGTCTCCTCGTGTTAACCAAACGAACCGTACGCGCATCGGCGGCGCGCATGTGATAGTCGAAATTATCGCAAGGTGATAGTCAAAATTAGCACCTACTGGCCAATGGAGGTTTTACATGGGAATTCAATGTGAGGTATAATAATATAAAATATCAGGGCGGTCACATGATGCTCAACGCCGATGCGCGTACGGTTCTTTCACGTCGGGAGACGTTCAACAGCAATGGCGGACATGACGCATGATTTGGCGACTTTAAACTCCAAATAACTTCGTTGTTTATGGTCAGAAACATAAAGTGTGGGTACTCGTAAATTTGAGCAGATTAGGGGAAATTTTCTATTTTGCATCAAAACAGCCTCATTTACAGTATCTCCTTTAAAATGACGCTGCTTGGTATCATGTTTGACGTCATCAGCTTTTATAACGTAATTTGTTAAACGGAACATCAGTGATCAGGTCGAGCAATTAGATTGTTAAACAAGAACCATTTTTGTGAAATATTTAGTTTCATTCAAGCATTTATCCAGAGGCTGTTCATTATTTTCCCTTTGAATCTCCCCTCACCATGCTAGGTCTGTTGAGTAGGAGAAGGACTTTAGAAAATAAGGGATCTAATGTTCTGTTTGGTATAATAAAATAAATATTACATTTCCTGCTAGGGTGATAGTCGAAAATATCATACCTTGAAATATGATTATCAACCTCTGCTGCTCCTCGGTTGATAATCACATTCATCACATTTCTTGGGATGATATTTTTGACTATCACCCGCGCAGGGAATGTAATATTTATATAATATTCAGCTGCTTTCATATTGCCCCATTTATGGGCATACTGTCCCATATATTAAGGCTTATGTTCTATGTGTATAGTTTGACTATGTACAGACGAGTATGGCTGATCTGAGAGCTTTGCAAACCATGCTCAATTTTGGTTTCAAAGTGTTCCGCTCGTTCTAACTAAGAAAATGAGTACCCACACTTTATGTTTCTGACCACAAATAACAAAGTTATTGGGAGTTTAAAGTGACCAGGCCATGGATCACGCATGTATCCGCCATTGTAAGTTAGCGTCTCCTCGTGTTAACCAAACGAACCGTACGCGCATCGGCGGCGCGCATGTGATAGTCGAAATTATCGCAAGGTGATAGTCAAAATTAGCACCTACTGGCCAATGGAGGTTTTACATGGGAATTCAATGTGAGGTATAATAATATAAAATATCAGGGCGGTCACATGATGCGCAACGCCGATGCGCGTACGGTTCTTTCACGTCGGGAGACGTTCAACAGCAATGGCGGACATGACGCATGATTTGGCGACTTTAAACTCCAAATAACTTCGTTGTTTATGGTCAGAAACATTAAGTGTGGATACTCGTAAATTTGAGCAGATTAGGGGAAATTTTCTATTTTGCATCAAAACAGCCTCATTTACAGATCTCCTTTAAATGACGCTGCTTGGTATCATGTTTGACGTCATCAGCTTTTATAACGTAATTTGTTAAACGGAACGTCAGTGATCAGGTCGAGCAATTAGATTGTTAAACAAGAACCATTTTTGTGAAATATTTAGTTTCATTCAAGCATATATCCAGAGGCTGTTCATTATTTTCCCTTTGAATCTCCCCTCACCATGCTAGGTTTGTTGAGTAGGAGAAGGACTTTAGAAAATAAGGGATCTAATGTTCTGTTTGGTATAATAAAATAAATATTACATTTCCTGCTAGGGTGATAGTCGAAAATATCATACCTTGAAATATGATTATCAACCTCTGCTGCTCCTCGGTTGATAATCACATTCATCACATTTCTTGGGATGATATTTTTGACTATCACCCGCGCAGGGAATGTAATATTTATATAATATTCAGCTGCTTTCATATTGCCCCATTTATGGGCTTTTGTCCCATATATTAAGGCTTATGTTCTATGTGTATAGTTTGACTATGTACAGACGAGTATGGCTGATCTGAGAGCTAGTTATTCTGATGTCTTCATAACTAAATCTAAATAGGGCACTTTGTCAGGCTTTATATTGTCAGAGTATTTTCAGGCTATACTGTTCTTTCTGTAACTGCATAATACACCGTAAATATTGTTATATTTTTCCACACTTTACGGATATAGACTCCTGTCAAACAAAATATGTTCATTTATCTGTCATATGAATTAAATTCTGATCATATTGTTCTGAAGCTTTAAAATGTTCGCCATTGTCTATGAAATGGTGTGTTTGTATGCTTTAAGGTAGGGGCCGTAACTTTTGAAATTTTTGTGGCCCCATCCCTTGCTCATATTGGCAATAAATATGTTAAAACTATGGGCCAACTGAAATCAATATTAAAGCCATTGGCTAATAAAACGGTAATGAATCCAAAATGATCTAGAAAAAAAAAACAGAAATTCTAATGCACTTGCTTTTGTAACGCGACGTCTGATTGGATAACGTCAAAAATGTGCGACAGTATATCCTGCGATATACTGTCAGTATGTCGGAAAGTTTGACGTCATTAATAACGTCACATTTCGTTGAATGATGTGCGGCTTTATGCGGCTTGCAACGCTCCAATTTGAGCTCAAACTGCAGAAGTGCATTAGAATGGGGATAACCATATTCAAAATTTTAATTTGGGGAGGTATATCGTCGGATATACGTTCGGAAATCACGCTTTACGGCTCTGCTCACGCGACGCCGTAAAACTAAATTTCCGACCGTATATCCGACGATACACCTCCCTAAGTGAAAATTTTGAATACAGATATCCCCTAAATGTCTGAAATAGAATCTAAAAAATGAAAACAGAAGATTCGCATTCGTTGAGTCTGTACATGATAATTAATAAAAGAAAATGCAACAACACACACCATGCTCTGGCACAGTCTTTAGCGGTATTTTGCAACCACAACCCAGTATTCTAGGATATGAAAGGACATAAACACAATATGGCACCTAGAAACTATACACAGAGAACATTGGCCTTGATATTTGGGACAGTGTGCCATTAATGGGCCAATATGAAAACACCGGAATATTGAATGTTTATAGATATGAGAATATCTACATCTCAGATCAATCATGACCGTCTGTAAACTGTTATCTGTTTTTCAAAATAAAACAGATAACGCGAGCTTCATAACGTGGAAACGTTATTTCATTTGACACAATGCCAGCTGTTGTGACTGCTAATAAATCTGGAAAAATGACTTCTTTCGACAAAGTTATACTTATAAAATTAAAAGAAAAAACATTAGACTTTGTTTCATTGAATGTGTTTATGAGAATTAATGGAACATGCAGCAATTACGTTGAGTGTATTTTGTCATCTGATGTATTCATCTTCTATTCGTCCTAGTTTCTTGATTACGTCCTAGTGTCTTGATAATATATATCTAGACATCAACACCTATATGCATAGCTCTATCGTGTCACTGTGTGTCTTGTTAGAGCCAAAGCTACTAAGTTCTCTTCGTTTAATTGTAAAATATTTGTATGTATATAATGAAATGAAATATTGTTTAAACCAAATTGCTTGGTATCTTAACAACTAGAGGCATAACCGTATAAAGCCATGTTTGTCTTGTTAGAGCAAAAAGCTTCCAAGTTCTCTACGTTAAATTGTCAAATATTTGTATGTATATAATGAAATAAAATATTGTTTAAACCAAATTGCTTGTTATCTTACCTACTAGAGGCATAAATGTATAACGCCATGTTTGTCTTGTGAGAGCAAGGCTACTATTTTTTTGTTGAATTTCTTGATATCTTAACAACTAGAGGCATAACCGTATAACGCCATGTTTGTCTTGTGAGAGCAAAAGCTTCCAAGTTCTCTTCGTTAAATTGTCAAATATTTGTATATATATAATGAAATAAAATATTGTTTAAACCAAATTGCTTGGTATCTTACCTACTAGAGGCATAAATGTATAACGCCATGTTTGTCTTGTGAGAGCAAGGCTACTATTTTTTTGTTGAATTTCTTGGTATCTTAACAACTAGAGGCATAACCGTATAACGCCATGTTTGTCTTGTGAGAGCAAGGCTACTATTTTTTTTTGTTGAATTTCCTGGTATCTTAACAACTAGAGGCATAACTGTATAACGCTATGTTAGTCTTGTGAGAGCAAAAGCTACCCAGTTCCTTTGTTAAAGCTATTTGTATCTTAACAACTAGAAGCATTTACTGTAATACGCCATTCTGGTCTTGTGAAAGCAAAAGCTACTAAGCTATTTCGTTAAATTTCTTGGTAGTTTAACAACTAGAGGCATAACTGCATAACGCCTTGTTTGTCTTGTGACAGCAAAAGCTACTAAGTTCTTTCGTTAAAGTTCTTGGTATCTTATCAACTAGTGGCATAACTATCTAACGCCATGTATGTCCTGTAAGAGTAAAAGCTACTTAGTTCTCTTCGTTAAGTCTCTTGGTATTATATCTTAACACATAGAGACACAATTCTTTGGCGTCCGCTGGTGTCTTGTTATAGTCCAGGCTACACAGTTCAATATGTCCTGTTAGAGTCAAAGCTTCTTAGTTCTCTTCGTTAAGTCTCTTGGTAGTATATCTTAACACATAGAGACACAATTCTTTGGCGTCCGCTGGTGTCTTGTTATAGTCCAGGCTACACAGTTCAATATGTCCTGTTAGAGTCAAAGCTACTTAATTCTCTTCGTTAAGCCTGTTGGTATTATATCTAAACACATAGAGACAAAGTATTTGGCATCCGCTGGTGTCGTGTTATAGTCAAGGCTACACAGTTCAATATGTCCTTGTATTGTATCTCAACACATAGAGACACAAGTCTTTGGCATCCGCCGGTGTCTTGTTATAGGCAAGGCTACACAGTTCAATATGTCCTTGTATTGTTTCTCAACAACTCAATTTATGTGTTGTTATAGTCAAGGCTACACAGTTCAATATGTCCTTGTATTATATCTCAACATCTCAACTTATGTGTTGTTATAGTCAAGACTACACAGTTCAATATGTCCTTGTATTGTATCACAACATCTCAACTTATGTGTTGTTATAGTCAAGGCTACACAGTTCAATTTGTCCTTGTATTGTATCTCAACAACTCAATTTATGTGTTGTTATAGTCAAGACTACACAGTTCAATATGTCCTTGTATTGTATCTCAACATCTCAACTTATGTGTTGTTATAGTCAAGGCTACACAGTTCAATTTGTCCTTGTATTGTATCTCAACAACTCAACTTATGTGTTGTTATAGTCAAGGCTACACAGTTCAATTTGTCCTTGTATTGTATCTCAACAACTCAACTTATGTGTTGTTATAGTCAAGGCTACACAGTTCAATTTGTCCTTGTATTGTATCTCAACAACTCAATTTATGTGTTGTTATAGTCAAGGCTACACAGTTCAATATGTCCTTGTATTGTATCTCAACATCTCAACTTATGTGTTGTTATAGTCAAGGCTACACAGTTCAATTTGTCCTTGTATTGTATCTCAACAACTCAATTTATGTGTTGTTATAGTCAAGGCTACACAGTTCAATATGTCCTTGTATTGTATCTCAACATCTCAACTTATGTGTTGTTATAGTCAAGGCTACACAGTTCAATTTGTCCTTGTATTGTATCTCAACAACTCAATTTATGTGTTGTTATAGTCAAGGCTACACAGTTCAATATGTCCTTGTATTGTATCTCAACAACTCAATTTATGTGTTGTTATAGTCAAGGCTACACAGTTCAATATGTCCTTGTATTGTATCTCAACAACTCAAATTATATGTTGTTATAGTCAAGGCTACACAGTTCAATATGTCCTTGTATTGTATCTCAACAACTCAAATTATATGTTGTTATAGTCAAGGCTACACAGTTCAATATGTCCTTGTATTTTATCTCAACAACTCAACTTATGGAGCCCGAACTCTATATCGTCTCGTAGTACTTCGAAAATTACTTAGTCTTTTGTAGAGTTAGTATGAATAATACTTGTTCACCCTATCCTTAAAAAGAGTCCCATAGTGTCATCTAGTACTTCTTGTATAATTTAATTCAGACGCACAATTAAAGATTTCGTCTTAGCAAAACGTAGTCCATTTTTCTATGAGCCTGCTATTCAAAACAACGACAACACTTCTTCAAATTTCCCCGAGTTAATTGCTAGAATACAAATAAGCCATGTATTTAAGTTGGATAATAAATATATGTGTGTGTTGGTGTGTGCTTTTAACCCATTCATGCTTAATGTTCTTTTATGGAACACCAGCAAACAATGAACATAAAGAGGAGTTATCAAATATTGTGAAAAGGTATATGAGAGATCTGGTAAAAACCTATTTTGGTCTATTAAAAATTCAGGTGAAATTTTAGATAAACTTAAAGCTAGAGATTTCAATGCGACCAGTTTGTCTACTTATGATTTTTCTACTCTTTACCTCATAATTTAATTAAAGATAAACTTATTGATCTTATTGAAAGAACCTTCCAGAGAGAAGGCTCTCCTTACCTTGCATGTAATGACAGAAATGCATTTTTTACTTCAGAAAAGCCTAAAATATACCATGCATGATCGTGTCAAAATGTATGTGATGCGCTGACCTTTTTGTTGGACAACATTTTTGTTCGATTTGGCACCAAGCTCTATAGACAAGTAGTTGGAATTCCTATGGGCACTAATTGTGCTCCCCTGGTTGCAGATTTATTCCTGTTTTGTTATGAGAGGGACTTTATGATGTCTCTTTCTGATGATAAGCAGGCTGATGTTATTGATGCGTTTAACACTACTTCCAGATATTTGGACGATATTTTAAATATTAATTATGTTTATTTTGACAATATGGTTAGTCAAATATACCCTTCAGAGCTCCAACTGAATAAAGCCAATGCCTCTGATACCGAAGCCGCATTTTTAGACTTGCATTTGTCAATTTCTAATGATATTGTTTCTACCAAAATTTATGATAAACGTGACGACTTTGATTTTGAAATTGTCAATTTCCCATTTTTAGATGGTGATGTTTCTCGTTCTACATCATATGGAGTCTATATCTCTCAACTCATTCGTTTTGCTAGAGCATCTAGCTATGTTGCTGACTTCAACACTCGCAATAAATTGTTAACTCAGAAACTTTTTAAACAAGGCTATCTGTATCATAAACTTCGCAAAACATTTTCAAAATTTTATAGACGATACTATGATTTGATTTCTAAATTCCAAGTTGGACTTAAATCTCTCTTGCGCCAAGGACTTTCGGAACCTGATTTCTATGGTGACTTGGTGTATAAATTGAAGAAGATTGTTGGCTCTAATAATTTTTCAGCGAAGTTCATATTATAAAAAGATTGGCTATAACATTAATGTATTGCAACAGACTTCATGCTTGGTAGTCAACCCAATCACGGTTGGCAACTTTGCTTTCCTCTTTAATTGCACACCGGTGGGTCGGACTTCAGACTCTATGATGGTTCCGACTTAAAGACTTATCTATTGATGAGATGGTAGGGGCCTGATGCTTTGGCTGTTTGTCGGGCCCACCGGGGTTTACCTGTTGGATTTCTTTTGCTCCGGTATTCAGTTTAATTTACTGTTGAGTCCTTATCCTTGCTTTATCTCCTTGTTATATCTTGATTTATATGTTTTAGGAGATAATGCATTGATAAGTTAGGGGTCTTTCATGCAAACCAAATATCTATGTGTCTTGATCCACATCTGAATTAAGGGTGAGGTTGGCGCCGTTAAACCGGTTTAAGCCCTCCAGTAAAATATTTTACTGACCGCTCCAAGGCGGTACTTCTTTTGTGGATCTTTTATGCTTTTGTTCTGTCTTGTGTTTGCTATGTCTTTGTGCGCGTCTGTTTATATGTGCTTTGTGGTCACCTGCTGGGAAAGGGCTGACCTCTTGGCTCTCGTTTGTGGTGTCTACTGTGAGTTTGTCACTTTCCCATTGGTATCCTGGGTCAGGTGTGGTACTTGATTGTATCGATTCCTGATCTTTGCACCCTTACTTACTTTGCTAAAGAAAACAGACTACAGAATCTCATCATGGTCTTCACTGTTTTCTATCATAAACCCCTTGTTATGCAGAATAAACTCATCCAACATAATGAACTGGATTTGGCATGATAGTGGGTTAGATGGAAGGTACGTTCTCTTCTGTTCATATATACATAGAAAACTGCATCTTCCTTTGAGTGTTAATAGAAAAAAATATGTACAAGTATTTGAAATGTCTTTATGACTAAAATATACGAACGTTTGTTTTACTGCTTTTTCATGATTACCCATTATCCCCAACATCATCATCATTAAATTTTACTTCATTCATCGTCATTACTGTTTAGGTCTCCTAATCTTAGATATGATACAGTCAGACATAAGTTAAGCATCGCCTCAATAGTTTCCTAGAAAACGAAGAAAGCTTTCCAGTCATGAATTTTTTCTTGTTATATTTATGAACATATATAAAGTGGTGACAATTTACAGCAAATTTCGATTCGATTATCACAAAGTCAAACAACCAGGCATGGTAAATGCACACTTACCCCTAAAAATGTCCCTATTTTCTATCCCATTATGGGATTTTCAAAACGCTTAGACATGTAAAGTGTTAGTGTCATATTGTTACAATAACAAAGACAAGTTCAGTCTAAAAAATTTCAGATTTATATCTCTATAAGAATAAAAGTTATGGATGTGTAAAGAATGGCATGTTATATAGTGATAATGCAAATATTATTAACTCACGATTAACTATCTCTATGATCTTCTATAACTGACATGAAACCTTGAGTTCGACAGAATCAGTTTGGCACAATTTTGAAAGATGTGTCTAAATTATTTCTGCGTTTATTTGAATTCAAAGTAAGCACTTTGGGCTAAGCTGTGACACTTTTTAAGAATACACTTAAAATAGGGGTTGGTGTATACAAGACACCGTAGAAATTCAGCAAAATGACAATTTGATATATTATGCAGACCAAAGGAAGACTAGGGTAGCAACATATTACAAACTGGTTGCTCTTCTGAAGAAAACTGTACACGAAAAACGTCCCTGAAATAATGTTTGGGTGATGCTTAACTTATGTCTGACTGTATGATAATGAACTAACACGTATCTTACACACACTAAAATAACTATGTTCCTTTTAAAAATCATTTGACATTTTGACAGTAAAATTTTGCGAGTATGACCAGGAAATGCTAGATCGCAGTCCAACTTGAGACACTTAGAGGTAGAGAAACTGTACGCATACTTCTATACGACACCAAAAACACTATTCAAGTAAAGTAGCCAGGTCCGGAGGTTATAAAACTTGGAGTACAGTCTCAAACACAAAATAAAGCGCAATGATTGGATTCTTGCGGACACCCAGTCATTGTGCTTTATTTTGAGTTTGAGAATGAACTCAACAACCCCAGGGCCCAGTTTCTGTCCTCAACGAGATGATTTCCTAGCTACAAAAGACATTAAGAATTACATCATAAAACATAGATCAAATGCAAACCTCGCATACAACGGGAGCACCAATAAACAATGTATCAACAGCAACAGATAAAGATAATTGAGTATGACCAGGAAATGCCACATTCTGACACTGCAGACCAACCCAAGGCATCGTGATGAAGGGCCACAGAACACTTACAACCACATGACAGCAAGAAACTTAAAGCAAACCAGCCAGCTCTCGCTTCCTCATCGAGATAATTGCAAACACAACACAAAACTCCCACCCCACCCCCACAAACAACAAGACCAATAATATACAATGATTCAACAACAATAGAACCACTCCTTTAGAATGGAGAGCAGCCGAAGCCTCCAGGGGGTTTGGGAGGAAGATTAGTTGTATTTCACTGACAAAATCTTTGCCCTAGATTCTGCCGTATTCTGGCGTTGTTAAAACACATAAACTATTGACTAAGTTCGAATAGCGGCTTCCTTACTTATGCAATGCATCACCACAGTCAGAGAAACAAGCTAATCCAATAAACGTATTTAATGAAACAAAGAAAATGGCTCATGACTCACAAATATACTAAAACCAAGTTTAAATCGGGCACCTTACATTTTCACGCTAGTTCAGAAAGTGAAACATAAGTATACAAAATTCATGCTTTTTTAAATGAAGCAATACTTTGCGGAGACTCTGCAAGTTATTTCATTTAAAATGTCGCGTACTTCTTGAACGGACGAAGTTAGAGAAAAGGTACCGTCATTTTAAAAAGTCACAATTTTTCTACGATATAAACCACACTACAGAGCCCTTATCTTATCAGTTAACGTTTTTGTTTGTTTGAAGATGTTTTGCACAGCTCTGTACGCTTTATTATCAGCAACACAGCATTGAATTTTTCAGCAATTATTCATTATCAGCAGATGACACCGTTTTTTTAAAAATTGCAAAAAATAAAAACATCATGCTACCAAATCGATTTTTACACTCTCACATTGAAACCGGAAGTGTACAGTAGTCGTTAAACTTTAATCGCCAAAAGTGGACTGATGAAGTTCTACTGTGTTTGTCCTACAGTGTTCAAATAAAATTAAATGCATTAAACAGTTTTATCAGGACCTACTGGTGAATTTTTAAAAATGTGTAAAAAATCTACCAATTGTATGGTGTTTTTCAAGTCGAACAGACCAGTTCATACCACCTAAACGTCAATTGTATAAAAACTACTCTCAAAACCATTTTTCTTTAAAAAAATTGTTTTTAGAATACTCAACCCCAAAAACTTTGAAGTAAAAGAAAACTGTTCAAAAACACCGCTTAACGTTTGCCCATAAAAATGCACATATATAGGCAAAATTTCATTTCAATTTTATTAGCGTTTGGTCAGAAATAAGGAGTTTGAAAAGTGACCGAATAGAAATTGGTTTAAGTATATTTTCGTACTAAAACAATATGAGGTAAACAATTTCCAGTGATAAATCCTTTGCATTTTTACCTGTTATTAGGTGGCAGCTGAATCCCTTTTGATATAAACTTACACTTATTTTCGGACATAATCAACATGAGCTAAACATTACTAGGGTATAACTCCTAAACATTTATAGCAGCTTAACTGCCACCCCTTTTTGTATAAACTTAATAATCTTTCGTACTCAAACAATATGAGGTCAAGCCTTTTCCAGTGATAAATCCTGAACATTTCTACTTGTTATTAGGTGGCAGTTGAGCTGCCACCCATTTTGGTATAAACTTCCTTACTAAAACAATATGAGGTAAACATTTCCTGGAGATAAATCCTTAACATTTCTACCTGTTATCAGTTGGTAGCTGAACTGCCATCCCTTTTGATATAAACTTACACTTATTTTCGTACTAAAGCAATATGAGATAAAAACAATTCAAGTGACAAATCCTAAAATCTCTACCTGTTATTGTTGTTGTTGTTATCTAGTTTGTGACAATCAAATAAAACATAGTTTATAAACCAATTTATTAATGTCTTCCAGTTTCCCAGGGAGAACACTTTATAAACAATTTATCTTGCAATTTTAAAGAGCGTTGACATAAATTAACAGCTGCTTCTGGGTAGGTGGGTTTAATGTTAAATTGACATACCAGAGTCCAGTAAGACAATTGGTGTTTGTCGCATAGGTAATATATAAAGATATTGCATTTATTTCAACAAAAGTAGACATTTGAGAGAGGATATAAATCTAGCCTCACCGACCAGGTCATGTAGTATTTTTAAAATTTTTGCGTGGAAATATGTTGCATTTCAAACGAACCACAAAAACTGTAACCGGTCCGAACCAAGAAAACTAGGTAATTCATAGATTTATGTGAGGACATAAATGCATATATGTGGATTTCGGCGCTTAATCCATCGGTGAGCAGCCCCTTCGCTACTCGCATACCCAAAGTATGGATGTAGATCAAGACTCAGACTCAAATTTATATCAGACATGGGCGTTTAACCTAAGCTTCTGTGCAAATATGTAGCGAAATCTCTTGCACTGACTTCTATAATTTCTGGAGGGATAAGAACCCGAGTCAGTGGCGGATCCAGAGGAAGCTCAGCGGTTCGCTCCCGTTTTTAAATATCCTATGAAAATGAAATAATTTGGTCTCAGTGAGTCCAAAATTATTTCATTTTCATGGGATATTTAAGAAAAATAGATATAATCAGCAAATTGAACCCCCACACCTTTATATGTGTGAACCTCCTTTCAAAAAATCCTGGATCCGCCCCGCACTTGCGCCCGTTCCTTCATGTGTATTTGTTCTAAGGTCCCCTCTCTTGCGTCACGGTACAGGACGGTATATTACACAAAGACTAAATATAGATATTGTTAACAATTTAAAGGTATTTTCCCCAAATTTTGAAATACTTATGTCTATCATGTATGGAATGCCTTAAAGATACTATATCCGTAAAATTGAGGGTACTCATTTTATCAGGATATTATAGGGTTATCGCACTGATCTCGGTGAATAATGTCCCGAGTTGGCGATTATTCCATCAATTAAAGTGTTTCCAGGTTATAAGTGACCCCCGTTTTTCTTTTTTTAAATAGCTTTAAATTGAACTTAGAAGAGCGGCACTTAGCATGTGGATTTAAATGCACACCGCGTATCTAAAACTTATTTTTGGGAGACGCCCTTATTTGTAACTGAAGCCCCAGTCCCCTGTACAAAAGAATAAATTAGTTGTTTTTCCCTGTGAATATACCTATATGTACCCCAATAGATACACGTGGTATATTTGCATTGCTATGATGATATGTACTAGCCTAAAGGACTATCTATATCCGATGATTCAACGAAAATCTATTCCGCAAACCTCACTCGTCATCATTTTGACACACATACGCACACTCATACGCAATTGTAAAAGTCTATAGGGGTCCTTGACCGTGCCCTATTGAAAGCAGGCAAATATAAGGCTTAAGCATGAATAATGCATGTAAATGTAGCACATTCCATTTCAATTCATTGACTCGTTTTGCCTACGAGGTAATTTGTCATGATTTTGTCGTCTGCTGATTTTTTTTTTCAAAATCAGTTTGTTTCTTGTTGTTGTTTTTTCTAAAATGATCTTTCGGGAATATCAGTAGAGTGCCAAGCAGTTTGGATCAAGATCATGCCCGACGTTTTGTCGGCCCTGATCTGGGTCCAAATTGTTTGCAAAGGTAATCAGCAGACGACACTAGTAAGTAAAGAGTTTATGACGACAATTCAAGTTTAGAGAGTTGACGAGAAATAGCAAATTTGGGATATACATTTAACTTAAAGAGCATCAAACATTTGCCTGCTAAAGCTATATCGCTGATAAACTTTGTCAACAGCCTAAGGCAAGCTCAGGTTAAAATGTTAGGCATTATCTGGATCCATACTGTTTGATAACCTACTTGTATTCTTGAAAGATATATTTTTAGGAAACAATGATATGGAAAGAAAATTCAGCCATTATTTAAGGTTCAGACAATACTGTTACTTGATTCGTTTTTTAACACAGACCATTTCAATGCATCGCCTTTAGATGTACAGTGAAGTTTATGAGTCAGTATAAGCAGTGAAGCATAGCTTAATGCACGAAGATTGGGCCAGTTAAGCAATTTTAGCGTGAAGTTGCGATCGTTTTTTTATCAGTTTAAACACGTGTTTTGGGTGCTCGAAAGAACCATATCATCGAGAGGGTTGTTTTGAGTACACACAATATATTTTTGGGTTGAGAAACAGGAAAAATAATTCTCTGTTACGCACTCTTATCTGTGGGACTGACGAATTACCTCCACAGACCTGTATAAGCCATGTTTTATTTATATCGCTAGGTTCACTAGTGGACTAATTCAAAGAAGAGCAGCAAAAACACACCAGAATTCCATCTAATCCCAGCCTATACAAAAACTCATATTTATGTAGAAAAAATAAATTCAATTACGTGGTATATATCTAAATTATTTTCTCTAATTAATTTTTCAATTAAAATCACCATTAAAGAATAATTAGCAAATAACAGGGGTCATTTATGTCCTGGAAACACATTAGTATAGTTTATAGATCATATATACTCAACGTCAGTGAAAAGTTACCAGTTAGTCACATACACTTAAACATAGGACAATCTTTAGTTCATTCTGAACGAAGTAAGGCGGGTACTTCAACACTCAATTTTATGGCATAGAGTCCCAAGAATCACCACTATGGAAAACGGTATTCATCGCACCCGAATGCATTATATTAATTCCTTAATGAACCCCTGTAGTTTTCATTGCATTGTATAGGTAAATGCAAAGTTTTGATGCTACCTTAAAGTTATATCCTCATTTTTCGCGTTTAATTGGATAACCTACACCATTTTGGTGGCGTTTTAATGAAAACGTCTAGGCGATGTCCTAGCATGTTGTCTTCTGTTTATGATTATTTCAAATTCTTAAATACTGCGAAAAACATAAAATTCACGTGCATCAACAAGATCATTTTAAGTCGAATATTTCACTTATCATCTATTCTGTCTGGTTCTAAAATATTGTGAAGCCTTGAAACAGAACAGCATTTGTTCTTATGGCTCATTATAGTCATACATTTGAAAGAATAGGGTTATCACATAGAAAATCTCCCTGGCATTGTTAGTATAACATGTATATTGTAGTCAATGCTATATTAATGGACCCAAATAAAAATGTAATTTTGATATATAGCCAATCAAATGTAAACATTATGATTTATACAAAAATACGTCCAATTTATTATTTGCATATTTCAAATCAAACAAAATAAATCAACTGTAGTAATGGAAATTAAAAAATAAAGATAGCAAGCCAATTTCATTTAGGTCCTTTGCAAGTGAGCCTATCATTGGTGACATAGTTGATACTAAGTAGAGTGCCCTTATAATTCTGATATTTGCTAGAATAGTTGCCATTTTTGCGTGCTTCCTTTAAATCTATATCCTGGCGAGTTTACAGCTTATTCTTATGTTTAATACACATTTAACTAAAATAACTAAAAATTAATTGCAAAATCTATTTTACTATAACTTTAAAGTCATCTAGTCAAATTTGGTCGGACATACTTTTGGCTGATAAAGTTTTTATTTAAATTGGTACTAAAGTAACAATTGACCTATTTCCTTGGATCATATATTTTGTGATCATTGCCATAGAGTAAAACGCCCTACTATAACCGATTTCCTCATTATTGGTTGAACAACTTATCAGAAGTACTAAGATGATGTGATTGACTGTTTCGTTAATTGAACAAGGAAAGATATGCTGAATACAAACTTAAACTAATTTAAAAGTTTAAGCAATGCCTCACCCGTCTGCATACACAACTAGATGGTGCCAGTATACACATTGATTTGGTAACGGTCTCTTTAAACAATAACTGATTACAGACAGTTATAATGCATAATAGATCTGACTACCTCCCTCAAAAAATTTATTAATCAAAAGGGTTATTCTTGTATTATAAATGAACCTAAATATACATTGATACATAGAATCTTGCATGTATCATGTAACGCAATTGAATACATTTACCCATAATTTGAACAACAGTGTAATCTGTTACAAAGTGTGGTAGTTTTTAAGTAACTGATTAGAATTATTTCAATTAAACTTAGATTTATCCAGATAAATATCACAAACCTCTAAACTCACAATAAAATATTAGCCTTTCAGGCTCAATTATATATCGTTTTTGACAAATTTTTGGATGAACATTGGCCTTATGATATACTTTATACAATAATATATTATGTTATTTTAACAGATATGACAGAAAACAAAATGTATCATTCTAAGTACTGGTACATGAGAGCTATTATTTTGTTTGCTTATGAGTTTGAAAATCTTTAATTTTGGACAAATTATTTTTTGTAGATAGTAAAAGTTTTAAAAAGATATACTATTTTGCAAGGAACTTAGTATGATTTTTTTAGACAAGCTGGAATCTGGAGGTCTATAGCAATCTGTTTTTATTCATGTGAGCTAAACAATTGTTGTGCTTTAACAACAACACAACAACAAAATCTAGGACGAAGGTTTAGTACCAGTAAAATGTTTATAAATATAAGCCCCCCCTCAGTGGCTTAGGCAGCTGTCTGTTCTAAGGTGGTGGCTCTAATGTTGTTGATTCATTGTTTATTGTTGCCCTCATTGTTTGAGTTTTTTTTTGTGTGTTTTATCCTTGTTTTGTAATCTAGTAATTTGTTATTCTAGGGTTGCAAGCACCTTGATGGGGACGAGAGCTGGTTGCTTACTTTAATAGTGACTTGGGTTGGTCTGCAGTGTGTGATTGTGGCATTTCTTGTTCACACTTACTTGCTTTTTTGAATTGACGTATAATATGAGGAATTATGCAATGAATATACAGTCTTGAAAAGTGTAGTATACGTTACACATTGCCACACAAATAATACAATGATAGTTTACACCGGAAACGATGTTGAACACAGCCTTTCACCTTTGAATTTCAATATAATGCTGATGCTTTGGCTGTTTGTCGGGCCCACGGGGATTTACCTGTTGGATTTATTTTGCTCCGGTATTCAGTTTTATTTACTGTTGAGTCCTTATCTTTGCTTTATTTCCTTGTTATATCTTGATTTTTATATTTTCGGAGATGATGCATTGATAAGTTAGGGGTCTTTAATGCAAACCAAATATCTATGTGTCCTGATCCAAATCTGAATTAAGGTCGAGGTTGGCGCCGTCAAACCGGTTTAAGCCCTCCAGTAACATGTTTTACTGACCGTTCCAAGGCGGTACTTCTTTTGTTGACCTTTTATGTTTTTTTTTTGTCTTGTGTTTGCTATGTCTCTGAGTGCGTCTGTTTATACAAATGTATGTGCTTTATGGTCACCTGCTGGGAAAGGGCTGACCTCTTGGCTCTCGTTTTTGGTGTCTAACTGTGAGTTTGTCACTTTCCCATTGGTATCCTGGGTCAGGTGTGGTACTTAATTGTATCGATTCCTGATCTTTGCACCCTTATTTACTTTCATATATGATGTTAAAAGGATTTCATATAGCATTTCATGATAAACTTTAGAAAGAAAATAGTCTTACCTCATTTAACGTGTTATTCAGTGTTATCATATTAAACAGTTTATGACTCATAAGTTTTTGTGATAAAAACAAGCTGCTTTCAGTTATACAATGGTCCATTTTTTTGTCAAAATACGAATGCTAAATGAGAACGTTTATTAAATGAAACTATACTGATTGAAACTTCTAAACCGCCAGTAAACAAAACACATTTTTTCAATATAGGTCATTTATTATTAAACTGTTTGAAATGAAACTTGACACAGTAAATTTGGGCACATGAATCTGTCGATTATACATAACAAAGTTTGATTCAATAAGGATGTTCATTTATGCTTAACGATATAGCACTAATACCGGTTTTGCACTTGGCACACGATGCTAAATGTTTTTCGACTTGTGTATACTTGTATTTTCATCGACAACTATCCAACAACTTTATCATTCCGCAAAATGCCAACGTTTGGGTTGCATGATTATAAAGTAGAGTGGTCGGGCTGTGGGTTCAATTGAAAACGGGACCTCGCTGAGACTGATTCATAATTTATTATAAAGTTTGACATATTTTGATAGAGCCGAAAGTTTACACCACAACCTGTCCGTTATTTTTTATTTTTGCACTCATGTGACGAGAAAAATCGACAAAACTGAGTGTTACGTATGTCATGCAATGTCCTGTATGGTCCACCGTACTTTGGTGCGTTGATGCACAAATGCTGTATTCACAAATGCTGCATTGGAACGTCGGAAGTGTCGAGATTGATGTGCAGTACACGGTTAATCAGTGACGGATGTTTCAATAATATTGTAGACAACAACATTTCATCACCATAAACACATTTCTGTGTTATTTTAGGCCATGTGGGACTCAATAGGGGCACTGAGTTTGCATGAAAATTGCTGCTTTATTACAAAATAAACATGATTGTGTTCAATAATAGTAAGTAATGGTGCAAAGATCAGGAATCGATACATCAAGTACCACACCTGACCCAGGATACCAATGGGAAAGTGACAAACTCACAGAAGACACCACAAACGAGAGCCAAGAGGTCAGCCCTTTCCCAGCAGGTGACCACAAAGCACATATAAACAGACGTGCACAAAACATAGCAAACACAAGACAGAACAAAAACATAAAAGATCCACTTACAGCACCAGAACGTTTCAATAATATTGTTGACAAAAACATGTCATCCTCATAAAGCACTCTTGTGTTGTTTTATGTCATATTGGCTTCCATAGGAACATTGTGGCTTACCCGAAAATTCCTACTTAATAAAAACGAAGCCAAAAATGTTTAATAGTGTCCATTTATAACACCATAAAGTTGGTGTTTTTCTCTTTAGATCCCTGGAATACTCGGTTGTAAGCGATGAGGTCAAATTTTAGAATTTGTGTGAAAATGAAATGCGATGGTGCCTTTATACAGTCTATCAATTGAGCATGTTGATTTCTATTTATGAAAATGAAATTTTGACAGGTTCTGTTTAATTGTCTTTTCCAAATCGCGTGTTAATTATAGCCAGGTATGTATCATATATGCTAGGATATATGAGAAAATATCGAGTGGCGGTTTGGAAGTTTCGCTCAGTATATTTAACAAAATTTCAATGATTTTACAAGGGGTAGTTTAAATGTAACATAAATGACACTACAATGGGCCCTAATAACTTTTATAAACATAAATATATGTAGGGACTGAAATGTTCTTGCATATTAAATGAATGTTCGGCCAAATTGTATACTCAGGTACTCCCTTAACAACCTTATCAACATTACTTTAGTTTAAAAAATGAGGGGTAACGTAGTTAACATGCTGTTACAGCCAAACGCTCAAACCGTCAGAAAACTAGTATGTTTCATAAAGCTAAGTCAGAACCATAAATATATTCTAATATTTTATTTTAATTGTAAGGCACATGCATTTTTCTGGAATTATATTTCCGCACACAATATGTTTTTCCTGCATACTGACATCAAATCGACGCCAATTTTGCGTAAAATTGAAGTTCACGTTAAAACAAAGTTTCATTTTAGTTCAGCTATGGACGTTTTCAACCACTTCAACGCAATAAACAACAATAAAATGCGATTATTTTAGGTGTATACACCACTAGCAGATATAAGCTGTTTGATTCATGTGAAAAGACGTTACGTCACTTTGTGACGTCAATGTGACTATAATACTACAAGAACAATTAGAAACACTTAATCATTAATTGAAATATATTTCTCCAACTGAAAATCGATAGGAATCACTTTTACCCCAAAATGCACACCAGAGCCCAAATTTCAACACAGCGGCCTAGACCTTGGACCCAAAATAACGCGGACTCGAAACTAGCAAAATTTGCCGATATTGGTGTCGAGGTTTCTAATTACACCCACGTCATTTCCGGTACTCTCTTTTTGACAGAGAAAGCCACACCAATTGTAAATAAACAAGTTGGCTTCCTTAAAAAAAAGGAATCCAATACGTGGGGCCGCGATTGTTGAAAAAATGGAATTCATTAATAAACAAAACTCAGTTGTGATTAAATTCGGTTTATTAATCTATTGATATTCAGTGGCAAAAAATAGAGAATAAATGCATATTTCTATTTCTTATTCAAAAGGATAAGAAAATCTCCAGTGACGCCAGGCATCTATAGAAATTCTACCCGTGAATTTTTCAAGTATTTATACAAACTATTAAGATCTATTAGCCCACGATTACTTTGCAAACAGGGAAGATCAAGATTAAATACCACATAATGCGGCATTTCACCAGGGTCTGCACTGTTTTCTAGGTAAAAAGCAATATTGAGACAAAGAAATCAAATTTAAGTTGGAAATTATAACCAGTTATCCCTTTATATGTACAATGAACGCTCCCATATTAATTGAGAGAACCCATCACAATCACTATACTAAGGGTTATCAGCGATTCGAGCTAAAAGCAATTTAGTTGCGAATACTATTTAACCCATGGGCCAAACGTCATTACTCTCCTCCAATCTTATCAAATATGCGTTTGAATACATATTCTATAAAAGAACCGTCTCACTAGGACTTTTCTTTAAAGTATCAGCGAAATATGACTCAATCAGATCTAAAACGAATGTGTCATGTATTCCATGCGACATAAGCAGATACTTCGAGCTATCAGGTTCGAGCTGTTGAGGGTTTACTCCATTACCACTTCTAAAAAAGTAATTAAATCACATGAAATTGCTTCACCGCAAATCATATTTTGCTTTATTTTGACAATTCTAAATTAAGTGTGATCATGTCAAACTTATTACTTTTAAAGGTTAAAATGAGACGTATAGATATTCCTGATAGCGAAATTGGCAGACATTTCCAAACTTTTTCTGTTGCTGATGAAGGCCTTGGGGGAGATGACGTGTTTCTCTGCGAGTCTACACTGTCTATGAACACACTGGTCAATGTAAACGCACCGGTGGTTGCTACAACGAGCTGGTTGTTGCATTTTACAGCACCGGTGGTGGCGTAAAAGGTAAAAAAATCTATACCTGTTGACTTTATTATTTATTTATAAACTTGCATTTATTTTATTTGTGATGAAACCTGGTGCACAGACCACCGGTAACATTATACAATTGATGCATTCTTTTGAGGTTAACATCAGGATTTTTCAACCCGAGAACAGTGATGTTCACCGAGGCGAAGCTGAGGTGAATATCACTTTCGAGGGTTGACTAATCCTGATGTTAACCGAAAAAGAATGCACCAATTGTTTTGTTATATGACACTGTCTCTCTTTTATTTTCATATTATAAATTTACTCAAGTCAGATGTTCCTAGGAAGATTATTTCAACAATATACTTTCAAAATTTCTGCAACTCTTATGAGAGAGACAAAATAATTGCATTTTAACCCATATAGATCTATGCCTAGTGACCTTTTTGTGGGACAAATGCAAATAGTGCAGACCCAGATCAGACGCCACAGAATGCGGCGTCTGATCAGGGTCTCCACTGTTTGCTTGCATAATTTTCTATTAAAATTTGAATAAAAATGAAAAATACCACCTTACACCCCTTTAACAGAAATGGACTGTTCCAATTGATAACGGTGTGAAATTCCATTCGGCATAAATGGATTAAATGCTGTTCCAATAAAATGAACAAATTCTGAATGAAACATTTTACCTGTGAAATATACATTAGAAATCAGTCAGTGCTGCAATATCTATTTTTAGCTCTCAGGTAGCAGTGACAAATCTTAATGTCACCTGGGCTAGATTAAGTTCAATCTATTTTTAGCTCTCTGTCAGTAATGTTACTTGTCTTTAGCTCATCAGTGTTTGACATCAAGATCTGTCACAACCAGTGCAAGCTAGTTTCAGCCAATCAGAGGAGGTCTTTTGTAGGAGTCATATAACAATGCAGTTTATGGCTCTGCCAAGCAATTGGTGATTTAATTCATGGTTAGGACTGCAAATCCAACAAAGTTCTGGAGTTTTGCTCTGACAGGTGTTTTTTCTAGTGTAACTGCCTAAATTGGGTGAAATCTGTACGTCTTAGCGCAGCTGTTGTCATATTCCCATGAAATAACATAAAAAAACGATTACTACTTTGGGTTTTTTTCTTGGTAAACTAGCAAATGTTTTATTGAGTAATTTTTATTACAACGCACTGGGAGCATTTTTTGACGCATTGATACAACGCACTGATGGTTCAACAGGTATAGATTTTTTTACCTTTTACGCCAACACCGGTGCTGAAAAATGCAACCACCAGCTCGTTGTAGCAACCACCGGTGCATTTACATTGACCAGTGTGATGAATGACCTCTTTTGAGAAAAAACGCATACATTGAGGTATATCCCCGATAGATCAATTGAGGAGCTAATTTCGCCATCCCAGTAAGGCTGTCAAATATCATTGAAATTAGCGTGTCTTGATATATACTCCTCAAAATAATTAAAGGACCAAGATTTTAGAACGCGAGTATAATTAGCTCAAACATTTAAATTCTGTAACTCTTGGCCCAAATCTTTCTTTTCTTTATGCCCATAAATCAAAAATCATTATTAACGATTCCCATGCCTAATTCTGTCATAACTGTGTCTCAAATGCACACACCTTCAAAAACACACTTTCAGAAGGCAGTGGGTGGGGTAAGGAAATTCTTCTGTGGTCATTTGAGTAGAATGAAAGTGACATCAAATTAAACTTTGTTTTAAACAGTTAAGCTTACATGCAAAAAAAATCTTCAAAAAGTTTTAATATACTGGGAAGCAAGCATTTTCATCTCTGACAATGGAGTTTTGACATTGTTTTGTTTTCGAAAACAATGTGTGTTCTTGGCCATCAAGAATCAGATTTTCAGTCGTCATTCTATGCCGCTGGGTGTTAGAAAGATGTCCCGACGAATCGTTAAAAGATTGTCACACACAAACGCCCAAACCAGGTGTCTGAATCTATAGTGTGGCCATTACGCCAGAGCCAAATGGGGTAATTTTCTCTCACAGGAAGAGGTGGATGGTATCGACAGGATTAAAACACCATAAAATCATGCGAAAACAGAGATTTCAGCATCTAAAAGCACTTTTCATTCATTTCATGCATTTTTGTGGTCCATGGATCACACACAAGAAAATGACATTCCAATACATTTAGGTCAAGTTTTAAAATGACCAAAAATCATTGTTAGTAACATTTTCTACCACTTTCTTTTTGCTGTTTCACTTGTTACTAAGGCGTCGAAGATGTCTGAAAAATTTAGGCTAGATCGTAAAATTGGTTTTCGAAATACGTTCTACACAAAATGCATCAATGTTATAATTGATAGTATTGGTCCTTCAATTATTTTGAGGAGTATACATGCTTTTGAGATTTATACGAAAAGTTGATAGCCTTCATCAGCAACGGAAATAATTTGGAAACATGTACCACTTGAATATAGGCTTCAATGCGTCATTCTCTGCGTAAATTAGATACATTTGAAATAAGATTTACTCTTATTGCCATTATATGTATTTGTGGTACATATAAAAGTAATTGGCATTCTCCCCTTCTTTGACACTGCCCTTCGCGCTCTATCTATATTCACTGAGTGACTCTAGATTCATCTGCATGGATGAGAAATATAAATGCAAGTTCCTTCTTTTAAAATAACAAGTGAGTATGATCAGGAAATACCAGATTCACAAACCGCAGACAAACCCGTGACACCGCGAGGAAGAGCCACTCAATCATCACTAGACACCAGAAAGACAAACCAAGCAAATCAATCAGCTCTCTCTTACCCAATTAAGATGGTTGCAGAAATAGAATGGACACAGGTGGAAAAGTGTCTATTTATCTAAAAAAAGTCTTTGCTGTCTCAAAATCTGTCGCTGAATGGCCTTAAAATCCATGTCGCCCAATGTTTCTGTCGTCGAGTAGTTTTGCTCCCCTTCTCGGTATATGGTACTTTCCGTTATTTGTATGGACCATACAAACTCGGCCTGGACCTTTGTCGCAGACAGGTAGTGCTTTATCACGCATTGACCTGTCACCTCTTGTCCAGCATATTTTAGCTTTAGCTACAAGTACATGATCGTTTCATGTTGTGCAAATGCTCTGACAATATACATACCCTACATTTCTGCAACTATCATTTAAATGTGTCAGCTTTATTAAGAGGGAATTTGATTATTTGATTACGATTTAAACCAATATGTACATGTATGTAATTAATATTTGGCATAAATGGATCTACGGGAATTTTTGCCAGGAGGGTCCATGACCAACTGCCAGAAAACAGTTCTGAAAACGTTTTTGTTGTTGTCTTTTTAGTCCTCAACTTATTTTACAGTTTTACAGAGGGTTTACAATGGTCATTTCAAAGAAAACTAAAATTTTCCACGGTTTAAGAGGGGTCCAACATTTTCAAGGGGGTTCCAACTTTTTTTCAGGGGGGTCCAAATGCTAATTTCTATAGAAACCCATATAACGTTTGATTGCGCATCTGTACAAACTGAAGAGAACTCACACTGTTTTCATTGTGGAACTAGCAGATATAATATATAAACTACCATGAGAACATGTTGGTCAAATAGCAGAGATTTTCATCAGGCTGCACATGTGCTTGCTCTGATTATTGTATCAGTTGCCCATGTTCGAGCTTTGGATTATCTTATTTCCAGTTCTTGTGTACATATTGTAAAAAATCCTGAATGATTTCTTCGTGTTGTGAAAGAATTGAGCATATCTAAGCGATCTAAAGAAATAATGTTGTACATTTTATCTCTAGGGATGAGGAGTGAGAATTTCATGGGCATGGAATTCTAAGAGCCTCACATTAAGCCCAACATTTTGTAGGGCCTGATCTGAACCCAAACTAATTGTAAAAGTTAGTCACGTGATTATTCTGCCACCGATATCAGCTGATAACTACATGTCATATAGGTAAAAATATAATGTATATCAAGAATTAACCTTTGTATTTTTAGAATAACCACAGTTTACCTACTAGTGTCGTCTGCTATGTGAGTTTGAAGCATTCAAAACGTTAGACTGCTACACAATCCACTATCAAAATTGAAACACGTACGAGGTCGGTGTAGCAGTCTATAAAAACACAAGCTTTTCGCAACCTTGAATACAATATCTGGAAAGCACCTGCAGACTTGGTCATTTTACAGGGAAAGGGTCTGAATCTGGGTGATTTGTTATACTGCGTGGGGCCCTTACCCACGCAAAAATATCTACGTAAAACGACCAAATTTTACTACCATACATTGAAGTTGCCTACACTAGCATATAAAGTAAGTATCAATTAATTGATTTTCGTTCAAATAATGATTAATGGTTATCTGTTGTGCAGATTCATATCAAAGTAAACTCCAGCTGTAATGAAAAATACCGTTTCCGAATGCAATAGCGACTGTTGTATTGACCAGGGCTGACATTTATTTTCCGTGTTAACGCACTATCACTTGTAAATGTGTATTAACTTCATTGTTATCTTCGAAACAGGTTTTGTTTGTAATGATTTATAATGATTTTATTAAAAAAAAAACTTAGCGCAGAAGGAGTTATCGGAGAGAAAAAAGCCGCTTTTTGCCAGTTTTAATTTTTTTTTTGCACATGGGGTGTCCATTAATTTTATTGATTAATATCTCTAGAATACAGTTATTTGTCTCCAGTTGTATTTCAAACTGTCGATTTAATGTGATTCTAGCGATTTATAAAAATATTAACCTCCGCCACAATGAAGTTGGCAAAAAATTGGGGTCTTATTTGTGTGGCTTTTTTTTCAAAATATATTTTGGTAAACTTTGCTTTAAGACTGAACGTCTTTCAGCCTCAGTCTTTTAACAACATAATCACATGGACAACTAAAGCTAACGGCAATTATTGATAGATCAGTGTTATTTTTTTCAATTTTCTGTTACTGTTTATATTGTTTATAGATGTACAACGGCCTCTAATTATATCACCTTTGGCTATTTTTATTTAAGATTGATGCAGAATGCGTAAAATGAGCCATGCGGGCTGGAACATCTGTGTATGTCAAAACTTTTATAGTCAATGTAAATAAATGCCTGAAACCCTTCATATCAATAGTGTAAATACAGTCACGCTTCAAAGCTTTTGGTTTATCTGTACTTTATCCTTTTTTCATTAATTTTCTTTTATACTTCAAGTACGTTTAAATTTTGAAAGCTCAAAAGGCACTCAAAATAGAAAATTATTATTAATGTTTATTTCTATGTATTATTGTTCTTAACACGTTAGATAACACTTTCAGTTCAGTAATGGACTCTTCTTTATGAAACAACTTTAAGTAACGCCATGTGACGTCATGATGTAATAGAAGGTTGCTATGACGTCATTTATTGTAGAGTGACTAATATATATCAAGATGGTATCATAATAAATAATCAGCCTAATTATAGAGTTTGTGTATTAACAGAATAATCATAACTGCTTCAGACAAAAGTCATCTAGCATTTACCTAAAACAGTATTTCATTGCAATCATTATGTGGCAGATATTATCAAAAATTTGCTTTTAGCTGGCTGTTGCATAGCAAACCTTTGAAGGGCCTAATTATCCAGATATTTAGCCATATTTGCAGGGCCCATTGGCTTACGGAGCAGCCATGAAATCAAATGGCTGAGACAGCTCTTGTCTGAATTTTTAGGCATCTAATGTGCATGATATGCTTGTTAAGCCAGTGCTTTGAGGGTATGGCTGATTCCAGGTATATTTCCAGTCGCTCCTTAGAGTAACATATGTGTAAAAACAAATAATTTATCTTTATTTGGTTCATTTTAGGGCATGTTGCATTGCTGGTTACAGAGATATTACGCCAAGATCAGAGCTTTTGGAACACCTCTCGTAATATTCATGATGTTGTATGGATGTCTGTGTTCTGTGTTTCTTCATCGAAGTGTCGCGGTTTGGTCTGTGATCTGTTATTATGGCATTTTTGATCATACTCATTTTTTTTTGCTGTCAAAATTCAAAATGAATTTTGAAAGGGACATAGTTTCTAAGTGTATGTAAGATGAATGTTCAATAGTATATAATACAAAGTCTAAACTTAAGAGACCCGACTAGTCATGATTCACAGGTTGAAACAAGGAATGAAGTAAAACAAGATGATAATGACGATACTGATTGGGATCATGGGTAATCATAAAAAGCAGTAAAACAAATGTTTGCACATTTAAATCGTAAAAGCATATAAAATACTCTTACATATGTTACTATCAAAACACATAGGCAGGTTTAGATGCAAATATATAAAGAAGAGAACGTACCTTACCTCTAACCCACTAATATGCCGAATTGAATATTCCATCTTTAACGAGTTCATTATGTTAGATTGCTCAATTCTGCATATCAAGGGCTTATTGGCTGAATTTTTTCAAATTAGTTCAGAAGTTGAATATAGCTTATATGATAGAAAACAGTGAAGACCTTGATGAGATCCTGTAGTCTGTGTTCTGCAGAACTTCGTTTTATATTCACTGTTTCCTGGTGTTCCATAAAAGGACATAAAGCATGAATGGGTTTAAAGCGTGCGCGCGTGCACACACACACACACACACACACACACACACACACACACACACACACACACACACACACACACACACACACACACACACACATTTATTATCCATCATACGTACATGCAGTGTGTGCTTTCTGGCAATTAACTCGCTGAAATTTGAGGAAGTGTTGTCATATGCTTCTTAGAAAACTGTACTACGTTTTTCTGAGAGGTGGTGTATAATGCATTTAACTATGTTGTGCGTCCGTATTGAATTATACAAGTAGTAATGGGTGACACTTTGGGACTCCTTGTATGAACAAGTAGTCTTCATTCTAACTCTACAAAAGACTAAGTTATTTTCCGAGTGCTACCATACGATATAGAGTTCTGGCTGCAAAAGTTGAGTTGTGGAGATACAAGACCAGGACATATTGAACTCTGTAGTTTTTACTACAACAAGACACAAGCGGACGCTAAAAAGTTGTGTCTCTATGTGTTAAGATATAATACCAACAGACTTAACGAAGAGAACTTAGTAGCTTTTGCTCTCACAAGACAGATATTGGTGTTATACAGTTATGCCTCTAGTTGTTAAAATACCAAGCAATTTGGTTTAAGCAATATTTTATTTCTTTATATGCATTCTAATATTTTACAACTTAATGAAGAGAGCTTAGTAGCTTCGGCTCTCACAAGACAAACATGGAGTTATACAGCTATGCCTCTGTTAGGACACCAAGCAAGTTAGTTTAAACAATATTTTTTTTCCTTTATATACATACAAATACTTTACAATTGAACGAAGAGAACGCAGTAGCTTTGGCTCTCACAAGACACACGCTGGCACGATAGAGCTATGCATAGAGGTGTTGATGTCTTGAGATATATTATCAAGACACTAGGACGCATAGAACATAAATACATCAGATGACACAATGCACTTAACGTAATGGTTGCATGTTCCATTAATCCTCTTAAAAATTCAATGAAGCAAAGTCTATTGTTTTTTTTCTCAATTTTATAAGTATAACCTTGTCAAAAGAAGTCATTTTTCAAGATTGATTAGCAGTCACAACAGCTGGCATGGTGAATAAATAAATAAATAAATAAGTAAATAAATAGAATGTCTCCATGTACATTGGTATTGTGTTGATATCCTTTCATATTCTGGAATACTTGGTTCTGATTGTTGCAAATTACCACTAAAGCCAGTGCCAGAGCGTGTGGGAGTGTGTAATGCATTTTCTTTAATTAGTTCTCACGTACAGACTCAACAAAAGCGAATCTTCTGTTTTAACCCTTAAAGCGCCAAGAAAAATTGTATCTGAAAATGTCGTCTGCTGAAGTCGTCTGCTGCAAATAATTGCATTACATTACTGACAAATTAAGTATAGAAGCAAACAACATGGACCCAGAACAGACTGCTCCTATAGGAGCAGTCTGATCTGGGTCCACACTGTTTGCTATAGAGGCTTCTTAAACATTTCAGCAGACGAGAAAAGCAGACAACTTTTCTTGCGATTGGCGCTTTAAGGGTTATTTTTTAGATTCTATTTCAGGAGGGTATGTTTTCCAGATAATTTTGGATTCAATACTGGTTTATTAGTCCATAGCTTTAATATTTAAGGCAGTTGGCCCATAGTTTTAACATATTTATTGCAAATATAAGCAAGGGTCGGGCCACAAATTTTCCCAACATTAGTTACGGCCTCTCCCTTACAGCATGCATACAAATCTTTTCATAGACAATGGCGAGTATGTTTCTAGCTTCAGAACAATATGATACGAGTTTTATTCATGTGACAGATAAATGAACAACATTAGTTACTCCCTTACAACATACATACAAATCATTTCAAAGACAATGACAAACATGTTTCTAGCTTCAGTACAATATGATCAGAATTTTATTTATTTAAAATGATAAATGAACATATTATGTTTGACAGAAGTCAATGTCAGTAAGTTGTGGAAAATATAACCGTATTTATGGTGTAGTATGCAGTTACGGAACAGTTTTGCCTGAAAAATGCTCTGACAGTATAAATCCTGACAAAGTGCTGTAAACTGCGACAACATTAATGTTATGAATACATCAGAATAACTAGCTCTCAGATCAGTCATGGCCATCTGTACTTAGTCAAAATATACACAGAGAATATGATAATATTTGAGAGAAAATGGGACAATATGAAAGCACCTGAATATTGAATGTTATGAACACATCTGAATATCTACTTCTCAGATCAGCCATGGCCATGTGTACACAGTCAAACTATACACAGAGAGTATGATAATATTGGAGAGAAAATGGGACAATATGAAAGCACCTGAATATTGAATGTTATGAACACATCAGAATATCTACATATCAGATCAGTCATGACCGTCTATACACAGTCAACATCTTGATGAAATTGGAAAGGCTCTTCAATTTCTATTTAAATCCTTAGTGCATGCGATGCAACATTATATCTCTGGGCCTCAGTAGTGTGATACAACCTGATTATGTTGCAAGCGCATCTGCACAGTATGATTTGTCACTTTATTTTCGCTCTCTGAAACGTATAATAGCTAAGCTTGCTTCATGCAGCATATGTTCATGCTAGCAAGTCAATGTAGCTAAGCAGGATGGATTGAGCCAGGTTTTCTCGTGATGGGTTCCAAATCATTTAGTTCAATCGAGTTAAGATCATCTTTGTTAGTTAGGACAATGTATGTTTCTATTAGCGTTGTCCAGGCCCCTAGGTAAGAGTGCATGTGCAACTGAAAATTATTTTTATTATTTCTCAACCAAACATATGTTTTGAGTATTTTCTCATCCATCAGTTTTAACACTTGTTTTGGTTGCTCAAAAGGACCGTCTCATTGAGACGGTTCTTTTGAGCACTCAAAACAAATATTAAAACTGATGGATAAGAAAATATTCCCAAATTTTTCCTCAATTTTTTAGTTTATCTCGACCATTGTTAAACTCTATTCCAGATTCTCTAACAAATTCAATCTTTTAATGTCATTATACTGATCAGGGATCTCCATTAATGCAGCAAGTGCTACAGCTGCTTGGGCATTCTTTGATTTCGATGAAACTTCATAAAAATCCACAAACTGAAAATTGTCAAATTTTCTCTCTGGCAACTTATCATCAAATGTCTCCATCATTTCCCAGGGGCCATCCCCGACCCCTATCACTATTATTGAGAGTGGGTAGTCTGACGCCTTTACAATGGCATTTACTGTCGGATCTTCATCTGTAACTTGGCCGTCGGCAACAATCACCAGAATATGATACTGAAATATACAATACACTACATTGTTGAAGTCAAGTTCAACCTAAGGACTTATTTACAAGTACTTTCTCTCAACTGTTTTTAAACATTTTAATGTAGTATTTTGCATTTTGAAATGTACATAATTTCTCTGAATGCAGAATAAAAATCATAAAGCAAATGCTTTATCTCTTTTGTATATCTTGATTCAAATGTTCTTGGAGATGATGCATTGATAAATTATGGGTCTCTCATGCAAACCAAACATCTATGTGTCTTGATCCACATCTGACCTAAAGGTGAGGTTCCTGTTTAAGCCCTCCAGTAAAATATTTTTTACTGACCGTTCCAAGGCGGTGCTTCTTTTATAGATCAATAATGTTATTTCTGTCTTGTTTTGTTATGCTTTCATGCACGTCTGTTTGTTGATGCCTTGTGGTCACCTGCTGGGAAAGGGCTGACCTCTTGACTCCCGTTTGTGATGTCTAACTGTGAGTTTGTCACTTTCCCATTGGTATCCTGGGTCAGGTGTGGTACTTGATTGTATCGATTCCTGATCATTGCACCCTTACTTACTTTTACTAATCCTCCGCGCTACCACGTGAGGGAACGATCACCTGTGTATTAACCCTATCCCCGATAACTTTGTAAACAAAACATGACGCCACTGTCACTCTAGGCTGGCGGGAGAGTATTTTGTTACAATACAGTCCACGCTATATAGCTCAAAATAATCTCAACTGGTCGCCTTTCCCATCGAAACAGTTTGAATGGCGTGTTACTGGTGGATAGATAGCAGCCCACTTATATATGCTCACTGGGACATTACCTGCTTCTTTTCTTTTACAATTTCTATGGCTTTCTCTATCAAAGGGGCAAAATTAGTTGGACCCCCAAGTCGAATCTTGGATGTAATCTCGTCATAACAATCTAGAACTTCAGAGAATCCTTCACAATCTCCCTGAATAATGGAACAAAAACACAGTGTTCAACTCATACAGTTTCTTTATATATAGATGATCTTACATGAGTGATAGTTTTTTATTGAATTTATTAAACGAGTTGGGGAAAAAAGATAAAATGCGAGGCTTGCCGAGCATTTTGTCTCTTTTTCGCAACGAGTTTAATAAATTCAATAATACAAGAGCAAAAATGTTATATTCTATTTATCATATGACAAATACTTTGAAATCTCATTTCTAGCGTAAAAACGTTATGACTTTGTCATCATGAACGCAACGTTGTTATGGACGTCATAACGTTTCCCGTAAATCTGTAAACCACTAGTGGTTTATCGAATTTATTGCATGGCGTTATTTCACTACCAGACGCGACGTCATATGATAAAATGGAATAAAAACAAAGTGTGCAACTGATACAGTTCTTTTGCCCTCGGTTAACTGTGAGGAATCGTTTTTACAATTGAGCCAGTACATGAGATTCCAACAATGTGCCATTTTGATATGTGTAGACTCAGAATAGCCTCTGCAGCCTCCTTTTAAGCTTAGAAACTCCAAATGGTGTTCAGTCAATAGCTTAACGCTCTTGAAATATTCAAGCGACTAACAAAGGCTCGGATCAGACTGCGCGTATAAACTAAAAACTGTCATAGATTGAAGCTTCTTATTTGCTGAGCTGGTTTACAATGGTGAGATGTATAGATAGAAGAGCACCGTCCCCATGGGCAAGCAATTGGTTGGGAGCATAGTGTTTCATAAACACAATTTCTAGTAACTTTTGACTTTACTGAAAAACAGTCTCTCCAGACGTCAATATTAAAAGTAATAAGTAAGGGTGCAAAGTTCAAGAATCGATACAATCAAGTACCAAACCTGACCCAGGATACCAATGGGAAAGTGACAAACTTACAGTTGGACACCACAAACGAGAGCCAAGAGGTCAGCCCTTTCCCAGCAGTTGACCATAAGGCAAATATAAACAGACGCTCACAAAGGTATAGTAAACACAAGACAGAAAAAAAACATAAAAGATCCACAAAAGATGTACTGCCTTGGAACGGTCAGTAAAATATTTTACTGGAGGGCTTAAACCGGTTTAACGGCGCCAACCTCACCCTTAATTCAGATGTGGATCAAGACACATAGATATTTGGTTTGCATGAAAGACCCCTAATTTATCAATGCATCATCTCCCAGAACATATAATTCAAGATATAACAAGGAGATGAAGCAAAGATAAGGACTCAACAGTAAGTAAAACTGAATACTGGAGCAAAAGAAATCCAACAGGTAAACACTGGAGGGCCTGACAAACAGCCAAAGTATCAGGCCCAAATTGCACTTGACAGTGCCATTGTTCAGTGTCTACAGTGTATACCTATAAAAGTCTACTTATTTTAATTCAGAGTCAGGAATGTACTAGAAACTGTGTTTCTATCAAGGAAGAACACATAAACCAGTTGAAATGAATGAAATATAGGTAAAGTAAGTAAAGGTGCAAAGATCAGGAATAGATACAATCAAGTACCACACCTGACCCAGGATACCAATGGGAAAGTGACAAACTCACAGAAGACACCACAAACGAGAGCCAAGAGGTCAGCCCTTTCCCAGCAGGTGACCACAAAGCACATATAAACAGACGCGCACAGACATAGCAAACACAAGACAGAACAAAAACATAAAAGATCCACATAAGAAGTACCGCCTTGGAACGGTCAGTAAAATATTTTACTGGAGGGCTTAAACCAGTTTCACGGCGCCAACCTCACCCTTAATTCTGATGTGGACCAAGAAAACATTTGGGAAAGAGACAAAACACAAGAAAACACAACACACACAACAGCCAAGAGGTCAGCCATTTCCCAGCAGGTGACCACAAGACTATAAGGAACAGACACGACAGCACGACACACACCAACATGACGCATAACTAGTAAAAACGATCCACAAAAGAAGTACCGCCTTGGAACGGTCAGTGAAATATTCACTGGAGGGCTTAAACCAGTTTAACGGCGCCAACCTCACCCTTAATTCAGATGTGGATCAAGACACATAGATATTTGGTTTGCATGAAAGACCCCTAACTTATCAATGCATCATCTCCTAAAACATATAAATCAAGATTTAACAAGGAGATAAAGCAAGGATAAGGACTCAACAGTAAATTAAACTGAATACCGGAGCAAAAGAAATCCAACAGGTAAACCCCGGTGGGCCCGACAAACAGCCAAAGCATCAGGCCCCTACCATCTCATCAATAGATAAGTCTTTAAGTCGGAACCATCATAGAGTCTGAAGTCCGACCCACCGGCGTGCAATTAAAGGGGAAAGCAAAGTTGCCAACCGTGATTGGGTTGACTACCAAGCATGCAGTCTGTTGCAATACATTAATGTTATAGCCAATCTTTTTATAATGAGAAATTATTTTAATGAACTGCGCTGAAAAATTATTAGAGCCAACAATCTTCTTCAATTTATACACCAAGTCACCATAGAAATCAGGTTCCGAAAGTCCTTGGCGCAAGAGAGACTTAAGTCCAACTTGGAATTTAGAAATCAAATCATAGTATCGTCTATAAAATTTAGAAAATGTTTTGCGAAGTTTATGATACAAAAGTCCGTTATTGCACTTTGTAGAACCCCAGTGCCACAATTAAATGAATGCATCCCGTAGCTATGGCTAAGGATGGAAAGAAATCATTGAAATATAGGCTATCAAAGGACAACTACTCCTCTGTAACTGATGACACACTCATGAAACTTCACATGCATAACGACACTAAAGTCATATATATTCAGTATACGTTTCATGAAATTACATCAATTGTTTAACTAGTTATGGCTGAGGACGGAAATGAAACATTGACATTTTGGCAATCAAAGGGCAATACATCCTCTATAACTGCTGACATCTTGATGAAACTTCACGTGCATAGCAACACTAGGGTCATTTATATCTAAGATAAGTTTCATGAAATTCCATTCATTAGTAACTAAGTTTTGGCTGAAGATGGTTAAAATCATTAAACTAAGGATATATATAACGGATGCCTTTCTAATGACTACGTGCATAACCACCCCATGGTTATATATAGTCAGAATAAGTCTCACAAATTCCACTTATTAGTTACAAAGTTTTGGTTGACGATGGAAAATCATTGAAATTTAGACAACCAACGGGAAATACCATCTCTATAACTTATGCCACCCTGATGAAACATCACGTGCATTACATACATGTATATTCAGGATAAGTTTCATCTATTGGTTACCTAGTTATGGCTTAGGATGGAAAGATGATATATAGAAGGATGGATGGATGGATGGACAGATGGATAAATAGACAGCATTAAACCTACATCCCTCCGCATTTGGAAGGAGATATCAAATATATAAAAAAGCTATTCTGCGATAACTGATATCTTACCATTGTACATTTCAACATCGTTACAGATATATGCTTTTTTAAAAGATAAAAAAAATAAAAAAAAAATAGATGGATTCCAACTTACACCCTGTTTTAATGGAAATATATCCTTATCTTTGCATTTGCTGTCTCCGAATCCGTAAGCTGGGATGATACCATCGTCGTCAAACGGTTCAAGAGTCTCGCCAAGAATACAGATCACCTGTAACAAGTAGTATACATCATTTAAACAGTGGCTGGGATAATAACATCGTCATCAAACGTCACAATGGTCGCACCAGGAATACAGAATACCTGCAACAATTAGTGTACATCATTTAAACAGTGGCTGGGATAACATCATCGCACCAAGAATACAGATCACCTGTAACAATAAGTGTATTTCATTTTAACAGTGATGGGACAATAACATTGTCGTCAAACGGTACAAGGGTTGCACCAGAATTACAGATCACCTGTAACATTTAGTGTATATCATATAAACAGTGTCTTTGATAATACCATCGTCATCAAACGGTACAATGGTTGCACCTAGAATACAGATCACCTGTAATGATAACTGTATATCATTTTAACAGTGGCTGGGATAATACCATCGTCATCAAACGGTTGAAGGGTCTCACCAAAAATACAGTTCACCTGTAACAATTGGTGTACAATATTATAACAGTGGATGGGAAAATACTATCACATTCAACAGTGAGTTCAACTCTTCTGTAGACCAATTGGCTTTTTCCATATGCTCAGATAAACAAAAGATTTTGAGTGTTAGATTGTGAATATTTTCTTATCCAGCAGTTTGAACATTTTTATTTGTACTCTGGCCACAATTTTTATGTCTCAAGCAAAACATATTTTCGGTGCTCAGTAGAAACGTCTCTGTCTCTCACACAGAGACGGTTCTTCTGAGCACCAAAAACATGTTTTGCTTGAGAAATAAGAACATTTTTATTGAATACCGCACTCTTACATGTATCAAAAGGCCTATTCACAGTCACCAAGGTGGACAGTGCCACGCCCTCTAGCTATGGTGAAAACAGTGATAGTATATAGTAGAGCAAACCCCATAGGCCCAATGTTTCAGAATATAAAATAAATGCCAAAATTTTACCAATGGACAGAGAAAAGTTTTATGACAGCTGTTTTGATATTTTGGATGGTGTTGTTAAGTACATACCTCTTGATAGGGGTTGGGTCTTGGTGTGTTCAAGGCGTGCAATGAATGTCCATCAAACGTTCTATGACCTTGCTTCTTGTTGCTCAATGTGTAGTCGATGCCTAAAAATGAAAGGATACATCAGCCACTTTTGTGAAAATTGTACCTACGAATATAATAGGAGGTAAACGCACACATACACTGTGGAAGCATACACCCATTGGTTTCCCACTAGTAGGGAATCCTTTCAGGTAATAATAGTTTGATAATATTTGTCAGAATGGTTCAGATCTAAGCGACCAGTACAGAGTCTGATGATTTTGTGGCATTTATTTTGGGTCTTCACTGTTTGCATAAGTACCCGATAAGGGGTTTCCAGTATACAAGGGTAAATATGTATCTATACTGACATTGCAAGGAGAAAGTTACTTACCAAAAAAAACAATACGCTGGATCTATGATCCATGCAAAGCACAATGAAAATGGCATTAATGGCAAATGTGGAAAACAATTAAAACGTAAAACAGTACATTTTACGTTAAACTATACGTGGAGAATTTCAATATCAGAATATTTTTGGTGTTTGTATTGTGTGTCCACTAATGTGTCAAAAGAAGAGTAAGAAAATCGAACAAGTTTTGCTCTGAAATCTGGTACTTCAATATATATTTACATCTCTGTTTTAAAGCATGAACAGTTAAGATGAACTGGCCATGTTATAAGCATCTCTGATGAGCAACTGCCAAAGAAAGTCTTCTATAGAGGACTTCAGGAGTTGAAGCGCTCTCAAGGTTGCCAAAAGAAACGCTACAAAGACACACTTAAAGCCTCTCTGAAGGATTGTGATACTCCAACTGAGTCCTGGGAACAATGAGGATAAATAGATAACTGTACCAGAGAATCATGCTAGGGGTTTTAAAGCTTACCAAAAATTAACCCACATTCTTCCAGACCTTCTGCTTTTATTGCTTTCCTCACTTCATCTAAGGACTTAAATCTATCGACAATTGCCTCAAATGATGGCCCAGTTGCCTCCCCTCCACCATGTCCATGGATGTGGAACCCATGGCCATCAACCTGCCCATGACTAAGCAGTCCATGGTCGTGCACTGTTTCATGATGTTCTTGACTGTGCTGTCCGTGAGCATGTAGTTGTGGTTCTTTCTCGTCATTGAGCTGGGATTCCACTTTCGGGCTGTGGACTTTGTGAACATAAGGACGTGACGGCCATTCTACTTCACCGGTTAGTGGTTCTACATCGTCACTTCCTTGCGCATTCGGGTCATCAAACGAAGTCCTGTCGAAATGAGAAAATGTAGGTATGTCATTACAGAAACATCACGTACAAGTGACCCCAAAGTTTCCTCCAAGAAAAAATATAAACCAACACATGAGATTTTGGTACCTATGAAATCGACGAGCAAAGAAGGCATGGGCGGATCCAGAGGGGTGGACAAGAGGTCTGGATCCTCTGGAAAATCACAAGTACCTATAGGTTTCCTTAGAAATTCTGGTACGGACACCCGTCGAGAAGCAATTGGACCCATCGGGTCCAATTGCTTCTCGAGGGACGTCTGTACGACCCTCTGTGTAATACGTTAACTAAAAGAACTCCCCCCCCCCCCACACACACACACTGACAAGGTTGTCTGGATCCGCGCATGGAAGGCTCAAACGAGTCTGCGCATGCCCGTAGTTACTAGGCTTACCAGAGCGCTCATAGACGAAGACTCAAACTAAAATTTAGACTTTTAGCCTCGCTTGATACGCCTTTAAAGGAGGGTTTTGCGCACATGCGAAAAGTACAACATCTGCTGCTGCTACCTGATTCGATAAGTAACGAAATATCGAACACTGTCTCATATGTGTTTTGTACAGTTTTATGGCATGTCTTTTATAGATTAGAAGAGACTTCTATCGATGATAACAGTGAACAAATCAGAAAAATCGAATTTGAAAGATAAAACGCATTGTTCTATGGCTGGACAGAAGCCTGTCTCCTGATAGGCCCAATTCGTCTATGGCGTTTCACTCGCGTGCCGATGATGGCCCAACATTGAATGCTTGATTGCTAGCTTTGTGATTTTTCAGGGGATCTGGACAAGTATTTCTAAGGAACCCTATATTTTTGTGATTTTTCAGTCGGGGTGGGGGTGATCCCCCTGCTCCCCGCTCTGGATCCGCCCACGAAACGATTGTTTATTCTATGCCATTGCTTAGTGATAACGAGTATGAAGAGGCATCTCTACCGATCATGAACTGATCTATCAGATATTACATGTACAGTGCAGTCCCTTATTAATGCTATGTGTGGGTCCATGGACATAAACCGTGTTATAAGTCAATTGTGTTATAAAGGGGCAATTTTACTAGGAATCATAGGAAAATGACCATTTATCTATAATTCTTTGTAAAATTCCATGAGAAAAAAACACATCATGACCGTGTTATTTCCAAGTCTGTGTTATAACGAGGTGTGTTATAAAGGGAATGCAATCTACTACTATTTATTTGCTATCTGTATACCACCTTGAATATGTCATGTCAGTTATTCAGGACTTAAGTTAACAATGCGTAACAGAAAAATAACTTCCTTATATCTCAACAAAAACATAATAATTATTATGGTGTGGGTAATCGATGAGAACCGCACCCAAAACAAATGCAAAACATTATGGGTAAGAAAATATTTACAATTTTACGCTGAAAATTTTTGTTCATCTAAACCTGTGGCTATTTTAGTTAGGTTAACGTGCTGTTGCGTGCTAATGCGCTTTACCTTACATGTTACAAAGTGCCCAAGGTGAAAGACTTCAAAATATGCTCTGCGCGAAATTGTCTCAGGGTTGTGTGGTATATGAGTAACATGTCCAGAAAGCGCCATAATGGCTTTCAACGTAATGTTAAATGCTCCAAGACGGCAAGCTTTAAGTATATCGTTTACATGATATGCACATTCCATAAGCAGCCAAGCTTCCTATCCTCCCCACACCATCCATATCATCCATGCCAGCATAAAGTTCGAGGTAGACAGTTAAATCAGTGTGACACTTTAATAACAACCACATCCCATATTGGGACCAAAGATAAAAATGGCTGGAAAAAGTGAATAGAAGTAGTTTTAAAAATTTTACCCTGTATATGTTCAAGCATAAAGTCACCCCCACTCTCCAATGCTTACCCCATATTGCCGATGTCCCGGGTCCCATTAAGATCGGGCTTTGGCGCGCATGAGGCATTTATGTGTTGCGTTATTTTCGACCCCCTCTTTCCCCTTTTCAAGAATCTTGACCGCTCCGGAGTTCTCTAGAGAACTTTCTTTTCAGGAATAAGCTGAAGGAAAAACGGATCCTGCCGAAATGGAAAGAAGGTACAAAATCGAAAACAGCAGACACAGTTTCATTGAGTCCCTTAATATGAATCAAAACAAATAAGAGTTGTGTTTTTACGTACATACCCCCTTTTGTGAACTTAACAGTGCTTTCAATGGAATTTCCCATAAGAAATTGTTTGTCCGTTTTTCTTCCAAACCGATGGGAATTTTTATCAGATTATCTTGTCACATACTTAGGGCAGAAGTTCCAACAAATCGCTTATTAAAAAAATCTAAATGTCATCTGAGATAAAGCTTTTAGCAGGGACTAAAGTTTACTATTGTTTTAATTCAAAGGGAGATAATTTCAAAGTGAACCAATTTAAGATGCTGCCAATAACAAACTATACGTCAGAGACATGTCTTGCAGTATTTTTAATGGGCGATCGATGGCCCTTAAAAAAGCGGTTTACTTTGGATTTTGTTAGGAAATGCTGATTTTGTGCTTTTAATGAAAGCACAGATAACTCGAAAGAAGATTAATTTACCTAAGTTGTTTTTCGTGAATTTGGTTTAGGGCGGGTACCAGCAACTCATTGCAATATTGTACTTTCAAAGATGCATAGTAATGAGGCAATTATATTTTTCTTATAAATAGGTAGAGCATGATTATTCACTGCCTCGCGCATATGCAGTAATCTGTGGTATGTTCAATATAACTGTAAACTGAGACTACCTGCCTGCCCAAAATCAAGGTAAACTCGCCACTGTTTGTTTACAACGATTCTCATCTATATTTGAAAGTACAATATCTAATTTGGTTATATAAAAAACAGTAAAGATATACTCCTCAACAAAAGTTTAGCACGGATTTTTATATCGTGCCCCACTTTCAATGAACATGCAACATTTTATTTGATCTAATCAACAAGTATGGTGATCTTGAAAATTATGTTTTTTCGTGTCTGCCAGACAAAAGGTAATCTGGTTTGACGTCAGTGGATTGACGTTAAATTTGATGTCATTGGTACGTAAAGGATACACGTCTACATTGGAAATTAAATCTTTTGATTCGAACGTATAGCAAAAGGTTCTTAAAGATGAAAAACGTTAAAAACTTCAAAGATTGATACCCGTTTATGCCACGTTTACCGTTCAATTATGACGTTAAAATGCCATTTTTCCACTTCTTGACTTTTCGGCGAACTGAATCAAGCGGTCCAGTAATATTTTTGATACTAGAGTGGTACAACCATCCAGAACATTTCTGTTAGTCAATCCTTTGAAAACGTCTTCTTTGGATAGCGTTACAGCCTACATTTAGCCTCAACTTCAGATTTACGTCACTTTTTATGAATTAAATACTCAGGGACAAAAAATTATAAACTTGTCTTACCCTTCATTGTCTCTCTTTTGGCATCCTCCTTAACACCAAAACCCTTTTAATTAAGCATGCCTACACAACGAAAAAGTACTGATTTGGACTTGTAAACGTCATTATAACAACGACGTTAGTTGTTTTCAAGGCTCAAATTTTGCTTCAAATGCTTAATTGAGATGACCTTTATTTTTTTCAGAATGACAGATTTGACCGAGCTGGAAAATAAAAGACTTTATAAACCGATGCTGTATCAATTTTTGTATTGCCAATAATGCAGTGGAAACACGTTTTTGACCCCTCTCTTGTTTAAAGCAATGAACGACGCAGTAGAAATCCAATTAATGTACACCAATTGATTTCCTCAACTTTATCACGTATCAAACTATCATTTCAGCAGATATTTTATAACTTTAAATCATTTGCTCCAATATAAATAAATCTTATATTTATCCGTGCTAAACGTTCTAAGTGTAAAGTTACTTTTGGCTTTTACATGTAGTATATGTACGGGGTGACCTCTAAATACATGTAATCTGGGGGTCTTTCCGAAATAGAGAAAATATACAAAAATTGAAACCAGCAGACTAGGTTGTATGGAGTATGTTCATGAGAGAAGCTGATGCGCGAGCATTGACGGGATCCAGATAATTCTGTCGGGGGGGGGGGGGGGGGAGTCCTGACAACGTTTATTTTTTTTTTATATTTTATTCTAAAATCATAGATACAGAGGGGCATACGGATCACCCTCTAATAACTGGACCGAAGGGGCTTCTGTACCAGTATCCCGAAAGGAATCCTATCGCCACTTGTGATTTTCCAGGGGGGGGGGGGTGGGTCTGGACCCCCTGTCCCCGATTGGATCCGCACATGGGCGAGACTGCCGCAGATGCTTGCCCAACTGTAAATCACTGTATTGATTAATGCTGAAAGGTTAAAGCCATTAACTCAAACTGATACTGGAAATGTGGAGTCAACGACATAACAATGAAATGGACCAGATTCAGACGCAGGTAATCAAAACATGTGTCACTCGAATTTAAAACTGATGTTTTCGCTGAGACGGTCTGTAGAGGGGCGGTTCTGTTGAGTATCCACAACATGTATTTTGTTTAGAATTTGGATTACCCTTCCTTATCCATTAACTATTCTATCAACTTTTCACGGACGCCATTTATAAAACACAATACATAAAAGTACATTCTAAAAAATACTTCCTTTTCATTTTTGTTCACTTTTCGACACAAAAACAAAATAAATACATTGTCTGATAGCGTACCTGAGAGAAGACATCATGGCATCAAGTCGTCCAGGGAGTTTTTTCCTCCGACTCATTCTTATTGTATTTCACTTTTTGATGTCGCTTATCAGTGTTTTAATTATTATATTTACAACCCTCTAAAGTTTTGCACAACACAAATAAAATGTTTGGTATCACATTTTTACAGTCCTGTACAGCCGTGACAAATATTTTTGTTACTATATTACAAATACTGAGTGTGCGCTCAACTTTAAATAGTACCCTAGTGTTTACGCGAGCTTGGTAGCGAAGGCCCCTATCAGACTGAGATTAGCGCAATCTGGTATGAACTGTCACTTTCTGCCTGTTAATTTGAAGCTAATGTAATGCAGAGCTACTCAGTAAATGGTCATATAAGGGTGTTCCTTGTCCATGTATTTGTTTGTACGCTAGGGCTTAGGGTGGAGTATCGTGTGGCGCAACTTTATATACTATAGATTAACTGAACCGAATACTGAACCGGGATGATAAATTGCACGGGACCTGACTTCTGGTCATTGGTGATTTGGCAATGCGCATATTTTGCAATTCTTTTATTACCACTTGTTTAACTGCCTGATGCGTGATTGAAAATACGCTTGCACATCACACTATCCCTCTATCGTGGGTGCGTGCGTCTGTGTTTTGTGTGTATGAATATCCGCGTGAAACTGTACATTTCTCATGCGATTGTTGCAGCTACAAGTAAATAGAGTCTATCATATGAATTTTAAGAAGATTATTGTCAAAAAATACTTTGTCTGTCGGTAAGGACAGTTTGCATTTTCACTGCCTAATTACAGACATTAAACAGATACTAGTGTCAAACAATTCTCCGCTGTAAATCAATTTGGCAAAACACGTGGTCCGCGAATATATCTTCATACTCCCACTAACTTTTGACCAGTGTACCTTCTTATCATTAACAAATTAATATTGTATTTTTTTTCTGCAAGAAAATACATATTCACGGTTTTTTAATCTTTAAGTATGCCTATTGTTTATTCGTACCGCCTCCTGAAATATAAATTCAGTAAGTAACTTCCGGAATAGCCCCGTAAATCCTTGATGCATGGGAGTGTTTTGAAAGATAAACATATTTGGGGGTTTCGGAAAAGAATCCCCTTTTTACAGTCCAATGATTAGCAATTACTAAATCGCAAATATTTTACGCATTAATGTTAAAGCGCTGATGCGCTCATCTGACACTGTGAATACACTGTATTATACACGAAATGTGACAATGTCATTGCGATGCGAGGCCATCAGTGATGCATCAATACAAGATTGGCATGGCAATTGATTTATGAATTACCTATCATAATAACATGAAAATGTTGAATGGCGCCCAATCAATGCTTCTTATAATTATACAATTATTGACTTCGTAGTGGTATATACAAGGATTTATCAAACTGAGCACTGAGCTCAGTTTGATAAATCTCGTATATACCACTATGAAGTAATTAATTGTATAATATTTAATACAGTGGGAAAGATTTGTCAGCATATGATGTAAGTACATTGACTTAATCTGTTTTGGTTGATGCCTGGTGCTTGTCCGCTTTGACTGGCCCCATTGTGGCTCATCTTGGGATTTTCTTTAGCTCTGATTGTCTGTGAGTTTAGAACCATTTCCTTTGTTTCACTTTAGTATATTTTCACTTTTTTTGTTTCTCTTGCATAAAACTACGAAATCTCTATGGGAACTATTTTAACAACTGTGCAGAATTGACACCGCCTAATATTTTCGAAAAAAAAAGAAGAAAGTTTATCAATCGTACTTTTCTTCACAGTTAAAGCTACCCTAACTTGAGTACTTTATGAAAGTGGGATCCATTTTCAATATATATTTACACTTTCAAAGCAAGCCTTTAATGAATCTTTAGAATTTTGTAACCGTTCATAGCCTCATGAAAGACGCAAAATTTGATTGACAGCTGCCAGCTCACTTGCCCGCGCAATTCGCTTCGAACATCGAATTCATTCGCCAATTGTGACACTGGTGTTGTGATTGACAGCGAGCCACACCTGAGTTGCACGTGCAAAACAAGCTTCTTGTTTGCTCAAATGGCTGTCCGTGTTCATCCTGGCTGTTCCGCTTTTCCGTTTTGCACTCCAACAAAACCGCTAATACGATGAAATATTAAATACAAAATTATTTTATCTCCTAAATTATAAATAGTTTCTATATATTAGTTTTTTTTATGATAAAATGTAAATATAAGCTTCGGCTTCACTTAATTTGCAAGAGTCTCGAAATATGCATGATTCCATGAACCTTCAAAAAATCGAATTCATTTCTTAAATAACATTTAAAAGGATGTAAAATTTTGGGTAGAACAATCAGTTTTACATTAAAATATATAGAAATCAGAAAACATTTTATAAAAAATCGTTCCCCCTCGTGAGTCAGCAATAGCTTTTGCCTGTATATGTGTTACTATACCATAGTTTACAAATTGTATGAAAGTGGCTAGCTGGCCTAAAAATTCAGGGCCTAAGCCCAATAACTGCTTTTTCTACCGAATAAAGAATGAATGACAGAAATGAAGTTCTCGAGCATCAACCTCCTGAATTCTGTGTTCTGTGCTAGTTTAATATAAATATATACAGATTTGAAGTAGAATTAGCACCTTTTATGGGGTTTTCATAGAAATAAAGTTCATAGTTATTTTATGACACATTCTTTTGAAAACATACTCTACTTATTGTTTGTCTGAGTTGTTTTTCAGAATAATCTACCTGGAACACTATCAGAGTGTCCAACATTATGGATCAAGATCAGGACCTACATTCTGTTGGTCCTGTTCAGGACCCAAACTGTTTGAATAGGTTATCTGCATACGGCAAAATTCTCCGCTGGCATGCAAAACCTTAACTATTATGTCATTATTTGGTCACACAAAATGTAAAGGTGACTGGAAAGTATCGTCCCAATTTGTTTTTAGTGCAAATCATATTTTGTGCTCAAAACCATTTTCATCAACTATAGTGATTTGTAATACTCTGCATATGATAAATGCAATAATTTGGCACCAAAAAATGTTACTGCTTACCAAACTATCAAGAAAAAAAGCACACAAAAAATCATTTTAAATTATTATGAAATTTCAGACCCCCACCCCGCTTAACAAGATACATTTTGAGTGCGTAGGAATTTTAAAGATATTTTGATATCTGGTTCTTGACATTGGATTCAACTAAAACAGAGTCATCTTTTAGCTTACCTATATATCACCAAATTCATTCATATTGGAGTAAAGAGTGTGTTGTATTCTATATTGACCTCAGAGTCTTAAAGCATAACGATGAAGATGAATATTGATGTATTTTATGTGACAATCATCGTCAACTGGACTTGGTTTTCAAATTTCTTGATTTTCCCAAAGTATCAGGGCTTTGCCAAAATCTGGCACTGGCACAAAACCTACTGGAGAAAATAGGGGAGGTCTACACGAGTAACTTTCTCATAGCGATGCAGGACCTAAAGTTAGGTATTAAAGCAGGAACTTCGAAAAAACGTTATAACAGAATTTCTGAACGGAATTCAGTAATACCACAATCTAAGCGTACTTTTCACGATGATTCCCGAAGAATGTGTGAAGGTCATTGAGTATTCATATGTCCCAGGTCAATGGTGTCTGGCTTTTTTAAAACATCTTCATCCAAATTAAATCAAGCATTCACAAATATTGTAAATCCCCCAGGTGACTCACAAATATTGAGAATCCTCTCAGGTGAAGCCTGTTATCTTACAGTACATGCACACGTGCAGGGTTTTATGATACATGTATGAACTTGGGCAAATTATTTATATGCGGAGACTTCAATAGTCGATGCGGAGATGATGATGACTTTATAACAGGCATCGATAGTGTATGCCAGAGGGATGTTCTGGATTATACTTTTAACAGATATGGGCAATTATTTATTGAATTTCTCATTAATTGTAATATGTGTATGTTGAATGGTCGAAACTGCATCAAAAATGATTTTACATCAGTTTCTAGTAAAGGGTGTTCAGTTGTTCATTATTGTATAGCTAGTCACGATCAGCTTAGTGACTTTCAAGATTTTAAAGTTGTACGTGCAAGTGAACTTATGAATACATGTGGTATTTCAGTGTCTGATGTTGCTCCAGCATCGATTCCCGACCATTCTTGTCTGTTGTGGCACATTATATATGACTCTGTTAACATGTTTATTACCCCTGTAAATAGCGATGAATCAAATAAGGTCAGGTATAAATACGACGTGTCGGCGGTGCCTGCCTCCTTCCTTGGCAATGATGTACTTTTGGGTGAGATAAACGCTCTTATTGTTAAATTGGAGACAGGCTTCAGGCTTCAGAGTGATATTGATCATGCCTACTCTGATTTTTGCACCTTCGTCAGGGGAGAGATGCATCGTATGCTTCCACGTCGTAAAATACTTGTAGGTCATGGTATATCTAACAAGCGTAGAAGGGTCGGGAAGCCATGGTGGAGTGATAAGCTAACTTCACTTTGGAACAACGTCTGCTGTTCAGAGAAAGTTTGGTTAAATTGTAAAGCTCATAATGAAAAATCTGATCTTAAGGCAGAATATGTAAGGTGTCGAAAGCAATTTGATCAGGCAGTACAGCGTGCCAAACGAATGCATTGGACTGATCTGCAAAATGAGATGGTTGACAAGCTTAACAATGACCAGCAGCAATTTTGGAGGGACATAGGTAAACTGGGTGTTGCTCAGTCTAAAAATAAACAGATTCCAATGGAAGTCGTAGACCAGGAAGGCAATGCTAACTGCAATATTAATGTTGTTTTAGATAAATGGAAGCAAGATTTTAGTTCTTTGTATAATTGTTCTTTCATTGACAATGTTACCAGTGATAAACATTGTAGTAATATGTATGCTCCAGCTGGGTTGGAACGGTCTGTTGCTGAATTATTTAAGAAATATTTCGATTTTTGAAGTTAAACAGGCTTTGACCAATGCCAATAGAGGTAAAGCGTGTGGAACTGATGAAATCCCATCAGATGTCTTAAACAATGATATGTCTATTGCTTTTATACACGTCCTTATGAATGTCTGCTTTACATCTGGCTCTGTTCCGGCCGAGTGGAGTAAGGGTATAATAAATCCCATTCCCAAATCTAACACAGCTGACATGAGAGATCCTCTGTCATACAGGGGCATAACTCTTTCTAACTCTATGTACAAGTTGTATAGCTCAGTTATCAATGATAGATTAAGTAAGTGGGTAGAAAACAGTGATATACTTGTTGATGAACAGAACGGATTCAGGAAGAAACGAAGTACCATTGATCATTTGTCATCTGTTACCAACCTCATTGAGACACGCAAAAAGTTAAAGCGGTCAACATTTTGTGCTTTTATTGATTTGAAAAAGGCCTACGACTCAGTTAACAGAGAACTATTATGGCATAAACTTGAGCATTTGGGTATAGGTGGAACTATGTTAAATGCAGTCAAATCATTGTATACTGCCGTTTCTTCCTGTGTGCGTATTAATGGTTTTTATACAGAATGGTTTGATGTCACATCAGGACTAAGACAAGGCTGCAGTTTATCACCATTGCTGTTTAACATCTTCATCAATGACTTAGCTTTGAAAATAAAGGCATGTGGCAAAGGTGTTAAAATAGATGGTGATACAGTTGGTATCCTACTCTATGCAGATGACATTGTCCTGTTAGCAGATAATGAAAAAGAGTTACAAGATATGCTAGACATTCTTAACAATTGGTGTGTTTCCAACAATATGTCTGTTAATGCCACGAAGAGCAATGTTATGCACTTTAGACCTAATTCGATTTCCAGAACTACTTTTAGATTCACATGTGGTCAATGTGACCTTCAAATCATTGATAAATATAAATACCTTGGACTGGTTTTGAATGAGTTCTTAGATTTTAGCATGACAGCAAAACTGGTTGCACAAAGTGCTAGCAGAGCCCTTGGTCTATTAATAGCTAAATGTAAAAGTGCTGGCGGGATGCCATATGATGTTTTTACTAAGTTGTATGATAGCATGGTTTGGCCAGTCATAGCTTATGGTGCTGCTGTGTGGGGTGACAAAACATATTCATGCATCAATGCAGTCCAGAACAGAGCCATGAGATTCTTTCTAGGAGTTGGTAAATATACGTCAAATGCAGCGGTATCTGGAGATATGGGGTGGTCACAACCTGCACTAAGACAATGGAAATCTGTACTATTGCAGTGGCATCGATTTGTTAAAATGAGCAACACTAGACTTAACTGTAGAATATTTAGTTGGTGTAGGCGAAAAGGTTCAATATCCTGTAAAAACTGGTGCTATTCAGTCAGACATATGTTTCATTCATTAGATCTTCTGCAGCTGTTTGAAAATGGTCATTTACACAGCGCTAAACATGTAGTTGCTGAAGTTGTTGATAAAATAACTATACGTCATATGTATGAATGGCAGATGTCTATTGATAAAGAGGTTGGTACAAATAAAAATAGTCGGAATAAACTTAGATTTTATAGACTGTTTAAACGCTTCTTTGCAACGGAAGAGTACTGTAAGCTCAATATGCCCTTTGCACATAGAGCAGCATATGCAAAATTTAGGTGTGGTGTGGCGCCGCTTAAAGTAGAGACAGGACGTTATTTGGGACAACCTCTTGAAGCTAGAATTTGCCCATTCTGTCCAAACCGTATTGAGGACGAACAACATGTTATCCTTCACTGTCCAGCGTATGATTCGTTAAGACAACATCTATTTAGAAAGGCCTCAAATCTTTGTCAAGGATTTTGTCGAAACGATGATATTGAAAAGATTATAGTTTTATTCTCTACCAAATTTTTAGTCCGTATTGTTGCCAAAACCTGCTTTCTTATCCTAAGGAAAAGAAATAATCTTTTATATATTTAACATTTCTTTGTATTACTTTAACAATATATTCGCTTTATATGTGTACATTTTATAATTTGAATTTTATCAGTAAACGTAACTTTTTATGTGCATTATACTCACCGAACCGTTGCTGCTATTTGGTTAACAACAGGTCTGACCTGATGAAAATCCTGGCATTTAGAAATTTTACTTAAGGTATATTTAAGTAGCATATATGTATGCTCGCTTTTGATTTATTTTATCTTAGTCCCAATGGCATTTTAACTATTTTAGGCTATATGCGTGAAGTTAGCTAGTCAATCAACAATCAACAATCGACATTCAATGTCCAGCTAGACAATCGACATTCAACTCAACATTCAATGTCTAGCTAGACAATCGACATTCGGCTCAACATTCAATGTCTAGCTAGACAATCGACATTCGGCTCAACATTCAATGTCTAGCTAGACAATCAACATTCAGCTCAACATTCAATGTCCAGCTAGACAATCGACATTCAACTCAACATTCAATGTCTAGCTAGACAATCGACATTCGGCTCAACATTCAATGTCTAGCTAGACAATCGACATTCGGCTCAACATTCAATGTCTAGCTAGACAATCAACATTCAGCTCAACATTCAATGTCTAGCTAGACAATCGACATTAGGCCCAACATTCAATGTCTAGCTCGACAATCAACATTCGGCTCAACATTTAATGTCTAGCTCGACAATCAACATTCAGCTCAACATTCGAGTTAGCAATGAGTCCGAACTCCTGAAGCCGAATCTTGGCGAATGTTGAGCTAGACAATCGACATTCGGCTCAACATTCAAGTCTAGCTCAACATTCGGCTCCATAATGAATGTCTAGCTAGACAATCAACATTCAGCTCAACATTCGAGTTAGCAATCAGTCCGAACTTCTGAGGCCGAATCTTGGCGAATGTTGAGCTAGACATCATTCAGCTCAACATTCAATGTCTAGCTAGACAATCGACATTCATCTCAACATTCGAGTTAGCAATCAGTCCGAACTTCTGAAGCCGAATCTTGGCGAATGTTGAGCTAGACAATCGACATTCAGCTCAACATTCAATGTCTAGCTTGATATTCGGCTCCATATTGAATGTCTAGCTAGACAATCAACATTCAGCTCAACATACGAGTTAGCAATCAGTCCGAACTTCTGAGGCCGAATCTTGGCGAATGTTGAGCTAGACAATCGACATTCAGCTCAACATTCAATGTCTAGCTAGACAATCGACATTCAACTCAACATTCGAGTTAGCAATGTGTCCGAACTTCTGAAGCCGAATCTTGGCGAATGTTGAGCTAGACAATCGACATTCGGCTGAACATTCAATGTCTAGCTCGACAATTAACATTCAGCTCAACATTGAATGTCTAGCTAGACAATCAACATTCAGCTCAACATTCGAGTTGGCAATGCGTCCGAATTTCTAAAGCCGAATCTTGGCGAATGTTGAGCTAGACAATCGAAATTCAGCTCAACATTCAATGTCTAGCTAGACAATCGACATTAGGGTCAACATTCAATGTCTAGCTAGACAATCAACACTCAGCTCAACATTCGAGTTAGCAATGAGTCCGAACTCCTGAAGCCGAATCTTGGCGAATGTTGAGCTAGACAATCGACATTCGGCTCAACATTCAATGTCTAGCTCGACAATCGATATTCGGCTCAACATTGAATGTCTAGCTAGACAATCAACATTCAGCTCAACAATCGAGTTAGCAATGCGTCCGAGCTTCTGAAGCCGAATCTTGGCGAATGTTGAGCTAGACAATCGACATTCGGCTCAACATTCAAATTCTAGCTCGACATTCGGTTCAAGATTGAATGTCTAGCTAGACAATCGACATTCAGCTCAACATTCGAGTTAGCAATGCGTCCGAACTTCTGAAGCCGAATCTTGGCGAATGTTGAGCTAGACAATCGACATTCAGCTCAACATTCAATGTCTAGCTAGACAATCGACATTCGGCTCAACATTCAATGTCTAGCTCGACATTCGGTTCAACATTGAATGTCTAGCTAGACAATCGACATTCAGCTCAACATTCTAGTTAGCAATGCGTCCGAACTTCTGAAGCCGAATCTTGGCGAATGTTGAGCTAGACAATCGACATTCAGCTCAACATTCAATGTCTAGCTAGACAATCGACATTCGGCTCAACATTCAATGTCTAGCTCGACAATTGACATTCAGCTCATTATTCGAGTTAGCAATGAGTCCGAACTTCTGAAGCCGAATCTTGACGAATGTTGAGCTAGACAATCGACATTCAGCTCAACATTCAATGTCTAGCTAGACATTCGGCTCCATATTGAATGTCTAGCTAGACAATCAACATTCAGCTCAACATTCGAGTTAGCAATCAGTCCGAACTTCTGAGGCCGAATCTTGGCAAATGTTGAGCTAGACAATCGACACTCAGCTCAACATTCAATGTCTAGCTAGACAATCGACATTCAGCTCAACATTCGAGTTAGCAATGTGTCCGAACTTCTGAAGCCGAATCTTGGCGAATGTTGAGCTAGACAATCGACATTCAGCTGAACATTCAATGTCTAGCTCGACAATTGACATTCGGCTCAACATTGAATGTCTAGCTAGACAATCGACATTCAGCTCAACATTCAATGTCTAGCTAGACAATCGACGTTCGGCTCAACATTCAATGTCTAGCTCGACATTCGGCTCCATATTGAATGTCTAGCTAGACAATCGACATTCAACTCAACATTCGAGTTAGCAATGTGTCCGAACTTCTGAAGCCGAATCTTGGCGAATGTTGAGCTAGACAATCGACATTCGGCTGAACATTCAATGTCTAGCTCGACAATTGACATTCGGCTCAACATTGAATGTCTAGCTAGACAATCAACATTCAGCTCAACATTCGAGTTGGCAATGCGTCCGAATTTCTGAAGCCGAATCTTGGCGAATGTTGAGCTAGACAATCGAAATTCAGCTCAACATTCAATGTCTAGCTAGACAATCGACATTAGGGTCAACATTCAATGTCTAGCTAGACAATCAACACTCAGCTCAACATTCGAGTTAGCAATGAGTCCGAACTCCTGAAGCCGAATCTTGGCGAATGTTGAGCTAGACAATCGACATTCGGCTCAACATTCAATGTCTAGCTCGACAATCGATATTCGGCTCAACATTGAATGTCTAGCTAGACAATCAACATTCAGCTCAACATTCGAGTTAGCAATGCGTCCGAGCTTCTGAAGCCGAATCTTGGCGAATGTTGAGCTAGACAATCGACATTCGGCTCAACATTCAAATTCTAGCTCGACATTCGGTTCAAGATTGAATGTCTAGCTAGACAATCGACATTCAGCTCAACATTCGAGTTAGCAATGCGTCCGAACTTCTGAAGCCGAATCTTGGCGAATGTTGAGCTAGACAATCGACATTCAGCTCAACATTCAATGTCTTGCTAGACAATCGACATTCGGCTCAACATTCAATGTCTAGCTCGACATTCGGTTCAACATTGAATGTCTAGCTAGACAATCGACATTCAGCTCAACATTCTAGTTAGCAATGCGTCCGAACTTCTGAAGCCGAATCTTGGCGAATGTTGAGCTAGACAATCGACATTCAGCTCAACATTCAATGTCTAGCTAGACAATCGACATTCGGCTCAACATTCAATGTCTAGCTCGACAATCGACATTCAGCTCATTATTCGAGTTAGCAATGAGTCCGAACTTCTGAAGCCGAATCTTGACGAATGTTGAGCTAGACAATCGACATTCAGCTCAACATTCAATGTCTAGCTAGACATTCGGCTCCATATTGAATGTCTAGCTAGACAATCAACATTCAGCTCAACATTCGAGTTAGCAATCAGTCCGAACTTCTGAGGCCGAATCTTGGCAAATGTTGAGCTAGACAATCGACACTCAGCTCAACATTCAATGTCTAGCTAGACAATCGACATTCAGCTCAACATTCGAGTTAGCAATGTGTCCGAACTTCTGAAGCCGAATTTTGGCGAATGTTGATCTAGACAATCGACATTCGGCTCAACATTCAATGTCTTGCTCGACGTTCGGCTCCATTTTGAATGTCTAGCTAGAAAATCAACATTCAGCTCAACATTCGAGTTAGCAATCAGTCCGAACTTCTGAGGCCGAATCTTGGCGAATGTTGAGCTAGGTAATCGACATTCAGCTCAACATTCAATGTCTAGCTAGACAATCGACATTCAGCTTAACATTCGAGTTAGCAATGAGTCCGAACTTCTGAAGCCGAATCTTGGCGAATGTTGAGCTCGACAATCGACATTCGGCTCAACATTGAATATCTAGCTAGACAATCAACATTCAGCTCAACATTCGAGTTGGCAATGCGTCCGAACTTCTGAAGCCGAATCTTGGCGAATGTTGAGCTAGACAATCGACATTCAGCTCAACATTCAATGTCTAGCTCGACATTCGGCTCCATATTGAATGTCTAGCTAGGCAATCAACATTCAGCTCAACATTCGAGTTAGCAATCAGTCCGAACTTCTGAGGCCGAATCTTGGTGAATGTTGAGCTAGACAATCGCTATTCAGCTCAACATTCAATGTCTAGCTCAACGTTCGGCTTCATAATGAATGTCTAGCTAGACAATCAACATTCAGCTCAACATTCGAGTTAGCAATGAGTCCGAACTTCTGAGGACGAATCTTGGCGAATGTTGAGCTAGACTATCGACATTCAGCTCAACATTCAATGTCTAGCTAGACAGTCGACATTCAGCTTAACATTCGAGTTAGCAATGTGTCCGAACTTCTGAAGCCGAATCTTGGTGAATGTTGAGCTAGACAATCGACATTCGGCTCAACATTCAATGTCTAGCTCGACAATCGACATTCGGCTCATTATTGATTGTCTAGCTAGACAATCAACATTCAGCTCAACATTCGAGTTAGCAATGCGTCCGAAATTCTGAAGCCGAATCTTGGCGTATGTTGAGCTAAACAATCGACATTCGGCTCAACATTCAATGTCTAGCTCGACATTCGGCTCAACATTGAATGTCTAGCTAGACAATCAACATTCAGCTCAACATTCGAGTTAGCTATGAGTCCGAACTTTGGAGACCGAATCTTGGCGAATGTTGAGCTAGACAATCGATATTCAGCTCAACATTCAATGTCTGGCTAGACAATCGACATTCAGCTCCACATTCAATGTCTAGCTCGACAATCAATATTCAGCTCAACATTCGAGTTAGCAATGAGTCCGAACTTCTGAAGCCGAATCTTGGCGAATGTTGAGCTAGACAATCGACATTCAGCTCAACATTCAATGTCTAGCTCGACATTCGGCTCCATATTGAATGTCTAGCTAGACAATCAAAATTCAGCTCAACATTTGAGTTAGCAATGCGTCCGAACTTCTGAAGCCGAATCTTGGCGAATGTTGAGCTAGACAATCGACATTCGGCTCAACATTCAATGTCTAGCTAGACAATCGACATTCAGCTCAACATGCGAGTTAGCAATGAGTCCGAACTTCTGAAGCCGAATCTTGGCGAATGTTGATCTAGACAATCGACATTCGGCTCAACATTCAATGTCTTGCTCGACGTTTGGCTCCATTTTGAATGTCTAGCTAGAAAATCAACATTCAGCTCAACATTCGAGTTAGCAATCAGTCCGAACTTCTGAAGCCGAATCTTGGCGAATGTTGAGCTCGACAATCGACATTCAGCTCAACATTCAATGTCTAGCTCGACATTCGGCTCAACATTCAATGTCTAGCTAGACAATCAACATTCAGCTCAACATTAGAGTTAGCAATCAGTGCGAACTTCTGAGGCCGAATCTTGGCGAATGTTGAGCTAGACAATCGACATTCGGCTCAACATTCATTGTCTAGCTAGACAATCGACATTCAGCTCAACATTCGAGTTAGCAATGTGTCCGAACTTCTGAAGCCGAATCTTGGCGAATCTTGAGCTAGACATTCGACATTCTGCTCAACATTCAATGTCTAGCTCGACAATCGACATTCGGCTCAACATTCAATGTCTAGCTCGACATTTGGCTCAACATTCAATGTCTAGCTCGACAATCAACATTCAGCTCAACATTCGAGTAAGCAATGAGTCCGAACTTCTGGAGCCGAATCTTGGTGAATGTTTAGCTAGACAATCAACAATCAGCTCAACATTCAATGTCTAGCTCGGCAATGGACATTCACCTCAACATTCGAGTTACGAATGTTTCCAAACTTCTGAACCCGAATTCGACTAACGTTGGGCTAGACAATGGACATTCAGCTCAACATTCGAGTTAGTAAAGTTTCCGAACTTCTGAAGTTGAATCTTGGCGAATGTTGAGCTCGACAATCGACATACAGCTCAACATTCGAGTGCGCAATGTTTCTGAACTTTTAAAGCTGAAATTTGGCGAATGCTGAGCTCGTCAATCGACTTTCGGCACAACATTCGATGTCTGGGTACTGCATATGTTCTTAAGCAAAATATTTGCGAATGTTGAGCTAGACAATCGACAATCAGCTCAACATTCGAGTTAGCAATGTTTCCGAACTTCTGAAGCAGAATCTTGGCAAATGTCGAGCTTAACAATCGACATTCGACTCAACACTCGTGAGTTTGGTACTGATGAAGTTCTTAAATAAAATTTTATTAAACTTAATTCTTAAACATCACTTCATGCCCTTGTCTCAGAAAAGAAAAAAGATTTTGGGATGGGGAGTATATTGATCTGTCCTCATTGCAGGATACAGAAGCTATTTGTATTAATTTGCGTACGAGGGCTCTGTCTATAGTTCAATTGTCTTAGTATGAAAAGTAAAGTAATTGCGATATTTTCCAAAAGGGCCACTTTTCGGGACGCCCTGTACATAGTATTGCTGCTATACGAGTAAAACACACGAAAAATAAATTGTTATTTTCTTTCCATTCAAATGACTACACTTTTTGTGTACTTGGCGCAAACCCAAGCTTTTGTTTGTTAAAGCTAATACTTGTACAATACTTATTATGGTCTACGTGCCAGCGCGTAGATTATCTAAGGTTTGGTTGCTTGTTTGATTTTATACGTCCCAGTCAACAATTCTTCAGTTATGTTGTGACGGGTCTTCCTGGGTTGAACCAGTACTAAGCAAGGATTACTGGGTCTTGCTCAAGGATACAACTCAGTGACACCCGTGAGGCTTGAACACACGGCCCTTCGGGCTCGAGTCAAGCGCTCTACCACTGAGCCACTGCGCTCCCTGAGGTTTGGTTAAATCCACCATTTTATAATATCATTTGACTTAGTGCAATCATGTGATCTAATGATCCCACATGGCATCAAATAAACTGACAGTAATATACTTTCGATTTCGACTTGTATCGTAATGTTCCGTCGTCAAAACGCCCAGGAATTGGTCAATACAAACAAGTATGTGGTGGTGATTTAGATCACTGAGACATATAGCACAAAATAGAGAGGTTTAACATATATAGTAAAATATGAGACATTCGGTTGGTATTGTTATACATAGAAGTGGCTTATTTGTCGGTCTACAGAGGTCATTTGTTTATATGTCCATAGGAAGCACCTCGAGATGCGCTGAGACTCTTCTGATAAACACTTAATTAATATATTCTTCACGCTAGAGAACCACTGTACTAAGAGCGTAGTCATCGCGGGTTAGTAGCTGTCGACGAGGGCAATAAGCATTTTAGTATACCTGGCTGTTAAGAAGGTAAATTGTTTGTCTGAAAGTATTTTTCACTAATCATTGTCACTTATATACCCAGCTGCGAATCTGCTTATCAAGACTTATGTGAATTAAGCGATAGCTAATACAGCACCTGAGTTATGCCAAATAGTGACCTTTTTTTCCCGAAAAAGGCATTTTGTTTATGTTCTGGAATGTGTCTACTTAAGACAAAAATGCAAAATATCAGTACTCTAACGTGCAAAAGTACGAAATCTGTGGACAGAGTGTTTTGAAAGTATATTCAAGCTTTTTATACTGTACGCAAAGTTCTGTATATATCGGGTGATCTGGACCAGTGATTGGGTCCCTACTGTATGCAGTAATTGAGTTTAGATAAAAGAGAACTGTACACATATGTCGTGTGTTGTATCTACTACCTCTAAGCTAGCACCTGTGATTTTGATACTTGTTGCATTTTAGCGCAATGAATGCTTGGGCAAACTTGCTCAGACGCATGGGCCTTTGTTACTCACGTACAGAAAGTATGGATGAAGATGAAGCCTGAGAAAATTAAAGTTAGCTCTCTAGTCCCATTTGACAGATATAAACAATGTATGCTTCATATTTCAAAATGAGCAAGCATTCCGCCATTTTAAGCTTACTCCAGTGCGGAAATACCCTCCATCATATCGTTGTAGTAGTCTCTGGTGCTTTTTCATTTACCAGTGTATCAATCGGCCTGTACATAAAGCGCCAGCAATAAATTCATCTGAAAATGATGTTTACTTAAGTCGCATGCTGCATTTTTTTTGGTAACATTATTTGGCTTTGTCAGTATAGAGGCAAACAGTGTGGACTTAAATAGGACTGCTCCTATATAGGAGCAGTCTGATCTGAGCCTTCACTGAATGCAAAAAAGGCTTCAAAATATTTCAGCAGACGACAAAAGCAGACAAATGGTGGTGCGATTTGCGTTTAAAGTGTAAAGAGATTGCCCAAGTGCAGACCATGATTAAAAACCGCATTAATCTTACCACATTTCATGTCGGTCTTCACTGTTTTCGAAGTAGTCCTTTATGAGTACAAAGGGTTAACAGAAGTAGTACTTACTGTGAATGGGTGCAAACGTGACCTATCAATGTTTTTCATATACCTCCATTATAGCTTGTTATGTAAGCTGTGGTTCTCACAACTCTTAAATTACAATGAGGCTGTCATAGATTTACACATTGAACCTAGTTTAATCTATAAACAAGAATGAGATACCCCGGTGATCGCCATGTTTACCACTTTTTGGCCCCTGGAGATGGGCACCCTACATGGGAGGAACATTTCATTAAAAAATCAAAATGCAAGGTATTTTTTCTAAGCCACACCTGTAAACTAAATCAACAAACGCATTGGGGTGTTGTTTCAAAAAGTGCAGCAAATATATAATAAATATGATTTATTTTCCGAAAACATATTATTGACCAATCATGAAACACTTTACTACTTAGATATAGTGCTGAGCTGCTACCGACCTTTTGAACCAAGCACTGCACTTTTTACAATAACAGGTCTGTGGCCTAAAAAACAAACCCCTTTTTAGAAAAATGACCAAAGTAATCTTATAATTCAAACTAATAAACATTTTATAGTACGTTTATATTTTTTGTTTGCAGTATTTATTCTAGAGAATTATTTAACAACGCTACACCCTACACATATTACTGGCAAATTCATAGTACAGCAAAATAAAGGACATGGAAAAGAAAAGTATTCATTTTCTTATATTTCTATTATTTTATACCAGAAATGCTTTAATCTTCACTCATATAGGCTAATTACACCACTTTACAATATACTATACCTAGAAAATGAATGTGCTTTACCATGATGAGTCTAATGTGGAGGTACCCCACCCACCCCCATTGACAAGGCCAGAATTACTTGCTCCTAGCTATGGGACATAGAATCCTTCACATTTTATCAAATTCTAATCATATAAAAAGCTATTTTGTGCAAAATTGAGCAATTTCTGCTAATTTAAGTGACAAAATCTTATAATATGCGACAGCCGGAGTCGATGAAGAGCATAACTATTTTCCATACAGAGTGGCTATAGTCACCGACTAGACATTTTGACCACTTACATTTTTTCCAATGGCCTAGCTGGAGAATAAAACTACCAGGATGCTGCAAGGTCAAGGTTAAGGAAAGGGAAATATCAAGGTCATGGAGGTCAAAGGACAAAGCTCAAGGTCACTTTGCAATTTTAATGGTCAGAAAGGTACAATTTCTACAATTTATGGCATATTTGCTCTCATTTGAGGTCAATTGGCCAGAGAAAAACATCAAATTATTGGCAAAATTTGAAAATACTAGCACAACTTACTTTTTTAATAAATGGCAGGCTATAAATTTGGTAAAAGCATGCCTGTGAATTGGTATGTTGCTGCTGTTTCATTATGACATTTTTTCAAAGTGTCATGACTATTGCAGGATATAATAGTAAAGATTAAAATCGACTAATACGCATACATATATACATTTGAAATAACTCAAGGTCAGGGTCATCTTTAATGTCAAGGGTCAATTTAGACAGAACATCAATACAATCTGACCCAACTGAACAATGTGGACAGTGCAACATCAGACAGGTTTCCAAGTTGTTCTACACTTTTGCTCAATTGAAAGGTCAATCTTTAAAAGGTCAAGGTCATATTGGGTCATATGACAGCCTCCTGTGCTATCTCTAAGTTTAACCAAGACAGATGAGCATGACAATAAATGAGCATGCATATGTGGGTTTACCACATGTAATATTTTTCAACTCAGTTGCATATACAGGTTTGCCAATCACGTGATACGCAATTGGTAATCGCACATTTTATGGAGGTTTTCTTATCGATGCAAGGTATGTCAAAGTAAGGAATACTTTTTTTCGTAGGTGCTTTTTATCGATTTCAGAAAAGTACCTTGGTTTTGCAGGGGATCATTCTGTCGTTGACTGTTTTGAGCTAAAACATGCAATTTTTGTGAAAAGCTGTGCAAAGTCTGCCACAGTGATTGGGCAAGAATCACACTTATGTCAGTACATGTTTATGTTGAAAGCTAATTGACTAATTAATCAATCTAAGTAAAAAAGAAGGCAAAGATCAGGAATCGATACGATCAAGCACTACACCTGACCCAGGATACCAATGGGAAAGTGACAACTTCACATTTAGACATCACAAACGAGAGCCAATAGGTCAACCCTTTCCCAGCAGGTGATCTAAGGCTTATTTATGCATTTCAAATACTACCTTTAGTGAATAGAAATCAGTTTTCCACAGATTGAGTATAGGATTGCTATTCCTTTGAGAGGAAAATGGCAACTGAAGACGATGATACGAATCACATGGTTTGGTAGGAGTCACACTTGAATCTGTCATAGCAAAATAGATAGGAATCACACTCCTTTGTGTAATTCAAAACTTGCTACTTCATCTGGAGCTGATCGAAGTCAGTTTATGACATTGCCTTTGTCCTTTACTGATCTCTCTATCATTAACTTGATATATTTGACACCTCCCCTAGAAGCATGAGTTGGATCGAGATGAAATCATGCGGGACACCAGGCCAATATGCAGATACAAATTTTCTAAAATACACTTATTTGTATATAAAAATCACATTGGCCAATTGAAATTCTTCAAAAGACATCTCACAAACCATATGTTGGATTTAACTAAACTTGGCTTGGTGGGAGACATCAGGGAAAAATTAAGATATAGACACCATGGAAACATGTAAAGTAAGTAAAGGTGCAAAGATCAGGAATCGATACAATCAAGTACCACACCTGACCCAGGATACCAATGGGAAAGTGACAAACTCACAGAAGACACCAAAAAAGAGAGACAAGATGTCAGCCCTTTCCCAGCAGGTGACCACAAAGCACATATAAACAGACGCGCACAGACATAGCAAACACAAGACAGAACAAAAACATAAAAGATCCACAAAAGAAGTACCGCCTTGGAACGGTCAGTAAAATATTTTACTGGAGGGCTTAAACCGGTTTAACGGCGCCAACCTCACCCTTAATTCAGATGTGGATCAAGACACATAGATATTTGGTTTGCATGAAAGACCCCTAACTTATCAATGCATCATCTCCTAAAACATATAAATCAAGATTTAACAAGGAGATAAAGCAAGGATAAGTACTCAACAGTAAATTAAACTGAATACCGGAGCAAAAGAAATCCAACAGGTAAACCCCGGTGGGCCCGACAAACACATAATTGCCCAGCTAGTTTCATTCTGATATACAAGATGGCCTCAATGGTGACCTTCTTAATTCTTCAAATGATATTTCCTCACAAGCGTCGTGTTCAAGAATATACTGAAACTTGGCAGATAGCCCCAATGTAATTAGAACAAAATGATTCAAATCTTTTATACCAACCAACGATAATTTAAAGGCCAATTTTGGACCCCTTTCCCCATTTCTGATGCAACAATTTTGCATTTTGCCCCTTTATCATGCTAAAGGTACCTGCCAATTTAACATTTTTCAAAGAATTCAATGAGTTTTACAGAATAGTTATTTTATGTTGTAGTATAGAAATATATATTAATTATGGAAGTGATCTGCACATGACAGTAACCATGGCAGCCATTTGAGGACATCCTGCAAGATTAGATTTAATAACATGTTTATGTTGCTAAGCAGCAAGTGACATCACTTTCCTTCAAACTTTTGGATATACATACTGTTGCATGCACAACAAGTTATGCAATCTATTTTTTTTTATTTGTGATGTTTAAATGGTACAAATCCTTACATTGTAAAGAAATTTCCGCTATTTATTGGGTTATCATTGTTAGTAAAAAACCAGCCTTGATTGGAGAGTATGCTTTTTCACAGATGGAGTTTATTGGCTAGATGACTCAAACTCAATTTGGTGGAAGCATTGGGATAATGTCAGCTGCCAGGCCAAAGTTCCAAATCATGGAACGAGACTTCTCAGAGGGAAAGTTATGTGACAATGTAGTCTCAGGTGTATAATACATTTGTGTAACGCATAAGATGTACTATATGCACTATGCAACATCAAACCTTACTATATGTGATAAAAGTAAAGCTAGTATATATATATTAATAAATCACACTTGGTGGGTGAACATGTTTTCCCACTGACGGTGGATGGCTCATGTTACAATATTACTCATGCACAACAGTCGTTTGTATACAATCCACGTGATTTTCGTATAACAATAAACAAGTGTGATTCCTGTCCATTTTGACTAAGTGGGAGGCCTGTCCTTTTTTGATTGAAAACTTAAGTGTGATTCTTACTGCAAATTTCAAGTTTACTGCATAGAATAAAATTGTCTGTCATCATTTATTTACCAATTTTGATTTTACCAATATAATACTGTTGCTGCAGGATATTGTTTGCTACTAAAACGCTCAGACAACGCATTACTTGACAAACCAGACTACTCACATAGCAAAACCTTACGACGATTTCCAAGATAACTATACCAATCTAGTCTAAAAGTACAACGTCATAAGGAAGAACTTCTAATCCAGGTACTCTGCACTAGTTAGATGTTATTTCTGCAATCCACCAAAAACAATAAAATAATTGTTAAACATACGTTCAATCGAGCGCAAAAGGTACGCAAATCATGTGAGATTATCACATGTGTATCATGTGCTTGTCCGCCTTGATATAACTCAATCAAGTGACCACTATTACAGCTTATGAACATTTGTGAAATTTTGATAATTACAAGAACAAATACTCAAAAAATGCTTCAGCATAACAGTGAAACATACTCATGCTTTGATATGGGAACCAGTGAGTTATTGATAAATGACGTGATGCTCAAAGTTGAGCCTCAAAGTGCAGAAGTGCACCTCACATGCCTCACAGCCCAACATCAATGGGGACAATCCGTGATTCACATGTGGTAATCTCACACGTTTTGTTTACCCTTTGCGCTCGATTGAAGGTGTGTTTGACAATTATTTTCTTAGGAGTACAGAAATGACACCTAGTGCAGAGTACCCACACTAGATTGTTCTTCCTCATGACGCTGTACCTTTAGACCAGGGTGGTATAGTTCTCTTGAAATTCGTCGCAAGGTTGTGCTAATTGAGTTGGTAGGAATCACACGTAAGTTTTCAATTAAAAATGGATAGGCCTCAAGCTTGTAAATTGTTAAATGAAAATCACATGGATTTTATACTTCACAGCTGCTGTTCATGAATATTATTGTAGACTGAGCCACCCAGCTAACAATATCCGTCAGTGGCAAAGCATGTTCACTCACAAAGTGTAATTTATTATTTATATATATACTAGGCCAAAAAAGAAACGCCGCATATAAAACATATATTGTTTATGGGGGTCTTTCAACCAATATCTCGCAAACGATTTGTCACAGTTTGATCGCTGATTCTTGGATAATTAGTTCCTGGGGGTTGTGCTAGCTATCATTGTCACCGGACGAAATTGATTCAAAAGTTAAAACCTCCGTTTTAATCGATTTTGACGTCGCGTCATAAGGCGATGACGTCATGAATGTGTACGGTCTGACATTGTTCCAATTTATCAGAAACGTTTCCTAAGACGTTCAATCATCCTTGCCTGGCATTGAAATTGTTGGGCTATCACCGATGGCGTCACGTTAGCTTATAACCTTCTTATCGCCTTTTTGCGTTCAACATGTGTCCGTTTTGGCATCGTAAATTAGCAATGTGTACATTTCATTTTAAAGTTTTAAAATGTTTTCAGCAAATTGGATATTAGACAAGTGATTTCAGTAGTTATTACATGTGTAAATCTAAATAAAATGAATTTGCACGTGAAAAATTTGAAAATAAAAAGACAGCCAGTACACTGGTTTGGGTTGACTGAGCTCAATGAAACAATGGGAATAACGTGTGGCAGGAATAGTCGCGAAACATAGATATCAGATGAATTTTCGTAACTCATTTAACGGTCAATATTTTAATCTTTATGTGCGGCGTTTCTTTTTTGGCCTAGTATATACTCAAAATTGCTTCAGCATAACAATGAAAGATACTTATGCTTTGATATGGGAACTAGTGAGTTTTTGATAAATAAAATGATGCTCAACGTATATCCTCACAGTGCAAAAGTGCAACACACATGCTTCACAACCCAATATCAACGGGGACAATCACTTGATACACATGTGGTAATTTCACACGTTTTGTTTATATTTTGCGCTTGATTGAAGGCGTATTTAGCAATTATTTTCTTGGTTTATGGTGGAGTACAGAAATGACATCTAGTGCAGGGTACCCGGATTAGATTGTCCTTCCTCATGACGCTGTTCTTTAGACCAGGGTGAGAAAGTTGTCTTGAATCTAGTCGCATTGTTGCGCTATTTGAGTTGGTAGGAATCACACCTAAGTTTTCAATAAAAATGGATAGGCCTCACACTTGTAAATTGCTAAATGAAAATCACATGGATTTTATACTACACAGCTGATGTTCATGAAAATTATTGTAGAGGGAGCCATCCAAGTAACAAAATCCATCAGTGGAAAAGCATGTTCACCACAAAGTGTGATATATTAATTATACATAAACCCAAAAAATGCTTCAGCATAACAATGAAAGATACTCATGCTTCAATATGGGAACCAGTGAGTTTTTATAAATAAAATGATGCTCAAAGTATAGCCTCACAGTGCAGAAGTGCAACTCACATGCTCCACAGCCCAATATCATGGGGGACAATCACGTGATTCACATGTGGTAATCTCACACGTTTCGTTTACCTCTTGCGCTCGATTGAAGGTGTGTTTGACTATTATTTTCTTGGTTTATGGTGGAGTACAGAAATGACACCTAGTGCAGAGTACCGGAACTAGATTGTTCTTACTCATGACGCTGTACCTTTAGACCAGGGTGGTATAGGTCTCTTGAAATTCATCGCACGGTTGTGCTATTCGAGATGGTAGGAATCACAAGAAATTTTTCAATCAAAATGGATAGGCCTCACACTTGTAAAATGTTAAATGACAATCACATCGATTTTATACTACACAGCTGCTGTTCATGAATATTATTGTAGAGTGAGCCACCCAGCTAATAATATCCGTCAGTGGAAAAGCAGGTTCACCCACAAAGTATAATTTATTATATATATACTCCAAAAAATGTTTCAGCATAACAATGAATGATATTCATGCTTTGATATGGGAACCAATGAATTTTTGATAATCGAAATGATGCTCAAAGTATAGCCTCACAGTGCAGAAGTGAAACTCACATGCTTCACAGCCCAATATCAAGGGGGACAATCACGTGATACACATGTGGTAATCTCTCACGTTTTGTTAACATTTTGCGCTTGATTGAAGGTGTGTTTGGCAATTATTTTCTTGGTTTATGGTGAAGTACAGAATGACATCTAGTGCAGGGTATCCGCACTAGATTGTTCTTCCTCGTGGCGCTGTACCTTAAGACCAGGGTAGTATAGTTCTCTTGAAATTCGTCGCAAGGTTGTGCTATTTGAGTTGGTAGGAATCACACGTAAGTTATCAATCAAAATGGATAGGCCTCACACTTGTAAATTGTTAAATGACAATCACATGGATTTTATACTACACCGCTGTTGTTCATGAATACTATTGTAGAGTGAGCCATCGAGCTAACAATATTCGTCAGTGGAAAAGCAGGTTCACCCACAAAATGTGATTTATGAACTATACATATACTCCAAAAAATGCTTCAGCATAACAATGAATCATACTCATGCTTTGATATGGGAACCAGTGAGTTTTAGATAAATGAAATGATGCTTAAATTAGAGCCTCACCGTGCAGAAGTGCAACCCACATGCTTCACAGCCCAATATCAACGGGGACAATCACGTGATATACATGTGGTAATTTCACACGTTTTGATTACATTTTGCGCTTGATTGAATGCGTATTTAGCAATTATTATCTTGGTTTATGGTGGAGTACAGAAATGACACCTAGTGAACAGTACCGGGACTAGATTGTTCTTCCTCATGACGCTGTTCTTTTAGATTAGGGTAGTATAGTTCTCTTGAAATTCGTCGCAAGGTTGTGCAATTTGAGTTGGTAGGAATCACACGTAAGTTTTCAATCAAAATGGATAGGCCTCACACTTGTAAATTGTTAAATGAAAATCACATGGATTTTATACTACACAGCTGCTGTTCATGAATTGTATTGTAGAGTGAGCCATCCAGCTAACAATATCCAACATAGGAAAAGCAGGTTCACCCACAAAGCGTGATTTATTAATCATACATGCTTCCTTTACTCCTATCTCGTATTGTAAGGTTTGAAGTTGCATAGTCCATACAGTACGTTACATATTATACGTTAAAAATGTTTAATACACGTGACACTATATGGTCACATAGTCTTCCCCTCAGATCAGTATTGGCCTGCCACTTGGCCATGTAAACACATGGGTAAGATAACTCTGGCCTGGCAATTGACATTATTCAAAGGCTTCCAACAAAGTCATCTAGTCAACAAACTTCATCAACGAAAAGCAAACTCACCCATTATGAAAGTTTTATTACTTTATGGCTACCATATACTTGTTTCACATACATGTAGTAAGGTTTGTAGTTCCCATAGTACATATAATAAAATACACAACCCTATTATACACATGACACCACATCGCCACACTATAATGAGGGGAAGCTAATATGTATTTTGTTTTAATTTAGAACTAACACTGAACACTGACACCAGAGCTAAAATTAGAATAAAACCTTTGAACGACTCCTTATGAACCACTGGTCCAAAAGTAAAACCAAGGTACTAAAGCACCGCTATCCCTGCCCTCTCCCAGGTATGGGGCCAGGGTAAAAAAGGTCTTATGCATTTGTTGTTGCTAACAGTGTGTACATTGATCAACAGCTACATATGTGACATGTGATCATGGTCTACATTGTTTACTTATATTCAACGCTTGTGATAAACATGTTATTAAGTGTAAACTCTTAATTGTTTTTTCTTATCCATAAGTTTTAACATACGAGTTGGGAGTCTTATTACCACATTTCTTTTAGAACCCACAACAGATGTTTAGATTGATAAATTGGGGCCCGATATATGTATTAGGAATGTGAAATTCCAACATGTTATAGATCATATTTTGTATTGAGGGTTTCATAGTCTGAAAGAAGTCAATCCATGCTAATTTCGTTGGCAAATCTGACATTCACAATGACAAGCAACATTGAATAATATAGACTAAGCAAGCGAGATTGTGTTTCTGTCCCACTTACAGCTAGGGTCTTATAGAGACTGGGCCATTACAAATTGGAGGAGATGCGATTGAACTTGGGGCACCTCGGTACAAGTGGTTTATCCATTGAGCTTGCTAGAATTCAAACGTTTACAAAGCTGTGGGTACAGTCAGATTTTTACAAACGAAGGAACACGATAGAAGCAAGCTGTTAGCACTTTTGAAATGGTAATTAAATTGTATCTTAGATACATGTTATTTTAACCTAAAATATTTATTGAAAAATATATATAATGAAACTATTTAACAAAATATTAATGATTTATTAGGGGCTTAGTAGAAAATGTAACGTAAATTGCATCATAATGAGCAATTCAAGTTCCACTGCATTATCATAATGGTATGGCCTAGTTTTTATCTCTTAAGGATCAACGATAAGGAGAGTCTATGGTGTTGCACTATATATGTTAATTGCATTGGAATAAATGTACCATAAATATCCATTGCACTTTGACAGCATTTGCAGTATGTATTTCCAAACATAACTGTTACAATCTGATTAACAATTCACGTCTGGTTTAATCTTGACAGCTTGCTTCTATCGCAATTTATAAACTCTTTTATGTAACCGCCTCGAAGAAAAACGTTATTTAAGGTTGAAATCTCTCGTTTTTAAATAACCCATGTAATCCTATCTGTATGCTTAAAATATAATATATATAGAGTGTTTTATTCATAGGGGAAAACATTGTTTCTGGTGTAAAAATCAAGTTTGTTGTTTGATTGGAAATATGTAACGCATGTTACAATTTTCAAGGCATTCTATATAGTGCTTAAAGAATTAAATATTATATCATAAGGTTTATATTCAGTTCAAAGCTGATTTTGAGTTAAATCCAAAAAAAAATGTTAAAAAAGGTTAAATTGTCAAAGTATATTTGCTTTTGGGGAAAATATTTTTAACTTTTGAAAAATACAAAATATTTTTACCAATTTGGCAAAATTTATAGATTTAATCTTCACTAGCAAAAAAGAAATATAGCAAATTCCAAAAAGTACAAGTGTTAACATAACGTATATTATCATAAAGTACTATGTGTATCCAAAATGTTGTCAAAGACAATATAAAATTGAGTATAAAATGGTAAATTATAAAGTGAATTTAATTTTTTGTAATACTTATCCAAAAGACTGATATTACTTAATGTATCTAGTATAATGTTTCGCCTGTAACAGTTATAAAAGCTAGATAAAAAAGTTGAAAGTATACTGCTAGTTATATACTTTTAATTTCAAGATCAAACTGATATGTAAGAATAACCAGCAGTTGATATGTCTAATATAAAATTCTAATTATTTTAGGGTGGTGTATCAAACTCTGCTATTTAATTATTTTGTGGCTTAAGTAATGTGGTTTTAGATAATCAAAGTGTATAAAATCCCCCTCAGATATATTTTGGCAGCCCATGGTTTAGTGACATCACAGCACTAAATAGTGGTATAAACTTAGGGTAAGGAACTTATATGACTGCAGTACTATATACTTACACTGTTTGAACTCATAACACCTATTTGCAGCACTTAGTTAAGTGATTTAAGGCAATGAACATGATGATAAATAAAATTTAGATATAGCTTTGTACATGCATAAAAATTATGTATAACTGCAATAGGATATTAAATGCAGTAAACATGGCTGTTATGCAGTAAAGCTCCTAACTACCAGAGGGCTATCATGTGACAATTTACGTGTGATATAGTGTAGTTTTAGAAAATCCTAATTAACTAGATTCCCTGTGAACAGTGGAAGTCTATTAGCAACTCAGGGTCTAGAAGTCATTTTAAGAATTCCAATATGGCTTCCATTGTGGCCATATATTATTTTTGCAAAACTTCACATCCATATTGCCCAGATGCCTTCCACAAAAGTACTGTTCAAAACAGCATAGCTTTTTTAGATGAAATTTGAAGAATTTCAAAATAGATGACATATTATATACCACAACAGAGCCATAATTTCAAACCAAAGACACCATGTTCCCCATAGCCTGGCTCAATTAAAATGTATTGTTTGGGATGAAATGTTTTATAAATAATTTCAATATGGCTGCCATGTTGCCATGGTGTCTAAATTTTAATTTATCCCTTATGTCTCCTACCATACCAAGCTTCATTTAAGACCTTAGTATGGTTTGTGAAAAATCTTTTGAAGAGTGTCAATTTGGCAACCATGATGGCAATTTTGCAAATAAAAGTGTGAGTGTTTCAGTAAATCTTATCTTTTGTTGGTCTGATGCCTCGCATGATTTCACTTCAATTTCATTGATGCATCTAGGGTAGATGTAGAGTATTATACAATTATTGACTTCAGTGAGGTAGACATAATAATTTATCTACCCGAAAAAGTGATAATTCACCCAGGCCGCTAGGCAGAGGTGAATATCACTTTTAAGGGTAGATAAATCCTTATGTCTATCGAAATTGAAATCAATAACTGTTTTGTTATATGACTTTTCATTTAAGAATGAAAATTTTGCTACTTTCACTTTTGTTGTTAAAGACATGTTCAACCTTCAATCTAAGACATCTAAGCCTAAGGACTTTCTCACAAGTGTTAGCAACTGTTATAAAAATGTTTTAATGCAGTATTTTGCATTTCAAATGTATATTAATTCTTGTAATTGGGAATATAAAATGTTATCATGAAACTGTTTTTACAGTTTGTTTATTCAAACAAAGATAAATAAGCAGACAAAACACACCAAAACTGTTGTAAAAATTCATGAAAGTCTTTAATTTACCTGTTGGGAGGTGAAACAGCAAATCATGTCAATTTCATGTAGCACATGCTAGTTTCACACTCATCATATTATTTTTAGCTCTCTAGAGGGTAATATAGCAGAAGTGTCAAAAATATTAATTTTTGAAAACTATTTCCAGCTGGTTTCATGCAATATTAACTTGTGGACTGGTTTAGACAAGTTTCCAGGTAGACATAGAGATTTATGAAGACAAATTGGGCCAATCAGGAGACAGATTCTCGCCAGTCATATAACAAATTAAGTTAATGATTGAGACGGACCATTAGCAGATCAATAACAGACAACATGGCGTATCAAAGACTGACTTTGATCAATGCTAGCTGAGCTAGCAAAAAAAAGAGTGTGATTCCTATCCATTTTGCTATCGTAGATTCAAGTGTGACTCCTACCTAACTGTGTGATTCCTATCATCGTCTTCAATTGCCATTTTTATACAAGGGATAGCAATCTTTTGCTCAATTTGTGGAAAACTGATTACTATTCACTTGTAGCAATGACCGAAATATATTAATAAGCCTTAAATTGAATAAATTAGCTGATTAGCTTTCGTCATGACCCTAGACTGACAAAAGTGTGATTCCTGCCATTTCACTCCGGCAGACTTTGCACGGCTTATCACAAGAACTGCATGTTTTAGCTGAAAATGGTAAACGATAGAATGATCCCCTGTATATCCGGTCACTCCACACTTAGTGTCTTTTCTGAAAGCGATCTGAAACCCACGAAAAGAAGCTTGACTTACCTTGAATCGATCAGAAAACCGTCATAAAAATGTGAGATTACCAATTGCGTATCACGTGATTGGCCGCCCTGAATATGTAGTGCAAAGTGAGTTACCCATCGACCCCTACCCATTAATCGGGCTCTTTTTCTGCAGTCTAGATGATTTTTGTTTTAAAAAGATGGATTTTTTGACAGTTGAAATTATTATAGAACTTACTGATTAAATAAAAGTATCAAAAGCATACGACAGGTCACATAAATAGAATCCAGGATATCCAACAAAACATGCCTGATATTTCTCTTTAGGACCCAGATTTGTAAATGTTTTCCATAGACCTCCATTATAGCTTGTATGTAAGCTGTGGTCCTAACAACTCTTAACTCACAATGAGGCAGCCTTATACTTACTGATTGGACCTAGTTCAATCAATAAACAAGAATGATATACCCCGGAGAACGCCATGTTTTACCACTTTTCGGCCCCTGAAGGTGGGCACCCTACATGGGATGAACATTTCATTGAAAAATTATCAAAATACAATATCCTTTGTTCTAAGCCACACCTGTAAACAACATCATCAAAAGCAGTGATGTGTTGTATCAAAAGATGCAGCAAATATAGTTCAGTCTAAAATATGATTTTTCCCGTATGTTTATTATTTTTATCATGAAACACTTTACAACTTAAATGTAGTGCTGAGCTTCCACCACCCTTTTGAACCAATCACTGCCTTTTTGGGGACGGATGTTAGTCCGTTCCCCAATTTTAACAATAGCGTTTTGACCACACGTCGTAATTTGCTCTTGCACTGTTGAACACATCAATATGTTACCATTAATCCCAATTTTTCAGCATATGTGTTGCAAAGTATCAGGTTAAATGGTTGATTTAGAGGCAGAGAGGTAAACAGTTGATTCTGGATCAGTTACTTTCTGAGAAGCCGGCTGATATGGATCTACATTGTATTCAAAACAGGGCGTTACCAAGCCGCATGATAAGGGATTAATACAATCCTAACAACACCTATTAAGAAGCTTCCGCGTAAAAATAGTTCCAACTTGTTTCGTGTTTTTTATTGTCGTTGTTATTTTTGTCTTTTTAAAAATAGGTCTAGATCTACAGTAATTGAGATTTATCTGCTCGATTTCAAAAAACCAATCATAAATATATGTAAATTATTATCGCGCAATAATAAATTTATATAATTAGCGACCACGTGAGCAGGGAACCAGTTGATACATATACAAGAATTGGCTTTTTAAAAAAGTTAGCGGTCGTTTAGCGATATGATTTTAAGTCGTCTTATGCACTACATACTTGTGTTTGAACCTCTCAGACTTGTCCAATTGCATTAATATTTGTTCTAAGTTTTGATTATTAATATCCCAGCTGTGATTTTATATTTAATTTTTACAATTTAATACATTTTCCCATTTAATGCACCCTGGAAAATGCAAAAGCCAAAAGGTAAATAAAATCTAAACCTGTTGACTGTACAATGTGCATACTTCACGGAGCCTTCGTTTCTAGCATAAATGTGAACCATATCACCATTTAAGTCAACACGACCTTTTGGTACTTAACGCATTGTCCAGTGACGAAGACTCGGGCGACTCCGTGCAAACATGTGCAGACTCGCCTTCGCAGTCGCATTGTTGAGTGTCTCAGGCAAATGTGCAGACTCGTCATGCATTCGCTGCTCGTATTAGCGACAACCCAATCACCATTTGATCAAACACGCGACATTTTAATACTGTTGCGAAGGCTCAGACGAAACTGTCAGCGCAAATATGCAGACTCGCCAAAGCCGTAGTCACTTCACAATGCGATAAGTGTCAAAATCTCGTGCTCTCTCAAATGGCGATTTCGGTGTCATTTTTGCAAGCAGAAATGCTCTAAAGAACAGGCTCACCTAATGATTCATCACAGTTCCAAAATATCATGTGGTGGCTCAAATGGAAATCTGTGTTCCAGAAGCGAAGGTTCTGGTGAGTCTGCACATTTGCACAGGCTCGCTTGAGCCTTCGTAACAGTATCAGAATCCCATGTGCATGCTCGATCGGCGGTGTGTGTGTCATTTATGCGAGCAGCGAGTTAAGGCTCTGGTGAATATTCACAAGGCTGTACAGGTTCACCTGAGCCTTTTGTCAGTCGAAAATCTAATAAGTACCAAACTCTCTTGCTGGCCCAAAATGCGCTTTCGCTGTCATATATGACTTCAGCGAATGCTCTGGTGAGTCTGCACATTCGCACAGGCACAACTGAGCCTTCGTCACTGTACCAAAATTTTTTGCGTTGGCTCAAATGACGACTTGTGTCCTATTTATACGAGCAGCGAAGGCTCTGGCGAGTCTGCACCAGTAAATACAACAACGGGGTGCAACCATCGTTGCGTTATTTCAATGCTCACTTCAAGGTTATGAAAATCCTCAATAAAACTTTTATCAAGAAAATGTCATTTCATGGAGGTATAATGCTGCCTATGCTTTCATCAATATAGGCTGCTAACTGACTCAAGGGTCGTTGTCGACTTTTGAAAAGTGGTACGATCTTGAAATGTAGTATGCGTCTTTCGAGTGTCAAAGGCACGTGTGTGTGTGTGTGTGTGTGTGTGTGTGTGTGTGTGTGTGTGTGTGTGTGTGTGTGTGTGTGTGTGTGTGTGTGTGTGTGTGTGTGTGTGTGTGTGTGTGTGTGTAGGGGTGGGAGGGGGGAGCACGAGAGAAACGACCCCTCTCGTTGGGGGATAGGGCCTCCCTAAAGAAATATTTCTAATTCAAAATGTCCGTAAAAGCGATTCTAATGCATTTTGAGGTCATATTTTTCTAGTGAAGCCAAGTTTATTTTTTTACAAGCATTAGCTTTTTTTTTTAAAATGCATATAGCAGCTTTTTGAACCCTCACCATCAATGCATTAACACATATTTCGGCCCATCGGCGGTGGCGGTGGACAGTTTCTATTTCTCAACCAAAACATAGTTGTGGGTACTCAAAGAATTGTCTCAATAAGACGGTTCTTTAAAGCATCCAAACATATGTTTAAATCTCTACCAAGGCATATGTTGTGGATAATCAAAATGGAACTGTCTCATCTTTTGAGTACCCAAAGCAAATATTAAAACTGATGGACAAGAAAACATTCTCACTATTACGCTGGAATTGTTTGCTAATCTAGACCTATGATTCTATATCGAGAGAAGACTCAACAAATCAGGTTGCGCATCTACAACATTACTACGGGTTAACACGAAATCATGTTTGATTCGAAACAGCATAATTTTATATTATGTTTTCTGTTTCTTCTCAGCTCACAGGGGTCGGCAATGATGATTTAAGACCACTTTGATGCACGCTCACTATTATACTTTAATTGTAATTGGTGCCACTTTCTTAATCTTATTTTTTGTAACGTCCGCTTTTCACACCCTGATGCCCCAAGAATGTGTGTGTGTGGGGGGGAGGGGGGGGGGGGGGTGGGGCTGAGATTTTCATATATATACGTAGGCTGGGACCATTTTTGGGGGTTCAAAATCTTGAATTTTAATATTTTTGGGGGGTTTCAGAAATATCATTATTTTTGGGGGTATGAAGATTTTGTGGATATATCATAACAAAATTGAACTGGTTTTAGAGGTCATTTCTATACATTTCAGGGATTTCAGGGGTTTTCTTAAAGTCAATGTGCAGGATGGGGATATTATTTTGGGTAGCCCAAAATTACAAATAATTTTTGGGGTCTGGCTGATATTCCCGATATATTTTGGGGGTAGACAGTAGATGCTGGGTCCAAGCCTACGTATGAAGAAAAACATGAGAGTACATAATAATGTCTAAGTTCAAAACTCCCAAATATACTATCAAATGTGCACAAAATATAGGCTGCACATGTTCAACGTGGGAACAACCATAATGCAAAGTTTGAATATAAAAGAATGAAAGCTGCTGGAGTTACAGATTACATAAACGAGACACCCAAACCATTTCGGATGGAAAAATGTCCAAGTTCAACGGAAAATATTTTTCAAATGTGCACAAAATAGGAGGTACACATGTTCAATGCATGAATGATCAATCATTATGCAAAGTTTGAATAATAAAGATATGAAAACTTTGAGTTACAGATTACACAAACTAGACACCATCTAAGCATTTTTAACGTAAAAAATACCTAAGTTCAAGACCCCAAAACACGAAACAAAATATTTGGGGAATGTGCTCCAAATCAGAGATGCACATGTTCAATCGTATCATCATGCAAAGTTTTCATATATAGGAACGAAAACTGTTGGAGTTACAGATTACACAAACTATACACCCAAAGCCATTTCGGAGTGAAAAAAATTCTAAGTTCAACACCCGTCAAAAATTGAGAAAATATTTTTCAAATGAACACAAAATAAGAGATGCACATCTTCAATGTGTGAACAATCATTATGCAAAGTTTGAATATAAAGGAATGAAAAGTGTTTGAGTTACAGATTACACAGACCAGACACCATCTTAGCATTCTGGACAGAAAATATGTCTAAGAGCAACGCCCCTCAAAAATAAGAAACTTGATATTCATGAATTATGCACAAAATAGAAGGTGCACATCTTCTATATGTGAACAATCACTATGCAAAGTTTTAATAGAAATGAATGAAAACTTTTGGAGTTACAGATTACAAAAACTAGGCACCCTAAAAGTATTGCGGATGGATGGACAGACGGAAAGACGGACTCTCTTACATATGGATTCTTGTTGGTTGCCAATAAAGCGTAAGCATACCATCCCAGAAAAGTTTAACGGAATAAACTTCATTTTGAGTTTATATTGCCTAGGTTACATTTGCTACGGTCGTCGTACGATTTATTTGTCTACGATTTTCTCTACGATTTTTTCGGCATCGAAGGCGGCTAAAAGCTACGACGTATGTGTTTACATTGCTTACGATCACCTTACGATTTCTTTCGGCGACAAACTAGAACAAAAGTTTACAGAGACCTTGCGGATATCGTACGACAACCGCAAGGTTATCGTACAATCATCGTGTTATCTTCATGACCTCCCTATATAAATCGCACGATGCCCGTACGATGACCTTGCGGAAGTCGCAAGGAGTCGGTACGCTGACTGTGCAATTGTCGTGTAATTATGTGCATGGATTCAAACGGCTATCCATGTTCATTTTTGCATTCCATTTGAACTATGTTTCAAAGTCATGTGATCACAAATCGTGATGTGAAGAGGCTAGTGTTTTAGTTGAATATGGTCCCAAGGTATGAAACAGCGTGATACCTTTGTGTATATTTTAATGTCGATTTCTAAGTTCTGCAGTTTTCATAAAGTTTAAATCACAGAATATTGCAACCACTTTTTTATAGTACACTTTTATAATTCGAAAAGTAGCACTTTAATTGAAAATATAAAGATGCTTTTATTGTATCAGCGTAGACTAAAACGCTTATTATGGTTTTATTCAGTTTAATCATTCAAAGGCACTCTACGGCCAGCAACACATAAAATCTGCGTCATAAGCAAAAATGAAGTCGTTGCATGCGAACAGCAAAGGTACTGATCAGAATGCGCTTTCTTCCACTCGGCCTGGTCAGCACATTTGCCATTCGTTTTCAGTAAAATACATTTTGTAGAACATTCATTCATTCAAATTTCAATGTTCGAACTAGTCACATCTTCTCACTTCGAGATTTTATTCCTTGAAGTAATACTCAAATTCAAATCCCAGAGTTATAAATCACAAAAATATCTGGACTTTTTTTTAATCTTATCTAATTAATTAAACCCCTTATCCAACCAGCATTTTATATACTGAAAATGCATATGCATTTCACGTTAGGTGCATATTTTGAATTGCTCCTCAGATAATTTTATCATGGAAACATACTCTATGGGCCCTGATTAGCATGCACGGATCCAGAAAGTTATGTCAGAGGGGGTCCAACTCAACTTTTTTACTTGATAAGGGCGAGAGGATCCAAATACCACTAATTATTGGCCCGCTAGCGAAACGTCATTTTAAATGGCGTTTCGCTGGCAGACCGATGCTGGCCCGTCATGTAATGCTGGCTTGGTACATGTTTAGCTTTGAGATTTTCTACGGGATCTGGACCAGTATTGATAAAAAAAACTATATTTTTGTGATTTTCCAGGGGGGGGGGGTCCGGACCCCCTGTCCCCCCCTCTGGATCTGCTCATGATTAGACTGCTTCCATCAGCAAACTGAACTGTGTCCATATTGAGTCACACTGAGTGGTGGTATAAGAAACATCACCTGAAGACAAATATTGAAATGAAACAAACAGCTAATGATAAGTCGCAAGGCGAACGCACGATCATCGTGCCATCGCCTTAGGGTTACCGCAGGATGACCGTCCAATGTCCATACGATTTTATGGGCCCTGCAAAGGCATCGTACTGCGACCTTGCGGGCTCCTTACGACTATCGCAAGAGTGTACGATCATTTTTGGGCCAAGATGACAATCTAAAACCCTGCGTTGTCCTCACGATAATCGTGCGGTGCCCGTACGGGGATCATACGATGTCATTGCGATGTGTCTACGGGCTACGGGCTTACGATTTTTTTCAAATTTGTCATTGTGCGGAGTTATACAAAATCGTAGAGGCCACGATGCCCGTAAATCCGTAGGATGATCGCAAGGTCTCCCTGCGGAGGCGGTACGGAAACGGTGATTTGGACATCGTACGGGCATCGTATACTCGTAATAAGGCAAATGTAACCGAGGCATTAGCTGCCTTTATATGCAAATGAGGTTTATTCCGTAATTGATTTTGGAGATTTAAAGTACCAAGAAATTTCGGAAATTTAAAGTACCCAACGAGAGTCCATTCGTGAGTACGAACGGACGGAGTGGACCTACTACTAGACCTGCTTTCGCTGAGGCCACGCAGGTAATAATAATTATGAAACAAGTATTAGCCTAAAAAAGCTGGTGGTCGTTTAACCTGATTATAATATGTATTCATGCACACTGCATGCTTCAATTTTTAACTTCTCTAGCCTGTCCATTTACAATGGTTCAAAGCTCTGAGATATAAACGTCAGAGCTGTAATTGTTTACCATTTAAAACGTGCTTCCATCGCGTATAGGTCTACTCTTTTTATGTGGCTGGATTTTAAGTACCCAGCTTATGCATGGCCATTTATAGTCTATCGTGAACAAGATATGTTATGATAGTGGATCTAGCATGCGACACAATTATGGAACGTTATTTGACAACATTGGACAGCCCATTTTTACGATATTTTTTTTCTAAAACTGAGGCCAGAAAGCAAGGTAACAGTGACACTGAATGATATTCGACACTCCCTGACCCCCAGGATGTGTCCACAAACCAAATTCGGGATTCCTATATCATATAATATAGGATTTATGCTCGTGACACGATTTTTCTAGATCTGAGGGCATATGTTAAGGTAGGGTACGCGACGCACCGTGACCCCAAGATACATGAATTCACGAATTTTGGCATTCCTACTTCAAATAATACAAGAGATATGATCCCAACATTATGTCAACACTGAAACACTGTCTCAGAGCTGACAACAGCAGAAACCACTTGGTGCCTAAATTAATTTTACTGGACAGATCTTCACTCTAGATGGATTCTGCTGAAGTCAAAAGCTGAGAAAGAATAGTATCTTAATTTGACCATATGTACATACAAATGGACGGTGATACTAAAGTATGAGAGTAAGTCCTGTTCCTTCAGCAATTAAGTACCTATAGTCTTATATTGTAGATACGTATGCATAACCATTAATAGTCTATAATAAAACTGTTTACCGTGTCCGTTATATGGCAGTACATCAATTCATATCTAATTCCGTGTGATGTAGATACAAATAAGAAATGACAATTTATATAGGAACCAAGTGGTTTCAAATTTTGATGCTGCCAGTTCTAAGGAAGTGGTTTTGATGTTGATTAATTGTTTATTGTTTCTTCTATTTTTTTTTTCTTGGTCCTTGTTTGGCTTTTTTGTTGTAAGGTTTTAGTTAACCATTCTTGTTAGCTAAATCACAGGTTGTACAAAAGGTATCAAACTAAAAATCTCCCTATTTGAAGACTTGAACGCTTAAATACAGCCGTCCCCATCAGTACTCTCAGTGCTTTGATTTACAATTACAGGTCTGTGGCCATAAGTGAAAGGTCTACCTAGCTGGTTTTTACTCAACTCTTTACATGCAGAGTAATTTTGCCTAACTTTTTAGCTCACCAGTCACGTAGCCACAAGGTGAGCTTTTGTGACCGGTCTTTGTCCGTCGTCGTCGTCCTCCGTCAACAATTGACTTAAATAACAACTCCTCCTAAACCCCTTGTCCAATTTTTAAATAATTTTACACAAATGATTTTTGCGTTGCACTCTACCATAATTGTTCAAATGGTTCTGGTCCGTTGCATCTCTAGGTCTAAGAGGCTAAAAATAGATTTTCGAGATGAACATTATAAAAATCTTCTTACATTGTATCTGAAACCAGAGAGAGCCTTGTGATGTGGTATGTAGCATCACCAAGTAGACCTCTACTACGTTTGTTCAAATTTTACTCATTGGGCCGAAAATGGCCCCGCCCCGGGGGTCACATGTTTTACATAGGCTTATATAGGGAAAATGTGAAAAAAATCTTCTTGTCTGAAACCACAATGCCTAGAGCCTTAATATTTGGTATGTAGCATCATCTAGTGGATCTCTACCATGTTTGTTAATATTAAGTCCCTGGCACAAAAAATGGCCACGCCCGGGGTCACATGTTTTACATAGGCTTATATAGGGAAATATGAAAAAATCATCTTCTCTTAAACCACTGGTCCGATTTTGAAAGGATTTCACACAAATAATCCTTTGATGGCCCAATAACATAATTGTTTCAAAATCATTTTTCAGAAATACTATACAGCGTGTCAAAAAGTTTGCATCCAGAACAGGCCATACGTTTTGTCGACCCTGATCTGAGTCGATTCTGATCACAGAATTAACTATTTCCCCGCTAGTGTCAAACAGTTTGGATCCAGATCAGGCCCAACATTTCAAATTTCCGTCTGACCATCCGTTAATTCGTCCATCTGTTTTTATCTGTCTTGCTCAACATTCGCCAAGATTTGGCTTCAGAAGTTCGGACACATTGCTAACTCGAATGTTGAGCCGAATGTCGATTGTCTAGCTAGACATTGAATGTTGAGCTGAATAACGATTGTCTAGCTCAACATTCGCCAAGATTCGGTCTCAGAAGTTCGGACTCATTGCTAACTCGAATGTTGAGCTGAATGTTGATTGTCTAGCTAGACATTCAATGTTAAACCGAATGTCGATTGTCGAGCTAGACATTGAATGTTGAGCCGAATGTCGATTGTCTAGCTCAACATTCGCCAAGATTCGGCTTCAGAAGTTCGTACACATTGCTAACTCGAATGTTGAGCTGAATGCCGATTGTCTAGCTAGACATTGAATGTTGAGTTGAATGTCGATTGTCTAGCTCAACATTCGCCAAGATTCGGCCTCAGAAGTTCGGACTGATTGCTAACTCGAATGTTGAGCTGAATGTTGATTGTCTAGCTAGACATTCAATATGGAGCCGAATGTCGAGCTAGACATTGAATGTTGAGCTGAATGTCGATTGTCTAGCTCAACATTCGCCAAGATTCGGTCTCAGAAGTTCGGACTCATTGCTAACTCGAATGTTGAGCTGAATGTTGATTGTCTAGCTAGACATTCAATGTTGAGCCGAATGTCGATTGTCGAGCTAGACATTGAATGTTGAGCCGAATGTCGATTGTCTAGCTCAACATTCGCCAAGATTCGGCTTCAGAAGTTCGGACACATTGCTAACTCGAATGTTGAGCTGAATGTCGATTGTCTACATGTAGCTAGACATTGAATGGTGAGCTGAATGTCGAATTCGCCAAGATTCGGCCTCAGAAGTTCGGACTGATTGCTAACTCGAATGTTGAGCTGAATGTTGATTGTCTAGCTAGACATTCAATATGGAGCCGAATGTCGAGCTAGACATTGAATGTTGAGCTGAATGTCTGTCGATTGTCTAGCTCAACATTCGCCAAGATTCGGCCTCAGAAGTTCGGACTCATTGCTTACTCGAATGTTGAGCTGAAGGTCGATTGTCTAGCTAGACATTCAATGTTGAGCCGAATGTCGAGCTAGACATTGAATGTTGAGCTGAATGTCGATTGTCTAGCTCAACATTCGCCAAGATTCGGCTTCAGAAGTTCGGACTCATTGCTTACTCGAATGTTGAGCTGAATGTTGATTGTCGAGCTAGACATTAAATGTTGAGCCGCATGTCGGGCTAGACATTGAATGTTGAGCCGAATGTCGATTGTCTAGCTCAACATTTGCCAAGATTTGGCTTCAGAAGTTCGGACGCATTGCTAACTCGAATGTTGAGCTGAATGTTGATTGTCTAGCTAGACTTTCAATGTTGAGCCGAATGTCAATTGTCGAGCTAGACATTGAATGTTGAGCCAAATGTCGATTGTCTAGCTCAACATTCGCCAAGATTCGGCTTCAGAAGTTCGGACACATTGCTAACTCGAATGTTGAGCTGAATGTCGATTGTCTAGCTAGACATTGAATGTTGAGCTGAATGTCGAATGTGTAGCTCAACATTCGCCAAGATTCGGCCTCAGAAGCTCGCACTGATTGCTTACTCTAATGTTGAGCCGAATGTCGAGCTAGACATTGAATGTTGAGCTGAACTTCGATTGTCTAGCTCAACATTCGCCAAGATTCGGCTTCAGAAGTTCGGACTCATTGCTTACTCGAATGTTGAGCTGAATGTTGATTGTCGAGCTAGACATTGAATGTTGAGCCTAATGTCAATTGTCTAGCTCAACATTCGCCAAGATTCGGCTTCAGAAGTTCGTACACATTGCTAACTCGAATGTTGAGCTGAATGTCGATTGTCTAGCTAGACATTGAATGTTGAGCTGAATGTCGATTGTCTAGCTCAACATTCGCCAAGATTCGGTCTCAGAAGTTCGGACTCATTGCTAACTCGAATGTTGAGCTGAATGTTGATTGTCTAGCTAGACATTGAATGTTGAGCCTAATGCCGATTGTCTAGCTAGACATTGAATGTTGAGCTGAATGTCGATTGTCTAGCTCAACATTCGCCAAGATTCGGCTTCAGAAGTTCGGACGCATTGCCAACTCCAATGTTGAGCTGAATGTTGATTGTCTAGCTAGACATTCAATGTTGAGCCGAATGTCGATTGTCGAGCTAGACATCGAATGTTGAGCCGAATGTCGATTGTCTAGCTCAACATTCGCCAGGATTCGGCTTCAGAAGTTCGGACCCATTGCTAACTCGAATATTGAGCTGAATGTCGATTGTCTAGCTAGAAATTGAATGTTGAGCTGAATGTCGATTGTCTAGCTCAACATTCGCCAAGATTCGGCCTCAGAAGTTCGGACTGATTGCTAACTCGATTGTTGAGCTGAATTGTTGATTGTCTAGCTAGACATTCAATATGGAGCCGAATGTCGAGCTAGACATTGAATGTTGAGCTGAATGTCGATTGTCTAGCTCAACATTCGTCAAGATTCGGCCTCAGAAGTTCGGACTCATTGCTAACTCAAATGTTGAGCTGAATGTCGATTGTCGAGCTAGACATTGAATGTTGAACCGAATGTCGATTGTCTAGCTAGACATTGAATGTTGAGCTGAATATCGATTGTCTAGCTCAACATTCGCCAAGATTCGGCTTCAGAAGTTCGGACGCATTGCTAACTCGAATGTTGAGCTGAATGTCGATTGTCTAGCTAGACATTCAATGTTTAACGAATGTCGAGCTAGACATTGAATGTTGAGCCGAATGTCGATTGTCTAGCTCAACATTCGCCAAGATTCGGCTTCAGAAGTTCGGACACATTGCTAACTCGAATGTTAAGCTGAATGTCGATTGTCTAGCTAGACATTCAATGATGAGCTGAATGTCGATCGTCTAGCTCAACATTCGCCAAGATTCGGCCTCAGAAGTTCGGACTGATTGCTAACTCGAATGTTGAGCTGAATGTTGATTTTCTAGCTAGACATTCATTATGGAGCCGAATGTTGAGCTAGACTTGAATATTGAGCTGAATGTCGATTGTCTAGCTCAACATTCGCCAAGATTCGGCTTCAGGAGTTCGGACTCATTGCTAACTCGAATGTTGAGCTGAATGTTGATTGTCTAGCTAGACATTGAATGATGAGCCTAATGTCGATCGCTAGCTAGACATTGAATGTTGAGCTGAATGTCGATTGTCTAGCTCAACATTCGCCAAGATTCGGCTTCAGAAGTTCGGACGCATTGCCAACTCGAATGTTGAGCTGAATGTTGATTGTCTAGCTAGACATTCAATGTTGAGCCGAATGTCGATTGTCGAGCTAGACATTGAATGTTGAGCCGAATGTCGATTGTCTAGCTCAACATTCGCCAAGATTCGGCTTCAGAAGTTCGGACACATTGCTAACTCGAATGTTGAGCTGAATGTCGATTGTCTAGCTCAACATTCGCCAAGATTCGGCTTCAGGAGTTCGGACTCATTGTTAACTCGAAGGTTGAGCTGAATGTTGATTGTCTAGCTAGACATTGAATGATGAGCCTAATGTCGATCGCTAGCTAGACATTGAATGTTGAGCTGAATGTCGATTGTCTAGCTCAACATTCGCCAAGATTCGGCTTCAGAAGTTCGGACGCATTGCCAACTCGAATGTTGAGCTGAATGTTTATTGTCTAGCTAGACATTCAATGTTGAGCCGAATGTCGATTGTCGAGCTAGACATTGAATGTTGAGCCGAATGTCGATTGTCTAGCTCAACATTCGCCAAGATTCGGCTTCAGAAGTTCGGACACATTGCTAACTCGAATGTTGAGCTGAATGTCGATTGTCTAGCTCAACATTCGCCAAGATTCGGCCTCAGAAGTTCGGACTGATTGCTAACTCGAATGTTGAGCTGAATGTTGATTGTCTAGCTAGACATTCAATATGGAGCCGAATGTCGAGCTAGACGTTGAATGTTGAGCTGAATGTCGATTGTCTAGCTCAACATTCGCCAAGATTCGGCCTCAGAAGTTCGGACTGATTGCTAACTCGAATGTTGAGCTGAATGTTGATTGTCTAGCTAGACATTCAATATGGAGCCGAATGTCGAGCTAGACGTTGAATGTTGAGCTGAATGTCGATTGTCTAGCTCAACATTCGTCAAGATTCGGCTTCAGAAGTTCGGACTCATTGCTAACTCGAATGTTGAGCTGAATGTCGATTGTCGAGCTAGACATTGAATGTTGAGCCGAATGTCGATTGTCTAGCTAGACATTGAATGTTGAGCTGAATGTCAATTGTTTAGCTCAAGATTCGGCTTCAGAAGTTCGGACACATTGCTAACTCGAATGTTGAGCTGAATGTCGATTGTCTAACTCAACATTCGCCAAGATTCGGCCTCAGAAGTTCGGACTGATTGCTAACTCGAATGTTGAGCTGAATGTTGATTGTCTAGCTAGACATTCAATATGGAGCCGAATGTCGAGCTAGACGTTGAATGTTGAGCTGAATGTCGATTGTCTAGCTCAACATTCGCCAAGATTCGGCCTCAGAAGTTCGGACTGATTGCTAACTCGAATGTTGAGCTGAATGTTGATTGTCTAGCTAGACATTCAATATGGAGCCGAATGTCGAGCTAGACGTTGAATGTTGAGCTGAATGTCGATTATCTAGCTCAACATTCGTCAAGATTCGGCTTCAGAAGTTCGGACTCATTGCTAGCTCGAATGTTGAGCTGAATGTCGATTGTCGAGCTAGACATTGAATGTTGAGCCGAATGTCGATTGTCTAGCTAGACATTGAATGTTGAGCTGAATGTCAATTGTTTAGCTCAACATTCGCCAAGATTCGGCTTCAGAAGTTCGGACGCATTGCTAACTCGAATGTTGAGCTGAATGTCGATTGTCTAGCTAGACATTCAATGTTGAACCGAATGTCGAGCTAGACATTGAATGTTGAGCCGAATGTCGATTGTCTAGCTCAACATTCGCCAAGATTCGGCCTCAGAAGTTCGGACTGATTGCTAACTCGAATGTTGAGCTGAATGTTGATTGTCTAGCTAGACATTCAATATGGAGCCGAATGTCGAGCTAGACGTTGAATGTTGAGCTGAATGTCGATTGTCTAGCTCAACATTCGTCAAGATTCGGCTTCAGAAGTTCGGACTCATTGCTAGCTCGAATGTTGAGCTGAATGTCGATTGTCGAGCTAGACATTGAATGTTGAGCCGAATGTCGATTGTCTAGCTAGACATTGAATGTTGAGCTGAATGTCAATTGTTTAGCTCAACATTCGCCAAGATTCGGCTTCAGAAGTTCGGACGCATTGCTAACTCGAATGTTGAGCTGAATGTCGATTGTCTAGCTAGACATTCAATGTTGAACCGAATGTCGAGCTAGACATTGAATGTTGAGCCGAATGTCGATTGTCTAGCTCAACATTCGCCAAGATTCGGCTTCAGAAGTTCGGACGCATTGCTAATTCGAATGTTGAGCTGAATGTTGATTGTCTAGCTAGACATTCAATGTTGAGCCGAATGTCGATTGTCGAGCTAGACATTGAATGTTGAGCCGAATGTCGATTGTCTAGCTCAACATTCGCCAAGATTCGGCCTCAGAAGTTCGGACACATTGCTAACTCGAATGTTGAGCTGAATGTCGATTGTCTAGCTAGACATTGAATGTTGAGCTGAATGTCGATTGTCTAGCTCAACATTCGACAAGATTCGGCCTCAGAAGTTCGGACTGATTGCTTACACGAATGTTGAGCTGAATGTTGATTGTCTAGCTAGACATTCAATATGGAGCCGAATGTCGAGCTAGACATTGAATGTTGAGCTGAATGTCGATTGTCTAGCTCAACATTCGCCATGATTCGGCCTCAGAAGTTCGGACTCATTGCTTACTCGAATGTTGAGCTGAATGTCGATTGTCTAGCTAGACATTCAATGTTGAGCCGAATGTCGAGCTAGACATTGAATGTTGAGCTGAATGTCGATTGTCTAGCTCAACATTTGCCAAGATTTGGCTTCAGAAGTTAGGACGCATTGCTAACTCGAATGTTGAGCTGAATGTCGATTGTCTAGCTAGACATTCAATGTTGAGCCGAATGTCAAATGTCGAGCTAGACATTGAATGTTGAGTCAAATGTCGATTGTCTAGCTCAACATTCGCCAAGATTCGGCCTCAGAAGCTCGCACTGATTGCTTGCTCTAATGTTGAGCCGAATGTCGAGCTAGACATTGAATGTTGAGCTGAATTTCGATTGTCTAGCTCAACATTCGCCAAGATTCGGCTTCAGAAGTTCGGACTCATTGCCTACTCGAATGTTGAGCTGAATGTTGATTGTCGAGCTAGACATTGAATGTTGAGCCGAATGTCAATTGTCTAGCTCATTATTCGCCAAGATTCGGCTACAGAAGTTCGTACACATTGCTAACTCGAATGTAGAGCTGAATGTCGATTGTTCTAGCTAGACATTCAATGTTGAGCTGAATGTCGATTGTCTAGCTCAACATTCGTCAAGATTCGGTCTCAGAAGTTCGGACTCATTGCTAACTCGAATGTTGAGCTGAATGTTGATTGTCGAGCTAGACTTTGAATGTTGAGCCGAATGTCAATTGTCTAGCTCATTATTCGCCAAGATTCGGCTTCAGAAGTTCGTACACATTGCTAACTCGAATGTTGAGCTAAATATCGATTGTCTAGCTAGACATTGAATGTTGAGCTGAATGTCGATTGTCTAGCTCAACATTCGCCAGGATTCGGCTTCAGAAGTTCGGACACATTGCTAACTCGAATATTGAGCTGAATGTCGATTGTCTAGCTAGTCATTGAATGTTGAGCTGAATGTCGATTGTCTAGCTCAACATTCGCCAAGATTCGGCCTCAGAAGTTCGGACTGATTGCTAACTCGAATGTTGAGCTGAATTGTTGATTGTCTAGCTAGACATTCAATATGGAGCCGAATGTCGAGCTAGACATTGAATGTTGAGCTGAATGTCAATTGTCTAGCTCAACATTCGCCAAGATTCGGCTTCAGAAGTTCGGACGCATTGCCAACTCGAATGTTGAGCTGAATGTTGATTGTCTAGCTAGACATTGAATGTTGAGCCGAATATCGATTGTCTAGCTAAACATTCGCCAAGATTCGGCTTCAGAAGTTCGGACGCATTGCTAACTCGAATGTTGAGCTGAATGTTGATTGTCTAGCTAGACATTCAATGTTGAGCCGAATGTCGAGCTAGACATTGAATGTTGAGCTGAATGTCGATTGTCTAGCTCAACATTCGTCAAGATTCGGCTTCAGAAGTTCTGACTCATTGCTAACTCGAATGTTGAGCTGAATGTCGATTGTCGAGCTAGACATTGAATGTTGAGCCGATTGTCGATTGTCTAGCTAGACATTGAATGTTGAGCTGAATGTCGATTGTCTAGCTCAACATTCGCCAAGATTCGGCTTCAGAAGTTCGGACTCATTGCTAACTCGAATGTTGAGCTGAATTGTTGACTGTCTAGCTAGACATTCAATATGGAGCCGAATGTCGAGCTAGACATTGAATGTTGAGCTGAATGTCGATTGTCTAGCTCAACATTCGTCAAGATTCGGCTTCAGAAGTTCGGACTCATTGCTAACTCGAATGTTGAGCTGAATGTCGATTGTCGAGCTAGACATTGAATGTTGAGCCGAATGTCGATTGTCTAGCTAGACATTGAATGTTGAGCTGAATATCAATTGTCTAGCTCAACATTCGCCAAGATTCGGCTTCAGAAGTTCGGACGCATTGCTAACTCGAATGTTGAGCTGAATGTCGATTGTCTAGCTAGACATTCAATGTTGAACGAATGTCGAGCTAGACATTGAATGTTGAGCCGAATGTCGATTGTCTAGCTCAACATTCGCCAAGATTCGGCTTCAGAAGTTCGGACGCATTGCCAACTCGAATGTTGAGCTGAATGTTGATTGTCTAGCTAGACATTCAATGTTGAGCCGAATGTCGATTGTCGAGCTAGACATTGAATGTTGAGCCGAATGTCGATTGTCTAGCTCAACATTCGCCAAGATTCGGCCTCAGAAGTTCGGACACATTGCTAACTCGAATGTTGAGCTGAATGTCGATTGTCTAGCTAGATATTGAATGTTGAGCTGAATGTCGATTGTCTAGCTTAACATTCCCCAAGATTCGGCCTCAGAAGTTCGGACTGATTGCTAACTCGAATGTTGAGCTGAATGTTGATTGTCTAGCTAGACATTCATTATGGAGCCGAATGTTGAGCTAGACTTGAATATTGAGCTGAATGTCGATTGTCTAGCTCAACATTCGCCAAGATTCGGCTTCAGGAGTTCGGACTCATTGCTAACTCGAATGTTGAGCTGAATGTTGATTGTCTAGCTAGACATTGAATGATGAGCCTAATGTCGATCGCTAGCTAGACATTGAATGTTACGCTGAATGTCGATTGTCTAGCTCAACATTCGCCAAGATTCGGCTTAAGAAGTTCGGACGCATTGCCAACTCGAATGTTGAGCTGAATGTTGATTGTCTAGCTAGACATTCAATGTTGAGCCGAATGTCGATTGTCGAGCTAGACATTGAATGTTGAGCTGAATGTCGATTGTCTAGCTCAACATTCGCCAAGATTCGGCTTCAGAAGTTCGGACATATTGCTTACTCGAATGTTGAGCTGAATGTCGATTGTCTAGCTAGACATTGAATGTTGAGCTGAATGTCGATTGTCTAGCTCAACATTCGCCAAGATTCGGCCTCAGAAGTTCGGACTGATTGCTAACTCGAATGTTGAGCTGAATGTTGATTGTCTAGCTAGACATTCAATATGGAGCCGAATGTCGAGCTAGACATTGAATGTTGAGCTGAATGTCGATTGTCTAGCTCAATATTCGTCAAGATTCGGCTTCAGAAGTTCGGACTCATTGCTAACTCGAATGTTGAGCTGAATGTCGATTGTTGAGCTAGACATTGAATGTTGAGCCGAATGTCGATTGTCTAGCTAGACATTGAATGTTGAGCTGAATGTCGATTGTTTAGCTCAACATTCGCCAAGATTCGGCTTCAGAAGTTCGGACGTATTGCTTACTCGAATGTTGAGCTGAATGTCGATTGTCGAGCTAGACATTGATTGTTGAGCCGAATGTCGATTGTCTAGCTAGACATTCAATGTTGAACCGAATGTCGAGCTAGACATTGAATGTTGAGCCGAATGTCGATTGTCTAGCTCAACATTCGCCAAGATTCGGCTTCAGAAGTTCGGACACATTGCTTACTCGAATGTTGAGCTGAATGTTGATTGTCTAGCTAGACATTCAATGTTGATCCGAATGTCGATTGTCGAGCTAGACATTGGTTATTGAGCCGAATATCGATTGTCTAGCTCAACATTCGCCAAGATTCGGCTTCAGAAGTTCGGACACATTGCTAACTCGAATGTTGAGCTGAATGTCGATTGTCTAGCTAGACATTGAATGTTGAGCTGAATGTCGATTGTCTAGCTCAACATTCGCCAAGATTCGGCCTCAGAAGTTCGGACTGATTGCTAACTCGAATGTTGAGCTGAATGTTGATTGTCTAGCTAGACATTCATTATGGAGCCGAATGTTGAGCTAGACATTGATTGTTGAGCTGAATGTCGATTGTCTAGCTCAACATTCGCCAAGATTCGGCTTCAGAAGTTCGGACACATTGCTAACTCGAATTTTGAGCTGAATGTCGATTGTCTAGCTAGACATTGAATGTTGAGCTGAATGTCGATTGTCTAGCTAAACATTCGCCAAGATTCGGCCTCAGAAGTTCGGACTGATTGCTAACTCGAATGTTGAGCTGAATGTTGATTGTCTAGCTAGACATTCATTATGGAGCCGAATGTTGAGCTAGACTTGAATGTTGAGCTGAATGTCGATTGTCTAGCTCAACATTCGCCAAGATTCGGCTTCAGGAGTTCGGACTCATTGCTAACTGGAATGTTGAGCTGAATGTTGATTGTCTAGCTAGACATTGAATGTTGAGCCTAATGTCGATCGGTAGCTAGACATTGAATGTTGAGCTGAATGTCGATTGTCTAGCTCAACATTCGCCAATTTTCGGCTTCAGGAGTTCGGACTCATTGCTTACTCGAATGTTGAGCTGAATGTTGATTGTCTAGCTAGACATTCAATGTTGAGCCTAATGTCGATCGCTAGCTAGACATTGAATGTTGAGCCGAATGTCGATTGTCTAGCTCAACATTCGCCAAGATTCGGCTTCAGAAGTTCGGACACATTGCTAACTCGAATGTTGAGCTGAATGTCGATTGTCTAGCTAGACATTGAATGTTGAGCTGAATGTCGATTGTCTAGCTCAACATTCGCCAAGATTCGGCCTCAGAAGTTTGGACTGATTGCTAACTCGAATGTTGAGCTGAATGATGATTGTCTAGCTAGACATTCAATATGGAGCCGAATGTCGAGCTAGACATTGAATGTTGAGCTGAATGTCGATTGTCTAGCTCAACATTCGACAAGATTCGGCTTCAGAAGTTCGGACTGATTGCTAACTCGAATGTTGAGCTGAATGTCGATTGTCGAGCTAGACATTGATTGTTGAGCCGAATGTCGATTGTCTAGCTAGACATTGAATGTTGAGCTGAATGTCGATTGTCTAGCTAGACATTCAATGTTGAACCGAATGTCGAGCTAGACATTGAATGTTGAGCCGAATGTCGATTGTCTAGCTCAACATTCGCCAAGATTCGGCTTCAGAAGTTCGGACGCATTGCCAACTCGAATGTTGAGCTGAATGTTGATTGGCTAGCTAGACATTCAATGTTGAGCCGAATGTCAATTGTCGAGCTAGACATTGAATGTTGAGCCGAATGTCGATTGTTTAGCTCAACATTCGCCAAGATTCGGCTTCAGAAGTTCGGACACATTGCTAACTCGAATGTTGAGCTGAATGTCGAATGTCTAGCTAGACATTGAATGTTGAGCTGAATGTCGATTGTCTAGCTCAACATTCGCCAAGATTCGGCCTCAGAAGTTCGGACTGATTGCTAACTCGAATGTTGAGCTGAATGTTGATTGTCTAGCTAGACATTCATTATGGAGCCGAATGTTGAGCTAGACTTGAATGTTGAGCTGAAAGTCGATTGTCTAGCTCAACATTCGCCAAGATTCGGCTTCAGGAGTTCAGACTCATTGCTAACTCGAATGTTGAGCTGAATGTTGATTGTCGAGCTAGACATTGAATGTTGAGCCGAATGTCGATTGTCTAGCTAGACATTGAATGTTGAGCTGAATGTCGATTGTCTAGCTCAACATTCGCCAAGATTCGGCTTCAGAAGTTCGGACGCATTGCTAGCTCGAATGTTGAGCTGAATGTCGATTGTCTAGCTAGACATTCAATGTTGAACCGAATGTCGAGCTAGACATTGAATGTTGAGCCGAACGTCGATTGTCTAGCTCAACAATCGCCAAGATTCGGCTTCAGAAGTTCGGACACATTGCTTACTCGAATGTTGAGCTGAATGTTGATTGTCTAGCTAGACATTCAATGTTGAGCCGAATGTCGATTGTCGAGCTAGACATTGATTATTGAGCCGAATGTCGATTGTCTAGCTCAACATTCGCCAAGATTCGGCTTCAGAAGTTCGGACACATTGCTAACTCGAATGTTGAGCTGAATGTCAATTGTCTAGCTAGACATTGAATGTTGAGCTGAATGTCGATTGTCTAGCTCAACATTCGCCAAGATTCGGCCTCAGAAGTTCGGACTGATTGCTAACTCGAATGTTGAGCTGAATGTTGATTGTCTAGCTAGACATTGAATGTTGAGCTGAATGTCGATTGTCGAGCTAGACATTGAATGTTGAGCTGAATTGTTGATTGTCTAGCTAGACATTCATTATGGAGCCGAATGTTGAGCTAGACTTGAATGTTGAGCTGAATATCGATAGTCTAGCTCAACATTCGCCAAGATTCGGCTTCAGGAGTTCGGACTCATTGCTAACTCGAATGTTGAGCTGAATGTTGATTGTCTAGCTAGACATTGAATGTTGAGCCTAATGTCGATCGGTAGCTAGACATTGAATGTTGAGCTGAATGTCGATTGTCTAGCTCAACATTCGCCAAGATTCGGCTTCAGGAGTTCGGACTCATTGCTTACTCGAATGTTGAGCTGAATGTTGATTGTCTAGCTAGACATTCAATGTTGAGCCTAATGTCGATCGCTAGCTAGACATTGAATGTTGAGCCGAATGTCGATTGTCTAGCTCAACATTCGCCAAGATTCGGCTTCAGAAGTTCGGACACATTGCTAACTCGAATGTTGAGCTGAATGTCGATTGTCTAGCTAGACACTGAATGTTGAGCTGAATGTCGATTGTCTAGTTCAACATTCGCCAAGATTCGGCCTTAGAAGTTCGGACTGATTGCTAACTCGAATGTTGAGCTGAATGTTGATTGTCTAGCAAGACATTCAATATGGAGCCGAATGTCGAGCTAGACATTGAATGTTGAGCTGAATGTCGATTGTCTAGCTCAACATTCGACATTATTCGGCTTCAGAAGTTCAGACTGATTGCTAACTCGAATGTTGAGCTGAATGTCGATTGTCGAGCTAGACATTGATTGTTGAGCCGAATGTCGATTGTCTAGCTAGACATTGAATGTTGAGCTGAATGTCGATTGTTTAGCTCAACATTCGCCAAGATTCGGCTTCAGAAGTTCGGACGCATTGCTAACTCGAATGTTGAGCTGAATGTCGATTGTCTAGCTAGACATTTAATGTTGAACCGAATGTACAGCTAGACATTGAATGTTGAGCCGAATGTCGATTGTCTAGCTCAACATTCGCCAAGATTCGGCTTCAGAAGTTCGGTCGCATTGCCAACTCGAATGTTGAGGTGAATGTTGATTGTCTAGCTAGACATTCAATGTTGAGCCGAATGTCGATTGTCGAGCTAGACATTGAATGTTGAGCCGAATGTCGATTGTTTAGCTCAACATTCGCCAAGATTCGGCTTCAGAAGTTCGGACACATTGCTAACTCGAATGTTGAGCTGAATGTCGAGTGTCTAGCTAGACATTGAATGTTGAGCTGAATGTCGATTGTCTAGCTAAACATTCGCCAAGATTCGGCCTCAGAAGTTCGGACTGATTGCTAACTCGAATGTTGAGCTGAATGTTGATTGTCTAGCTAGACATTCATTATGGAGCCGGATGTTGAGCTAGACTTGAATGTTGAGCTGAATGTCGATTGTCTAGCTCAACATTCGCCAAGATTCGGCTTCAGGAGTTCAGACTCATTGCTAACTCGAATGTTGAGCTGAATGTTGATTGTCGAGCTAGACATTGACTGTTGAGCCGAATGTTGATTGTCGAGCTATACATTGAATGTTGAGCCGAATGTCAATTGTCTAGCTAGACATTGAATTTTGTGCTGAATGTTGATTGTCTAGCTAGACATTGAATGTTGAGCCGAATGTCGATTGTCTAGCTAGACTTTGAATGTTGAGCCGAATGTCGATTTTCTAGCTAGACATTGAATGTTGAGCTGAATGTCGATTGTCTAGCTAGACATTGAATGTCGATTGTTGATTGTTGATTGACTAGCCAACTTCACGCATATTTTTAGGCTTCCAGTGTACTATGGCGTATAATAGATAGTCAAATAGTCGCAACGATTCATATTTTAAACTAATGAATGCAAATAACGTTGTAAAGTGTGATATATGTAATATAAAACTGTGATAGTCTCTTATAATTCACATGTGAATGGCTTTGTACTATATTTAAACTGTGATATGTATATGTACTTAATACTATGTTGTACAAAGATGAGACTCAAATAAAGAATTTATCTATGTATGGGTGATGTTGAACCATTTATGCATAATGGAACTTATCACTCTCATCAATTGGAAGAGTCCATTTCCGTTTTAAGAGTTGTTGGGTTATATTTTTCATATGTATTCAAATTTAAATAGAACATTCTGTAAGCAAACATTACAGAACCTGGTCAGACACCACGCTTTGCGGCGTCTGATCAGGTTCTACACTGTTTGCCGATGTCCCATATAAAGGACGCTAGGTTGAAAATGGGTTAATGTCGAATAGTATAAGTGTTTGTACAAAGCTGATATCTTTGTGATATATGATTCGACAAGGACACTAAACACCAAAAGAAAATAAACAAAAGAAAATATAAACACTTTCGAATCGCAATAAAAGGCATACATAAAGATAATGCATTTATTTCAACAAACGTTGACATTTGAGAAAGGAAATAAGTCTTACCTCACCGACAAGCTCATAAAGTATTTAGTTTTCGAGTGCAAATATGTTGCATTTCAAACGAACCACAAAAACTGTACTCGATCCGAACCTAAAAAACTTGGTAATTTATAGTTTGATGTGAGGACATAAATGCATTTATTTATGGATTTCGGCGCTTATTTCATCGGTGAGCAGCTTCGCTACTCGCATACCTAAAGTATGGATGTAGATCAAGGCTCAGACTAAAATCTATTTCAAATTATGGGCATTTGTGCATATATGTTCCGAAATCTCAAGCACCGACTCCGGATAAGAACCCGAGCCAGTGGCGGATCCAGAGGGTTTTCTGTGGGTTCGCACGAACCCCACTCCCCCCCCCCCCCCCCCGTTTTTCAAAAATTCTATGAAAATGAAATAATTTGGTCTCAGTGAGACCAAAATATTTCATTTTCATGGGATATTTAAGAAAAATGAGATAAAATCAGCAAAGTGAACACCCACACCTTCTTATATATGAATCCCCTTTCCAGAAATCCTGGATCCGCCCCTGCGAGCAGTGAATGCACCGACGCACTGCTAAATGCGCCTGTTCCTTCATGTGTATTTGTTCAAAGGTCCCCGCTCTTGTGTCCCGGTACAGGTATTTATTTACAAGGTTTATAAACCGCACTCAAAAACTAAATATAGATTTCTTGTAAATAAACTAAAGGTATTTCCCCCAAATTTTGAAATACTAATGCTACGGTCTATCAGGTATGGTATGACTTATTAAAGATACTGAGGGCACAAATAATCTAATATACTCAACTACAAAATAAACCCATCAGTTCCCTTTTTGGGCAATAATGGAAAAATAATTAAGAACTGAGAATATATTTTATACCATATTCTTGAACAATCAATTATGCACCAAAATATTGAATAATGTAACAGTTTTACTTTAACCCGTTCATGCTGTACGCCAAGGTATAGACAAGGGGTCATTTCTAAAAATGACAAGTTTCAGACAATTGGTTTTCACTCGAGTCCTCGTCTAAATCAGTTCACTTTGTTCAAACCGGTATGTCCCTCTCTGACGAGGCCATCGAGTGTGTGTAGTAGCCAACCCAAACCGCGATAGTCTAGTAAGCCCGGATCTCAATCCGATAAAGCAGCTGTGGGAGGAACTCTTGTGATGCATCCTGGGATCTTTCAGTGCAACCGCAGAATCTTCGACAGCTTCAGGTTACTCTCCATTAAGAATGGGCTCGGATTCCCAAGAATGGTGTGGGACGTAACGTGCTTTAAAGTCGACCTCGTTATGATGCATTTATTGCTGCAGAAGAGAGTCATGCCCGTTTTTGACGAATTTAATTCAAGTGAACTGAATTGGATAAGATCGAGATATTCATTCGCCAGTGAAAAACTTGTCATTTTTGAAAATGACCCCTTGTCTATATACTGGCGTACAGCATGAACGGATTTAGGTAAAACTGTTACATTATTCAATGTATTGATGCAGAACTGATTGTTAAGGAATATGGTGTCACTGTATTTTCATTTCTTCATTCTGTTTTCCATAATTGCACCGAGAAGTGACTGATGGGTTTCTTTTGTAGTTGAGTATACTTGTTTTATCGGGATAAAACTTTTTACATCCTCAACTCTACTGAGTGCCAATTCCGACAAAAAAGGGAGCGCAGTGGCTCAGTGGTAGAGTGCTTGACTCGAGACCGAGGGACCGCGGGTTCGAGCCTCACCGGCGTCACTGCGTTGTGTCCTTGAGCAAGAACATTAATCGGCCTCGCTTTGTACTGGTTCAACCAAGGAAGACCCGTCCCTTTATAACTGAAAGATTATTGATGGGACGTAAAGAATCAAATCAATCAAAACAAACAAAACCGACAAAAAAGACGTTTCTTGCTTTAAGTGTCTCAGATGTTGTATTTATCATGCTTATAAATGTTAAAATGCCAACAATTGTTGGCATTTTAACATTTACGAGCAAGATAAATTTCGTGCTCAGCTGAGTTGAGCATGAAAAAAGTTGTATAACCTTGGGTCCTGATATTATAGGGTTATCGCACTGATATATCGGTGAACATTGTCCCGAGTGTGCGCTTATTGGTTGGTGTTTAATGTGGCCCACCTTGACTCAACTATAGTGATAGTGAGGTTGTCAGGTCTTTTCTTTGTATGAGCAGAGTTAATTAATTTGATTTGAATGTTTCACCGCGGTGATACATTGAACATCTCTACGCGAACAAAACAATGTATGTGTTCGAACAGGCGTATATTGAACTGGGCCCGGAATTACAATGCCGCCTTAAAGGTCTTGTGACCCTCCCAAAAACTTTTTTATTGATCGAAAAGCCAGTAATGAGAGAAACAGAATGTCGAAAGCCCCATTAAAAAATTCAAAATAGTTACCAAGTTATGAAGGTTTCAAAATTTAATTAGATGAAAATATGCGAGAGGCTCATATTACGTCATTTGAGCTTTTTGAAATATTAAATTTAATATATTTCATTTATTTTAACATTATTTAATATTTTATTTGCTGAAAATGTTTCAATATTAAAAAAATACAACATTTGCATACAAAAGCTTACATGTGCTGTTTTTAATTGCTTAGAAATCGTACTACATAGAATATGACATTTTGAAAAAATCATCTCGAAACAATAATGCGGGCGGGGCTTAAATGTTAATTTGCATAATTTTAAAACTTGCATAACTTTTGACTCGGTTGGAGTTTTATGATGGGGTTTTCAGCATTTTGGTTTTCTCAACACTGTAATTTGAATCAAGAAGAGTTTCAAATATGTTTTTGAAGATTCACAAGACCTTTAAAGTTTAGCGAGACTTAAGTTAAGTAATGATGTTTCAACATGTTATATTAAATGCTAAATAAATTACCTGGATCGATTTGGTATTTGTGGTCAAAGATATCATTGTGATCCTCAGAAAAATTAAAACTATTTTGATTTTAATCAGTTTTAAACGTTATTATTCGCATCCTGAAAAATTAATACTTAACTTAAGTCTTCCTTAACTCTAAGGAGGCATTGTAATTCCGGGCCCAGTTGTATATACTTAAGCCCCAGCCCGGTGGCTGTGATCTCTGTCTGTTCCAATGTGATGATTCTGTTGTTGACATGAATTTGTGGGCGGGGACTGTTATGTGTGATGTCACTCTTATTGTCACAGGTTATCCTAGTTTTCCAAACATCTCGCTGAGGTGCATGTATGCAAGACTGCATCACTGTCGCGCGTTCGCGCGTATGTGCGTGTGTTCCTCTTGATGGCATATGTTGTTCTGTGATCTGTGATTGTGACAATTCATGAATATATTGAATTACAGTGAAACCTGTCTTAAGCGGCATGTGCGGGTCCAGAGGGGTCACAGGGGGAAAATCGCAAAAATATAAGGTTTCCTAGAAATACTGGTCAGGATCCCCTGAAAATCACAAAGCAACCAAGCCAGCATTCAATGTTGGGTCACCGACGGCACGCCAGCGAAACGCCATTTAAATGGCGTTTCGCTGGCGGGCCGATGATGGCCCTCTCATAGTGGTATTTGGTTCCTCTCATCAACTAAAAAAATGCTGTCTAAGCTAGACCCCCTCTGACAAAACTGTGTGGATCAAAATCACTCAAAATTAGAGAAAGCAAATGTCTAAAAGCCATGTGGTAGCTGAAGGAAAGTCAAAAGTACTACAGAATGCTCCATGGCATTCGGCAATACTTTTGACCGGCATTAAGCGATTATTGGTCTTGAATTTTTTTCGGGGGGGGGGGATCTTCTTTGAGAGGCCTCTCAAGACAGGTTTTACTGTATGTTTTTTTATCTTCTTTTTTTATTGTTGCTTCCATGTACTGTTAGGTTTTGTGCTGGATCCTTGTTTTGTGGCATTTAGTTCTTTGTTTCCTATCTATTTTTGCCAATCATCTTGCTGAGGAAGGGAGTGCTGTTTTATGCCGTTCTAATTGACCAACCTCTTGACGAGTAACAGAGTTGCTTAATCCATTTATACTGAATGGAATTTCCCACTCATATCAATTGGACCAGTCTATTTCCGTTTTAATGGTTGTTGGGTGGTATTTTTTATGTTTATAAAAATTTAAAAGAAACTTCTGTAAACAAACAATTGAGAACCTGATCAGACGCCGCATTTTGCGGCGTCTGATTTGGTTTTGCATTGTTTGTCGAAGTCCCACAAAAAGCACGCTATGCTTATATGGGGTTAAGGGCTGTTTCACATATACACCGAATCCGAACCGAAACCGAACCGAAACCGTAACGGCCACCGAATTGCATCGTTTCGTTTTCGGCAGACCTTTCACCAATATCTAACCGTTAGGTGGCATGACTTTTCGCATACTGACCTATCTGATTAAAGCATTGTGGGTGCGTGCGACATACTTGTTTACCGATAGCGTCATCAGATCATGTGATTCGCCCGATTCAAACTTGTTATTTACCTGCACCATCACGCGTCACCGAAACCTTTTTTTTTGACCTGGCCATTTGGGACATGTTTCAAAATATTTTTTAGTGCAGAAAAAAATTATTATTGCATCGCTAAATACTCTAATATAGCTTTACAAAGTTAAACTGGCACTCATGAATATGCCGTATAAACTCGTATAACTCCGTAAAACTAATTTTAGATTTGCAAACATTATGAAAAGTATTGATTTCAGACAGAAGTATTTCCTAATCCCGTATCCATCACTTTCCCGCTTAGCCATTTGGATAGAGGGCATAGCTGTAAAGGTTGAGATCGTGGGTTCGAGTCTCACGACGTACAATATATTTTTTTTTAAATATTTTCATTTTTATCATAAATCATGACTTGCACGATTTTTAAAAGACTACGTGTAAAAGTAAATGTAATAGAATTCATTTTAAACCATTATATTAGTTAGGAACTATGATGTCTACTGAGAAATCTTTAAAACATTTAAAATCAAAAGACGACTTTCTCACAGCTTATTTTTCAACCTATTTTGAGAAACACTCAGAGCGGGACAGCTCATCATATATTCAACATACTGTTCAGGCAACTGGGGTCAGCAGAAGAACCGTTTTCCGAGTACGAAAAGAACTTCGAGAAACCGGTACACTTTCGTCGCCGCAAAGTTCGAAACAGGGACAATACAAAGCTGTGGATGACTTTGCTGAGGCTGTTATTAGAAACAATGTGCAGGAGTTTTACACCCACCGCCATCAGCTTCCGGCCATAAATAATCTCTTATCAGTCTTGAAAACAGACATCATGTCAACTATCCATTAAATTAAAATAAACAAGAAACAATATGATCATAACTCAAAAAGAATATAAACTTAAAAATGATGCCTAAAATATCTATACTCAGTGGGAATCGAACCCTCGCAATCCGACATATGAGTTAATCGTCTTACCACTACACCACTACCTCAGCATTGTCAGATCACCTTGCTAAGAGATACTTGTTCCATGCATTAATCAGTCAAAATAGCTAATACACACCGAACGTGGCCGAATGATGTACCGAACGTGACCGAATGATGTCGAAGATTAATGAGTGCCTGTTTAACTTTGTTTATCTATACCAATCATTGTTATTGTTTAGCTTGGAAAGGTTACTTGATGTCTCCATAAACAGATTATTTACAGCCATTCAGCGCTTGTTACTTTTTAACGTAGGTGTTATGAGTAATGCGTACCGCGTAACAGCACAAATCCGAATTTTCAGTCGTGATGTCCCATAGCAGACAGGTCGATCCTTTAGTATCGCACATGCGCAGACAATGGACCTTTCACATATGGACCGAATCCGTGGACGAATCTAAGAAAATGCCTGCATAATTTGGACTAATTTCACTCTCAGATAGCAGAAATACATTTGAAATACAAATTGTTCCATGCCACTCCATTAAGTTCGTGGTCTTTATAGTCGGTCTGGGTATTGTCCCACAAAAGTCTGAAGTCAACAGTATTGTGCTTGTAAAATAATCACACAATTGTCTCGCTGGACAATCCATACATTGCTTTCATGATTACTAAGTTTATACGACGCACGTGGTTTGTGTATGTGCAGATTTTATTAAAATTACCTGTCGTGTTTGCTGAAATTCGGCCACCGAAACCGAAAAAAATAAAATCAAAATTGTGCACGTTTTCGGTTCGGCGTTCGGTTTCGGTTCGGTTTCGGTTTCGGCGCATTTGTGAAAGCTCTCATAGGGTTTAAGGCATTTTATTTTTTCTGTTCGGTTTCGGTTCGGTTTCGGTGTGTATGTGAAATGGCCTTTAGGGTTTATTTTTATATATATCAATTCAAAGGTTCTATTTGTTCAAAAATCTATTCGTCGAGGCCATAGTCTAAAACTTTAAAGCGAACCAAACCTCCGATGACCCAATTTCCAAAAGACAATAAATATAGTAACACTTGGTTGACCGTAATTTCAGTATATTTTTGTTGAATATGATGATGTTCTTATTATCACAAAATCTATGTTTTGTCGGATAAAATAAAATGGATAATTTATCCTGAAACTTAAAGGGCATTGTTTGTATCTTCAAAGGGCAATAACTCTCTAAAAAGTGTGTGGACTAAAGCATTGCCGCAATCCTATGTGCATCACCAAGTCGAAGCAAAATTAGCAACAATAACAGTACAGACGGAATATCGTAATGTCGTGCTTTAACATAATATGTTCGGTTGTTCCCCCACCAAAAACGGCTTAGTAAAAAACTGAAAAAATCGTCAACTTAGAGTACTGTCGCAATGAGTTGTCAGGCCGTGGAAATTTCAATATCTTATTTATGTATGTATTGGAAATATTGAGAAAAACTGGGTCATCGATCATCCTAACCCAGGTAAACATAGAACCTATTGATTATAATGGCAACAGTGCTCTGATCAGCCTGCGTGTGAACACATTGATCGGAAACTCCTGGACCCTGGACAGACAAACACCCAAGCTTTCTTAAATGTCAAACATAACAGATTCCGTTCCCATGTGGGAGATGCCGGGATACTTCCCTTTTGGCCACTATGCAGATATGCCCTTTTTGAAACGGTTCAATATTGTATATTTCCATTGAAAACTACGACGCGAAACCGCTAATACATGAACGTCAGATTTCATCTAACTATTCCACTGTAAATAAATGGATTCGTATAAGTTTCGTTCCAGGAAGAAAATTACGCGTACGCTTTGTTTTTATAAAAGTAATTCTTGGTACTAAATGACAGTAGACCAAACTTATGTACACTATACTGTGAGACACTATACTGGCATGTAGAGTTTGCTTCCTGAAAGGGAATTGAGGAAGGAAATAATGTCAAAGAACAGGTAAGATGGTATGGGGCACCGCATAAGATTTTCAAAATTGCAGTAAAACCTGTCTAAAATAGCCACTCGAAAAACGACCAAAATTGGGTTTCAATACTGCTTTTCGCGAAATGCAGGTCAAAAGTGTTGCAGAATGCAATACTTTCGACCTTCATTATGCTACCATTTATCATTAAGATCTTTGTTTTGTCTATTTTGAGTGGCCGTTTTACACAGGTTTTACTGTGTTATTATTGCATATGCGCAAAAGTCTCCTTTAAACGTCCATGCTGGAGAATCCTGCGGGGCTGGAGGTGTAAATGTTGATCTGGGTCATTATCTGCATTATACTACATGTATATATGTCATTATCGAACAGCGCATGCTGGTGCAAGTCTGTAAATTTGCACGAGCTCGCGTGTGCCTCCTTTGCCCGACTGTTCTGAATTGTATACTCGTACACTTATTTGTACTATATTCCAAGTTCCCCAAGGTCCTTCCTCATTTAAGTATTGGATCATCAAACTCGAAAGTTTCTTAAGGTTTGAAAATGAAAAAGGGGGGAACAGTCATTCTTTCTCGATCATGATACATTCACCCAACATACAAGTATGATTCATCTGCATGACATATCTTATTTCATATAATTAAACTCCTGTACATGTCAATTATATTCGGATCAGACATTGGCTGCTTTGTCCACATCGCTTTTTCAGTAAAGTAGCAACGAGACTTAATTATCATCCCCTGAATATACTGGGGCACTAATATTAATTAATTTCTTTATAAGGGACCAACATAAAACACTGACTGAATAACAACTTTCTTGGTGTACCATACTGTCCCTGCTTAATGCATCAGTTTTTTTTCGCAAAATAAAACTGCGACTTTTAAGAGAGTAAATTATGGGTGGGGAGGGAGGGAGGGAGGGAGGGAGGGAGGGGTAGCTATTTTAGCTTGTCCGACCCTCACTGTGTTCGCTGCCTGCCACAGATAAACTGACCACTGGACCAGTAGGTGGCTACTTATATCGGAGGCCCTAATTGGGATACTTGGAATAGTGGCAGAGTTCACCCCAGCCTCGCCATTCAGACATTTTAGCAATTCATGTATGTATCCCTATTCCTAAATCTAAATCTAATTAATGAGGCATGCGCATAAAACCTTGGGGCATATTGAAACTGATCCGTCTAATTCTGAAAATTACGCCACACTTTGCGGAGAATATCCAAAGGCCACATTCTCCAGGGTTAATTGTTGTAAAAAGGCTTAGAACTACCGCATAGCGCATTATTGTAACTGGACAACACTTTTAATAGTTTTAATTTTGCATTTTCTATAGCCGCTATTATCACGCATTTCTTTGACTAGGGGACGTCATAATAAGACATTGAAGGCAGAACCGGAAGTACGCCTCTTTGGGGAGTTTGATTTCGCCAAGCCAAAATTATCCGAATTAGCTCCAATAGGGAATTTGGGTTCCGGCCCAGAGAAGTAGATCTCTTTACGACCTTTCGTTTTCAGAAGCAAACCGGTATCCAGGGAAGCGTACTAACGTAAATCACCAATAATCGGTTCAACAGGCGCCCATGTGATGATTAACAGTTATACTCAGAGGTTAGAAATCGTACGCAAATGGTAGAAATAGACCGACACGAACACTTGAGGTATGACTAAATACTTAAACCACGTATCCAGGTCATTTCGCCCCTAATAGCATTTAGTTCCTGTTTCAAGCAAAGCCTGTGTGCATTATTCATGTTCAGAACTTTATTTCAACATGTTGATGACTCAGAAAATGAGCGAATGGCAGGGTGTACTTATGCATACACGTTGCTCATTAAAGTAACTAAACGGTAAGGCAAGATTATCCTTGTATCGCTCTAATTGCGGGACATTTACATTGTTCAGTCTGTCGAAAAGACGGGCCATTGACCTTTAATCAATATTTGTTTGCTAGGACATAATAATGAAAATTGTACTTTTTTTTATGATTTCGTGTTTTTTCGCTATGGACCATATAATTTTAGTTGCTCTTTTATAGTGACCAACATGTGAACTATGTGATTTCCTTAAATCATTGCTCTTTAACCCTTAATGCGCCAATCGCAACAAAAGTCGTCTGCTTTTCTCGTCTGCTGAAATGTTTAAGAAGCCTCTATAGGAGCAGTCTGTTCTGGGTCCACGCTGTTTGCTTCTAAACTTAATTTGTCAGTAATGCTAGGCAATTATTTGCTGCAGACGACTTCAGCAGATGACATTTTCAGATGCATTTTTTCTTGGCGCTTTAAGGGTTAATTGGTGAACATCACGCAATGAAATTGTCCAGCTTACATGTAGCTCCCTTAATATTTAACCCATTTAAGTCCAATGGAATTTCCCATTCATCAATTGGACAAGTCCGTTTCCGTTTGATTGGTTGTTGGGTGCTATTTATCATTTTTATTCAAATTTTAATATGAACATTCTCTAAGCAAAGAGTGGAAACCCTGTTCTGCGGCGTCTGAAATTTGTCAATGTCATACAAAAAGGACGTAATGCATATGTAGAATCACTTTTGGCAGCTACGGCTGATATCGGTGAGTTCCTAATCTTAACCCTTAAAGCGCCAAGAAAAAAATGCATCTGAAAATGTCGTTGGCTGATGTCGTCTGCTGCAAATAAGTGCCTAATTTTACTGACGAATTAAACATAGAAGCAAACAGCTTGGACCCAAAACAGACTAGTCTGATCTGGGTCCACACTGTTTGTCATAGAGGCTTCTTAAACATTTTTAGCAGACGAGAAAGCAGACGACTTTTGTTGCGATTGGCGCATTAAGGGTTAATATAATTTACATTTTCAGCAACGGCTGATATTTGTGAGTGTCTTTAATATTTTCCTATTGACAGCTGCGGCTGATAATTCAAAGTTTTACTTTTGTCATCTAAGATTAACATTAGTCAATTAAATAGTTTAGAATGTCGGAAAGGCTACTCCAATAAACCGTGTTTGGAGAGTAAAAGGTACAAAATATGTACATCGGCCAATATCATAGTTCGCAGCTGAATCCCCTTTATATTTTGAGGTATACGGCACTGGTACATTTGAATATTGGAAAGAAAAGACTTGGTGAGACGACGGGTGGATTGCTTTATAATGTGGCCATTACCTTAACAAAGGGAGGAAACCTTTCGGGTTTCTTGATCCAATACTTATAAATGAGGAAGGACCTTGGGGAACTTGGAATTTAGTACTATTCAGTGTTTGCACTAATAGAGTTTTATTTGAATGTGCATATTTCCTTTTTTTTGCTTCAAATGGATCACCCATTCAGAACTCAGTACATACAAATAGTTAACTAAAACAAAAAAATACTCAGAATTTGAAATGCATGAAAAAAAATGAAAAAGAGTGGTCTCAGCAAATGCAAAATTAAAACACTAAAATGTTTTCTAGTCTAGTAACTTTTATACGCTATATAATGCGATGGTTCTAACCTTTTTTTAAAGCTAACCGTGTAGATAATAAAACTAATGCACCACACAAAAGAAATAAGCAATGGCGTCGGTCGCTATAAATTCCGCTTTGACTTCATGAACTAGATAAGCAGGAAACCTATTGCACTTAACCAATGCTTTCAAGAATGAGCTGGTAGCCATTTATGGTAGTTCTTATTTCTTTCTTCTCGTATTACTTGACTTTTCGCTTACTGTAAAGGCGGCAACTTTAATATTCATATCTGGGTGTGGTTCGGCTATTCCATCTGCTAAGGAAGGGAAATCAGGTTTTATTTATAATTTTGGTAAAGAGTTAATAAGCTTTTTGAGCCGCGCAAACCGGCGTGCATTTCATGAAAATCCTAACCGTATACACACTGAACTCACATTTATTAACCATTAAAGCGCATGATCACAAAATGTATGTTTTTTGTCGTCCACTAAACTATTTGAAGCCTCATAGATAAACAGTGTGAACCCAGATCAGTCTGATCTGGTTCCACAATGTTTACCCCCCTGCTTATGTTAAATAGCCATTTTCAGATGCAGTTATTTTGCTGGCGTTCTAAGGACTAAATAATGACTGAGGTGGTGGCACAAAATGATGATACAGTTACTTTTAAATAAAACCACGCCTCCTTTTCAGCTTTTACCTTTGTCTAAGGTTGACTTGTCCTAATTTCGCATTCATGAGGTGCCGCCTTTACAGTAAGCGAAAAGTCAAGTAATACACATCCCGTGGTTGTACATTTTTAAAGTAACAAGCTTACATCTTCCATAGGTTAAAGAAAGAGGATTCTATTGTCGATGGCAGCAGTGACGACTTTGAAGCCATAGCTGACAGATTCAAGTCTCTTAAGGAAGTCAGTCAGGCGATCCGTAAAGAAGGAATGGATAAGTGCGGTCTAATCTTCGGTAAGTGTCACGTCAGGGTGTTATATACTGAAACAATAAAGTTATGTCCGCTTGACGCTTATGTCTGCCAGTTCTTAATGTATGAATGCATTTCACTCATTTTTTTACATTACAAACTGATATCATTTAGAAACGTTATGCGCCTAAACGAAATTCATTTGAAAACCAGTAGAGCCGCTGACAACTCAGAGAACACGAGTACCCTTAAAATCAAAAGTCTCAACACAATAGCCTGTGTGTCCATCATAATTCCGAACAGTTCAAGCACACTAAAACATCTTTGAGAAAACTCTCTAGAAGATGCTATGCATGTTAGCTGTATGCATTGCTTCTACGATCACAACCATTAATCTGTAACATACTCTGACGTCACAAAACATCGGCCAAGAGCGTGGGTGAAGACACTCAGAAAATTCATTTTTGTTCGAGCATTTTGATATTCAACAGAGTCGGTCAAATTTGAATTTCTTTTTCATCATCACAAGCATTTTAACATCGATTAAGACTAATCAGCATTAAAACAATTGATACTGGAAATTCACGTGCATACCTCCATCTAAAGTAAGAAAGGAGGCAAAGATCAAGAAACGATAAAATCAAGTACCACTCCTGACCCAGGATACTAAATGGGAAAGTAACAAAAATACAACAAACATCACCAAGTAACAAAAATACAATAAACATCACTAAAGTCTAATTAACAGCTTTAAAATTTCAGGTATCGACTATACAACCAGTAACAAGGTTCAGGGAATGACGACGTTCGGGGGACAGTCTTTGCATGAAACCAAACAACCAAGAGCCAATCCGTATCAACAAGTAGGCTTTTTATTCATAAATCCCAAACTTTAGGGGATGTTGCTTTCAAATACTTTAGGGGATGTTGCTTTCAAATGCTCTTAATTGTATGGAACTTTTCTTGTATAAACAAAAATTGCGATTTTATCATGGAGACGGATACCTTTGGCTATATTCTTGTATGAACATTTAATACATCTCAAACAGAACATTTTACGCCCCAACAAACAGCTTTTGAGCATTTGGGAGCAGGCTAAACAGTCGTTGTTGAGCTACTTCATGGTTATATTCGGTTATATTGTGACACGCTCGATTAACTTAAGAGAAAAACATTACATGAACATGAACTACAATTATCCGACTACGATATGACAAAGTATTGTTTCCCAAATGTACAATTTTCTGACAGAAAAATATTTTTTCCATTTTTTGCCTATAAATTGTTCATGAGAAAAAATTAAATGATACCAGAAATTCATATATTTGGGTCAAAATACTTTGCCATATTGTAGTCGGATAATTATAATTCATGTTCATGTAAATGTTTTACTCTAAAGTTCATACATCGTGGCACAATATTGTAAACGGAACATAATAAAGAAGAAACTCAAAAACGACTAATGAGCATGCTGTCAAGTGCTCAAAAGCTGTAAGTTAGGGCGTTAAGTGATCTGTGTGAGATGTATAATTTATTCACACAACAATATAGCCAAAGGTATCCGTCTCCATGATAAAATAGCCATTTTTGTTCATACAGATAAAATTTCATACAAGTAAGAGCTTTTGAAAGCAACATGCCCTTAAGCTCAGCAGAAATACAGATGGCATGCATATATATGCGGCGTCTCATCAATGTTTGCTTTATTTAGTTTATGTCCCATACTCAGCAGCCAACTTTCTTAATATGAACAGCTTTCATTTACGACGTATAATAGACCAGGATAAAACATTATATTCGATGTTTATGAGTTAAGGCCTGATAAAGATAAACAAAACAAATATATTGCCACTCAAAGAATAATAAATACAATGTCAAGTACGTTGACTGATAGGAAAGGGTGAAGTAAATTAAGAGATGATGTGAATCAGTGACGTTGTCCTTCATGTTTTAGCTGTTTATATACATAATGTTGAAATAATTAAGCAGCTAAACGCGATTACCACTAAACATGCCAAAAATAAAAGAATTAAGCTCAAAGTTAACTAGTTGATGGTATCCCATATTATGGGCAACTTTGCCTCTTCAATCCATCATAAAGTACGGTTCAGGCTGCAACACATTATCACACTTGGGCTTGACAAACGTTTGTTAATATACGGAAAAGAATGTTATATCGTCATTGTTATATATCTTCTTAAAGCTTATGAAAATTACGAGTAAAGGCATTTTCTAAATGTTTTGTATCATTGTCCGACTAGATTAAAGAGACGAGTAAAGGCATTTTCTAAATGTTTTGTATCATTGTCCGACTAGATTAAAGAGACGAGTAAAGGCATTTTCTAAATGTTTTGTATCATTGTCCGACTAGATTAAAGAGACGAGTAAAGGCATTTTCTAAATGTTTTGTATCATTGTCCGACTAGATTTAAGTATTTAAACATTGATCCACCTTTATCCACCAAGCCTGACAGATCTAATTGTTTCAGCCAACACCTTCAGTTGATAAGCTAACCCTTAAATTTCCTCCAAAATATCAAATTGAAAATGTCGTCTGCTACATTTACTTGCTAATGTAGGTGTATATGCAAACAGTTTTGACGCAGATCAGACTTCTCATATCAGTCTTATCTGCATTTACACTGTTTGACAAAGTTAGTAAAAATGTTAGCAATTATAGATGCATTTACTTTGATAGCGTTTAAAGGTTTAACATTGATCACTTGAAAACCTCTGATAAAATGGGGGGGGGGGGATTGTCCACATTATCATTTTATAATGTTAATTTAGAAGGCTGACAGATCTATTTCAGCAAATTTTCTGCTGAAGCACTCACTGAGTGCACCTGACAAGTGTTCACTTGAAAAATAAAATTAATTTCGTTTGAAAGAAGAGAATTAGAAATTAATTATTTTCTCTTGGCCTATATAAGCATTTGTAGGTAGAACGTGGAGTGATATGGTCTGTTGAATATCGTGATAAACTCATTCTAGCTGTAATCGGCTGCTTTTAGCGTGGCGTGATTTTTCATGCTTAAATATACGTACAATGAATTTAACGATGTACGTGGATGCACGATTTTTCAGAATTCGGTGGAATCATTGATACGATCATCAGTCACATTTGTTCAAGTTGTCTCCTATAGGTTGTGCATATCTTTACTAATATGTTTCCAGAGTTTAAGTGATCCCTGTTTTTCTTATTTTAAACAGCTTTAAAATGAACCTAGAAGAACGGCACTTAGCATGTGGATTTAAATGCACACCGCGTAACTAAAACTTATTTTTGGGAGACGCCCTTATTTGTAAATGAGGCCCAAATCCCCTGTACAAAAGAATAACTTAGTTGATTTTCCTTATAAATATACCCATGTGTACCCCTATAGATACACGTGGTATATTTGCATTGCTATGATGATATATACTAGCCTACAGGAATATCTATATCCGCTGATTCATCGAAAATCTATTCCGCAAACCTCACTCGTCATCACTTTGACACACACACGCGCGCACACAAGCAATTGTAAAAGTCTATATGTGTCCAAGACTGTGCCGTATTGAAAGAATGAAACCTGCATGTACATGTAGCACCTTCCATTTCAATTCATCGACTCTTTTTGCCTACGAGGTTATTTGCCCTGGTTTTGTCGTCTGCTGATATTTTTTTCAAAATCAGTTTTTGTTGTTGTTGTTGTTTTTTCTTCAAAAATCGGTAATATCAGTAGAGTGCCAAGCAGTTTGGATCTAGTTCATGCCTGTCGGGTCTGCTCTGGGTCTAAATTTTTTGCAAAGGTTATCAGCAGACGACACTAGTAAGTAAAGAGTTTATGACGACCATTCAAGCAAATTAGAGAGTTGACGAGAAATAGTGAATCGGGGATATACATTAAACTCCAAGAGCAACAAATATTTGCCTGCTTAAGATATTTCGCTGATAAACTTTGTCAACAGCTGAAGCCAAGTTCAGGCTATAATGTTGGGCATTATCTGGATCCATACTGTTTGAAAAACTACTTGTATTCCTGAAAGACATATTTTTAGAAAATAATTATATCGAAAAAAAAATCAGCAGAGGACAAAAAAACCCCCAGCATTTAAGGTTTAGACAATACTATACTCAGAAGAAAAAGTTTAGTCAGTAATTATGTTTTTTCATAAAATAAAAAATACTGGATATATCATTGTCAAATTGTATATGGAGCAAGGCTACTTTCCTACATGCTGGAAATATGGAAATGTAACACCAATTCATAAAAAAGACGATAAATCAGCACCTTCAAATTACAGACCCATTACACTCTTAAGATCTCTATGCAAAGTCATGGAACGATGTGTTCATAAGTATTTATACAATTACATTATAGAAAATGCAATCCTTACTCCATTTCAATCAGGATTTGTTAGAGGTGACTCTACTACTAACCAATTACTCCAAATTTATCATACATTTTGTAATGCTGTTGACAGTGGTAAAGAGGTTCGAGCAGTTTTTTGCGACATAAGTAAGGCTTTCGACAGGGTATGGCATAGAGGACTTCTCCACAAATTATCAGGCATAGGGTGTTCAGATAAGATAACTAGCTGGTTTTCTAATTACTTGACTGGGCGAAAACAGCGAGTTGTCCTTTCTGGTCATGTTTCTGAATGGATGTCTGCTCTAGCAGGCGTCCCTCAGGGTTCGATTCTAGGCCCATTACTTTTCCTTATCTATATAAACGACATAGTAAAAAACCTAGGCTGCTCAATTCGCTTGTTCGCTGATGATACTAGTTTGTACATCGTTGTAGAATCTTCTAACGGGGCTGCACACTCATTAAACATAGATCTAAACACTATAAGTACTTGGGCAGAAGCATGGTTAGTTGCTTTTAATGCTGGTAAAACATTATCAATGATATTTTCACGGAAAGCAAACCCTGCACAGCACCCACCATTACTCATGAACAATATCATACTAACAGAAACGGACACACACAAACACCTAGGTTTAACACTCTCAAATACATGCACCTGGTCCAATCATATTCAAGCAATGACCACCCTAAAATTTAGAGTTAGTCGCAAATCATTGGAACAAATGTACATATCCTTTGTTCGACCACTATTAGAGTACTGTGACTCAGTATGGGACAACGCATCAGTCGATTCCAAGAAGTAGCTTGATGCTGTGCACATAGAAGCCGCACGAATCATCACCGGTGCTACCAAGTTGTGTAGCATGGAAAAACTACTATCTGACTTAAGTTGGGAATCACTCCAGAACAGACGAAATAAACATAAACTCATCATCTTCTACAAGATAATCAATGGTCTTGCACCCATCTATCTACTCGATCTTGTCCCTCCCATTATTCAAGAAACAACTAACTACAACCTACGGAACGCTGATGACATACAAACTCTCCATGCTCGCACAAACTTATACTATAATTCCTTCTTTCCATCAACGATAAGGGCATGGAATAGCTTGCCCGAAGATACAAAGCAATCCCCATCTATTTCTTCCTTCAAACTCCGACTTAATAGAGACATGAACAAACCACCAAAATATTACAATACAGGCACACGCATTGGTCAAATCCTCCATACTCGTATTAGACTCGAATGCAGTTCACTAAACGCCCACCTGTACAGGAAAAACATAGTACCACAGCCTACATGCCAATGTGGCGGTTTCGAAAGTTCTTACCACTTCTTTTTTGTCTGTCCAATATTCGTAGGTGCTAGGTCAAGGTACTTACCAGCAAACTTAAACAATTTAACGACCAGGGATCTTTTGTTCGGTATGGAAAACAAAACAAACCATGAAAACGAGGCACTATTTATGCAGGTTCAAGAATTCATAGTGGAATCAGGAAGGTTTGCTCGAAACTAAGTCAGCCAATCACTATCCACCATGTTCAATGCGCAGCATAGAAAATTGTAGTCATTCCCTCCCCCCTCTCCCCCACATTTTTTCTTCTTTTTATCTGCCATGCATTGATGTTGATATTACTTAGCGTACATTGATTGCCAGTGCCATTCTCATATATATTTGTATGATCCACGTTGTAATAGGAAATGACTTAAATATAAGCTTCGGCTTACTGTCAAATCCTGTACCACTATACATTTGTATATATTGTATTATGCTTGTAAATTCAGAAATAAATATTGTTTAAACTAAATTGTATACATGAGTTGTATTATCGTAACTTTACATGTACAAGTTTATTGTGTGACAAATAATGCCTCTATTAGACAATATCAACCAAATTTAAAAAAACACGATGCGCACGTGTTGCAGTAAACCAACAGGGTTATTTTCTTATATACTGTTCGATATTGAAAGAGAGTTGTTCATTTTGCAATAAGTCAGAGAAAATACAGTGTAAGCCACTTTAAGTCGCCGTCCAGGCTATCAACAAATAACAGAAATACTGCGTTTTGGCTTCTTGAAGCAGGTACACGTGTTGCTGACGTGCCACGCAGTTTTGGATGTCATTAACAAACAATTATCGTCTTCAAGCACGTGTTCTATAGCCTGGCAGTAAAAATGTCAAGCCTCCGCGAGGGAGACCACAGAAAACGACGCCACTTGAAGTTAGGGTCATAGTGACGTCATCATGACGTAATCGCTTCATAGCCACTTGGAAACCTCTTAAACACCTTAGACATGTAACAGGTACGAGAATTTCCGTCTTTACTGCCAGAAATTGTATGAGGCACGCTAGACTGATTTTTGAGTTTTGAAATTTGAATTTTGATATTGACTCCTTTGTGTAATTTTGATGAAGAAAAGGTTATATTTTCAGAATAATCTTTTTTGAAAATTGTCACATTTGTAAGAAACTAAATAAATTTCATACTGAGTAAGGTTTTTGTCGATATTAAGACTGTCTTACAAAATCATTTCATACAGTGTCTGTACTGACTAAACTTTTTCTTCTGAGCATATTATTTGAATCGCCATTTAACACAGGCCATTTCAATGCATCGTTGAACTATAGCCTAATGCGCGAAAATTGGTGAGTTAAGCAATTTTAGCGTGAAGCAGCGACTGTCTTCATCAGTTTAAACGCGTGTTTTGGGTGCTCAAAAGAACCGTATCATCGAGACGGTTGTTTTGAGTACACACCAAATATTTTTTGCAAATATTTTTTGGTTGAGAAATAGGAAAAATAATTTTCTGTTACGCACTCTTATCTGTAGGACTGGCCATTTACCTCCACTGACCCGTATAAGCCATGTTTTATTTATATCGTTAGGTTCACGTGGGGACCAATTCAAAGAGGAGCGGCAAAAACACACCAAAATTCCATCTAATCCCAGCCTATACAAAAACTCACATTTATGTGGAAAAAAATAATTCAATTACGCTATCTAAATAGACCCCTTTCCCATTATCGGATTTTACCTGTATCACGTGATATCGGCTGACCAGTCCAACAATTGGACTACTTCCGGTATATGAAGCTGAAATAACATATTACTAATTTTGCTTGCATTTCACTTATATTCATAACGTTTAAAACACCATAACAAAAGGAAAACTGCAATTTTTGTACCACAATTATATGATGACAAAAAGAGTTAATTTCATTTCAAATTTATCTAATTAACGCTGAACGAATCCTTGCAGACTTTTATTCAAGTGGTACGCGTTTATTCAAGTGGTACACGTTCAAAACTTACGCTATCTATCTATCTATTAATCCAATTAACGCTGAACGAATCCTTGCAGACTTTTATTCAAGTGGTACGCGTACCGGCATATATTTCCACAATTATTTCTGCTGCTGCTGACGAGGGCTCTGATGAGATTATGTGTTTCACTGCGGGTCTACACTATTTATCAACTTTCCCAACAAGAATGTCCAAAATATCTCAGAAATCGATGTTTTCCGAGAAAGGATGTCCTTATATCGCCATACACGGGAACTTTGCTAAAGGGAGAATGGATGGATAGTGTAGACCCGCGGGGAAACACATCTCTCCAAGGCCATAATAGGGAACTAATTGCCTGTTTCACATACGTCTCATTTTAGCCAAAAATCATCTGAGCAAAAGTAATAATTTGGACATGTTCGCGCTAGAAGCAAATACGCTGTTATTACTTTCAATAGAGTAAAACCTCGACAGCTCGAGCCCTGGTACATCGAAGCACCAGCATATGTCGAATAGAATATATGACACATTGGATTCTGAATATAGGGTAAATTCTTTCATGTACAATGTTTTGTGGGTACTCAAAAGAACCGTCTCAACGAAACGCTTGTTTTTGTGTATTCAAAAGCATATTTTTGTAAGACTCGTTAGAGTAGAAAAATAACTTTTTGATTCATTTTTATTTCCAACCAAACTCCTTTTAGCTCAAACTACTGAAAGCTCGCCGTGAAATAAACGTCTGAAACCCGCGCGCACTTCGAGTTGAATAGAGTGAATATATTAACGGGTCCCTATTTGTAGATAACCAGTTAACGTAAAGGCATAGGTTTTGAAATTGCGGACCGCATATGCACCCACAACTGAATGTCGGGTAACTCTTATCCCTCATTGGTAAAATTGTTATTGCATTTGTAAACGTATGAACGCCAAAGGTAATAAAAACTTTTAAAAACAGTTTCTACAGTATCTGTTTTCATAGCTTTGCGTTGTAAGTCATTTGGAAACATTTACCTCGAAAAAAATTGTTTCGAGCATTTACAGATCTAAATTATGAAGTTACTTGAAGAGTTTTCGGGTAGAATTTCTATAGATGTCTAATTTAATCTAAATATTTCAAAGAAACAGCAATATGTATTCATTTTACTATTTTGGGCCACTGAATGACCGCACCAAAATTCCAATCCACTGTAGTCTACATTTAAGAACTTAAGAACGGAATCGCTACTTTTCTTATTCTCGGAAAAAGATAAATTTATATTTTCATATACATTTTATAAGTATTCCGTATCTTTTTTTTTTGCTTTACATGTAATAAGTGTTGATTTCGAACTATCATAAAATCGGCGCAGATTAAAGCAGACTCTGGAGAGCGCACACTCGCTAGAGTCTTCGCTGCTCGCACATACCAGGGTCTTTCTAGTAGAATTAACACACACACACACACACACACACACACACACACACACACACACACACACACACACACACACACACACACACTGTGGTTGTAGAGGAAGACTCAGCCTCAAGCCCCGCTGGATAAGCTTGTGTGGGCGTTTTTTAAATATATGTGATAAGTAGACGTCTAGCTGGGCTTCTTATCAACTTCAAAGACAGCGACTGGTCACGCGTGCCCCCCGTCACACATTGAAGAACCGGGCAAGCACAAAATAAAATGTATCTTATCACTCAGTGGACAGTGTACAGATGTAACCATAAATGACCATAGTGACACGCAGCATTGTCAGACTCTTCAATTAATGATTACCGTTTTTTTATTTCTTTAAAATAAAAGTTTAACCGATATATAGAAGTTCTATAAAGTGAGATCAACAGACAGTTGCCTTATACCGGAAGTAGTCCAATTGCTGGACTGACCAGCTGATGTCACGTGATATAGGTAAAATCAGATAATGGGAAACTCCTCTATTGATTTCTCTAATTTATTTTTCAATTAAAATCACCATTAAAAAGTAATTAGCAAAAAACGGGGGTCACTTAAGTCCTGGAAACACTATAATTTAACGTATTCTGACAATGCCATGTTCAATGAATTTACATGAAAGATTTTCTTGACATATATCACCTTATTAAGGGTAAAATTGGCGGTTAAAGTGTTTAACGAGATTCTGTGTGGTTATAAAGTGATTGAATAAGGTGAATTTTATATGCATTCGTTCTACCAGTCGCACAAGCGTATTGGTATCTACTGCAAAAAAGTAATTGCATAATATAAAGGATCTATATAAAGCAAATATTAAGAAGATAGCACAATGATGTCTTAACTATGGCTCTGGCGTCAATGTGATTTCATCTTAGTTTTTATGTTCAGACAGTTGAAAACTGGTATTGTAAACTGCATTGCTTTTCGCCAAGGATTTAAAAACAGGTTTAGTAAAGATATATGAGTTTTGTTGGAAGTCCAATGTGTTCAGGTAATAAATTAGCGGCTGATCCATAAGCTCTCATGCTAAACAAAGTTTTGTTGTTTCTTACGAATGCGTTCAAGGGTGTTCAAGAGAATGGCATTTGTTTATGTAGTCTGCTGGATAAATAACTAAAGTAAAGGAAAACAGTGTGAACCCAATCAGACGGCTCCTGATTTGGATCCACACTGTTTGCTTCTACCCATTTATAAGTCGATAATGTCAGCAAATATTTGCCGCAGAGTAGATATGAGCTTTGCCTGCCCAAGTTCACAAAACTTCATTAGTTTATTTTAATCCTTAAAGTGCTTACCACAGCAAAATCGTCTGATTTTATTGGCTGCTGAAATGTTTTAAAAGCCTCTGGGTCAAACAGTGAAGACACAGAATAAACTGCTCCGGATCTGTATCCAATACTATTTCTACAATTACATAAGTCGATAATGCTAGCAAATATATAGCATCAGAAGACTTGTAGATGTATTATTTATAGCGCTTAAAGGGTTAACGTGGTTCCATTGAAAACCTCTGTCTGGGTCGCAAATGAAATCCGACACCGTGCTCTTAGTAATATGGCCTCCAGTAAGCGCATGCCCTAGATTTAGAGACAATACAAGTGTATGTGGATTTTAAGCTCCGCCTACCTCACTTAGAAATCAAGGTCATAATTAATTTAAACATAGCATCAAAATATCTAGTTCATGATACAACAATGTTTGATTAATTCACTTTTACAGGTCATCAGTATTTTAGGAGAGACGCTGGAGCCGTTTGATGACGATGGTGTAATCCCAGCTTATGGATTTGGAGATTTTATAACTAAGGACAAAGATATATTTCCTCTTAAAGATGACGTGAGTATAGAAATGTCAGACAAAACTAGTTTAGCTTGGCCTTAATCAGATAATTCATTGTTAATTTTTATTTGCAGAACTCTTTAAAAGCTTAATATTTTGTTTCCACCTGATTGTACAAATGCGAATTTCAAGGCATTTTCAAGACAAGTTTATCTGAGAACATTGACATACATGTTTGTGATGAGCTGAGAACTTAATGGCAGCTTATGTTATAAAACTGTTTATTTGCACCTCTTCAGTTTTATCTTTAGATATATCCCACTGAACTTCAATTGAATAAGGCAAATGCTTCCGATACTGTAGCCCCTTTTTTGGACTTAGTCTTGCTGGGAAAGAGATGACCTCTTGGCTCTCGTTTGTGGTGTCTTACTGTGAGTGTATCACTTGTCATTGGTATCCTGGGTCAGGTGTGGTACTTAATTGTATCGATTCCTGATCTTTGCACCCTTACTTACTTTGTCCATTACAAATGGCATAATTTCAACCTAAATTTATGATAAACGGGACGACTTTAATTTTGAAATAGTTAATTTTCCATTTCTTAATGGAGATGCTCCTCGCTTCCCGTCCTATGGTGTATAGATTTCGCAACTTATTCGTTTTTCAAGAGTATGTTCTCATGTTGATTACTTCAACAATAGAAACACATTTTTACTTCTAAATTACTAAAACAAGGTAATCAATACCATAAACTCTGTAAAGCTTTTTCTAAAAGGGTAGTGCATTAAGAGGCTATTTTGGCCCACCTATGAGGCCAGAAAATAAAAGTTGCTTTTCACTAGTTTCATCTTATTAGTTTATTAGAACAAATACCCAAGTGTAAAAGTCTACCATTGATTTGACTTTCATCATTGCTATGGTAACAAAAATGGCTGCCAAAATAGGCTGAAAATAGCAAAGTGACAATTTCGGAGCAAATTTGAGAAATTTTACAGAGAAATTAACATAGAGCACAAGCAAATACCAAAATGATATTTAACACATGGTGATTATTATGATGGCACACAACATATTGAAAGTTTTATTGGTATTCGCTTGTGCTGATATATAGTTCTTAAAAAAATCTGTCTCCTAAAGCCTTAAATTTGGCCCAAAATGGCAATTTCTCTATTTTAAGCGTATTTTGTCGGCCATTTTGTTACCAGAGTAATGATAAAAGTAAAATAAATGTCAGAATTTTAAACATGGCTTATTCTTCTTAGAAACCAATTGGATTAATTGGTGAAATGCAACTTTCAGAGTTTGGCTCCAGAGGGGGTCATAGTTGCCCCTAGATGCACGTACCTCTTTTATTACCGACTCCCAGAGTTGATTTTGCTTAAAGACTTCTGCAACAAGGCATATCAGAACCTGTATTGTATGACGAATTAGTTTATAAATTTAAAAGAATTGTTGGAAAGCATAATGTGACCAATTTAAAAAGATTATTAAACGTTATAAGAGGGTGGGATACAACATGGATATCATGCGACAGTCTGCATGCCTGGTTGTGAACCCAATCACAGTTGATAGCTATGGTTTCCTCTTTAATTGCACGACGGTAGGTAAGGCCTCAGACTTAATTACGGTCCTGACGTTAAGCTACAATCTGTTGGTTGGTGCCTGATGCTTGTCGTTGGCTGGGCCCACCGTAGCTCAACTGGAGGTTTTCTTTAGCTCTAACTATCTGAGAGTCATAAGCCCTTTTCTTTGTTTCATCATAATGCGTTAATTTGATTTGATTGTTTCTCTGTGATGATACATTGCATTAGTTAGAAAGCCTCCATGCGAGGTAAACAATTTTGTGAGAATCTTGGGCGAAGATTAAGCGCTAGTAAAATGTATTTAAGCCCCCCCCCCCCTTAGGTTGCTGTCCCTTCTAAGGCGGTGGTTCTGTTGTTGTTGATCTATTGTATAATGTACTTCCCATTGTTTGTGGTAGTTCTGTGTTTGTCTTTGTTTTGTTATGCATTACGTTGTGTCCATTTTAGTTTTGCAATCATCTTGAAAAGAAGTGAAAGCTGGTTGCTTTGCTATTATTGTCTTACAGATGTATTGCTACTATAAATTCTGAGGCTCTTGCTCAGGATGCAGTTGTTGGTCTGCAGTATGTGCTCCTCCTCACGGTGCGTGGTTGTTCTGCAGTATGTGGTTTTGGTATTTCCTGATCATACTCGCTTACTTTTTGGCATACGACAAAAAGCATGCGAAATTTCCAAGAAGAGGAGGGTAATGCATTGAAGTATACACAGCACCAAAAGTTAAGGACCACCTGAACATTATTTTCACAGACGGTTTGCACATACGATTTTCCTACCTATCAGACTGCCATTTGACACTTTTGCTAAAGTTCTACGGTGTCCTATAAACACCAACCCCTACTTTGGATATACCCTTAAAAGTGTCAAAACATCTTACATCTATGTGTCTTGATCCACATCTGAACTAAGGGTGAGGTTGGTGCACCGTTAAACCAGTTTAAGCCCTCCCATAAAATATTTTACTGACCGTTCCAAGGCGGTACTTCTGACCTCTTTGCTCTCGTTTGTGGTGACTAACTGTGAGTTTGTTACTTTCCCATTGGTATCCTGGGTCAGGTGTGGTACTTCATTGTATCGATTCCTGATCTTTATACCCTTACTTAATTTTATAGCGGACCCCAAAGTACTTCCTGTTAGTTCGTATTAACTCGAAAATAAACTAGACCTATTTTTCAGACAAGTGCCAAAATGGTTCTGGCAAACTCTAGCTGTCAGCTACAGAGATTTATAACTGTATAACATACCATTCTTTACACCTCCATGTCTTTTGTTCTATCAGAGATATTCATCTCAAATTTACAGACAGAACATGTTTTTGGTTTTGTAATAATATGACACTAACAATTGTCATCTCGTAGCTGTATGAAAATACCACAATGGGATAGCCAATGGGGACATTTTAGGGGTAAGTATGCATTTGCCATGCCTGGTCGTTAACCTTAATGATAATCAAATCAAACCCTGCTGTACATTGTCACTACTTTATCTTTTTATGAATGTGACAAGTATAATATCATGTTTGGAAAGCTTCACTGTTTTCTCTTGGAAAATATTTAGGCGGTGCTTAACTTTGAACGCAGCGTATATTTCAATATGCTATCAAAACTTAATATGACTGGCGCTGATCAGATCGTGAGGACGTGCCTGCTGCTCTTTTGCTGTTCAAATGTGACATAAACAGTTTAAACACATAATGGGACTACGTGAATTATGCCTTGTGAAATGTGGTTCAAATAAATGCGCCAGTTTATTAAATTTAGTACAGTTAAGTCGATTTGAGTCTTCAAATTTGAAGATGGATCAGAACAAAATTGATACCTATAGCCTCGTTGGATAGTTGTCAATTCACGTATAAAGGGAGAGTTTGCACATATAGCCTTTCTGATGATTGGACTAAATGAAATGAGGATGAATGTTGGCCCACTTCATTACTTTAAGCGTTGATTTTCTAAAATGGGATTGATTATCGATGATCTAGATTTATTCAGCTAAGTTATCAATACATAATGTGTGGACGAAAACATGCAAATAGTTCCTGATCAGACTTCTCCTCCAGGAGCAGGCTGAACTGTGACTATTTTGTTTGCATATGCTTTCCTTTCTGAGTTTGTTTCTGATCAAACAACTTATTGTGATTTTGAATACTTTTAGGGTGACTGCGAAGGGTTTACAGAGGTTCTAGATGTCTACAATACAATAACACCAAATATTCGACTAGGAGGACCCACCAACTTCGCTCCTTTAATTGAGCAGGCAATGAAAATTGTAAAAGAAACAAAACAGGTATTTGTTAAATTTCAAGAATATCTTCCAGTAAAAAAAAAAAGTTGATATATGTCATATATACACATGTGCAAACTGCAAAATCTGTATAATTTGCTTTAAATTTTGTTTGTGTCCTTATGGATTTTTTTCTCCAGTTTAATACAATAAATTAGAGATGTTACATATATATATCAAGGATCTCAGATTATAAATTTTAAACACTATTTTATTTCTTTCTCTAAAAGTTGTCCTCGTCCTAGCTAATGGTGAAGACCTTGGTGAAATGTCAAACTCTGTGACATTGCAGCTGTTTGCTGAGCTATCCGTTTAGGGGTGTCTCGTATACAAAGAGTTAGAAATGTTTTAAGCACATTTACATGGCTCACTTGTTAAATGTTGGTATTTTTTAGAAAAAACAAAAGCAAAATTTATTCAATAATTCTCCTGAATTTAACATCACCCATTTAGTAAAAATGATATTAGCCTGTTAACACACCTCAGTCGCTTCATCACACCAGATAGGTGGCAATCGAAAATGTTAATTAATCGACGAACGTAACTCAAAATTATTTAGAAACAGAGTTTTCGATTGACAAATGGCATTAAAAACACTGTTTCTGGCGATTTTTGATTCTTTTTCGTCGATTGGTAAGAGCGTTTTCGATTGCCGCCTATCCGGTGTGAATCCTGTTATTTTTTTATTCCAGTATCATATCCTAGTGATAGTGGCTGACGGACAAGTCACAGAAGAGGAGGGAACCATCAATGCAATAGTAGAAGCTTCTGGTTACCCGCTTTCCATTGTTCTGATTGGTGTAGGAGATGGACCTTGGGACCGGATGATAGAATTTGACGATAAACTTTCAGAAAGGAAGTTTGATAATTTTCAATTTGTGAACTTCTATGAGACTGTGTCTAAATGTCATAATCATGAGGCAGCCATTGCCTTAGCTGCGCTTATGGAAATTCCGGACCAGTACAAGGCAATTAAACGGCTTGGGTTGTTTGAGAAATTAAAGAAATGAGTTATATCCAAAAAGGGACAAACTTTTTTATATTCTTGATAACAAAAACATGTCTGTCGAAGCCAGAGCACCAATACCAAAGTCCTCTAAGGTTGATAAACGTAATCCGCTGAATTGCAGAGCATTAAGTTTAGCATGTGCAGAATACAATGTTTATTGTGTAGACTAGAAAATAATAAAGTGACAAACAATATGGATTTAGAAAAAAAACAAGAAGCATGCTGGATCATTTATCGACGGGACGTCACTAACTGAGACACGTAAGTCCATTAAGAAAGACACTTACATGTCTGTTGCTTTCATTGGTTGAAGTGGCACGTCAGCAAACAGTTTTTACGTGGAACGTGAATTGAAATAAGGTTACAACCAGAGCACCTTTAGAATCTGTCAGCAACTTTATCTGACCCATAGCTAGAATGACTATACATGCGTTAATAGTTGCAACCATGCATAAAGCTAACCCTAACCTCGGACATAACAATCTAATACTTAGTCCAAGCCCTAACCGTCAATAATAGAAGTTGAGTCTTGAATTTTTGAATGTTGGACTAAGGTAGAAACTGAGAAATTTGTATTTTAACCTATGCAGCTGATTACGTCATTCTGGTCACAAATACAGAAAAAGTGCTACGATGAGTGAGCAAAATTGTTTGAAATGAGCAAGAACAAGTCAAAACTAATTCATTTTAGACTGTAATCATCGTTATGCTTCATGTTTATTTTTTCATGTGTTGACTTAAATTTAGATATTACACTCATAAACATCTAGACTACAACGTCACTGCCAAGGCTGTATTCCAGTCTGACAGTTATGTATCAGGCTACTTATCGCGAAAGTTAAAGCCCCTTGGTATTTTTATCAGACTATGCGTCTACCGTGAAATCCACGACAAGCTTCAATTTGGGACACTCAATCGTTGCATTAACGAGGTACAGCACAGAGCTAGTAGATTTTCCTTGGTGTCGTCAAGTGTACTTCAAATGCAAAAGTGGAAGGAGATATGGGTTGCACCCGGATGGAAGTACATCATGATGGAAGTGCGTCATCGGAATTGTGTTATCAGACCCTGGGGTCATTTAAAATCCTTGGACATTAATCAAGTAAACTATAAGGTACACTGCTGGAGAGACTAGATGAAAGCAAGAACAAAAAGAAATAGAATGAATGTAGAGGCTATAAACGGACAATGTTTATTGTATTAAACGTATCATAAGCAACTGTGAGAAACAACATTTGAATGCATATACCGTACAATGAAAGAACAAACTTAACAGAGAATGTGCTAGACGAGGAACCGACCAGAGTCAGCTTCTTATGCATTGGATATACAAACCAAACTTTGAAACAGAATCATTTGTGAAAATGTTGATGTCATTTTCCTGGCGCAGTTCTTTTGCGAAATTTGGAACTGGTGTTGCTCCCCTTAGAGAAGAACCAGAATTTAAAGTCAACCAGCGAACTTGTTTTAATTGAAATGAAATGATTGAATCACGTGTACCTTTAAATAGCTGCCTTTTTGAAGATTTATAGTCAGGCAATTGCCTTTAATCCTGCTTTTTTATTCTCCAAGATTAAATGATATGTCTATTTACATCGAAAGGCATGTTAAAAACTGTTGCCAAAAACTTTAAACACATTTTAGACAGAAGGAGACGGATTTTATATAAATAATGTACTTTTATACTTTGTCAGAATAATGTCTCATAACTCTTTTAGAGTAGAATCTAGTTTGTGTACTTTAAAAAAAGATTTATGTATATTTAAAATTATATTATTTGCTTGTACATAAGGTGAGATGTAAATAAACCACAGAACTGAACTGCAACCAATTATAAAACCTGTGCAACTTTGCTACAGGGGTTTGGGTAATAAACGTATATGTGTACTTGTGAACTGGCTCAAGCCCTTAACTTTTTTTTCTATCTGATGGGTCTGTTAAAGCATCTGACTAGAAAAAGACTGAATTTTTTGATAAAAATAAATTTCATTATAATGCAAATTCTTCAAACCCAAACAATGTTTCAGACTGCAGCCAGTCTTAGTTACTAATTCAGCGCCCCTGGACTGCAGCAGATGACTCATTTTAAGGTATAGTTTCTGATTTTCCAAACAAAAAGGCTTGGCTCAATTAGAGGCTAACACTCGCTCTGACTGTGTGTTAGTTAAGAGCCTATTTCTGAGTCTCACATCAGATAGTTAATTTCTTTTCCCCATCTTAAGCGACGATTAAGGATTTTCATATGAAGTGAGTTTGGTTCAAGCAGATAAAGGGGCAGACAATATTGTAGTTGAAACGTAAGCTAAATAAACTGCAGGCTTCTTTGAGTGAGAGGGTTGTTGTCGATAGGCATGGTTGTAACGCAGTCCTACATTTTGGTGTTAAAGCTAAAGAAAACCTAAACAAGGTTCCTACGTTATATTGATTGCCTTAACTCCATAAAAAACTATAAAAGCAAGATATATTGCTAATTCTGGTTCTTGTACAACAACAAAACTTTCTTAATTGTTAACCGCATGTCATACTGCTAAAAAAAGTTATTAAGTATTGCAAAAAAGTTTATGAAAGATCCAACAAGAATCTATTTTGATCTATTAAAAATTCAGGTGTAGTATTAGATAAAATTAAAGCTAGATATTTCAACGTGACCAGTTTGTCTACATATGATTTTTCTACTCTTTACACTACTTTACCTTATAATTAAATTAAAGATAAACTTAATGATCTTGTCGAAAGAACGTTCCAAAAGAGAAGGCATTTCTCACTTTAGAACAAACTAGAAATATCATGCATGGTATTGTCAAAATTTATGTGATCTTTTTGTTAGAAAAAGTTTTATATGATTTGGCACTAAGTTGTATAGACAAGTTTTGGGGATTTCAAAGGGTACTAATAGTGCTCCCCTGGTTGCGGATTTATTTTTGTTTTTTATGACAGGGACTTTATGATGTCTCTTTCTAATGATAAGCAGGCTGATATTATTGGCGCTTTTAACACTATAGATCTTACACAGTAAGATTATTGTCCGTCATGGATAGAGTCCAATAGAAAACAGGTGTAGCAGATTAACACCGTTATTCATTCATGCAAGTTCATTCATAAAAAAATAATAACACTGCAGGTAAAACAATTGTACGGATTTAGCGATAAATAATGATTATGGCATGTAAATCCTCGGTGGCTCAGTAGGTAGAGAGGCAACTGTAATAATATGCACGTGAGCTATGTAAAAAGTTAAGGGTTCGAATCCCATTGTTTAGCATTTTATAGGCTTATTGATATGCTCTAATTTTTTTTTCATTTGTTTCCATTGTGTATTTTCTTATTCTAGATATTTTCTTATTTTGTGTATTTTTCTTTATATTTTTTAATATTTTATATTTTTCAATTTTTATATTTAATGTTTTTAACGAATAGTATTTTATTTCAATATATCTATGATATAAAAAGTTCATAAAATAATGCCAGCATAGTGAGATTTTGATCGCAATACTGAGCATCAAAGGATCAGGTGAGCCTGCAGAAATACGCAAACTCACCAGAGCGTTTGCCGCTCGCATACACAACGTACTGTGTGGATGTAGATGAAGACTCATTTTAACTTTAATTATTGCATAAAAACCCGTGTCGCACGCTATTAACAACCGTGTATTTACCCGCAAAAACCCATGTATTAATCAGGCAATTTACGTGCTGTTGATGCACGGCTTTTCTACTTTACATATACGCATTCTAGGCCGTCACAAAAATTGACGTAATCAACAGTAGCGTGTATAGAAATGAACGTAATTCATTGGCGTTAGGATGACGTAAGTTTTTGCTCTGGAACAGGCTTTTTCAAAACCTACGAATCCTTCATGCTTTTGCGCGCCATTATAGTAATGCAAAAATGAACTTTCGAAGCGTTTTCCCAAAGTTTTCAAGTGACAATATGACTTTATGCAATAATAACGCTCAAACATAGTCTTCTGATACTCTAACGTCTGTTAGACCCTTCGTGGGTCGTTAAAACGCTCGCCTTTAACTGGTTTTCCTGTAAAGCCTGAAATATCGACATAAGCTTTTTTGTTCAAAGGCGGATCCACGACTCCAGGAGAGGGGATTCAGATAAATTAGGGAGGGGGGGGGTCAATTTGCAGATGATCTCTCATTTTTCTTGAATATCCCTTTAAAAATTAAATAATCTGTTTCGAAGCCCCCTGAACCCCTTCTGGATCCGCCACTGTTTGTTACAGCGCTAGGTAATTCAAACTGCCCAGTGAAGGAGTAAGAAAAACAAAAAAAAAAAGAAAATAAAAACTCAGGGATTCAAACCCTCAGAAAAAACACAGGTTCGAGTATGTTTATATCGCTACGTAACCACTGGACCACTGGTCTGTGACACCCAGCGAAAGCTTTAATGTATTACTTAGTACCAATATCCTCGTTTGTTTACCTGTCTAAATGCGGGATTACCTTTTATTGTCAATACACCTCTCCGATTACAGTTATAATTAGTGACGTCACTGTACTCTATACAAATTTTACCTCTACATCCAGATATTTGGAAGATATTTTAAACATAGCTAATATTTATTTTGATAATGTGGTAAGTCAAATATAGCCTGCGGAGCTTTAACTTAATAAAGCGAATGCCTCTGATACTGAAGCTCGTTTTTCCAATTGCATTTGTTCATTTCTAATGACATTGTTTCTACGAAAAATTTATGATAAACTTGACGATTTTGATTTTGAAATTGGCAATTTCCCTTTTTTAGATGGTGATGTTTCTCCCGTTTCATCCGATTGAGTTTATATTCATCAAATCATCCGATTTGTTAGAGCATCAAGCCATTGTGTTGACTTCAACACTCGCAATATACTGTTAACCACCCAAAAACTTCTAAAAAGGCTATTGGTATTATAAACTTCGCAATACCTTTTCAAATTTACCCCCCCCCCTGTACTAAATTCAATATTGGGTTAAAATCTCTCTTGCGCCAGGGGCTTTTGGAACCAGAATTTTATCGCGACTAACTGTAGAGATTAAAGAAAATTGTTGGCTCTTATAATTTTTCAGCGTAGTTTCTTAAAATAAATTCTCAGTATAAGAAGATTGGTTATTACGTTAATGTATTGCAACAGACTGCATGCTTGTGGGTCAACCCAATTCCAGTTGACAACTTTGAATTCGCTGACAGGTTGGACCTCAGACTCTATGACTGTTCCTACTTAAAGACTTATTGTGGTATTTCCTGATCATACTCACTTACTATTTTTAATGTCATGACTCCTGTGTTTGTGCTACGTGGTTACTGTAAAAAGTTTCCCTGTACTTGCATTTAATGTCGTTATTATTATTATTATTGTCAGGGTTTACACTTGACAATCATGAGCCATTTTCTTTGTTTCATTAAAGCGTGTTAATTTGGTTAGATTGTCTTTATGATTGCAATAGTAAGGATGCCTTCATGCGAGGTTAACATTGTTGTGCTTCAACAACAGCAGAATCTAGGGCGAAGATTTAGTACCAGTAAAATGCATTTAAGCCCCCCCCCCCCTCTGTGGCTTAGGCTACTGTTCGTTCTAAGGCGGTGGTACTGTTGTTGTTGACTCGTTGTTGATTGTTGCTCCCATTGTGGGATTCTATAGTTATTCAATGTTTTGTTGTGCGATACTTTGTGTCCATTCTAGTTTTGCAATCATCTTGGTGGGGAAAGGAGAGCTAGTTGCTTTGCTAAGTTTATCTTCATGGTGTCTCATGATTGTTGTGTTGCTCCTCCTTGCGGTGCCATAGGTTTATCTGCAGTTTGTGATTGAGGTATTTCCTAATCATACTCACTTACTATATTTATCTATAGATGAGAGGGTTAGGGCCTGATGTTGTGTCTGTGGTCTGGCCCACCAGGGTTTAACTGATAGATTTCTTTTACTCCAGAATTCAGTTGTATATACTGTGGAGTCCTTATCTTTGTTTTATCTCCTATTTATATCTCGATTTGTATTTACTAGGAGATGATACATCGATAAGTTAGGGATCATTCATGCGAACCAAACATCTATTTGACTTGATCCACATCAGAGATATGGGTAGGGTTGGTACCATGAAACTAGTTAAGCCATCCAGTAAAACTTTTTACTGACCATTCCAAGACGGTGCTTCTATTTTGGTTTATTTTTTTATGATTCGTGTCTGTCATGCTGTCTTGTCTGTTCGTTGCAGCCTTGTGGTCACCTGCTGGGAAAGGGTAACCTCTAGGTTCTATTGTGTGTGGCGTTTTCTTGTATTTTTGTCACTTTCCCATGTGGTGTCAGGTGTGGTACTTGATTGTATCGATTTGCCTTCTGTTCTTTGCCTTCTTCCATACTTTGAACGTTTCTCTGTGATGATATATTGCATAAGTAAGGCAGCGCCACACGATCTTAACAATAATTTGTTAACAACAGCAGATTCGAATGGTAGAATATTTGGCACATTGTGTATAGGGTAACACATAAATAAATCACTGAACTACTGTCCGTTCTTAGGCGATGAATCTGTATTCATTGTTTGCTGTTGCTCCCATCGTGTATTGGGGATTTAAGTTTGGTCCTTGGTATTTGATGTACTTCGTAGTGTCCTTTTTTGTTTTGCAATCATCTTGGATGGTTGCTTTTCGATACAGTGTGTCTGTGTTCATTTGTAAATTTGGCCACGCCTAGACTCATGGTCCAACTGAGATCAGCTGGTGGTAATATGCGGGGGATGACGGGACATTTCAGCTAAATGATGACGTTTAAGCAGTAAAAGAGTGGACGTTTGACTGTTAAAAATCAACTTTTTCTTCATTATGTACATGTGTTTGACCTTCTGTTAGCCAGTCAATTCTGCTTTGAAAAACATAAAAGGCATAATGCCACCCCTCCTTTAATACTCTTATTATTATTATTTAAGCGGCATGTTGGGGGAGCGTAACTACATGGTCCTTTCGTTTTGCTTGCTAATTATTAGCCAAATTAGATTTGACCAAACATTGAGATCTTAAATTTTAGGTATTTTCTTTAGTAATAAGACATTTTCTGTGTCTCACCACAAGTTGATTTGACTTATTTGAACAATCTGAATGATTCTCCACTGTGCACATGTGGAGGCATCGAGGATGCTTTGCATTTTCTTTAATGTCCTAAAGTATTAATAACCTTCAAATGCTACCTTATGACTAATGTAGTTTTTGCTGTATTACGATTGTCTCCTGTAGAAATACTCTTTCCTGTTGACAAAGTTCTTCATAAGGTATACCATAACCTCTCTCTCTCTCTCTCTCTCTGTGTTGTGTTGGAATTGCAATACTACTTATGAAGTTTATTTAGTATGTACTTTGTTTGCCATCTGATGTGTAGATAATAAGATAATAAGTTTCCACGCTAATCCTTTATATTCATAATGTATATGGCTACGTAGTTACTCTTTTGTAGAAATATTTGAATGAAATAGGTTTATTCAAAAGTATCTTCGCCAAGGACACATCACCACACCGGCGATGGAAATTCAACCCACGACCTTTGGTCACTAGTCCAGCAATTTACCAACTGCGCTTAGGTGCATACCAGGCGACAATTTGTATTTTATGGCATAGTTTCATCTGAAATTTACAATAAGTGAGATGATTATAATTAAGTTTAAGAAAGGTGCATATATTTTGCAACTAATTTGTTTTGCAAGTTTATATTCAAATGTAAGTAACACCAACAACAGAAACCAATCTTTGACTGCTAATTTGCCAAAAGAGGGTTATCAATATCATATACATGATAAAGCATTTCCTAAACTCTACTAAAGATACTCGGAGTTGATCGTTAAATACAATGCTTCCTTGGAAACTTTCTGGAACTATGCGTTTCAGGGCCAGTATTTTTTTAAGATTAAAAAAATCGTTGGAAAACCTTTTTTCGTGATTAATTTAAAAAGGTCTTTGAGCACTATAATAGAGTGATCTATAGCATGGATGTTATGCGACAGTCTGCATGACTGATTATAACCCAATCAATGCTTGTAGCTATGATTTCCTCTTTAATTGCACGTCGGTGCCAGTGCGAGGTGGCCAGGTCTCAGACTCAATGGTGACACACAGGCATAAAACATTCAACGGTGTGTAAGTGTCTAACGTTTGTGTATGACTGGGCCCAGCGTTGCTCAAATGGCGGTTTTCTTTAGCATTGGTAATCTGTGAGTCTATGGCCCTTTCTTGTTTTATCGCAGTATATTAAATGATTGATTGTTGCTATGTGATGAAATATTGCATAAGTTAGGAAGCCTGCACGCGAGCTGAACTGGTTTTGAGTTTTTACAGCAGCAGAATTTAGTGCAAAAATTTGGCCAGTAAAATTAATGTCAGCCCCTAGTGTCTTTGGCTGCTGTCTGTTCTAAGTCTTTGGTTCTGTATTTGGTGTTGTTTGTTGATTGTTATGGTTGCTCCCACTATTTGTGGGTTTTTTGTGCTAGGTCCCTGTTTTGCTATGCTGTACTTTACGCCCTTTCTAGTTTTGCAATAATCTCCCTGGGGAAGAGAGAGCTAGTTGTTTTTATATTTTCTTCCTGTTGTCATATGGTTGTTATTATTCTTTGGCGCCGTGTGTTGGTCTGCTGTGTGTGATCGTGGCATTTCCTAGTCGTACTTGATTACTTTGTGTAAAATAGGCTGGGCATATACTCTTTTTTTTCTGGATTTTTTTACTATTGTGTGATTGCTTGGATATGTGTCTTGTTAGCTGGTCTTTAGTCGTATGGCTCTTATCCAAGATGATTTTTGTTTGTTTGGTAGATATATCATTGTAAAATGCACTAGCCACAGTCACTTTCATCTGGACATGTGTTATTTTGTCATTGCTTGGATATGTCCGGTTATAATTAACTTGCCTCTGCCCGGAGGGGGGCAGGGATCTCTTCTTGATTTCATGTGTCAATCTATGATTGTGGAATTGCTTGGATTATGACTTGTTTTGTGTGTCTTGTTAACTTACCTGTGTTCTTGTGTCTCTTCCACCTAGCATTTCCTGATCATATTCAGATTGTATTCTGGTCATTTGATTATGTGCTTTTGTTTGCTAGTTTACCTGTTTTAAGGATGACTCATTTGGTACAAAAATGTATGATATGTTGGTCCGTGATTTCAATTCAATAGTTTTGTTTTCTGGTTTCTTTGATTACATTGTTTATGTGTGTTACATGTAGGTGTTATGCGTGTTATTTAGTTGTATTCTTATGTCATTTTCATTTGGTATCATGGTTAGTCTGTGACTATGGCCTTTTGGACAATTCATGTTCCTTGTTATGGTTTTCTTGGTACTTTTTAACATGTAAACGCACTATATATGTTTACCCTTTGTAGTCGTGGTACCTGTAGTATGTTCTTTGGTAAACAATGAATACTCAGAACAATTGCCGCAGTATTCTGAAATTATAACCTGTATCAAATTATACAGCTAGGTCATGATATATTGAGGGGTCATATGTTATAATTTCAGAATAAAAATGCATTTCTTTCTCTGTAGATCGTTTTTAGTAGAGTACACTACCCGTTTTGGAGAAGGGGAATCCCCTTCTACCTGTCGCAATTCATTACCATATAAGGAAACGTGTACCCTGATTTAGGGTTAAAAGGGCCATTTTTGGAATGTTTGTAAAAATGGACCTGTGGAAGAAAATGATATCCAAGCGTATACATCATTAATCTAATCCATTTAATATAATTGAGCCAGTGCATTAGATTTCCAACAATGTGGTATGTGCGACTAGCAAAGCCTCATGTCAGCCTGCGCATACGCGCAGTCTGCTCGGAGCTTTGCTAGTCGCTTGAGTATTTTATGATTGTTAAGCTACTGACTGAACACAATTTGGAGTTTCTAAGCTTAAAAGGAGGCTGCAGAGGCTCGTCAGAGTCTACATATGTTAAAATGGCACATTGTTGGAAATTACATGCACTTGCTCATATAATAATCTAACGTTTTACAGTTCAAAATGTTTTAAATGATCTAGAAAAATAGTTATTGATCACTGAAATTGATTTTCTCTTTAGCTGGAACATCTGGCCATGTCCCCGATTGGAGAGGTAAACATTTTTGACACCAATTGGGGATCTCTCTGGCAAAGGTTGCATGTTTTGTCACCAAATGATCTTTTTCTGGATTTTCTTCTTTTCACAAAAGATATCTGTCAGTGTAATGCACCATTAAGTTATAACCATGGCCCCAGCCCCTGAGCAGGGCGGGGAATAGCTGGGCAAATGTGCTTTGTTTTTACTTTTACATTGCCCCCATAGTGCGGGGTAAATGTAGAGGATTTGATATACCTAGGCAAATATGACAGTGCAATGTAATAACAGACTGCGGGGGAGATTTGCCATGGGTTTACCAACTGGCTTTCCTCACAGTATGGGGGATTATAGCAAAGAACTGCAGACAAGGGATTAAAGTCCCTGCTGTTCCCTGGGGCTGGAGGCAATTGTTACAAATGACAAGTGCATAATTCCGTAGCTTGTCAGATATAGGCTTCAATCTCTAACAAACTTTACCAAATAATTCAAACTTAGGAATGCCCTGATAAGCCTCACAGCTTAATGTCAGATCCTACTTCAACTATGGATTTTCATAACACGTCTTGTGATTTATGGAATTAAATATTGTTTAAACCAAAAAGTTCAAACTTTATTGAGTTTGAAGAAAGCAACTATTTTTTGTGAAACAATATTACAATTCACCAAAGATATGATATGGGAAGTATATCTACCAAGTCTATTAAGGTGAGGAACAATATTCCAGAAGATAAATTAACTAGTTTCGACAGATAATATTAAGACAATCAGTACCCAACAACACTTTCTTGTTTGAATGGGTGCATAGCAAAAGAAGGAAAACATGAACAGAATGCAAATGAAATAGTGTAAGCATTAGAGAAATAGATGTGCAGCCATCGTATGTGACAAAAAGTGTTTGCTCCTAAACAGAATACCAGCCCATGTATACAAGAGGTAATACAAATCTTCGATACTGTTCAATCATGGCTGAATAAATAAACCTGATTATAGGATTGAGCATAAGTAAACCAATAAAGGTGTGTGGTTACTCTCAGCCATTTCATCACCTTACATTATGAGCATTACCATTCGTTTGGTCATGATCGAGCTACTACATTATTTCAGAATGCAAGTATTATTCAAGATATCAAGCAAAAGGTATATAGCCATGCTTTATGTGTTTCGCCAGAGCCCATCTTGTTTAATATGTTTAATATGAAGTCAATATCCATTGTTTTCTTTAGCATACAACTTACTATGATATCGGCATTATCAATGTATTCTACCAAGTAGTTGATGAGGGGCGAGCTATCAACCCAAGCATAGGCTCAGTCATACCAATGCATTTACATGGACTTGTGATCTGTATTATCTGAGTAAACATTTCCAAGTGCTTATTTTTAAATGATTCTATCAACTACCGAACGAACAGCAAGATGCTTTTGGTAGACATTTTTTATTGGTGATCCTAATAAAAAGAATTTTCATCCAATGTATGTATTTCTGGTTAGAAAAAATATAGTTTGCAATATTAACTACAAATAATTTGAGTAAGTTCCGGCTTCGATTTGGTTTGCATTGATGTCAATCTGGGTGAATTTCAGACAAAAATATTAAATTGAACTTAAACACCAGACTCTGGACAACACTGAATGAAGTGGATATTAGAGTCCATACAGTAGATGTGTCTAATGAAGTCACATACCATGAAAATTATTTGAAGTCAATATTGCCAACTGTACTTTTCGTTCTTACGTCCTCTTTTTCAAGTAGAAATCACATGTTTTGGCATAACTTTGGTGCTGTAGCGACTATCACTCAACCCACAAAAATATGTTAAGCAGATACATATCTGGATTTATAAGTGACAATAATTCGCGATGACTTATATAAGAAGTAAAATATTGACCAAAATATTACCCTTTTAAACAGCTAGGTACACTATTTTGTGCACTCGTCGACTGCAAATTCCACGCGATGACATCGCCTTTCGAGTACAGAGGTTCTCTAACGTGATATTTAACAAGGTTAAATTAATATATTCAGCCATAATTTAACAACATCGAAGGTTTGTATTATCTCTTGTATCTATTGGCTGGTATTCTGTTTGCAGCCAACACTTTTTGTCTCATAAGATGCCTGCACATTTATTTCTCTAATGCTTACATTATTCTGTTTACATTCTGTCCATGTTTTTCCCACATATGCTATGTATCCATTGCAATAAGAAATTGTTGTTGGGTACTGATGATCTTTGTATAATTGGTCTAAAATAGTTAATGTCACTTTAGGAATATTGTTCTTGCCTGGTGGTACTTGAGTGGTAGTTTTGTATTGGGCCTTTGTTTTCTAATTTGTTTTTAGTTCAGCATTATCTTGACAAGGAAGAAAGCTGGTTGCTTCACTTTAATTATATTGTAGATATCTGTATTCTGTGTCCTTTCCTTAAGGTGCAGTGGGTCAGTCAGGAGTCTGTGATTGTGACATTTCCTAGTCATGGTCACTTATAGAAAGAAGACGTTTGCTGGCAATCTAGACAGCATCACTCCTTTATGTATATATAAAATAAAATGTTGTTCACGTTACATTAAATTTAAGGAAACATAAGTGTTTGTTATCATGTATTCTTTAAAGAGAGTGGCTCTGTTATGCAAATTGATTAAGCCACATCTATATATGCATATATCAAAACTCAGAAGGTGACTTTTAAATTAATTCTAGTTATGAACTTTAATTTCAGCTCATTTTTAACATGGCTTTCATTGTTTGATTAACGAAACTGATAGTCCTTAACATTACTAATCATTTGTCAAAGCAATGCAAACTTTAAAACTAAATGGGTTATTCAAAATGAATTATTGCCGATTAAATTGAGGAAATCATCCATAAGGATGGCTTTTACATGGCAAGGCAGTGATCATATCCAGGAAATCAAGATTTCTTAGGTTGTAATTTACGATACCAAATTTACTTTATAGAATTTCAACAGAGAGAAAATGTTTAAGCCAAATTTAACTAGGACGCATTAAAATTACTTTTTAAAAGATTATTTACGTTAATCAGAATGTTGGTAGGAATGGCAATATCTTAGACTAAAAATAGCAGTCATAAGATCAAACTTAAGTTTAGCAATTAGTAATAATATAGCTGATGTTAAGTTCAATCATAACACAATAGCAGTCATTGTACCCTATTTTAAACAAGCTGTAGCAGGAATCCTGTCAGTTGATTCCTTTTATGTGCGTTAAATAATAGATGAGTTGTAAACACATCAGGGTATAGAGACAAAAAGGCGTACATTAAATTATCTCCTGTACTAATAAGATAATAACTCTATGGACAATAGAGGAGATACAATAGTTAGTATAATTACTAACACAAATAATAGATTTACATGTTATGCTAAGAAAGTATACATAAACTTAAAAAATAGTATGTATGCTTGTTTAATTTGTCTGTCGCCCTTTTTATCAATCGTCTGCATAAGAAATTGTATTTCTTTCAATTTGTAAAAGTATCACGATACATCTCAGATAGTGATAACATTCTCACTATTGCAAATTGCACTATATGTAAGTATGATACAGCATAGCACTTGTTGAGTATACTATCTGTAAGTATTCTTTGAAAGTAACAGAAGTATTGATTTTGTTTCTATTACATGAACTATCAATATACCATAAATATAGCATCGTTTAACAAGGTGGTACATGTTTTATTGGTGTTAATTAGTTAGTTTTAAGGACTGAATGACGGTTGTTATGCTTACTTATTGTGAGTGTTAAAAAATAAGTAGTGTCCTGTTGAATAAAACAAACATTAAAGCAGATTCTATCATGTATGCTGATTAGCTATAAAGCTAAAAAGCAAACGTCTGAAAACATTCTGGAATATATGATCAATCAAGTCCTATTCTAGAAAGATTGTTTGCTCAAGGTCCTGATTATCGAAGTCTAATCATTTAGCAATGTTTACAATACTTACAATGCAGGGGAGCTTTTCAATCTTATTACCAGATATGTGTTGGTTTCTAAAGTATTAAAATGGTAATTTAGAATAAATGTTGTCCTGTTTCATTGCTTTACAAACGTGTAGAACCAGGCAACATAATGATTTAAGTAATGATCTTTATAATTTTGTTATATACGTTACCATCATAAATAATACTCTTTTTCCAAATTGGACACGCTGTAGATACTAAAATATCATAACCCCAGGGATAGCTAAGGCGGGTGCTAAATCAGAGACAGAAATCATCACGATTTCCACAAACTTCAGTTTTGTTTCATATGACACCGACGAAGGAATCTTTTCTTTAATGTTTCACTACTTGATTTGGACTTCTGCTTGGATTATTTTACATTTTTCAGAGTTTTAAGGTATATTTTGTGTGCCTAATTGTTTTAAATAAAGCTGCTGTAACGAATAAATGTTTATAAATACATATATTTGATGGCTTTTACAATGTGTGATGGATCTGACTATGTTACTGCGTGCTTTTTATTTATTCATTGAGCTGTTGACGGTGAAAGAAAATGTTTTGTATATGTCATTTTATCCCATTTAATGTATAAAAAGAAGCAATAACATGGTAGTGGCACAGATTTTAAAGAATCATTTAATCTTTTTGAAACAATTTAGTTATGAATAATAAATAGGTATCATTTATCTATTTACATGATACCTAAAACATATACTTAATGACATTTATGTGCTTTATTTTCAAGTTTTTCACTAAACCAAATATGATTCTGTTGATGTTGCATCTCATTTACATTAAATGTTTAAAAATATAATATTTCCAATCTAATTTTGAGCACTAAGATGGTAGTCAATTTCATTTTCACCTACTAGCTGTTTGAACGCATATACACATAACATTGCACAAAAATATTGTTTTAAAAGAAAGTAACGTAGATAACAGAACTTCCATGTGCCTCAACTAATATTATTATTCTGCTATTAAGCTGCATCTTATTAAAAATATCAATCATAACGTTATGTAAGAAAACGATGCAAATGATAATAACACTATACTAGGAGTTTCCTTATTATCTAATGGTAACGTATTAGAATTGGCTGTTGCATGGTAATGCACATGTTCATCAAAAGCTAGCAGACATTTTATAATATATAAAGTAGCTAGGAAAATCTTAATTTACAAAAATCTCCCTCCACAAGTCTTTTGGCAGCCCATGGTAACGTATATAACAATTACGTAAGCGTAAGTCATTTAAACTTATTGTCAGTTTGGTGCTTTTAATTAAGCTACTGTAAAGCAATATGCAGATTCTAGGAAATGTGACCTATCTGGTCTAAATAACTTTTCTTTTCAGAAATGTAGCGAATATCCAACTACATGAAGCCTGAATGAGGGTAGCTATGGTTACCCCATTAATAAACATCTTTTGCAAGACTAAAATTTGTGCAATATCTGTTTTCAAACTTTTGAAACACCATACTGAGGACATAGTCTAAAATTCTGCTACTTTCCGGCCACTTTTTTTTCAATTTTGGAATCTCTGGCTCCCCTACTATATGATTTGTTTGTTTATTTGTTTGTTTTGTTGCTTTACGCCCCAAGCTATGTTCATGGCGGGACGGTTAGTTAACCTAACCACTCTTTTCCTCGACAAGCTTAAACAAGCAGTTAACCAGTACTTCGTGCACATACTTTCGCTTGAAACTGACAAAAACATTCTTGAATGATTCAGCGGAAGGGAGGAGTATGGCAGTAGAAATTATTTCATGATCAATCTCCACGAGAGTATGGGACTGGGCCGGGATCGAACTCGCAACCCCTAGATCTGCAGTCAGACTCGCATCTGTTGCCAGACTCGTTCCTGACTGCGCTACGGGGCCCAGTATATGTTAATAAATTGCGACAGGTAGAATGGGATTCCCCATCCCCCAAATGGGGGAGTTTATCCTACTGGTTTTGTGAAGAAGAAAAAACACGCACACAATTTACTGAAAATATTTTTTATCTTCTGAGAACATACGAAGTCAACCAAGCTACTGATACTAGTGACATTTTAACGATCGGATGTAACCAGTATGTTTTGAATGCGAGGACAGATCAGAAATTTTTAGCACCACCTAAAAAAGTTAGAAAATATGTTGGTTTTATTTAAAAAAAACGAGTTAAATGCAATGTCTTATAAAACTTACTTGTACAAGCAGGCGATACAATTGTAGTAGTGCATGGCAACGATCATATGTTATTAACCCATATTAGCCTAGCGTCCTTTCTATGGGACGTAGGCAAACATTGAAGACCGAGATCAGACGCCGCAGAATGCGGCATCTGATCAGGGTCTCCACTGTTTGCTTACAGAATATTCTATTTAAATTTGAATACAAATGAAAAGTACAACCCAAAAACTCTTAAAATGGAAATGGACTGGTCTAATTTATAAGAGTGTGTCATTCCATTAAGCTTAAATTGGTTAAAAAGACACAAATGAAACAGGCCTCGTCACAAGAAAACCTGTTTTATTGCATGCGAAAAACAAAGGCGCTTATGAGCATGTGCAATCTAGGCAGTGTTTTTGTTATTCGCTTTCTTAAAAGTATTATAGCAAACAAAAAAGTATTATAACAAACCTCAATACATGCAAACTTTCAACATTAGTAAGCTAGACTCAAAATAAAGCGCAATGCTTGGCTGCTTGTGGACACGTGTCTGAAAGCAGCCAATCAGTGCACTTTATTTTGAGTCTGAGAATGAACTCAAGTTTTAATACCTCGAGGCCTAGTAGCTTAACAGGATAGGCTGAACTTTACTGTGGCGCTAACCACTTAAACATGGGCCCAAGGTTTTTTTTTGTCCTGTCTAGTTTTGCAATCCTCTCACTGAGGAAGATGTTGCTTGTTGCTTAACTTCAATACTAGTCTTGCTTGTATGCGTGCGTGTCTTTGTCTCTTCGTCGCGTAGTGGGTTTGTCTGTGATATGTGATTTCCTGGCCTTTCCTGTTCAGACTCATTTTAGCAATGGCGCCAGATATATCACACAATCTCAAGGCAGATAAGATGACTAATCAAAATTTACATCATCATTCAGATGAAATAATACTAGAGGAATGTTAAGTTGATTGTATGCCTGAAATGAAGGCACCCCTTCTGATGCCCCAAAAGTACTTTTTATACCAATTCTAAGTTGATATGTTCACATCTGTGTATTGTGAGGTTCATAACCATGTATTATGATTATGAACATGTGACAAATGAGTTGAATTGGAATGTAACCTGGAACATCGTGAATAAGTAGCAGTTCGCTTGATTCTGAATATAACAAAGAGTGCTTTTAACTCCCGCCGAAAGTATGCCCCTGTGACACTATATAAGAAGAAATTAATGCAATAGTTCATGTAAAATATAGTTCGTGTAATACTTAGAACGGCGTTCCAGTAGTCTACATCTTCCAGTTCTCCTTGAGTAATCAAAAATCTGGAATGTAAAAAGTTGCGAAACCAGACAACGAAAAAAGGCAAGTTGAAGGTCACGAAAAAGAATGAGATTGCGAGCAGGATAATTGTGAATTCTAACCGAATTGTGCTCTCTTCTGTGACCAACTGATTCTCCTTGTAGCCTCGATTTCGTATGAAGAGCTTCTTAATGATTAAAAAGTTTAGTACGGATATGATAAGAAATGGAATGAGAGTTATCATGACTGCAAAAATAGTGTCAAGTATGAATGAAGGGTATCTGAATTCTGGCCTGCTGGAACACGCAGTTCTGTTTCTTATTGTATGACTTCCGCTCAGGATGGGTTTATATAAAACTAGGAGGCTACAAACGATGAGCAACGAAATAACGATACGAAATGTTCCTCTTGGAGATGGGTCTCTCCTTCTGAATGGGTGACACACGCCTATGTACCTCTCTATGGTGAATGATACGATGAGCCAGGCACTCATCAGGCGAGATATGTATGACAGATACAACAAAATGTGACACAGTCCGTTCGTTTCTAAAATATCAATCTTTGATTCAGGTGATATATGCACTAATCCTCTTCGCAGCCACTCAATGAATACATAGAATAGCAAAGTAGAAATATCTGCCGTGGATAGGGAGGCTAAATAAACGCTAGCTGACATCTTTCTCATGTTCTTAGACAGAAAAACACTCAATGACAGAATGTTTCCACATATCCCAATTATGAGAATTAACGGAGTAAAGTAAGCATAGAAATCGTTTCCAATCTGAGCAATCGGTGTCTTGGTAACAGTTTCACCAGCCAATATATTCGAGATATTGAAGCTTAGCATTGAGCAATTTCCTGTGCAGTTCTGGATGAAGTAAGGCGGTGCCTCGCCCATGGTTATATCTGAAAAAAAGATAAATACATATTGAGCCACGATCTGTTTTAAGGCATTATACAAACATGTCAAATTTCTTAATTTTTGGTGTTTTTCAAATGACTTTTACATAAAAATCCTAAATATCATTAAGGCGGGTTTTCACAGATCGTGGCTCAATATAATATGCTCGACAGAGTTTATTCTTGTTACAGTCATCAATGTGTTTTACAGAGGGCCATACGTAATTGTGTTCATGCTGTGCCTTACGGTGCTTTGGGGTTGGTCTGTGATCAGTGATTGTTGCATTTTCTGTTGATATTAATATTTTCTAAAATCATATTTCAGTGGCGTACCTACGTGTGTACGTACAACTTGACGCTGCAAGTATGGGGTTTTCGGTTACAGCAAAACCTGTCTTAAGCGGCCACTCAAAATAGAAAAAAGCGATCTGAATGACAAATGGTAGCCTAATGAAGGTTGAAAGTATTGCAGAATGCTGGAGCATTCTAAAATACTTTTGACCTGCATTAAGCGATAATCGGTCTTGAAAACCACGTTTTGGTATTCTTTTTGAGTGGCCGCTTAAGACAGGTTTTACAGTACTTAATTTGATTTTTGGAACTAATAGTGTTTAGCTGCGCGTATTGGGGGTTCCTTATAGCCCTTTGAATTGCTCTAAAACCATTTCTGCCACAGGGCTTCACCCCTGTCCCCATACAGGGGAGAGTATCCCCCCAGAAGGCGTACCCTATAATATGCCTCAGTAACGTGCCTTTATTCTGTATGCGATAACACATATTAAAAAGGAAGTTATCTATTTTGGTACCAAACGTGTAAAAATTTGCTGTCTTCGCAAGAACAATTCATTGCGTTTTCTTAGACTAACTACACACTGGTCAATGTATACGTCGATTTGGTGGTATTTACGCGTATTGCCGGTACTTCATAGACCGGAAGTAGTCGATATTGGTGTTGATACTATATAAAAAACATGCCATATGCCTAAAGGACTATAGAATTGTATCATTTTTGAGTTTTCAGTATGTACATGGCGATTTATGTAAGCATTGAGGAATAGATTCGAGTACCGATCATTCAGATCGGTACTCGAATCTATTCCTAAATGCTTACATAAATCGCCATATGCATGCCGAATACTTAAAAATGATCTAATTTTATAGTCCTTTAGGAATATGGCATGTTTTTCTATATAGTATTAACACCAATATCGGCCACTTCCGGTCTATGAAGTACCGGCAATACGCGTAAGTACCACCAAATCGACGTATACATTTACCAGTGTGAACTTTTGCATTATAATTCTTGGGTGTCAGGGGTTGGGCTATGATGTTTGAGTGTGAACTTTCTTGTTCATAGTTCATTGTTTGTATTTTGTTTTCTTTGGCATAAAATAACCTTTAACATAAACATGTTTGTCCCCAGTGACTCCATGTTTGCGTTACATTAAACGTAAGCACTAAAACCAATCAATTTTAATATATTTATCAGTATCGCACGTTCGGCCTCGTGTCGCATTATTCATGCAATTAACAGGAATTTGATTAGTTTGTCGCAGAGCTATCTGACTGAATAACATCTCAATAATTGACTGAAAATGCACTTAGATAGCGGCTGATTGTTCCTATATGGGCCTCGATGCGTAAAAACCTGAGTTCAGGGTTTATGACCAGGTTAGGCTCAAACCAGCTTGCTCAGCAACACAGACTAGCCAGAATATTGATGTTTTACATGTACCTAGTAGAGTAATAATACTTTTCAGAAAAAAGAATAATAAACGCGCTGATCAGACTGCGTGGATGCGCAGTCTGGTCAGCGCATTTGTTTTTTGCATGCAACAAAATGAGATTTTCTCGCAATAAGGCCAATACAGCGAGGGACAAAATAATTCAAAATGTCTTTCTGCATGACATTAACCTCGATCTACGTACGATGGGTGATCAGAAAGTTCGCGGAAAAGTGCTATTAAATCGCATTGCTTTTATCGGTTGCAATGAAAATTCATAGATATAAACTACCATTCATGGCAAGATGACTGAAATTGAAATTATCAGACATATGAGCACGAGGCGCCGCTGTGACGTAACTTCCCTGGAACTGGCCCATATGTACCCCTGGGTTGCTTCTCGGGGCTAAATTCGTAGTTGTGTTTGAATTGATTGGTATTTTAAACGGAAAGTAATGTTCCCTCATTCTTTGAACATAATATGAGGTTTTTTTTATGTTATTCCGCTATGTTTGCAAATTAATAGGTTTCAGTCCGAAGGGCATGTTTGCAAGTTAATGGGTTTCAGTCCGAAGGGCAGGCCTAAAATGCGTCATTTTTTCGAGTTTTTGTAAGTTTTAAATAAAAAAAAGTATTTTCTTGTCAGTGTTCATCAAAATAAGTATAATATTGGATTTAACTTTCAATATAATATCTACTGTCCTGAAAGAGGGTGTTTTTCAAAGTGTGTAAATAGCTTATTTTAAAGAATTGGCATGCCAAAACAGGCACTGGGTTCAGAGAAGTTGAATGTTTTGCCTTATGACAGTACTGTTATTAATTTTTTTTGAACACTATCTGCTATATATAAATCTTTGAAAGTTTGCACAGAAGTGGAGTAAACATGTCGTTAAATACGCACGGAACGTCATATGCGCTACCAAGGCATACTATTAATTTAAACTTTTACAAAATGTTGAAGTTAAATTGGTTGCGCAGAAAAACATGCAAAATGCAACGCAAAATGGGCCGGTTCGCGCTATATAGCGTTGCCTTGATGACAGCTGTAATGCGTGTAGACGACTAACATCAAACATCTGTGAGTCATGAGCCCTTTTCTTTGTTTCATCATGGAGTGTTAATTTGATTAGAGTGTTTTCCATGTTGATACATTGCATTAGTTAGATGGCCTCCATGCGAGCTGAACATTTCTTGTGCTTTAACAACAGCAAAATCTAGGGCGAAGATTTGGTACCAGTAAAATGCATTTAAGCCCCCCCCCCCCCCCCCCCCCCCGGTGGCTTAGGCTGCTGTCCGTTCTAAGGCGGTGGTTCTGTTGTTGTTGACTTTTTGTTTATTGTTACTCCCATTGTGGGAGTCTGTAATTGTTCTGTGTTTTGTTGTGCGTTACTTCATGTCCATTCTAGTATTGTAATCATCTTGATGGGGAAGAAAGAGCTGATTGCTTTGCTTAATTTGTCTTCGTGGTGTCTCGTGATGGTTGAGCGGCTCTTCATCGCGGTGCCACGGGGTTGTCTGCAGTTTGTGATTGTGGTATTTCCTGATCATACTCACTTACTATTATTTATATTGTAACCGATCAAATGCATATATATGGCAGTATTATTTGCTGTAATTCAAGCTCTATTGACTAACCGATGTAGAAATGGCAACTATTTTCCGCGAACTTTCTGATCACCCCTCGTACATGGGATAACGCACAGTTATTTTCAAAAGAAATGATGCTAATTCGCTGGAGGACCCGGAAATTCCATATTTGGACAGTATGCTGCGTGTGCGTCACGGAAGTAAACACGTGACTTGTCTTTGGTAGTCAGGGCCCCTTTCAAAAACCGCTATTACTATGGTAGTTTTTTGTATCTTCAGCAATTCTTTTCTCCGGATGCCCCGCCCCATCCTCGCAATTTAGCAAGACCCCATCTAGTACCATATGTGGGCAAGCTCATGCGATTTTGGTACTTTTAGAATATGCGCAAATGTCTCAGTTAAACGCACAAACTGACTAATTGAGCGAGACTAGGATTCGTCTATATAGCGCAGTGGCTCCGTGTGGAGCGCTTGACTCGAGACCGAGGGGACGCGGGTTTGAGCCTCATCAGCGTCACTGCGTTGTGTCCTTGAGCAAGACACTTTAATCCTAGCTTAGTACTGGTTCAACCAAGGAAGACCCGTCCCTACATAACTGAAAGATTGTTGATGGGCGAGCAGCAAATGCGCTTCTCGACTGAGCCTTCGTGGATCCACAATGCGATAAATACCAAAGTCCCATGTGTTGGCTCATACATTTGTATACGGACGGAATTTGAATCGGCAACACTGTTTTAAGGTTTTCTTTTGTTTTCATACATTATCTATATTTGATATGATATCAAATATAGATAATATTAAAAAATGTACTCATATCTAAGTATCATTTCAGAAGGTTTTTTCCAGTGTGTGTCGCTCAGCAGACGTACATGTACATGCACGAAGGCGCTTTGCAATTAATGCCTTGCCCACTTTACTGGTTTTGTTCGAAATCAACTCTTTCGAAAATTATTTCATGAATACCATCAGAGTGTCAAGGTCAGGCCTGACGTTTGTTTACAAATGTTACCAGCTGACGACACCAGTAGGTAGAGAGTTAGTGATTCTTGCATTGTTTTACACGATTATTAGATGCAAAGTATTGATTCGTGCATGATAGCCCAAACAGTAGCTGGTCGTTTTTGTTGTCAAATCATAAAACTCGATTCAGAGACTAGATTCTATTTTCCGAAAGTGTTACATGCTTGTTAACAGGGGTAACAACCTACGTCATAGCATGGACGTCGGAACCATTTAGATTGCCGCCATCTTTGAATTACAAGGTAAGTTTTTTTCCGCTCATAAAATAAAACGAATAGAGGTAAGTGTCTGACAAAACTAGATAGTTCTGGCAGTGCCTGGCAATACACTTGAGCAGAATTTATAATGAGCCAGCCCCGAAATGCTGCTGCCTTTTGAGATCACCTCTCCTTAGTTAAACAGGTGTACGATTTAGCAAATACAATGTCGCGATGAGAATCCCTGTGTTGAGGCAATTAAAGCTGTAACATAATTGCTAGGCAAAATTCTCTCAACAGTCGCTGTCACCACTTAAAGTACAACACCTTGCTTGAAGCAGTTTTTTTTACCTTTTTGTATAAAAATGGCAGTTATTCAAAGGCCATCTTACGATGCAGCTCCCTTGCATTTGTTGTTCGCATACAACACTTTCATGTTTGTTTGTTTTTCGCGTTGAGACCCAATTATAATTTAGTTAAGAAAACTAACATCAGGGTCACTCTAACCTACAAATGTATGTGTATAAAACCAACTCAACTGAGCATGATGTAGCTCACAAATGTTAAAATGCCAAACATTGCTGGTATTTTAACATTTTAGTAGGATAAATATAAATCCGCGTGTTTCAGAGAAAGAAAAACTATTTTCACTATTTTAATTATTATGTGCAGATAACATTCCATTCTAACCTATGCTGTTGGTGTTTGTTCAACGGTTGCTCGCATGTTTTGGGGTTTTTGTGTTGGGTCCTTATTTTGTGATGTTGCTCTTCGTTCCCTTTCTATTTAAGCAATCATCTTGCTGAAAAAGAGAGAGCTGGTTGTTTTACTTTAATTATGGCATAAAAAGCCGTGTCGCACGCTATTAACAACCATGTTTTAATCGACAAAAACCCATGTATTAATCAGGCAATTCACGTGCTGTTGATGCACGGCTTTTGTACTTTACATATACGCATTCAACGCTGTCACAAAAATTGACGTCAGTAACAGTAACGTACATAGAAACGAACGTAATTTGATGACGTTAGAATTACGTAAGCCTTTGCTCTGGAACAGGCGTTATCAAAAAATACGAATCGTTCATGCTTTTGCGCGCCATTATACCTGTAGTAATAGAAAAATGAACTTTTCGAAGCGTTTTTCCAACGTTTCCAAGGCGACAACACGACTTTATGTAATACTAACGATCAAATAAAAAATGTGTTTTTGATACACTAACATCTGCTAGATACACCGGGGGTCGTTAAAACCCTCGTCTTTCAAGCTAGGTTTTCAACACCATCTTCCGTGTCCAGCAGATGTTAATGCATAGAAAAACATATTGCATCCCTATATTGTGTTTAGGTTGTCAATGTTCTGTCTCTTGGGTTTGTACATGTATGTAGTCTGTGATTGTGGTATTTTCTGGTCATACATATTTTCAGGATGAATGTTTCACTGATTGGTCCATTTAAGGAACTTAGTCTTAATAATATGTGAGCTCGTGCTGCAATATTAGACACGCGATTGTCTATTCTTCTCCATTTGTTAGTTTTTATTGCTCATCAATCACGATAACGAAATTATCACCAATATATTTTCGGTACATTCCGCAAAGAAGCACGACTGAACGTGTAAAGATGCGTGATTATCTAAAAACGGAACCAGCATGGTTTTCGAATTGACTAGCGGGATCGCGAAGTTTGCCGAAGACAACGGAAAATGACATATTGACGGAATGTCCAGCTTTAATGGTTTCTATCAGTATCTCTTAGAAGTGACATATAAATGGAAATACATTTCCCTTGGCGTGCATTACTTCTCACTTTGCGAGACGCGACACCTTGAACGCAGCACTAGATGGACATATTTCAAAAGTAAACAGCACGCCATATGTCTGACAGAAATACGATTTAAAGGGAGTCAGTCAGAGCATGTAATGTACACATTATTGTGCATCCACACCCAAACCGAAGAGAGGGGAGCATATTGTCTTTGGTGCGGACCACGTCGGCGTGCGAGTCCATGGCGTCCGCATCCACGTTCACGTAGCTTCTTTCCCATATTCAATCTTGGATTTTGACCAAAGTTGCATGGTTACATTGTTGGGAGGGGGAAAGAGTTAATTAGATTTAGTAGACCATCATCGTATTTGCAAGGTCACAAAAGCATGTCAAATGTCAAATTTTGATCAAAATGTCTTGAACGGAATGATTGATTTGGCAAACTACCAGATTCTGAACGAGGCTACTGTGATCATTCCTCGTTCTAAGATATCAATTTTCGTGTTTGTTTTTATCTAACGTGACTTTGACAATAGCAGATAATTCCCAGCGCAGTAATATCAATTTATAATTGTCTCAGAGTTTAGAAAAAATAATCACTTTGTCACGATTGTATTCCCTTGATAAGATAATCCGGCAACAGGAAACCCGATTTAGCGAGCACTGCAAAGTGAATAAAGCGTAAAAAGTGGCTGAGATTTTTGATCCCATATTATCTGAGTTACATAATTAAATTACTCAGGAAGACATATGCACACAAAATAATCCTGGTAAAAATGTCCGCCTACCCAAAGAGAAGCAGTCTGATAGGAGCAGACGAAAATAACCGACAAGTTACAACGGCATTGGGACAGTGAAATAACGGGCACAATGACTTTAACAGATTCATTTGAGAAGTGTATGCAACTAATGGCCATTCATACTCCTCGTGGGGAAAAATGAAACATGGAACTAACCTTGTGTAATCTTCCAGAAACCGGAATTCTCGGAAATGACCAACTGTATCCACGTCTACATCTATTTTAATCTCTATTACATCTGGAAATAGAGAAAAGTGAGTCAGTATATCTTCTAATTATTGGTAAATCAGAATCACAGAAAGGTTCTCCCACTCTCAGTTGGAAATAAAATTAGCTATTATAGAAGAATCGCAGAAAAATTAAGGGGATGTCCCTACAAAGTTACTCATATCAGAGCTGCTAGCCTCCCTGAATCACCAAACTTGGTTCTGAATTGATGCTTAGACACATTCCTTTTATCAATTGGTTCAACGTGATAGTAATCTCATTTTGATATTCGTGATTATTAAAGAGAACATTAGATATCAAAGAAAAAATCGCAGAACAAATAAAGAGGTATACTTACAAAATAGCTACTATTTCAGCTGCTAATTGTCATAGAGAAGCAAACATGGTACACAAATAATACTAAAGCATTAATCATATGTTTTTATTAGCAGTATTTGAATTGCAAAATCACCAATATAAATAAGAAATATTCGAAATTAAGAGAAAAATGTTGAATCTTTTATAGCGGTTTACACACAAAATAACCCATACCTCAGCTGCTGTAATTCTTAGACTTCTAAAATGCTTAAACAAAATGAGCACGCTCTGCCAGCCAAGATGGCCACCGGAGCTCTAGATAAGAAATATTTTAAACAATAACTCCTCCTGAGCTACTGGTTCAAATTGGAAAAAAATTTCATACAATATAAAATGACATTCCTCGTAAGGCCTTCTACCAAAACTACCCAACCATTTCTGCTCTACTGAGCAAAATAGTCACCAGAGCTAAAAATAGAACTCCTTACACAACATCTGATCCATTGATCCAGATTCAGAATAATTAAAAAATGTTTCTGATTGATCTATGTTCCATTGTTCTTGTTTTTTTTTTGTTTTTTTTTTTGGGGGGGGGAGGGGGGGGGGGTTCTCTTACTTCTTATGAAAACCGTAAAATGTTAATTTACATAATTTAACCACTAGAGCAATTAGCAACTGAATATAATATATACCCCTTTTTCCTGAAATGTCTCTAATTTCTCAGGTTTTAATAAATGTTCATGAATATACAAATGAGATAAGTTGCATACCCGACAGTCCAGAAAAAATCTATGACTAAGACTTAGTTTGATACCAAGTTCAGTATTCTTGGATGAGTTACTGCTGAGATGTGAGTATACTAAAAGTATTGGCAAATCGAATTGAGAAAAGAAAGAACCACGCCATATTGTTTAATTCTGGAACCTCTAAAATTAGTATAGCCTAAAATAGAGTTAGCCATTGTCTGGACGATGGTGGTACCCTTCTGGCACCATATGGCAAATTGGAGCTTGGTGGATGCTACCATCTTTCGTCAAAACAAAACTTCATGTTGCCCTTGTATGACCTACATGTCATACGTATGCGATCCCTTTTATCCGTATTAAGTTATGCTTTATATTCGGTGACCATCTGATTTGGTAAGCGTATATTGGACAAACCCATGGTCAAATTCCTTAAGTCATATAAGACTATTGTCCTTTTTATGGGACATATGCAAACAGTGGTAACCCAGATCAGACGCGGAAGCAACATACATGTACTACGGATAAATGTATATTTATTGCTTAGTATGTAACTTCTGTATTTCGGAGTTGTTATTTTGTCGTGGCGCTAAATTCAGATTACAGCCAAATAGAATTGTTTTACAGTAGAGAGATAATAGCTGCATGCATTGAGTATTGCATAGATAATTTTGACAAGACAGAGGCAGCGCAACTATCATTAAAACTGGAAATGGTTATTTGACGAAGATTAAAAATAAGGCTGGGAGGAAATAACGTCTCACTGACCGAGAAAGCCAATGTCAAATTTTGCCGTAGAGCAATCACCAGCCACACACAGTATAGCATAGAAATAAACATAGAATAAGGTAGCCCATCTATGCCGATAGAACCATCTGTCATTTATAGTTTGCCGTGTTAAACAGTAAAACCTGTGTAAATGACCACTGAAAATTGACAAAACAAAGATCTTAATAACAATTGGTAGCTTAATTAATGAAGGTCGAAAGTAATGCAGAATGCTCCAAGATGCTCCCCTTGGAGAATTTGGCAATACTTTTGACCTGCATTAAGCAATAATCGGTCTTGAAAACAATTTTTGGTCTTTTTGAGAGTGACCGTTTTACACAGGTTTTACTGTACTTTTCAAAAGAGCGAAGACCCCCAGATGAGAAGCCACATAATGCGATATTCCATCAGGGTCTACACTGTTTGTTGAGGTAAAATTATCATCAGACAAAAATACATTCTTTTCGAAATTATAACCTGGCACCCCTAGATATGTTCAGTGGATTATCCCAAGTTTATTGTATCAAACCAGAGGCAATAATCCATTAGTATACAAAGAGTTAACGTTACGGTGGTGTGGGTTTACATTTCCTATACGTGTTGTGTCACAGTGCCTATCGAAGAGTGTGCTGAAGACAATTCCTTGAACTTCGCATGGTTTGGCACAAACAGCTACGTTGGAATCCCAGGACAAAACATCCCATGTCATTTTTTGACACCCATTGACAAAACATCCCACAAAAACTTGCAACCCCTGGACCAAACATCTCATGCTGTTTTTGTCACCCCAGACAAAATGTCCCATGCCATTTCTACCACGGCGGACAAAACATCCCATGCCATTTCTGCCGCCCTGGACAAAACCACGGGTGGGCATCAGCAGAACTACCGCGAAATCGCGTTAACGTTAATTTGTTCCTTCGTCACATCCGGGACCTTTCGCGGTAGTGGCATCGTCCGCAATGCTATTCCATGTAGATATGATTTACCTTTCCAAACAGGCCAAATGCGATGTTGAAAAAAGCTTTGCTTTGAGATGAGAAATGTAACCAAATCGAACACAGAACGTGATTTCTTCAGTTTTATGTCAAAACGAAGAAAGTATGCAGATGTTTTGCCAGTTTTAGCTCAGAACAAGAGCCTTTTACACATGGCATGTACATGACAGCCCTTGTTCGTCCATCGGAATAGGAATAAATGCAAAAGTTTTCAGGCGCAGGATCGCCTTCGTAATCGCGGTAGTTGTAACGTCACGCTCTAGTCCATCGAGTATACCATATCAGTACATGCAGTGGATGCAGGCGCGTAGAGAAATATGTGTAATATTGTTGTATCCACTGAAACACCCCCAAACTTCCACGAATCCATCATTAACTTTTCATCGTTTTAACTTGGAACATTTTAAAGATGGTACATGACTAATTTATGTTTGATTCAAATATGTGGTCAATAGAAAAACAACGTCAAAACATTTTGGAGATGTTCAGCCAGAAAATGCTAGGGCAGAGTGAAAACAGAGGGCACAGCGAGTTAAAATAATAGCAGAAAACTGTAACCCTGCAAATGAAGCAAAATTGGAAGTTGAAAAGCTTAAGATAATGTTAAAATCTAAATCAACGGAATCAACAGCCCAAATTCAAAAAATTAACATAATGAATTGTTACAAGGACTACGCACATTGGAAACTGAAAATAAGCGCAAAGAGGTACTAATCAGTAACTTTCCAACTTTGCCCAGTATGAAAACATCTCTCTATAGGGCCAGACAGGATCGTCTGCCCCAAATGCCTAGTGCCAGGGATGGTATTTCTATTGAAGGAGACTGGGATGCTGCTTCAAAGGGGCGCTTTTTTCTTTCAAGTGATAGCAATGAAATTAAGAAAAAATTAAGAAAATTGCTGCATTGACCTAAATCACAATTATATCCATGGCAGAACATACCTATTTCCAAATATCTAAAAAGTATATCAGTTCTTCATCATTAATTTATTTTTACCAAAGGAGTAGACATTTTGGGAATAGACATTGCGGCATAGTAGATATAATGGGAATAGGCATTTTGGCACAGTAGACATTATGGGAATAGACATTTTGGGAATAGACCTTCTAGCATGAAATGGGGTACCATTTCATGTTTAGCTCTGCACCTGCCATTATGAGGCCACTTGCGGACATAAGGGGTCACTTGACCAGAGCATGTACAGGGGCTGTCTCGAAGTCTGTTTTGCCTGTCAAAACCTGTGAGCAAACTTAGTAAACCTTTCCGAACAAGACACATACGTATCTGATAAGATTATTTAATACTGCCTCAAAATGTATCAAGATGCCAAACACTGTGGCTTTTGAGTCATGCACTCATCCAATCCTGTACAAACGACGTAGGTCCATGAGGTGTCTATTTTTTCTAACGGAATTATTGCTTTCTTTCTGTAATCCATTAATCGCCTGACACAGCAAAATATGTGTTTGGGATGCAAAAATGTACTGAAATGCAAATGAATAAAAACATGAATTCAAACTGAACACTTATGGTTTTAATTTAAAGTGATCATATGTCATATTTATAAAGAAAATAATCATTAAAGTATATAATTTTATAGTTTTGTTATATTCTTTTTACCACAATGGTATCAAAAATGGCCTTTTGCAAAGGCGTGAATATCATGGGAAGGGATTCAAAAAGAAATACATATGATATGTACAATAGAGCCCTCAAGAATATTTTAAAACAATTGTGTCAACTTGTAATACTCTAGACTGAATATCCCCCTATAAAGGGGGATATTCAGTCTAGAGTATTACAAGTTGTGGCAAGTATATTACAAGTACCTGTGGCCCCGTCTCCATATGACCTTAGCTGTTGATGGGCCGTTTAACATAAAATCACTCACTCACACCCTGTTAAATGTATTGTACTTATAAAAAAAATAGGACAGCATGTTAGTCAGCTTATAGTATCGGGACACTATCTGCGCACTTACAAAAAATGACGTTTCATAATCTTAATGTGATTTAAAGGATACTGACGCCGTTCACTGAATGTTTACTGACAATCATGTAGTATGTACATTAACATTCTAAGACTCCCCGAGCGACATAAGAACCAGTTAATATAAACATTTGGGGAACAAATATAAGACATGCCCTTTCTATCTAAATCCCATTTGAAGTTGGTTCGAGTGTTGTTCTATGTGTAAGGCGATGTCCTGATAAGGCGCGGAGTGTGATTTTGCAATAATTTTCATGACTATGAATGGACATACCTATAGATTATTCAAAGCATATTTAATGATGGTCAAATCAAATGCAAAGTGTGAGGGGGGTATAAATACAGCTTAAAAGAACTACTTAAAAATTGTATTTTGATAATATATATCAAAGTAAGGTTGTGTATTAATTCCATCAAGAAATGTAATATATAGATTTATCTAACATAAAATGATTATATCTGTTGGATGAGTATGCCTGCACATTATATTTAAGCATGCATAATATATTTAACACTTCCGGTTTAAAATAGACAAATGGCCGGAGATGCTTCAATGATTTTCGTATAAAAGTACATTCCCTACCTTAACCCAGCTTCCCACTCACATATATTGTATAAATTCATTTTTTGATGTTTACATTTTAAAAGGATTTGCTGCATATGGGCTTTTGGTACTTATCGAACAATGCGGCGAAAAATCACCATGTAAACATGTATCATCTGTCCAGTAAGGCTAGAACCCTTATATTTGGTCGTATCCTCAGTCCATTTCCACACTTCACGTATGCTTTCGCTGCAAGTACCTTAAAGCTGCATAATCTGTAACTTTTGATATTTTCATCTGAAAAATATTGTTTCTATTTTTCAAGAACACAGTAAAAATACTAAAATTCAGGTATACATTTTACCTTTTTCGTAATAATCAACAAATTATTAGTGCCAAAACAACAGCATTTATGTTAAAAATTAACTGTCTAGAATTATTGGAGGGATGCAAATAATTACAAACAAGAGAAAATACACCTGTTTTTATAAGATAATTCACTTTTTCATGCATGTTTCAACTGTAGAAATTAGATTTATTGTGACAACATAACTTTATTCTACTTTTGCGAATGATTTAAAAAGAAAATATTTTTTTTCGAAAAATGTTCATAGTTACAGAGTATGCAGCTTTAATAACGTGTCTTGGCACAACTGTGTAAATTCCGCCTTTAAAATAAAACGCACACGCTTAATTATCTAGTGGGGCGACATGTCTACTGTTTGGTCTCAGACTTCGCATATTTCCATTCTCAAGCAGTGAATTGTTCGGTCTGGCAGCACTGATGCTCATATGAGAAAAGAATCGTGTTATCGCTAGCTTGCTAACTTTAAAATGCATTAGCCACACTGAATATGAATTATTTATGTAAGAATCACGTATAGAATGAATATTATTTGATTCTGAAATAATGTAATGTAAATGTAGCACTCCATTCTCACTTCTGTAAACAAACAAATTGCAAAGCACTAAAATTTTAAAGCTATTCAGAATTAAAGTCTCGGAGTGGATGTTTGTTATAATCTACTATTGGTTTGACGTTGTGCATCTGTCCGGTTTGTTCGTCCGTCCATCCATCCGACTTTCCGTCCTCAGCCATAACAAGGTAACCTTTGGTTGGAATTTAATGAACGTATACTGAATATTTATTACTATTGTGGGGTTATACACGTAGTTTTATTGTGACGCCATTAGTTATAGCGGAGTTATTGCCCTTTGATTGCCTAAATTTCAATATTTTTTCTGTCCGCAGCCATTACTAGGTAACCAAAGAATGGAATTTCGTGAAACTTTTACTGAATATATATGGCTATGGTATGGTCATGTACGTAAAGTTTAATTAGGGTGTCATTAGTTATAGAGGAGTTATCGCCCTTTGATTGCCTAAATTTCAATGATTTTTTCCGTCCTCAGCCAATGAATGGAATGTCTTGAAACGTAAACTGAATATACATGACCATAGTGTGGTTATGCACATGGCGTTTCATCAGGGTGTCATACGTTATATAGAGGAGTTATCGCCCTTTGATTGCCTAAATTTCTATGATTTTTCCATCCACAGCCATAACTAGGTAACCAATGACTGGAATTTCTTAAAACTTATACTGAATTTATATGACTAAAGTGTGCTTATGCACATGAAGTTTCATTGCGGTGCCATCAGTTATAGAGGAGTTATCGCCCTTTGATTGCCTAAATATCAATGATTTATCATCGTCATCAGCCATTACTAGGTAACCAATGAATGGAATTTCTTGAAACTTATACTGAATATATAAGACCAAAGTGCTGTTATGCACGTGGAGTTTCATCAGGGTGTCATCAGCTATAGAGATGTAATTGCTCTTTGGTTGCCTAAATTTAATTAAATCTACCATAATTTCGGCGGTGATATCAATTCGTTGTCGAATTTGTTAATTCATTATATTATTACACATGGTGCATACAAAATCCTAGAGTATGAAGTCTAATCGTTCGTGTTTGCTCTACCAGGGGGCGGCGTCTCCGATTTTATCAAGGGAAGTCTAAAACGGCTGTAAATTACTGTGTGCGTGCGTGCGTGCGTGCGCGTGTGTGTGTGTGTGTTTAACGTTCGACCAACGGTTTAGGTCATGTAGACACGGTGCTACAGCTTAACGTCTCTTCGGACAGACTAGTGAATTAGCGGATCGAACTTAAACAGAAAGCAGAGACTTGTTTGGTCATATCCTACAGAATTAGACGGAAAACTAAATCAGGGACCAATATGATTTCATATTTACACGGAATAGCATTGCCAGAATTCCCTAAAGGTCGATAGCCATCAATAAACATGACAATAGGACGACATCTACGTTTGTTTACTTATATTTGGTACGTTGACTCTACCGCAAAGAGTGCTTGCTGGTCTCGAGGGGACACAGTTTCGTTGATGCAATTTCGAGCTATTACCGCAGGTTACCACCCATGTTCTTGTTAGCAACGGTATCGTCATAAGTAGAGTATTAGCTGTGCCTCCAAGCAATGTAATTAAACATGAAATTCTCAAACAAACAAATTAGAAGCCCTTGTTCCCAGCGAAAACTTGCACGTATTCATTCAAATGATATTGCTAGGTTACTCAAACGCATTAGCGTCTGTGTGGGAAATCACTGGTCCTAAACAAATGAAAGGTCGCAAACTTTGGCTAGAATGTGCATAGTTGGGATGACTGATCAGAGTTGCGCTTTAATGTTTAATATACTGTTAATTTTCCATGTAGCACCGTAAGTTGGTCTTATATTATTAAAGAAGTCAGACAATATGTGGATTTTCTCATATGTTTTCCTCCTAATTGGCTTCTAGAAGAGCGCAATATTTGTCTGACAATATACCCTAAAGCTCATCAAAACAATTCGTGTCAGCTCATATAAAAATGGCGTTTATCACATACACAGCATGCGACCAGCGAAGACTCGTCAGAAGGTTTTGCTGCTCGCACAAACCATTACATTTTGGATGACATCTGCAAGTTTACATATTAACGCATAGCATCGTATATGTGGGACATTTACCCTTATACCATTGTATGCATAGTGTCGTATATATGTCGGACATTATTAAACAATGTATACCCAGATGAGATCCTATCTGTGCATGCACTGTTTGCTAAAGTCAAAGGGATATTCAACAATAAATTTCAAACAGCACCCCTTGATATGAACAATAGGCCATTCCGCCATTATAAATACATGTATGTAAGCATGGACGTTTTCATCCGTTAATTAGCCGTGTGATAAACGCCTTTATCGTGTGGGTTGCCTTAGTATCGCGATATTGAAAGACTTCCGATATATGACTGTGAAAGATGAGAAGTATATTTCAAAATAAACTAGAAACAAAATCCTAATAATCTGAACTAGAGTGAACCTACAATGTTTGGAAAATTGGTTTTACGCCCTCTAGAATCAGTTCAATGTTCTACTTCATTAGAACTCGATACTCCCAAAGAACCTATAACGCAATATGAACGAAAAAAATCATCCAAATAAGCCGCGACACGAGATTTCTAACAAAGTGGCATTTTGAAAAGTGTAAAATTAGACGAGCCTGTGCAGCCTTCTTTTAAGCTTAGAAACTCCAAATGATGTTCCGTCAGTAGCTTAACACTCACAGAATATTCATGCGACTAGCAAAGGCTCGGATCAGACTGCGCGTATGCGCAGGCTGAGCTGAGCCTCTGCTAGTCGCACATACCTCATTGTTGGAAATCTCATGCTACGGCTCAAATATTGATGCTATGGGAAGTTGGGAGAGAGGGGGAGTTTAACCAAGTACGCAACGACAGCAGTTGTGATTTATAAAGAATATGAACAGAACGACACATGACTCGCGTATTTGACAGATTTGATAGATTGCAATATGATATTAAAATACTTCATTTTTCGAGCTTCTGCCAGTAACCATATTGGCAGTAATATGCAACGTGCATTAAGTTACAAAAAAACTGACATTTTTTCTATTTTGCAAACACCCTACATCACCTATACTTGCGCCTGGATTCTTGGATACTGAAACATATATAAACAAAGAATGATGTTTTGACCAATCTGTCATTTCCTTTAGTAGGAGCATTCAACTGCACGGGCGGCCATTTCAAGTTGGCTATTTCACGATGGCAATGTCTTATTTCGATATTGGTTTAACGACATACAAGCTGATTGCTTGTCAACACTTTTCATCCCCTAATCTCAATTCTACAAGACTAACAATGAGTATTAAAGAGGCTAAGTCTGCTATTATGAACATTTTTCGATTTTTTTTATTTTCTTGTTAAATCATTTGTTAAAGTAGAAATAAGTTATGTTTTCACAATTAATCTGTTCACTATAGCTGAAAACTGCACGGAAAAGTGAATTATCTTATAAAACAGGTGTGTTTTTATCTTGTTGGTAATTATTTGCGTCCCTACAATAATTATAGACAGTTAATTTTAACATAAATTATGTTGTAATGATACTGATAATTTGTTAAGATTTACGAAATTGGTAAAATATTTACCTGATTTTTAGTTATTTTACTGTGTTCTTGAAAAATAGAAACATTAGTTCTAAAATTAAAAGATCAAAAGTTACAGACTATGCAGCTTTAAACACGACATCGAACTCACGTTGTAGGTATATTAACCCATAAAGCGCCAAAAGGAGTTTACCGCTCGATTGGGTGTTTGGGCTGTCTTCGAGGTTATAATACTTGAGTTCATTCTCCAACTCGAAATAAAGTGCAATGATTGGCTGCTTGCGGACACGTGTCCACTAGCAACCAATCATTGCACTTAATTTTAGTTGGAGACTGAACTCAAGTGTTATAACCTCGAGGCTAGGTTGCACTATGCATTGACTCTCGTGTATTCTGCTGTTTTCGACTCTGTATGTTCTCTTCCGAAAAGCCTGTACTTTTTGTTATGTTTCGTTTGTTTTGATTTTCGTTTTTGTTATTTGAATTTATTATAGAAATTTTAACCCAATGGGTAAGCCTAACCATTGTTAAAATGCAAGCCGCATACAAGAGTTTTCAATGTCTGATCGAAATCTCAGCAGGTAATAACGTTGTTTCGAGGCCAGGTACCTGCTGGGGTGTAAAATGGGCTGTGCATCCAAAATAGGCTTAGATCAATCGTGACATCGATCCATTCAGATTGGATACTTCTCTGGGCTCTGAACGAATAGGAACATGTACATATAAGGACTCATTCTTTCGTAGTTTTGGGATTTTAAGAAGCAGGAAAAATAGAATTAGCGTCTACATGGTGGAAAGACTACTCACACAAATTAGTTTTCTGTTGGGAATATGGGCGGACATCATTTAAAGTACGTAAGGGTGCAAAGATCAGGAATCGATACAATCAAGTACCACACCTGACCCAGGATACCAATGGGAAAGTGACAAACTCACAGAAGACACCACAAACGAGAGCCAAGAGGTCAGTCCTTTCCCAGCAGGTGACCACAAGGCACAAATAAACAGACTGGCACAAAGGCATAACCAACACAAGACAGAAAAACATAAAAGATCCACAAAAGAAGTACCGCCTTGGAACGGTCAGTAAAATATTTTCCTGAGGGCTTAAACCGGTTTCATGGCGCCAACCTCACCCTAAAATTGGTTTGCATGAAAGATACCTAATTTATCAATGCATCATCTCTATATATAAACCTTCATATGATACTTCATAGGCTGAAGATAATTACAGCGCTATGTATTAAATTCAATAAAACCCTAACTAATGGGTTTTTAAAGTTTACACTGAATATCTCAATAAAAATTCCAAAGGGAATTTAATCACATTAAAACACTATGTTTACTCTGTTTCAAATTTTCGGCCACTTGGCCTTTATCAAGAAACAAATAACTGAATTAATGTTGTGAACTACATCTCCATTGTCTTAGCCAACCAAAAAAAAGTTTAGTTTATACATTATTGCCACAAGCTACAGTAATGGGGCTCTGTTGCAAGTTTAGTTTATACATTATTGCCACAAGCTACAGTAATGGGGCTCTGTTGCAAGTTCTCACATCATTAGTATGAACCTTACCCTATATATACAGATCAATCAAAGCATGAAAACAAGGCTACAAAACATATCTTCAACTATACAAAAGCATAGTGAATAAATAAATAAATACATAAATAAGAAAATAAATAAATAAATATTTATGAGTAGATTTTGAGTGCAGTTAATCATGATTAAGATTCTTAAAGACAAACAATCTGTCTGCCCATCCGAGTGGATGGACATCGATACCGCTTGTCTTTAGTTGTCTGATATGCAGATCCCCTTGGATTGTTTTGCCCACGCTTTTAAAAATATTATAATGGTCGAATACTCCATGTCAATGGTCTCCAAGTCATCGTCCCACAAGTTCCAAGAAGCAGGCCAGCTCCACAGACATAGAGAAATTGGGTATAGCATAAAGTGAGATAAATAATTTGAAATTTCCTGATCAAATAGAGAAAATATGTTCATGTATGTTCAAAACGTTTAGTGATTTTTATATAATCATGTATTACTCTAAATAATGTTAAATAGACCCCTTTCCCATTATCGGATTTTACCTGTATCACGTGATATCGGCTGTCCAGTCCAACAATTGGACTACTTCCGGTGTATGAAGCTGTAATAACTTACTACTAATTTTGCATGCATTTCACTTATGTTCATAACGGTTAAAACATCAAACAAAAGGAAAATGGCAATTATATGTACCACAATTACATATGATGACAAAAAGAGTTAATTTTATTTCAAAATTATCTAATTTACGCTGAACGAAGACTTGCAGACCTTTATTCAAGTGTTACTCGTACCGGCATATATTTCCACAATTATTTCCGCTGCTGCTGACGAAGGCCCTGTTTTCCTGCAGGTCTAGACTATTTATTAACTTTCCCAACAAGAATGTCCAAAATATCACAGAAATCGATGTGGCTTTATACGAACTTTTCCGAGAAAGGACGTCTTTATATCGCCATATATGCGAACTTTTCCAAAAGGGAGAATGAATGGATAGTGTAGACCCGCGGGGAAACACATCTCTCCAAGGCCTTCATCAGCAACGGAAATAATAGGGAACTGTCTGCCTGTTCATTTTAGCCAAAAAATCATCTGAGTAAAAGTAGTAATTTGGACATGTTTGCGCTAGGAGCAAATACGCTGTTCTTACTTTTTAGAAGTTGCAGCGGTAGAGTAAACCTCGACAGCTTCGAAGCATCCGCATATGTCAAATAGAATATATGAAATTTGGATTCCGAATATAGGGTATATTTCTTAATATGCAATGTTTCGTGCGTACTCAAAAGAATCGTCTCAACGAAACGCTTGTTTTTGCGTATTCAAACGCATTTTTGCAAGACTCAGACCGAGTGTAATATTAGAGGAAAAAAATAACTTTTTGATTCAATACTATTTCAGGGGCGTGCCTGAGGGCAAAATCAAAGTACGCAGGGGGTGGGTATGGGAGGGGGTGTCCCCCTGCCATATGTTAGGGAAAAAAATCAAAATATGAACTAAATGGTGGCTTCTCCTGCATTTTCTGAACCTATAACACCGACTTAATTGTTTCCAAAACAAAAGTGAAAAACAGTCAAAATCCTATTGCTTTGGTTCAGGATTATTACAAAATCGGTATACTTGTAATGTAAAGACCTTACCCGGGTGAGGCATGTTTTTATTGCATTTTTCGCGATTTAAGACGTTGCAGCTGCGTACTTTGCGTATACGCAGGCACGCCCCTGTATTTGCAACCAAACTCCTTTTAGCTCAAACTACCGAAAGATCGTTGTGAAATGTCTGAAACCCGCGCGCACTTCGAGTTGAAAAGAGTTAATATTAAATGGGTCCATATTTATAGATAACCCGTTACGTAAAGGCATGGGTTTTGAAATTTGGGACCGCATATGCGCACAAACACTGAATGTCGGGTAATTCATATCCCTCCTTGGTAAAATTGGCAGGAGGGGGGTCTGGACCCCTCCTTCTGGATCCCCGATTGCATTTGTAAACGTATAAACGCCGAATGTTAAAAGAAACTTTTAAAAAGTGTTTCTACAGTATCTGTTTTCATGGCTTCGCATTGTAAGTCGTTTGGGAACATTTACAGATCTTAGTTATTAAGATACTTGAATAACTTTCAGGTAGAATTAATCATCTAAATGTTTCAAAGAAACAGCAAGGTGTATTCATTTTACTATTTTGGGGCACTGAATGTACGCACCAAACATTCCAAACCCCTGTAGTCTAGCTATTAAGAACTTAATCGCTACTTTTCTTATTCTTGAAAAAAGATATATTTATATTTTCATATACATTTTATAAGTATTCAGTTTTTTTTTTACATTACATGTAATAAGTGTAAAATAAACTTTGATCTCGAACTATTATAAAAATCGGCGCAGAATAAAGCAGACTCTAGAGAACGCACAGACTCGCGACAGTCTCGCTGCTCGCACACACCAGGGTCTTTCTAGTAGAACTACCCCCCCCCACCCTACACACACAAATTATGGATGTAGATTAAGACTCAGCCTCAAGCCCCGCTGGATAAGTTTGTGTGGGCGTTTTAGAGGCTCTTACATATATGTGATAAGTAGACGTCTAGCTGGGCTTCTTATCAACTTCAAAGAAAGCGACTGGTCACGCGTGCCGAAGTTCTAAAGACACGTGTGCAAGATTTTATTGTTTTCATAGGGCCCCCGGGCACTCATTGAAAAACCGGATGCAATTTGGGCCAGCACAAAATAAAACGTATCTTGTCACTCAGTGGACAGTGTGCTGATGTACCCATAAATGACCATAGTGACACGCAGTCTTGTCAGACGCTTCCATTAATAATTGTCTTTATTTTTCTTATTTCTTTATATGAAATTTTAACCAATATACAGAAGTTCTATAAAGTGAGATCAACAGTCAGTATATGTTGCTTTATACCGGAAGTAGTCCAATTGCTGTACTGGCCAGCCAATGTCACGTGATATAGGTAAAATCCGATAATGGGAAACTCCTCTATTGAGTGTATTGTCAACCATATCATTTCCATATAACAGTAAGTTTATGTCAAGTGGTTGAAAGTCTCTTGCAGGTTCGAAAAATAAACGACGCTCATTTCTGTAATTGTTGCAATAAAAGAAGTAGTGTTCACTATCCTCTATTTCATTGGAATGATTGATGGTTTACTCATACATTTCATTGTATAGGTAAATGTTAATCACAACGCTGTATACATAATGACAAAATCAAAGCAGTTTAACACCAAAAAAATGAAAATGATTTAAGTGTCATCTAACATTCGTGTTCCTGTATTGTTGAATTTTTGAACAAGCCTCGCATTTTATCGCTATTCCCCAACTCGTTAATGAACTTCAATAATACGTGAGTACTCATGTAAGATCCTTTGAATAATGCAGACATAGCTCTCTTGGACAGACCCAATCTAACCGGGTACCGTTGCCGCTGTTTTCGCATTTTGCTGAGTCTCTCTTTGTCTACATGAACTTATTTTTCTCGACTATTTGTTAAGGACAAAGAATTTTGATATAAGGATTTTTACAAACAAAAAATAAAGTTAGTATAACGGATTTAGATTGTTTGTAATTTAATGAAGTACATATATACGGCTACCAAACTATGTAGGTGATATGGATGTAATTCTAGGTTATGTTAAGTAATGGTTGTATGATCAAAACCTGTGAATGTGTGTTTTAGATAGTTAAGTAAGCAGGCCTATTTATACACTGAACACAATTTCTAATTGGTCATCATGTATACTTGATTTTTGCAAAAAGTATGAGATACGAGGGTTCATCAAGAAAAACTGAGAGCTGATACTTATCTCTTACATATTCTAACGTACACTAGTCAAATTTGGCACATGTATGCAACGAATTGCCCTGTCTCAGAATATGCAATATACAAGATCATGCAAAGGATAGATTACTGTTGCTAAGCAAAGAACGGACCGGGCCGCGTAGCGCAGTCGGTAACGTGTCTGGTTACAGATGCGAAGCTGACTGCAGATCCAGGGGTCGCGAGTTAGATCCCGGCCCGGTCCCATACTTTCGTGGAGATTGATCATGAAATAATTTCTACGGTCATTCTCCTCCCTTCCGCTGAATCATTCATGAAGGGTTGTTGTCAGTTACAAGCAAAAGTATGTGCACGATTACTGGTAAACTGCTTGTTCAAGCTTGCCCAGGAAAAAAGTGTGGTTAGGTGAACTGACCGTCCCGCAATGACCATAGCTGTTGACTTGGGACGTAAAGCAACAAAACAAACAAACAAACAAACAAACAAAGAACGCGCTATAACGCCATGCGTTCACGCTGGAATAAAGCGTTGCCATGGAAACACGATACAGAATTTAAACGGTATCAACTTCTGTATTTGTTGCAAATACATGTAAAGTGTTGAAAGATAATTTGTAAATGCAACAACTGTAACCGAGGCATTGGATTTTTATTTCACAAATAAAAGAAAAATTAGATAAATTTTCGGAAAATCTCAGGCACCCCGAAATATACCCCACCCATCAATAACGGTTCATTCAAGAATAAAACTAAGTATCATATTATATGACTATTTCATTATGTTTAGTTATGGCTTTTAATATCTGAATGATTATCTTGAATATTCGTAGGAGTAAACGGTTGCCAAAGCAACAAAATGTGTCGATATTTGTCAAAAATAAAATTTCCATCGATTTTGTATAAACATGTACCAAAATTTATTTTCTGTTGCACTTCTTCAAAACATTGCTAACACATTGTTTGCTACAACTGGTGTGATAACAGGTCCTTTATTCTACTGTTTTAGATTTGAAGTGGTTTTGATTTCACGGCTGCTAAGTTAGAAATGGCGTCAGCGCGAACGCACAGTGCTGAGAGACGGTCTTCTGTTGCCACGGGTTTAGTCAAAAATAACCGAGAGTTGGTTAATGTCTTTTTACTGGGTCGGCAGTTTTGACTGAATCTTTAGACACATATAGAATAAACCTTCGGGCTTCATTACATATAGAAGTTGACGTCTTAGCAGTTTCAATGCACTGTTGCTAGGCAACCGAAGACCGTCTCTCAGCGATGTGCGTTCGCGCTGACGACACTTCTGACTAAGCAGCCATGAATTTAAAATCATTTCAAATCTAAAACAGTATAATAACGGACCTTTTATCTCTCCAATTGTATTAAACAATGTGTAAGCAATGTTTTGAAGAAGTGTAATAGGTAGTAAATACAATACAATGTTCGTTGCCTAGCAACCAAAATCGATGGATTTTCAATTTTAACTAAAAGATCAGATTTTGTTACTATGGCAACCGTTTATTACTGGGAATGTTCAAGATATGCATTCAGATGTCAAAACCAATTACTAAATACAATGAAATGGTCATATGATATGATACTTAGTTGATAAATGTGCTCTAAAATGAACCGTAACTGGTGGATGTGGTATATTTAGGGGTGAACTTTTCAGAAAATTTAGTTAATTTCCCTCTTATTTATGTAATAAAATTCCAACGCAGTTGTTGCATTTCACAAAATACATTCATATACTGTATTTGCAACAAATGCATAAGTTGGTGAAACTTAAATTTTGTATAGTGTTTCCATGGCAACGCTATTTTCTTGCGTGAACGCATGGCGTTATTTCAAATTCTTCGGTTGCTAAGCAACAACAATCTATACTTTGCATGTTCTTATATATTGCATATTCGGACGCAGGACCGTTCATTGCACGTATGTGCCGAATTTCACTAGTGTACGTTATCCTACGTTAGAGATATGTATCAACTCTCAGTTATTTTTGACTGACCAAAATCTTCAAAATATAGATACCGGTAATTCGTTTACCGCACATTGGTCTTGTTTGACTCTATTGTTCACAGTTGAGTAAATGAATAAAACAGAGCAGACCAATTAGAATTTATTTTGTTAAGTGTAGTTATTTAAAATTAGATTTCTTATTTTTCAGCAAATTACATGGTTTGGGTACTCAAAATATTAGTATCATATTCAAACCAATAGATAAGAATATACTAACAATTTTGCGCTCAGAAAATTTGAAAAGACAAGTTTTCTCTAGTTATGATCATATCAAAATCATGAACAAAGGATATCGGCCTATTGCATTGAATCGTTATCTTTCATGTGAGTTCTCTGCTAGACGATTTACATTGAATACCGGGCCGTGACTACCGGACAATTTTTAAGAAAAATCAAGACTTAAGTAAGTAAGTAAGTAACGACTTTATTTAGTGAGGGTAACCCAATTGACGAATCAATCTTCCTTGGGGCCCTCAAACATAATGAATTTCAAATAATTTCGTGATTAGCGCTTTGAGGGTTTACTATGTTCGGTCATGACTACGTCTGAAACAAACATGTAATTGGCACGTGATCTTGTTTTGATTGGCATGCTCTTACAGTTTCCTATTCATTAGTTTCTTTTAATGTACAACTAGGGTATTATTTTTCTAAAATCTTTGCCAATACTGCCATTTTCATGGAAATTTGTAGCAAATATTTACATTTTAGAGGAATGACCTGCTTGAACTCTCATAAGTTCATTCTCCGATTGCCAGAGTACATCAACGCAGCAATTCATTAGAGAACTATACATTGGCGTACCTCCCATTACGCAGTTACGCACGTGCGTAATAAAATAGTAACATATAAGGGAGATCGTCCAAAGTGGTGAAAGTGATTTATCATACCATAAGGCTCTTAAAGGAAGGTATTCGCTCCCTCTGGGAGCAAATTCTTTCCTTTAAGAGAAGTTTTCATTTTGAATTAGAGTGATTGAGAATCCAGTCGTCTCCCTTTGATGTGCGCAATTTTTTCAGCGTTCTGGCTACGCCATTGCTATACACTGCTGCCGATATGTGCGGAGGTCCCCAGTCTGTCGCAATGTTTAGTTCAAATATGTGGGCTAGATTGTGCTATTTCGTTTTTCTGAAGAAAAAAAATATAACGAAATGGCACAAACCAGCCACCATAAAACGGACCTCCATGAACAAGTGCAATAACATCCATAGTACACTGTTCATTATATATACATGTAGGATAGGTCTCAATGGAAGAGTGCTCAGCTTGACGCACGCCAAGAGGTGCCTGGTTCGAAACTGATCAGAGGCATTACGTTATTTTGATTTTGACGGCAATTAATAAAACAAAACATCTACAACCGTTGTTCAAAACGAGACAGCACGATCGCCAAAATACATGCTTTGATTTAATTTATATAATACACTGCCAATGTTTCTACCTTCCGTGAAAAATATATTTTGATACAGACATATACTGAGGGGGAAAAGTTTAACAATATACTTTGGGGATTCACAGTTTGGAAGAAAGGGGGTTTTTAATTTCATAATATCAAAAATATATTTTGACAAACGTTTACGAATACGATAAAATTAGCAGGTTGGCATTTCATATAATGTAAAGTCCGATTTTAAGTCCCCTTGCTAAAGCAGCTTATCCTGCAATTACGCGAATATGTTTCTGATAAAAGTTTCATTTTTCCATTAAATATTCAGATCTAAAAGCCAAAAAGTGATAACCGGTTTAAAACTGAATGTTCTGTTCACCATTTTCGTACAGTTTTAAATTAGAAATTAGAACTTTTTCCAAATTTCCTCCCTTTCAATTCCTTGACGCTAATGACCCACAAGGGTTGGGGCGTCCTTAAGCAACCAACAAACAAAAAAACTTCCTTTAAATTGAATAGCATTTGATATTAAAATGCTCAGCAGATCAAAACCTCGCTATGAAATCGTAATTTGTTTCTTTTGACCTCTTGCAGGTAGCCATTAGATCATTTTCAACAAACTGACCTGTTTGCGCACTTGCAAATAAAAAAGATCTAATGCTAAAAAGATCGCCTATGGAAAAACCCATTATACCTAATTGCTAAACCCTTTTCCCTCAGTATTCATGTACATATAGAGTAGGTTTGTCGCTTCCACCGGTGTTAGAGAGTTATATATTCTCTGCTTAAATTTCTTCGAATGAATCCCTTTAAAGTCAATAACTGAGCAAGCAAACAACATATGTTACAGTGGAAGTACAATGAGACAACAGCATAATGGCGCATCATACAGACAGCAAATGTAGCATCCTTACAAAACATATGTGCCAGCCCATGATAAGGGCTCTAGATAAGAGTGAATACAGTAAAACCTGTCTTAAGCGACCACTCAAACACAGACAAAACAAATACTTATTGAAAAATGGTAGCTTAATGAAGGTTAAAAGTATTGCAGAATGCTCCACTTAGAGCATTCTGCAATACTTTTGACCTGCATTAGCGATAATCGTCCTTAAAACCCAATTATTGGTCTTTGTTTTGAGTGGCCGCTTAATAAGGTTTTAATGAATTAAGAATTAATTTTCTTATTGCTCATTTACATATGTTGTTGGAGGGAGCGTAGTGGCTCAGTGATGGAGTGCTTGACTCGAGACCGAGGGGCCGCGGATTCGAGCCTCACCGGCGTCACTGCGTTGTGGTCCTTGAGCAAGACACATTCATCCTAGCTCAGTATTGGTTCAACCCAGGAAGACCCGTCCCTGTTTAACTGAACGATTGTCGATGGGACGTAAAGAATCAAATCAAACAAAACATATGTTGTGGGTACTCAAAAGGGATCCAAAACTCATCTTTGACACGACATGTTTACTTATATGTATTAGGTTTAAACATGTCATTATTTTATCACTGGGCTTTGAGTCAGTGTTGGTGTTAATTATTCATATAGAAATATTACCGCTCATTAGCAACAGTATTCAGATTAATAATTAATGTTTAATAAATGTGACAAAGCCATTATATAGATATGAGAATACGGACACTATCATAAAATAACGTACTTAACACTGCATGCAGTTATCATAATATGACCTTGCGTCTGGGAGTGAAATAACGACATGCATTAAACGTCCATACCAACGTTGCGCACATAAAAACAAACTATTCACTTTTTTATGCAAGATATGAGATTTCAAAGTAATATTTTCGTCTATGATAAACAGAATCTCTTGTAAAACATGAGCACTCATGTAAGATCCTCTATGTATCACATAAACGGTTCTGCAATCCTAATCACAATTATCATAACTTAAATTATTTCAATTATCAGAATTTCATAATTTCTCTCAGTTACAGGGAACATGTACACCATGGGTGATGTAAATGTAAACTCAAATATTAACCGAAAATGTGCCAAAAGTTAAGATACATACAGTCATGCGCATGCGCGGCATAGTGCCACTTCGACCGATGAGTATAACCAAATGCAACTTACTTAGTTCATTAATCATATTTTGCACCTTAACTTTTATTTGGTCTGTCCAAACGCGCGGAAGGGGGGTGGGGGATTGGTTCTCTGTGATGATACATTGTAATAGTTGGGAAGCCAACATCTGAGCTAAACAATGTGTGTGCTCTAACAACAACAGAATCTACGGCGAATATATGGTACCACTTAAATGCATTTAAGCCCCCAGTGGCTTCGGCTGCTGTATGTTCTAAGGCGGTGATTTTGTTGTTGTTGGTATATTGATTATTGTTGCTCCCATTGTTTGTGATGGTTCTATGTTTGGTCCTTGTTTTGTTATTTAGTATTTTGTGTCCATCTAGTTTTGCAATTATCTTGATGAGGAAGACAGAGCTGGTTGCTTATCTTTAATTATCTTCCTGATGTCTTGTGACAGTCAGTGTTGTGTGGTTCCTCCTCACGGTGTTGTGGGTTGGTCTGCGGTGTGTGATTTTTGTATTTCCTGATAATTCTCACTTGTGTATATTTCCTTCTATTGTTACCAAAATAAATATGAACGATTTCAAAAAACAAAAACAATCTGCGGCAGTCTGGCGCTTAGAAACATGGCACATCAGTCATTTGCAGTTTTGTCCGTTTTGGTTGTTACCAGTCACGACATTTGCCGTCTCTCTCTACAATATGCACCAAGATCAGATAGCTCTCAAATGAGCAGTGGGATCAGGGTTCATAGTGTTTGCTTCGTGTCTGTAGTGTACTCACAAAGCCGACGACACTTTCCAGTTCAAACAGCTTCCTCATGACACGGCAAAGTTACCATAGGTTAAGATAAACAACATAGTGTAAATATTTTCTTACCCATCAGTTGGGTGCACAAAAGAACAGACGGTTCCTTTGAGTACCAACAATATATGTTTTGGTTGAGGTATAAGAATTATTTTTCGATACGCACTCTTAAACTAAAGACCAGGGCCTGAAATTACAATGCCTTCTTAAAGTTAAGGAAGACTTAAGTTAAGTATTGATATTTCAACTTGCTTTATTAGATGCTAAATAAATTACCTGGATCGATGTAGTACTTGTGGTCTAAGATATTATTGTGATTTACAGAAAAAATGAAAATATTTTGATTTTAATCAGTTTGAAACGTTATTATTCGCATGCTGAAAAATCAATACTTAACTTAAGTCTTCCTTAACTCTAAGGAGGCATTGTAATTCCGGACCCTGGTTAATGTACAAATGTGTGTAAAAAGATGTATGATCCCTATAAAATGCCAGAATAACGTTCGCGCATGTTTCTTTCATTGAATTAACACTTCAAAATGTTTGAATACTCGGCGTAATGGCAACGTGTTCAAACAGCTTCCTCAAGATCTGGCAAATTTGGGACCGAGGTTATACATGTATTTTGTTTATGCTCAATCTATTTGAGCATGAAATTGTTATCTTAACAATATAAAAATGCGCATTTTCCTTGCCAAGACGAGAAGACAATGTCATTTGTTATGGAAATAACTTCTGAAATGCCAACAGTTAAGTTTGCTATTACAATAACAAGAATGTACAAACCATTAAACTAGTGCAAAACTCTACAGAGCTACCCCGGTCCCCAATTTCCAGCGGTTGTGCATCTTTGTTTCTGATAGATGTAAATATAGTAATTGCACATTTTAGCTTTACATAAAATATCCCGCAAAGCACAACGTGCAAATACATGATGTTGCAACATGGATTGTGCACTGTAGGGACGATAAACCAAGAGCTAAAGCTAAAGTTCACGGATTATAGTCCGTACTGTCGCACAAACCATACAATAACTTAACATGTATCGAAGAGAAGTATAGTATAAAACTAATACAGTAAAATCTGTCTTAAGTGGCCACTCAAAATAGTCAAACCAAAGATCTTAATGACAAATTGTAGCTTAATGAAGGTCGAAAGTATTGCAGAATGCTCCCCTCGGAGCATTCTGCAATACTTTTGACTTGCATATTGAAAGCCATTTTGGTCTTTGTGAGAATGGCCGTTTAAGACAGGTTTTACATTAATAATATAAACACCTACTCACGTATTATATGGCAAAATATCCAGCGATTTTATGATTCTAAATGTTTTGTGTTTCCGAGACAAGCTGTTAAAGAGAGGACCAAATGATACCGAACATCATCAAACTGTTAGTCCGCATTGATGAGGCATGTATATAGCAATACGACACAAAAAACCAATAATGCCAGCATGCGAGCACATTTATAATATAGTCAACAGCGTAGACGCCCATCAGTATACAACACAAATAAACCAATAATGCCAGCACGCGAGCACATTTATAATATAGTTAACAGCGTAGACGCCGATCAGCAAACGACACAAATAAACCAATAACGTCAGCATGCAAGCACATTTATACTATAATGAGCAGCGTAGACGCCGATCAGCATACAACACAAATAAACCAATAATGTCAGCATGCGATCACATTTATAATATAGTGAACAGCGTAAACGTCGATCAGCATACAACACAAATAAACCAATAATGTCAGCATGCGATCACATTTATAATATAGTGAACAGCGTAGACGCCGATCAGCATACAACACAAATAAACCAATAATGTCAGCATGCGAACACATTTATAATCTAGTGAACAGCGTAGACGCCGTTTAGCTTTCAACACAAATAAATCAATAATGTCAGCATGCGAACACATTTATAATATAGTGAACAGCGTAGACGCCGATCAGTATACAACACAAATAAACCAATAATATCAGTATGCGAGCACATTTATAATATTGTGAACAGCGTAGACGCCGATCAGCATACAACACAAATAAACCAATAATATCAGCATGCGAACACATTTATAATAAAGTGAACAGCGTAGACGTCGAACAGCATACAACACAAATAAACCAATAATGCCAGCATGCGAACACATTTATAATATAGTGAACAGCGTAGATGCCGATCAGCATACAACACAAATAAACCAATAATGCCAGCACGCGAGCACATTTATAGTATAGTGAACAGCGTAGACGCCGATCAGCATACGACACAAATAAACCATTAAAGTCAGCATGCGAGCACATTTATAATATAGTGAAATACGTAGACGCCGATCAGCATACAACACAAATAAACCAATAATGCCAGCATGCGAGCACATTTATACTATAATGAACAGCTGGACGCCGATCAGCATACAACACAAATAAACCAATAATGCCAGCATGCGAGCACATTTATAATATAGTGAACAGCGTAGACGTCGATCAGCATACAACACAAATAAACCAATAACGTCAGCATGCGAACACATTTATAATATAGTGAACAGCGTAGACGTCGATCAGCATACAACACAAATAAACCAATAACGTCAGCATGCGAGCACATTTATAATATAGTGAACAGCTGGACGCCGATCAGCATACAACACAAATAAACCAATAACGTCAGCATGCGAACACATTTATAAAATAGTGAACAGCGTAGATGCCGATCAGCATACAACACAAAAAAACCAATAACGTCAGCATGCGAGCACATTTATAATATAGTGAACAGCTGGACGCCGATCAGCATACAACACAAATAAACCAATAACGTCAGCATGCGAGCACATTTATAATATAGTGAACAGCGTAGACGCCGATCAGCATACAACACAAATAAACCAATAACGCCAGCATGCGAACACATTTATAATATAGTGAACAGCGTAGACGCCGATCAGCATACAACACAAATAAACCAATAACGTCAGCATGCGAACACATTTATAATATAGTGAACAGCTGGACGCCGATCAGCATACAACACAAATAAACCAATAACGTCAGCATGCGAACACATTTATAGTATAGTGAACAGCTGGACGCCGATCACCATACAACACAAATAAACCAATAACGTCAGCATGCGAGCACATTTATAATATAGTGAACAGCGTAGACGCCGATCAGCATACAACACAAATAAACCAATAACGTCAGCATGCGAGCACATTTATAATATAGTGAACAGCTGGACGCCGATCAGCATACAACACAAATAAACCAATAACGTCAGCATGCGAGCACATTTATAATATAGTGAACAGCTGGACGCCGATCAGCATACAACACAAATAAACCAATAACGTCAGCATGCGAGCACATTTATAATATAGTGAACAGCTGGACGCCGATCAGCATACAACACAAAAAAACCAATAACGTCAGCATGCGAGCACATTTATAATATAGTGAACAGCGTAGACGCCGATCAGCATACAACACAAATAAACTATAATGCCAGCATGCGAACACATTTATAATATAGTGAACAGCGTAGACGTCGATCAGCATACAACACAAATAAACCAATAACGTCAGCATGCGAACACATTTATAATATATTGAACAGCGTATAGGCCCCGATCAGCATACGACACAAATAAACTATAATGCCAGCATGCGAACACATTTATAATATAGCGAACAGCGTACACGCCGATCAACATTCGATAATGTCAGTATGCGAACAGTTCAGCGAACAGCTTAGACTACAATCAGCATTCGATAATGTCCGTATGCTAACATTATAGTGAAGAGAATACATTGGCGTAGCTCCCATTACGCAGTTATGCACGTGCGTAATTAAAATAGTAACATTCGAGGGAGGTCACCATATGGTAAAAGTGAGTTTCCATACCAAAAGGAACTGCTCTGAAAGGAAAGAATTCGCTCCACTTTCAGAGAAGATTCCATTTTGAAAAGGGGCGCAATTGAAGAGAATCACTGCTTGTTCCATTAGCCTCCCCTTGATGTGCGTATTATTTTCAGTGTTCAGCGTAGAATACGTCACAAGTACTGACAGCATGCTACATTGTCATGGTGAAAAGTGTAGACTGCGATCAGCATACGACACAAACAAAGCAATAATGGCAGCAGAAGACACAGCTTCCTCATGACACGGCAAAGTTAACATAGGTTTAGATAAACAACATAGTGTAAATATTTTCTTACCTAGGTTTTGGGTGCACAAAAGAACAGACGGTTCTTTTTGAGTACCCACAATATATGTTTTAGTTGAGAAATAAGAATTCTTTTTTTGGTACGCACTTTTAAACTGAAGACGTGGTTAATGTAAAAGTGTGTATAAAAAGATGTATGATCCCTATAAAATGCAAGAATAACGTTCGCGCATGTTTCTTTCACTGCCTGTACACTTACCGGGTCATTACTTTTGAAATGCCAACATTTAAGTTTGCAGTTATACAATAACAAGAATGTACAAACCATTAAACCAGTGCAAAATTCTACAGAGCTACCCCGGCCCAAAATTTCCAGCGGTTGTGCATCTTTGTTTCATATAGTTGAAAATATAGTTGTTGCCCTTTTAACTTTACATAAAATATCCCGCACAATGTGCAATGCACGCTGCTGCAATATGGTTTGTGCACTGTACGGACGATAATCCACGAGCTAAAGCTAAAGTTCGTGGATAATCGTCCGTACTGTCGATCAAACCATACAATAACTTAACATGTATCAAGGAGAAATATAGTATAAAACTAATAATAATATAAACACCTACTCACGTATTCTATGGCAAAATATCCAAAGATTTTATGATTCTAAATGTTTTGTGTTTCCGAGACAAGCTGTTAAAGAGAGGACCAAATGATACCGAACATCATCAAACTGTTAGTCCGCATTGATGAGGCATGTATATAGCAATACGACACAAATAAACCAATAATGCCAGCATGAGAGCACATTTATATTATAGTCAACAGCGCCGATCAGCATACGACACAAATAAACCAATAATATCAGCATGCGAACACATCTATAATATAGTGAACAGCGTAGACACCGATCAGCAAACGACACAAATAAACCAATAACGTCAGCATGCCAGCACATTTATAATAATAGTGAATAGCGTAGACACCGATCGGCATACGACACAAATAAACCAATAACGTCAGCATGCGAACAGTGTCCGAACTTTATATTGAACAGTGCAGACGCTTATCAGCATTCGATATGTCAGTATGCGCACATTATAGGGAACAGTGTTGGCTCCAATCAGCATAGGACGCAAAGAAATTATTAATGTCAGTTTGCTAACAATACATGTATAGCGAACAGCGTAAACGCCTATCAACATTCGATTATGTCAGTTTGCTAACATTATAGTGAAGAGCATACATTGGCGTAGCTCTCATGACGGGAGGTCACCAAATGTGGTAAAAGTGAGCTTCCATACCAAAAGGAACTACTCTTAAAGGAAAGAATTCGCTCCCTCTGCTAGCTAATTCTTTCCATTAAGAGAAGTTTCCATTTTGAAAAGGGACGCAATTGAAGCGAATCACTGCTTGTTCCAGTAGTCTCCTCTTGATGTTCTGGCTACACCATTGAGCCGCGGTAGAACACGTCACAAATAAACTAATACTGACAGCATGCTACATTATCATAGTGAACAGCGTAGACTTCGATCAGCATACGAAACAAATAAACCAATAATGTCAGCATGCCAACATTATAACTAAAGGAGTAGACTCGGATCAGCACACGAGACAAACAAACCAGTAATGTCAAAGTGCTACAGGCTGTCGGAATATTGGCTGTTCGAAACAAGAACACGGAATAGTACCTGTACCAGTACATGGTAAACCTGCATATACCTTGGTCACACGCTCCAATTCTTTATATATAATTCTATCCAAATACCAACACAGTTTAAAATAGCTAATGGTTTGCCCACAATACGTATTAGTCTGTGTAACACAGCAGTTAAAAGGGGATTAATTTTTGTCACATCGGTCAATCTGACAATTAAGCCGATAAACTCTTGAGATAAACATAGATATTAAGATTTTCGAAGATACACTCAATGCGCATAGAATAGAAGGACACCATTCGCGCTTCGTTGCCGAGACAAAAAATCGTTACCAACGGTGCTGACATGGCTTTTTACCCTACCTTAACCTTTGTCGCCAAGGTCATACATGTACCAGCAATCGACGATTTAAGCACCCAAAGCATATGTTTAAGTTGATAGGTTAGAAAATAATCACAATTTTACGCTAAAAAAATTGCTTATCTGGCCCTATGGATAATAGACTCTTTTCACATTGTTAGTGCGCATGCGCCCAACAGTCTCGTTCCGCGTTATCTCCGCGAGATTACACTCGAAGGGACAACCTTTATATGGCTGCCTATGCATTACACAATGGAATATGAAAAACGGTGAAAAGAAAAATCAATTGGCAAACAAATATTAGACTTATAGTAAAAATAAATAATAAATGTAACAAAAAAGTGATTAATTCCAATATTCTGGATATTTGAGATCAGAATAATTGATTTTTAAGCATCTAAGAGAATGAGGCAAATGAGCGGGTGCATTACAGCATTGGTCATACGTTTATAATAAACAAGTATTAGCTTTTCAAAAAAGCTGGCGGTCGCTTAGCCCTATCATTGTATGTATTCTTGCCCACTGCATGCTTCCATTTTGAACTTCTAGAGATTGTCCATGTAGATTTATTCTAAGCCCTGGTTATTAACATCTGAACTGTGATTTGTTACCATTTAACACATGCTTCCAGCGAGTTGTTGCTTGATCTTTTGAAAGCACCCGGCTTAATCATGGTATGTTATGGTAATGTATCTAGCATGCGACACATTTATGGAAAATCAATTGACAACACTAGACAGCTCATTTTTCTTAAAACTAATGCCAGAAAATCAAGGTCACAGTGGTCGCTTAACTGTATATGTACAGACTCCGTGACCCCAAGATGTGTTCACAAATCAAATTTGGGATTCCTAGGATGTGTGCTCGTGGACACGATTTTTCTAGATCTGATGGCAGTGGTAAAGGTGCGTGACGCTCCATGACCCTAAATGCATTAAGACACGAATTTCGGCATTCCTGCCTAAAATAATATAGGAGATATACTCTGCATATGATATGAACACCCAAACACCTAGGACACTAAGGACAGTCAGTTTTATTACTATATGCCTCCCTTTGGGGGCATAAAAACTGTTTGCCATGACAGTCATAAGACAGTGCCTGAATTCATAGTAATTTCTATGTAATCATATGTGGATGACAACCACAGAAGTACGTTTACTGATGTGAAGTTCGCTTGCACTCTTTGCCAATCAAGGACGTTTTGACTTTGGGACGTTTAACTTTCGTCAGCTTTTTGGAAAAGCTAATACTTATTGCGTTTATATAAGCGACGGGGCAAATTGACGCCTTCTTTGTTGCCCTACAGGTTTCACGGACAGTTTACTTCGCGCTGTAGGTCAACCCACGATATTTGGTACCCCACTCGTTGCTCGGCAGCGAATAATATATAGCATGAGCACGGCATAAAGCTTCGGTCAAAACCTGAATTTGATGTGTGTTTTGATTGATGTTTATATAAGCGGCCGGCCACGGCCGACCGCAATCATATCAATACTTTTCTTCAATACTATGCGTATGCAAGCAGTGAAGAGTCTGGTAAGCTTCGTGCTTAGTCAAGGTCTATGAGTAAAAAATTACATTCCCTACACATGACGTCTGAACAGGGTCTTTCAAACTCTGGTTTAAATAAGTGATAAGATACAGTAAGGCCTTCGCGCGAGAAAACCTGTCTTGCGGGTTTCAGACTGAGTAAGACTCAAACCAGTCTGTTCAGCTACAGAGACCACGGGTAAAAGGAAATTTTGCATGAAGCAAGTTTAGATATGATACTTTCCATAAGTGAACAGAATAGGCGCTGATCAGACTGCGCGGTAGGATAGGAAGACGGACCTGCTCCTTTGTTATTCACATGCACCACAGTCAGGTTTTCTCGCGTTATAATTATTCATAGTGGGCGGAGCAAATACAAGAATATTAAAGAGAAGAAAAGGGTAAAGTTTTGTTTGTTTGTTTGATTTGATTCTTTACGTCCCATCAACAATCTTTCAGTTAAACAGGGACGGGTCTTCCTGGGTTGAACCCGTACTAAGCTAGGCTTAAGGACCATAACGCAGTGACGCCGGTGAGGCTAGAACCCGCGGCCCCTCGGTCTCGAGTCAAGCACTCTACCACTGAGCCACTGCGCTCCCGGAAAATAAAAGGGAGTACTTCGTTTTCATCGACGTGTAAGCTAAATATGATTTTTCTACTTTCCCCTCTGTTACTATTAATAGACATTTTTCAGTTACCGCGGACCTTAGGAGCACACCTTAGACTTACGTTATTTAAGAGGGGCTATCTCAGCAGTGTAATTCAGAAACGTTTAACAACTTCATTAGTTGTAACTTGCGACACGGTTAGTTTCTTTTTAGGAAATCACATGATGTGCTTTAATAAAGTCATCTTCAGCAAAATAATATTTTCTTTTAAAGTGCTGATGTATTATAGTCGTGAAAATGTTGCATGCTTTTTATGTCTGCTGATTATATTAAAATGCACTCTGGACAAATTTTATGATGGAAGTAAACATAATGAATCCAGAACAGACTGCAACTCATGCAACAGTTTAATTCTGTAAGAGAGAAAGATTTCAACCTCCACTTCTGCACTAGAAACCGAGATTATATTCAATCTATTGAGTCTGACTGCAGAAATAACAGAGTATCACTTTCATTTGCACACCCTTAAAGGATGCTTGATTGGACCTTTTGTGCAAGAGGACTCAGTTTGGAATTTTAGTACGATTGAAGTAGAAATTTATACGGAGCATTCTGATATACGTAGGCTTCCATGTGAGCTGGACATTTCTTGTACTTCAACAACAGCATAATCTAGGGCGAAGATTTGGTACCAGTAAATGCATTTAAGGCCCCAAGTGGCTTAGGCTGCTGTCCGTTCTAAGGCGATTGTTATGTTGTTGTTGACTTTTTGCTTATTGTTACTCCCATTGTGCGAGTCTGTAATTGTTCTATGTTTTATTGTATGTTACTTTATGTCCATTCTAGTTTTGCAATCATCTCGATGGGGAAGAGAAAGCTGGTTGCTTTGCTTAGTTTGTCTTCCTGTTGTTTCTTGATGGTTGTGTGGCTCTTCCTCGCGGTGCCATGGGTTTGTCTGCTGTTTGTGATTGTGGTACTTCCTGATCATGCTCACTTACTATTTTTGGTAGTGAATACCATTTATACCTTCTTTACATGAACCACAAGACTGGTGACCTTGAAACATGATTTACATCATTGGAAAGTTAGTGAGTATGAGCTGGAAATGCCCCTGACCAGGTCCCATACTGTTATGGAATTTGATCATGAGATAATTTCGCAATAACTAAGTCAGGTTGCAATTATTGTTTACCTAATTTTAGTATGCAGGCAGAGTTGCAATAGGTATTGAAACATATCAAGCAAAATTTTAGTTTGTAGGCCTGGGTCCAACCCTTTGTGTTGACTAAGCGGTGGGGCGATGACCAACAATAAACTTTTCACAATATGGTATATGCAGCAGCATGGTAGCAAATAGTTTGCCAGAAGACACACGCTCTACCCTTGCATTGAGCTACATTATATAGAGGCTTTGTTAGAGCTCTACTCCTAGGAAATTTTTATCGATCAAAACTGAGTTCTGCTGGTACAAGAAGGGTCTAGCATAGGTATGTGCATGAAGTACTGTTAAATCGCTTAGTCAAGCTTGTCATGAAAACAAAAACTGTGGTTCCACCCCCAACCCACTTCACCAAATTAATACTATGAGGTTAGAAACGTATTGTCTTTTTGTATTTTACTCCTTCTGAATTTCTAAGGGTGTATTTGAATTAAACAGTTTTAGCATTTTTCGGGAGGTGGGAAATAATGATTAATAATAATTATAATAGATTGGTGAACTCCTTCAGTATGTTGAAGATAAGTCGCTAGATATGATAGGATGCAGTTTTGTCACATACGTGATTTAGCCTGTCTGCCTGCCGGCCTGCCTGTCCCTCCTGTAGTCATTTATGATATTTGATGCCTTTTGATTTTTATGATCACTACCATGAACAGTCAATATCATATAAAGTTCACTCAAATCGACTCAACAATTATCTATATGCATGCTGGGTAATTTTGCATGCCTATTCATTGTTTGCAGTTTCTTTAATCTTTCCTTTTATTTAAATTAACTCATTTGAAAAATTCCTTGGGGAATACCATGGCAGTGCTTAACAGTTTGGATTTGGATGAAGCCCGATATTTTTTTTGGCCTGATCTTGTTCTAAAATGTTTGCAAATGTGGGTCATCAATAGATGACAACAGTCGACACTAGTGGAAAAATAGTTACGCGCATAATGACACTTGAATTACTAGAATCGCCCGAGTTAGACTATATTCACTTTTGGTGTATTTACAGGGGCGGATCCAGGATTTCTGGAAAGGGTGTTCATATGTATTAAGGCAAAGGGGTTCGCTTTTCTAATTTTATCTCATTTTTCTTAAAATATCCCATGAAAATGAAATAATTTGGTCTCACTGAGAGCAAATTATTTCACTTCCTTAGGATATTTGAAAACAGGGGGGGGGGGAGAGAGCGAGTCCCCTGAACCCCTTCTGGATCCGCCACTAATTTAACCTCACAATATCATTTTCCCAGTATGCGTCATGGTTTTAGTTTAATGATGACGCCAATTAAATAGTGTAACACCAGTCAAGGCGACAAAACGAAAACTATCGGTGTTGACGTCTCTTCAATACGGCACACTGTTTTACTGCGTTGGCAGAAGCTTTTTGCATACTTAGGGGGGTACTTACGAAAATACGCACGTGCGTACAACTTGACGATGCAAGTATAGGGTCTTAGCTATTCAATTTGATTTTTGGAAGTTTATTTTGTTTATGCTGCGTGTCTTCACAGCTCATTTTAGCCCTGTGAAATGCTCTAAAACCATTTTCGGCAAAAGGGCCAAACCCCTGGCTTCATATAGGGGGACTATTCAGAGTCGGAACTCTATAAAATGCACCAGGAACGCGCCTGATACTCATATCTCAAGCATCAGCTTACTGCTGCAAGTGAGCTCTCTTCCAATAAGTATAATATACCAGTCGGTTTTAATCACGCACCCAATCCCCTGACATGGCAGGGGTTAAGCCGGGCAAATGTACCATGTTTTAACTTTTTGCATTGTCCCCTTAGTGCGAGGGAATTGTGCGGCATTTGATAAACAAAGGCAAATATGGCGGTATTAAGTAAAACATGACAGACGGTGGAGAAAACTGCCATGGTTTCAACAAAAGTCAAAGTCCCCGCAGTTCTCCGGTTAGAAATTAGTAGTGCATAAATTCAAGTCCTCTTAAGGGTCAAGGGGGAACCCAAATTGCCTAGTAGTTCGGTACATGAATGGTCAAAACAAGATACGGACGTTCATGCTTGAATTCCATGTCCGCTCCATATCTCCTTTGCATTCAAATGATTTTCAATTACAGTGTTCCAGCTACATGTATATTGGCTTGCACAAGTTGCGAACGTCTTATGCGTTTCCACTGTCCATTAACCTGAGCTTGATGAAATATTGACGCCAAAAAATAATCATATTGGACGCAGAAACATCGAATTTACCTACTCGCAAGTTACAACAAATGAATGCATACATGTATGGAACAAGAAATAACTTTAAAAAAGATATTAGGCTGCATTTCAATTGTGAAATATATTTTTCGGTACGTGTTTTTTACACTTGCAAACTGGTGAAATCCCATCATGTGGCATTTCATCAGGGTATGCGCTCTTTGTTTAGGTAAAAAAAAGATCTCAGGGCAAAAATATATAATATTAAGTATCAGACGAAAAAGATAGATTCAAGTTACTGCTGACATCGCCCCTCTTAAATAAAGTCCAAAGTTAGTCTCCGTTGACGGACAAATCGTAATGTAAGGTGTAACTGAATAAAGTTTCCTTTTAAAAGGACAGTTTGCCCAGTTTTCCTCATGAACTACTGCCATATAATCCCAACGAAACAATCCAAGGTGCAATATTCAAGTTTTGATACATTTTAACCTCAGACGGGTCAAAAGTGAGATGAGTACATGAAGAAACATAAAATTGAAAGATGAGTGAAGTATCTGGTGTCTGTTCAACATCAATAACGCATTAAGTAATCATTCGATTTAAAAAAAAAACACTACCATCTGAGTAACTATTCACATGCTACTAATTAGACTCGTCCAACCAATCTTTGAATCTTCTGAGGTCAAAATTTACCTTTAGATGCACTTATTAAGCATGTATGCTTATCTGATTGGAGATATTATGACCCCTACATGGGGGCCATGCTTACTGAGAGCTCTGTAACTCCCATATGACCAAAATACACTTTCGGTGTAAACTGTCACAAAGAGGTAAGGTTTGGTTAGGTAAATGTTTTATATTTTACTACTACTCTATTTACTGGTCTGAAACCAGTCGAGGAATCCTTATCACAAGCTACAAAAATCTGTAAAACACACATGCAGTAATCTACCACATTGAAACTTCATCGCTCAGATCAGAGTAGGCATCTGTGTAGTACTTTGGTTGTCATTCAATATTAGATAAGGGGAGTACAGTGAGATAATTTGGTTGGTGGTTCAAGCATCACCAGAGATAGTCCTACTGTGTTGTGTGCTTTATTAATCTCCTTTGCTTGGTACTAGCTGATTCAACTCATCAGACAGTCCGATATGATAGAAAATATTTGACTGCGAAGAGAACGGATGAAAACATTTATATGAATAAGCACAAATGCTGACTAGCTAGACTGCACAAACCGGGTCATGAATGTGCATCCTAAGGTGTGCTTGAGTTCAGAAATATGAAAATTCAAAATAATTCCAATGACATTGAAATAATATCACAGAAATGTTCCTTATAATGCCCTCTACCAAAGTTAGGAAGAAGGCAAAGATCAGGAGTCGATACAATCAAGTACCACACCTGATCTAGGACTCTGAATGGGAAAGTGATAAAACTCAAGAAAACATCACACATAGGAGAGGCAAGAGATCATCCCTTTCCCATCAGGTGACCACAGGCTAGACAATATGTCAAAGACAAACACAAATATGAAGTTCCACCTTGGAAAGGTCATTATGAAAAGTACTGGAAGGCTTAAACTAGTTTCAAAATTTCACAAACTTTTCCCCTCGACTGAACAAAATGGCCGGCAAAGCTAAAAATAGAAATCTCCCCCTGAAGCACTGTTCCAAATTCAATGTAATTACGGCCAGAAATCCTGCATCAAAATAAGACAAGCATGAATGGGACCAGTGCTCCTATCCTGTAACATTGGGAGCGCAGTGGCTCAGTGGTAGAGTGCTTGACTCGAGACCGAGGGCCCCGGGTTCCCAGGGGAGGTATTCTCTTTTTTACGGCGGCTTGCCGCCGTTCTACTATCGCTTTAGATCTAAATTATTCACCAATCAGAAGCATTTTTAAATTGTAATATTCATCACACCGACTGGAAAAAGATGCTCTCATTGGTTGTTACTCAGAATGTCCATACGATCTTACTAAACGTGAAACTAAACTTGAAAACATACATGTAAATGGCAGAGAACCAGTCTGTGCACTGGGTCTAAAAATGCAAATGTATAAACGAACTAATCTTGAACCCGATGTACAGTATTTGTAAATTGCTGTCACTATCATTGTTTACATGCATTGCACACAGTAAAGAAGTGCATTATAAAATAATCCACTAAATCCGAAAGGACTCTACAGTAATATCACGCTATTTAAATAAAATATTTGTAACTTTTCCAATTCCCATATCTGGACATGATTATAGTCTGTTTCATATAATTCGACAATAGTCTTTTTTGGCCGTTATACGGTTATATTCCCAATGCCAAAACATTTCTTTTCTCCTATGTTCGGATGAAAAAATCCCGATTTCAAGTCGGAAAATATCAAAGAAGAAATCATCGTTTTGTTGAGTAAATTGTGTTTAAAACAGTTTGTTTATTTGGGTTCCCGTTCGGACATTTTCAACCGACTCGACTATCGGCATATCAGTCGTGCCACTACGCTGTAAATCCTCTCGTTGCATTATAAGGGCCCCAGGGTGTTGTGCCCTCTAACGATCGGCATATCAGCCGTGGTTTACCTCTTTGCTTCAACAGGTAATTTCCCCTGTAAGTACAACAATCAATTAAAACGAGTTCTCCGGATGCATAAAAAGATAAATACCAACTAGCTGATACAATTAGGTAGCTTAATTTCGTACATCTGTGTGTAAGAATGGAGATGGAAATGATAAAAGCTAGATGTTATTTTGACTATTTTAACTGGCTCTTGTCTAACACCTGAAGGAGCTGGTACTTTGGTGTAAGCTTCTGTAGTACCAAGTGCCCCATCCCACTTCTTCAGTTTTTTTTAAAAATTTATTCGCATTTTATGTTGGCTGGGGAAAGGGCTGGATGTGAACGGAGAGTCATAATGTATAAGGGAACCCCTGCCAAATGTTTTTTCAGTGTGTTTACTCAGTCATTTTCATGCAAATGATGTAAAGGGGAGCCCCGCTCAAATTTGTTTATGGTGGGTTTGCAGAATCACTTTAAGCAGTTAATAGGAAATCTAAGCCTACTCTGCGCTTTCAAAATGCTTAGCTGTCGGAATTTTCGTGGGCCCATGTACCCTCTAAAAATTGTGTCCTCTACATTTTGCCCTATGTACCCTCAAAATATGAGTGGTAGCCCTGGTAATATTCAACATTGCGCAGTCTCATATAATACATCATGCAAGTTAACAGTACAGCTAAATTCAGATTAAATATGATGTGATTTATGATTTGATAATAAAGCTAACAACACTAAATATTCTCAATTGTAGGCGTTTTCGCGCTAAAATTCCCAATTCCAGGCGTATGTGTCATTGTCCCAAAATGGTGAATATAAACCATTGATTTCTAAAAAAACTGAACAAGTGAATTTAATTTGTTCCATTACAATGGCGTCAAATTAATCGCGAATTTGCACGTAACCTTTGGGTTCAGGCGATTGAGCTTGCCCTAGCCGGCATATGCATTTTCTTACATTGTACAAGAACAGTGTAACTATCGGTAAAGTCTCTTCTATCAATTACGATAGTTAAATGAGGGTCTGGATGGGGTATAATGATTAGTGAATAATGGCCTTTTTATAATGAATAGTGAATAATGAACCAAAAAAATAATGAATAGTGAATAATGGGGGCCTAAAAAATAATGAATATTCCTATATTTTTAATGAATTGAAGAAAAACTAATGAATAGTGAATAATCAGATTTCTTTGCCACCTTTCTTGCTTTTAATGAATAAATCGTCTTATTTTAATGAATAACCCAAAATTTTAATGAGATGAACAATGGGCTAAATTTTTAATGAATAGTGAATACCAGACCCCCAACCCATCCAGACCCTCTTAAATGGTCACATGTGCGGATCCAGAGGGGGATATAGGGTCCGCACCCCCTCGTGGAAAATCAAAACTTCTATGGGTTTCTAGAATTAGCATTTGGACCCCCAGCCCCCCGCCCCCCCCCCCCCCCTGGAATAGGTTGGACAATCACCCCCCCCCCCCCCCGAAATCTTGTAAAATTATAGTTTCTTTGAAATAAAACATTGAAAAGAAAAGACAAAAACCGTTGTCAGAGCTGTTTTCTGGCAGTCGGGCCTGGACCACCCTGGCAAAAATTCCTGGATCCGCGCTTGGGTCAGCCAGCATCCAAACTCGGGCCACTATCGGCCTGCCAGCAAAATGTCATTCGGATGGCGTTTCAGTGGCAGGCCGATAATGGCCCGATTGTACGTGCTTACTGGGTGTCGATCAGTTTTGAATCCTACATGTATTTATTCCTCGATCCTGGCTATGTTCTTTTCTGGTGTTCGGTTTGTTTCAGCGAACGTTTAATTTTACATTAATTTATTGTCAACACCCCCCCCCCCTCATTTTCCTAAAAACTTAGGACTTAAAACATTGTTCCCAAACCCTTGCTGGTGAATGCCTAAAATTAAAAAAAAAGATTCAGATGCATATCGCTCAGCGAAAAGAGTTATATATGCACAAAACCAAGCAAAAGAGAGACAAAAACAGGACCACAACTTCGCTGGTTTTAGATTCCAGCATGCAAAGTGGTAGATGGGAATTTCGCCAAAACCAGCGAATTTGGTTGCGTTTATCGTCAGTATTTGAGAGCCGCCGAATATCTTTTTTTCAAGATATTTCTTGTTTCTTCCTACGTAGGCTTGGGCCCAGCATCTTTGTTTTTGTTTGTTTTGTTGCTTTACGTCCCAAGTCAACAGCTATGGTCATGGCGGGACGGTCAATTCACCTAACCACACTTTTTTCCTGGGCAAGCTTCAACAAGCAGTTAACCAGTACTTCGTGCACATACTTTGGCTTGTAACTGACAACAACCCTTCTTGAATGATTCAGCGGAAGGGAGGAGAATGACCGTAGAAATTATTTCATGATCAATCTCCACGAAAGTATGGGACCGGGCCGAGATCGAACTCGCGACCCCTGGATCTGCAGTCAGACTCGCATCTGTTGCCAGACACGTTACCGACTGCGCTACGGGCCCAGCATCTACCGTTCACCCTAAAAAATCTCAGGAATTTTAAGCACCCCAAAAAATATTTGAAATTTTGGCAAACCAAAAAAATATCCCGATTCTGTACCTTGACCTTATGAAAAGACCCTAAAATGCATTGAAATAACCACTAAATATAGTCAAATTGTAATTACCCCACAAAAAATATCCACAAAATCTTCATACACCCCCCCCAAAAAAAAAGAATTCTGAAACCCCCCCCCCCCCCAAAAAAAAAAATAATGAAATTCAAAATTTTGAACCCCCCAAAAATGACCCTAGCCTACGTATGTACGAAAATATCGGAGTACCCCCCCCCCCACCCACCCCCCTGGGCCTGGGTTCGAGCCTCACCGGCGTCACTGCGTTGTGTCCTTGAGTAAGAATATTAATCCTAGCTTAGTACTGGTTCAACCCAGGAAGACCCGGTCCTATATAACTGAAAGATTGTTGATGGGACGTAAAGTACAAATCAGACAGACAGACAGTCAGAATTGATATATCAGAAAAAATATCATATTCTATTTAAAGCTGCATAGTCTGTAACTTTTGATCTTTGATTTTTTGAAATAATGTTTCTATTTTTCAAGAACACAGTAAAAAACTAAAATTCAGGTATATATTTATCCAATTTCGTGAATCTTCACAAATTATCAGTATCGAAACACCAGCATTTATGTTAAAACTTACCTGTCTATAATTATTGGAGGGACGCAAATAATTACCAACAAGAGAAAAAACGCCTGTTTTTATAAGATAATTCACTTTTCCATGCAGTTTTCAGCTATAGTGAATAGATTTATTGTGAAAACTTACTTTAATTCTGCTTTAACAAATGATTTAAAAAGAAAATATTTTTTTCGAAAAATGTTCAAAGTTACAAACTATGCAGCTTTAAGTTCTCATTAAAATGGCACTTCCTGACAGCCTCAGAAGGTACAGTCATTTTGTTACAGTATGAGGATTTTCTCTGAGATATCAATGCCAGTCTACATTATAGTTCACATCTAGTTACCCATCTATGAATTGTAAAAGGATTCAAGTACCAAAATACATACCGGCAGCTATAGACTGGCTGTAGTCCTTAAAGCGATTTTTCATCAATGTGGCTCAAGTCCTTAAAAAAAATTCATCAATGTGTCATATCATATACTTGTAGCCAGTCTAACTCTGATGGCTCTGTTTTAACGAAGGTCCTTAAAACAGAGCCATCAGAGTTATTTTAATTGATTTGATTCTTTACGTCCCATCAACAATCTTTCAGTTATAAAGGGACGGGTATTCCTGGGTTATTCGTTTTATGACCAGAATCCAATAAACAGCTGTTCGTTAAGCTGTTAGATGGTTATTCGATTTGTAAGCAGAATCGAATAAACAGCTGTTCGTTCAGTTGTTTGTAGGTTATTCGTATTATGACCAGAATCCAATAAACAGCTCTTCGTTTAGCTGTTAGATGGTTATTCGATTTGTAAGCAGAATCGAATAAACAGCTGTTCGTTCAGTTGTTAGTTGGTTATTCGTATTATGACCAGAATCGAATAAACAGCTGTTTGTTCAGCTGTTAGATGGTTATTCCATTTGTGACAAGAATCGAATAAACAGCAGTTCGTTCAGCTGTTAGATGGTTATTCGTATTACGACCAGAATCGAATAAATAGCTGTTCGTTCAGCTGTTAGATGGTTATTCGATTTGGGGTTAGAATCGAATAAACTGCTGTTCGTTCAGCTGTTAGTTGGTTATTCGTATTATGACCAGAATCGAATGGACTGCTGTTCGTTCAGCTGTACGATGGTTATTCGTATTATGACAAAAACCGAATAAACAGCTGTTCGTTCAGCTGTTGGATGGTTATTCGATTTGTGATCAGAATCGAATGAACAGCTGTTCGTCCAGCTGTTAGATAATTATTCGTATTATGACCAGAATCTAATAAATAGCTGTTCGTTCAGCTGTTAGATGGTAATTCGATATATGATCAGAATCGAATTAACAGCTGTTCGTTCAGATGTTAGTTGGTTATTCGTATTATTACAAGAATCGAATAAACAGCTGGTCGTTCAGCTGTTCGATGGTTATTCGATTTGTGACAAGAATCGAATAAACAGCTGTTCGTTCAGCTGTTAATTGGTTATTCGTATTATGACCAGAATCGAATAAACAGCTGTTCGTTCAGCTGTTAGATGGTTATTTGATTTGTGATAAGAATCGAATATACAGCTGTTCATTTAGCTGTTAGATGGTTATTTGTATTATGACAAGAATCGAATAAACAGCTGTTCATTCAGCTGTTAGATGGTTATTCGATTTGTGATCATAATCGAATAAACAGCTGTTCGTTCAGCTGTTAGATGGCTATTCGTATTATGACCAGAATCGAATAAACAGCTGTTCGTTCAGCTGTAAGATGGTTATTCGATTTGCGATCAGAATCGAATAAACAGCTGTTCGTTCAGCTGTTAGATGGTTATTCGATTTGTAATCAGAATCGAATAAACAGCTGTTCGTTCATCTGTTAGTTGGTTATTCGTATTATGACAAGAATCGAATAAACAGCTGTTCGTTCAGTTGTAAGATGGTTATTCGATTTGTGACAAGAATAGAATAATCAGCTGTTCGTTCAGCTGTTAGATTGTTATTCGTATTATGACCAGAATAGTTGTTCGTTCAGCTGTTAGAAACGAACCGCTGTTTATTCAATTCCGATCACAAATCGAATAACCATTTAACAGGTGAACATACAGCTGTTTATTCGATTCTTGTCATAAATCGAATGACCATCTAACAGCTAAACAAACAGCTGTTTATTCGATTCTTGCCACAAAGCGAATAACCGTCTAACAGCTGAACGAAAAGCTTTTTTATTCGATTCTGGTCACAATACGAGTTACCTTCTAACAGCTGAATGAACAGCTGCTTATTTGATTCTGATCACAAATCGAATAACCATCTTACAGCTGAACGAACAGCTGTTAAGTCGATTCTGGTCATAATATGAATAACCAACTAACAGCTGAACGAACACTGTTTATTCGATTCTGATCGCAAATCTAATAACCATCTAACAGCTGAACGAACAGCTGTTTAATCGACTCTGGACATAATACGAATAACCATCTAACAGCTGAACGAACAGCTGTTTATTCGATTCTTGTCACAAATCGAATAACCATCTAATAGCTGAACGAACAGCTGTTTATTCGATTCTGGTCATAATACGAATATCCAACTAAAAGCTGAACGAACAGCTGTTTATTCGATTCTGATCACAAATCAAATAATCATCTAACAGCTGAACGAACAGCTGTTTATTCGATTCTGATCACAAATCGAATAACCATCTAACAGCTGAACGAACAGCTGTTAATTCGATTCTGGTCATTATACGAATAATCATCTAACAGCTGAACGAACAGCTGTTTATTCTATTCTTGTTACAAATCGAGTAACCATCTAACAGCTGAACGAACAGCTGTTTATTCGATTATGATTATAAATGGAATAACTATCTAACAGCTGAACGAAAAGCTGTTGATTTGATTCAAGTCATAATACGAATAACCAACTAACAGCTGACCGAACAGCTGTTTATTCGATTCTGATCACAAATCGAACAACCATCTAACAGCTGAACGAACAGCTATTTACTGGATTCTGGTCATAATACGAATAACCATCTTACAGCTGAACGAACAGCTGTTTATTCGATTCTGATCACAAATCGAATAACCATCTAACAGCTGAACGAACAGCTGTTTATTCGATTCTGGTCACAATACGAATAACCAATTAAAAGCTGAACGAACAGCTGTTCATTCGATTCTGATCACAAATCGAATAACCATCTAACAGCTGAATGAACAGCTGTTTATTCGATTCTGATCACAAATCGAATAACCATCTAACAGCTGAATGAACAGCTGTTAATTCGATTCTGATCATAATATGAATAACCAACTAACAGCTGAACGAACAGCTGTTCACAAATCGAATAACCATCTTACAGCTGAACGAACAGCTGTTTATTCGATTCTGGTCATAATACGAATAACCATCTAACAGCTGTTTATTCGATTCTTGTCATAAATCGATTAACCATCTAACAGCTGAATGGACAGCTGTTTAATAGACTTTGCTGTCAGGCTGTCACGTCTAATAAACTGCTGAATAACCAACTACCAACTACCAGCCAACCTCACACACCTAGAAAAGTACTTTTATAATTCTCCTTCAATAAACCTGCATCGGGCCGCGTAGCGCAGTCGGTAACGTGTCTCGCTAGAGATGCCTGTCTGACTGCATATCCAGGGGTAGCAAGTTCGATCTCGGCCCGGCTCCATACTTTCGTGGAGATTGATCATGAAATAATTTCTACGGCCATTCTCCTCCCTTTCGCTGATGCATTCAAGAAGGGTTGTTGTCAGTTACAAGCGAAAGTATGTGCACGAATTACTGGTTGACAGGAAAAAGTGTGGTTAGGTGAACTGACCGTCCCGCCATGACCATAGCTGTTAATTGGGACGTAAAGCAACAAAACAAACAAAATCAATAATCCTGCCCAGCTCTTTTATAAGCTTGGTATTTTTTTTCATGATTTTTGTCATCTGCTGACTTTTTTTTTAAATTAAAATATTCTTTCAGGAACACTATCAAAGTCTCAAACAGTTTGGATCCAAATCAGGCAGGACCTACAGACTGCTCTATAAATTGCTTCTAAATTTTAGTGTTGGGAATCGGAAGGCAAATCACAATCGATTATCAGAAAGCTGTTACCGCTTGATAATCGATTAAATAATCGAAAATTTAATCGAAAATTCCAGTATTGTATGATAAGTTATACTAAAAGGAGCAGACTATTTCTTTGAGGGCAGTGGCTCAGTGGTAGAGTGCTTGACTCGAGACCGAGGGGCCGCGGGTTCGATCCTCAGGGGCGTCACTGTGTTGTGGTCCTTGAGCAAGACACATTTATCCTAGCCTAGTACTGGTTCAACCCAGGAAGACCCGTCCCTGTTTAACTGAAAGATTGTTGATGGGACGTAAAGAATCAAATCAAACAAATCTTTATGAGATTGTAGACTAGATTCATCACTAGGGGAGCAGTCTAGCCAGACAGCACTATATACAGCATCCTTTGCAGATAATTAAACTCTGCCTTGAAGCATTTTTTGGAATTCTAGGGTGTTTAACAGAATTCCTGGAACCATCGAATCTGGCAGGTTTTTTTGTACTGATGCGATAGGTTTTTGAGACCATCCCTGAAAAAAGTTAGGGACAAACTTAATTGAGGTTGACCAAGAAAACTTAGTTTCAGCTGAAATATGAAAGACAATTTCCTTTGACAATTTCAAAATCAGGTGGATGGATGGATGGATGGATGGATGGATGGGTGGATGGGCGGGTGTGTTGGTGGAAGATAGGCAGGCAGGCAGGCAGACAGACAGACAGACAGGCAGACACTATTTGCAAAGGTTACTACTAAGCATGTTTGTTGCATATGCTGGAAAGGGTCCTTTTTCCACAGCTTATCAAAACAATGTCCAATGCCCAAAATAAATCAATACATTGAAACAAATTCTTATATATTGACCTTAGTAAATCGGCCCTTTTCCTGGACCAAAAGTAGCAAATGTGTACCATTAGTTTAAATGATAAGAGATACGACTGCATTTCTACATATGACTGGTCAAGGCATCTCTTGTGCATATCATTTATCACGATTATTATGAAAAAAATGATTTCCCGAATTCTGATAACTTCAGGTAATATGGGGTTTCAATAATGTCCATTTTTCTTTGACTCTAATTCCTCCGAGGCTGACTTTGGTCACGTGTTGACTGAAAACTTCAAAGGGATTCTTTGCATGCTGAGTAATGTTTCGTCTCTGCAGATATTTTTGAGACCCGATCAAATCGTTCACTAAACATTCATATGTCTCTATAATTGTAATCGGCTAAATGAGACTTACACAAGTAGTTCCGGTCAAAAGTTACGGGGAACGGACAAAAGCCCACTGGGACAAAAGCCCACTAGGACAAAAGCCCACTGGACAATATCCCACTGGACAAAAGCCCACTGCTAAATTTGGCAGGGTGGACAAAAGCCCACTTTTTTGAAAAAAAAATAGGTTTAAGTCTTTTATAAACTGTTAACACTGATCAGACTGCTCCTTCAGGGTAAGTCACACCTGCAGTGTGTTTTCACTGACATTATTATTTCTCCTGTATATTGTGACAAACAACTTAATTTGGGTGTTAAAAGGCATTGATATGTGAAGATACCAATTAACAGTTTGGTATCATTGGGAAACATATGTCTAATTAATCCAAATGACCTTTGATCTGGTAGTAACAATTAGTATGCACTATTATGAGAGGTGTCAAACAAGAGGTGTTTGAAATTTCAGATTTGAGAAGAAGAGTTAGATCCGTCTATCCGTTTGTCCCCCTGCGTGTGTGTGTGTGTGGGGGGGGGGGTGTTACTCTGATATTTTCATGCATACGTAGGCTCTGGCTATTTTTGGGGGTTCAAAATTTTGATTTTTTTTTTTGGGGGGGGGGGAGGGGGGGGGTTAGATGATTTAGTGGATATTTTTTGGGGTCATCGCACAATTGAATTATATTTAGAGGTCATTTCTATGCATTTTAGGGTCTTTTCTGAAGGTCAAGGTACAGAATGGAGGATATTTTTTGGGTTGCTAAAACGTCAAATATTTATTTGGGGTGCTTGAAAATCAATCATGATATTTTTTTATTTTTTTTTTGGGGGGGGGGGGGGTGAACAGTAGATGCTGGGCCTACGTATGAAGCCTACGTATGAAAAAAAATGACCCCCCCCCCCCACGTGGGTTTGTCCATCAGTGCAAACCTATCCCTGTTAAATGCTTATAAGTGGGCTTTTGTCCTAGTGGGCTTTTGTCCCAGTGGGCTTTTGTCCTAGTGGGCTTTTGTCCAGTGGGCTTTTGTCCTAGTGGGCTTTTGTCCTAGTGGGCTTTTGTCCTACACTCGAAAGTTACACAGTTTCAGGGCTATACACAGAATCATTTCATGGGAAATGTGTCTTTGACGGTCGAATCGAAATGCATTTTTATTATACAATCTGTTTTATTTATAATAAGTTATATCTTATTATTATTATTTAGATCTATTTATTTTTTATTTGTAATGACTTTAGGGTAAAGAAGACTTACACAAATAAATCTAATTTGGTGCCCTGTTGATAGATAGATCTAGGGGATGGAACCAGACTAAAATAATTCGTTTACACGTACTGTCAGTCTCTTGGACATAAAGAATCAAATCAAATAAAGGCACGTGTAGTATATTCATGAATTCAGCTTACGGACAAATTGATGTCATATATACATCAGCCCAGAATCATTGCTCCAGAAATAATGTTCAGCTGTGATTGAGCCGTTGAGGAAAAGGAATATTGTGGAATTCAATCTTGCTAAAGGACATAATACAGTGACGCCGGTAATGCTCGAACTCGCAACCGCTTGAATTGGTCTCGGGTCAAACACTCTAATATTGAGCCACTGCGCTCCCATACTGGGTTTTTTTTTTTATTTCTTGGAACTGCATCAAGGCGACCGAATGAGAAACATAGATCACCGTTGCTTGTGCAGGCTGATCAGAGCTTAAGGACTTTAACAGCCATGGTACACGCAGGCATGTCAGACTTTTACTACTTCGGGATGGCGAGCAGGACAGATCATCATTCCCCTGCAAATTGTTCTTTAACATTTCTGATTTTTGGCTGTCTGCTATCTAAAAACTCCCAAACTCATTTTTTCATCCATTTCACTCTGGGGAAAATGTTTCTATGAACACAAGTTAAGTCATAAATTCTGATAATGGAGCTAGCGATTTTATATGGGTCATTAGCATGACAGCGGAACTAAAGGTCCCAGGAAGTCCTGGGACCAGCTCTGCAGACTTTACAGCAAAGAAGGGAGATTATGCAGAGAAAATGTGTGTCCAGTAGCAGTAGTTTTCCTTGAACTCAGAGCCTAGGCCAGGCTAACACAAAGTGGAATACTCTTTGCATGCTGGTAATTTCGCAGTGCGGAAAAATGTGTGGTAATGAGTTAAACCTAGTCAACACTTTTTCAGTTATGTTGGGATGGGTTGAACTAGCACTAATCAAAAAGTGGCTGTGTCTACTAGTGCTTTGCAAACTGTTTAGATCCAGATCAGACCCTAACAAAACGTTGGACCTCTGTTTTCCACTCTGATGCCCGTTTGCACGCCCGTTTTGTGTTTCTCCAATAACGCTTTTTTTACTTATACGTTTATATAGCCTGGGTCCAGTCGTCAATATTTTGGCAATATTTTCTAATGCTAATATTCTAAAAAATTAAGAGAATAAAAATAAACCACATCAAAGGTATCGGTTGTCCGTTATTGATTTCGATCATTTTTGACCAAGGAACGGAAAAATGAAAAAAGAAGAAAAAATGATCAGACTGGAACCCAGGCTAACGTTTATATGACGTGAAACATTTATCGCAATGACGCTGAGCGCGGGAATTTGGAGTTTTGCCTGTTCCAAAAACTCCGTTGTGTCTGAAATAATTCAAATAACTGGAAAACCAGCCATGTTCGGTAAAATTGAAAATGGACACATGCCTGTGAAATATAAAATATAAATACAGTCGAATCTCGTAATTTCGAAGAGATTTATTTTCAAATTATCGATAATTCGAATTATAGGAAGCTTGTGACACTGTGACAACAGGGACACAATAATTACAATTTGTGTTAGCTTTTACGCCATTTCTTCATCAATCTAGGCATTTCCTTACACTTATATAGAAACCAGTATGAACATTTGTTGATGTAGTCAAATCAATTTCAATTTCCATCATTTCAATGAGGTCGGGTCTTTGATATGGCAGTTCACTGTCATATCTTTTCTTGTTCAGCATTACTTTTATCAAAATAATATTTCCTGGATAACATCAGCGTGTCAAACAGATTGGACCTAGATCAGCCCCGACGTTCTGATCTTTATCCAAACGGTTTGCGACGACAATACAAGCCGCTAACAAGCAAAGAGTTGTTTTGACAGAAAACACGGTGTCAAGTTTTGCATGTGCTTATTGGAATATATTAAATGGCGTTTCGCTGGCGTGCCGATGATGGCCCAACATTGAATGCTGGCTTGGTAGCTTTGTGATTTTTAGGGAATCCAGATCAATATTGCAAGGAACCCTATCTTTTTGTTATTTTTCGGGGGGGGGGGGGGGGGGGTCCGGACCCCTGCCCTACATCAAAGCGGTACTGTGAAATTTATTGTACTCCAAATAATTGTTTTGACAGGCTGGTAGCCGCATTCTGAACCAAGATCAGTCAGCCCGTGGTCTAAATCCAACTGATTGACACTCTGTCTTGACAGACACCACAAAAATATGCAATTGTGCTTTGCTGTCCAATGCAGATAACAAAAAAAAGGTGACTATGCAAACTTATTATCCAGCATGCAAAGAGTTACAGCTATTCGGACAAGTGTTTCATCAGAAAAGTGTGAAATATACATGCAGACCAGACAGACGCTTGCGCAAGTCACTTTTTGTGTCAACTTGTTTTGTTAAAATGACGATGGAAAACGTATGTTTTACGAGTGTGCTTCTGTAATAAATGGATTAATACGGCATAACAATTTAACTGTAACGTAATTACGGATACATGGATTAATACGCGAAGATTTTAAGGTAAGAGGTTTACTTTTTTAAATTATTTCTTTAATGACTTGCATCCAGCGATTCCGAGTATAATTACATGTAGCTCAGCTCAACTTTATATTGCAATGCAGTGGCTCAGTGGTAGAGTGCTACACTCGAGACCAAGGGGCAGCGGGTTCGAGCCTCACCGCCGTCACTGCGGTGTGGTCCTTGAGCAGGACACATTTATCCTAGCTTAGTACTGACCCAGGAAGACCCGTCTCTGTTTAACTGAAAGATTGTTGATAGGACGTAAAGAATCAAATCAAACAAACAAACAAAATATGGCAATTTTCAATTTTTCGCGGATTTCTAAATATCGTTACGTAAAAGGATCCCAAATAAAAGCCAGTAATATAGTTTCTCATTTATTGAACGTCTTGACTCTTACGTTATAACCGACTATTTATAGAAATGATCCGCGTATTAATAATAAAGAGTCATGTGCCCAAAGAGTATGACGAAATAAGCGAAACGTCTTGCGTCAGACAGAATCTCACTGTGCAGAGCGCATGACCGGATTTCCGAAAAAGTCAATCTGAAAGTTTGCTGCTTCGAAAGCAGCAAACAAAAATGTCTATTATGAGTACAGTCATCGGCGACGGTAGGCGACGGAGGTTTTATCGGATTATACTATTTGTAAGGACAATCGGGACATTATGAATAAAATTAGTCTGTACATTTTGTCTACATTTTCAGCCAGAGTTTTAATGCAGATCCAGAAAGTTTTGTCCGAGGGGGTCCAACTCAGACGTTTTTTGTTTTGTTTTTGTTTTTTTAGCTGATGAGAGGATCCAAATACCATTATTGCATAAAAATCCGTGTCGCACGCTATTAACAGCCATGTTTTAACCGGCAAAAATCCATGTATTAATAAGGCAATTCACGTGCTGTTGATGCACGTCTTTTGTACTTTTCATATACGCCTTCTAGACCGTAACAAAAATTGACGACATCAGCTGTAACGTGCATAGAAATGAACGTAATTTAGTGACGTTAGAATGACGTATGTCGTTGCTCTGGAACAGGCGTTTTCAAAAGATTCGAAATCTTCAGGCTTTTGCGCGCCATTATAGTGATACTAAAATGAGCTTTTCGAAGCGTTTTTTCCAAAGTTTTAAGTGACAAAATGACTTTATGCAATAATAACGATCAAACATGTTTTCTGATACACAAACATCTGATAGACACCTCGGGGGTCGTTAAAACCCTTGCCTTTCAGGCCCGGGTTTCAACACCACCTTCGGGGTCCTGCAGATGTAATTGCATATATAAGCATGTTTGATCCCTATATCAAATGCGGGCCATCATCGGCCCGCCAGCGAAACGCCATTTAAATGGCGTTTCGCTGGCGTGCCGATGATGACCAAACGTTGAAGCTTTGAACATTGAAACATTGGTAGCGTTGTGATTTTTAGAGGATCCGGATCAGAATTGATAAAAAAAACCTATATTTTTGTGATTTTTCAGGGGGTCGGGACCCCCTGCACCCCCTCTGGATCCACGCATGTTTTTGACCCACTTTAGTCTCTACTGAGCTATCCACTGTTATCAGTTAGACCCCTTTCAGATCTAGTATAAAATAATTTTTAAGGAGAGACATTTACTGGACAAAACCACCCGTTACTAAAGTTTGGTGCTGTCTTCACTTGGTTCGCGATAACGATCAGTTTTTGTTTGGTTATTTTAACACTGTCCTGAATTTTAATATGTGTTCTTTTTAATACGATTGTATCGCCCTTAGCACTACTTTTTGACCATCAGTGTTGAGACACTCACTCGGTCTTTTATTTGTAACACTTTATTTGTCACCCAACAGACGCATGTGATGCAAATGGGGCGTGTTGAAAACAAGTGTTCTGATTGGTTCAAGACTACGTCGACGAAGATTGTATTCGGAGAGAAGAGTAGAACATTTTCATTTTTTGGACATGCTTGATGAAAACGAAATAAGTAATGGACACTGTGTCACAGAGTGTCAAACATAGAAAAAGTTTGAATTGTGTATACCAGTTTATGCTTTACATGTACTGTCGAGCCAACCAAGAGTGACAGTGACGTAAATTTTGTTTACAACTGTAAAACATTAAATTGTACACTCCACTTGAGGTAACGCGAATCGATAGATCACCTGTGTATTAATCTTATCCTGCGGATAGGAATTAATACACAAGTGATATATCGATTCTAAGTCCTGATAATTTTGTAAACAAAATATGACGTCACTGTCACTCTTGGCTGACAGGACAGTAGCAGCCATTGTAGCAAGTGGTGGGAATGGAAGTGGATGATTGCGCGTTGTAGCCAATAACAATATCAGCCGTATTCATTTCTTTTCTTCTTACTTCTTACTGCCAAGAGTGACATTGACGTCATGTTTTGTTTACAAAGTTATCAGCGACTTATAATCGATAGATCACCTGTGTATTAATCCTATCCGCAGATTAGGATTAATTCACAAGTGATCCATCGATTCGTGTTAGCTCAAGTGGACTGTACACGTTATTTGTTTACTTACAATTATAAACAATGTATTACGTCACTGTCACTCTTGGTTGGCACGACAGTAACTGTGTTGGTTTAGTCATATTATCGTTACATTAATGATCTATTTTATAGCACTTTGCAAGTAGGTAAGCACTGCTTATGTATAGGCTTTCAAAAAAGGCCCGCCTCACCGTTAGCAACTTACATGTATATCATAAAATTATACGGGTATAGATATTTTCTGCATTTCGCTCATTTTCTAGGTCGTGAGGATGTTAAAACCAAACGAGGTCCTGAAAATCAAAAATTCACAAAAGTTTTGCTCGTAACAGGGAATGCATACTGTTAGTGCGCAGCGTGCGGTTCAGTATATATGGATACGTAAGTGTTCATATTAGTCTATTTCTAGCATTTGCGGACAACTTCTAACCAATGTATTTGATTGTTGATCATAAAACGGATACTGAACCGATTCGCAGATAACCTCACAGCCCCGGCTGGGTCTTGAAGAATGTATTCTTACTCCTTTAAGCCGAATTTTTGAATAAAGCATACTGTAAACGAATAGTGGGCCTGCACTGTTTGTGTTGTCTACGCGTTTGCCTATTATCAGATAAAAAAAGTTTGTATGGGTTAAACACAGTTGTAGCGCCATTTTCACGCGCGGATCCAGAGGGGGTGGGGGTCAGGGGGTCTGGGTCCGTTTCTAAGCAATATTTGTCAGGATCCCCCGAAAAATCACAAGCTACCAAGCCAGCATTCAATGTTGGGCCGTCATCAACCAGCCGGCGAAACACCATTTTAATGGCGTTTCGCTGGCGGACAGATGATATCCTGCTGGTTATATCTCCCCTCTTCAACCGTCAACTAAAATGTTATAAGAGATGGCCCCCTCTGAAAAAACTTTCTTGATCCGCGTATGTTTTCGGAGAGAACTTTTCTTAATCTTCTCATTGGAACACCAAATAAAGGTATTCTTGTAGAAATCAGAAAAGATATGTGCTGTAGCATGCTTTTTTACGAGGATTAACGACTCAATTTACACTGGATTTTTCAGTAATGCCACATACCCTAGTAATGCAGATTATGCTTCGCAGTCCGATCACGGCGTCCGTTTTCAGATCTTTGATTTTAAGCACAACAGAAATCCCAATGCCAGCCTGATTTAGCAGGTTTTAAACCGGGCGTCTAAAAGAGCGGTTTTCTCGCGGTTGGCTAAACTACAATAGAATGGTACATGTATTTTATGTCAATTATAGTGTTGATGCCTGTGAAAAGAGCCCGTTTAGGACAATTATTTGGGGAAAGGAACACTGTTGGGTCCAGACGAACTCCGCTACATGTATGAGTATATAATAATTTCAATATTTTTTTGTACAGATTTCGGCCGATGGAAGACAATATATCTTATATTCCTGCCAGCAACACAATTTCTTGAATTATAATTCTTATTATTCGAATGAATCAATACTTTAAATGTGCTTTAAATCGCACCTTTGCTCCGAAAATTCAGATTTTCACTGATTATTTAGACATTTCCCTATTATTTCCCTCAGTGCAAACAATTTCGGAAAACCCTGAAATTTTTCCCGTCCCCATATTGCCTTAATTGTGTTTTTGTGGCCGTGATCCTTGGCTGTGCCAGTACTGGCCGGGTGGGTTTATGCTTTTTGTGGTTCTATGTCCAGGAACTCCCGAAGTGGTTCTGGTTTTAAAGCGTCTCAGGAGTCGGGACAACGGCTTAAAGTCTCATCCGACAGACTGCCTTAATTGTTGGCAGGGCGTCACGGACAGCAACGAAATGACTTTTGCTTAGGGCGGCTTATTATTGTTACATTTTAAAATGGTCAACAGAATTAAATCTGTGTATTTCGTTATTTCTTTATTTATTGACAGAAAAAGGCACCTTATATACAAATTAAGGTCACGTGTACTCTCGCATCGGCCAAGAAGCAGTTCATAAAAGTCACAATAGAACGCTAATAATGAAATCCAATCTGTGGATGTGTTGCTGCTATCGCTGTCAACTTAAGGCTTCTTTCCACAGTAGATCGGGCCCAGAGGTAATAAACTTTTTTCATGCTCAACTCAACTGAACACGAACTTTCAACAGCTCATAAAAACAAATATACCGACAAATGAAGAAGTTTCTTGCTTTAAATCCCTCAGATATTGTATTTATCATGCTAATTAATGTTAAAATGCCAACAATTGTTGGCATTTTAGCATTTATGAGCAGGATAAATTTCGCGCTCAGCTGAGTTGAGCATGGACGAAGTTTTATAACCTAGTACACTGGTACCGGTACACTTTACCTTACGAGACAAATCAAGTTTGATCAGCTTTAAAAATGTTAGTATTATTTTATGCGGTTATATTTGCTACGCCACAACGAAGGAAAATTGCGTTAATGCAGGGTCTTTTAACACATAGAAACTCTAGTTTATGTGAGTAAACACACACCAAAAACAAGTGTTCAGATAAGGCTGCGAGTCTAAGCAGTCTGGGCCCGAAATTACAACGTCTCCTTAGAGTTAAGGAAGACTTAAAGTTAAGCATTGATTTTTTCAGGATGCTAAAAATAACGTTTAAAACTGATTAAAATCAAAATAGTTTTATTTTTTCTGAAGATCACAATGATATCTTTGACCACAAATACCACATCGATCCAGGCGATTAATCTAGCATTCAATATCGCATGTTGAAATATCAATACTTAACTTAAGTCTTGCTTAACTTTAAGAAGGCACTGTAATTCCGGGCCCTTGTCCTCAGTTTACATTTCTTAACAATGTACATGTATATAATGTCCGTCTCTATCTTAACTCCCAAGATTCTGTTTAGTGTCTGTATGGCTGAGCTGACTGGTGAATTTCTATGTGACAATGATAGAAATAAACAAAACATGTATTCATAAAATTGCGAATATTTTCTCATTCATCAGTTTAAATACTTGTTTTTGGTGGCCAAAAGAACCGTCTCCGCCGTCTCCCTGAGACGGTTCTTTTGAGCACCCACAACAAATGTTTTGGTTGAGAAATAAGAAATTTATTTTTTGATCGCGCACTGTTATATCATGGGTAAAGGTTTAAAATTTCAAAAAACACGAATTTTAGAAATTCAAATGTTTAAACTTGTAGGATGCCAATAAAAATGAATAACCTCAAAAAAGCAAGTGAGTATGATCAGGAAATACCACTAGTCTTAATAATTGATTTTGTTCAGATAATTTAAGAAATAATCAAATAAGCTATTTTTCTCCCCAATTCAGCATTTTGAAGCTGACTTTATATCGAAAGTCAGCCTCAAAATCCTGAATTCAGGAATTCATGAAAACTTTCACCCATGTTATCTTGACCCCAAAGAGTAATTTTCTTGTGACGCGTCATATTTTTAAGATTGGTTTTACTAAATGTGTAACAATTTGACCAAATAGCCAGCACACTATGGATAGGAGAACACAGATTAAGGAATTTACAATTACAATAGGTACGTATTGTATTATTTTGTACAAAATTGTTTTTCAATCTGTAAAAGTAAGTGTAGCTTTCACCAAAATTGGTGGCAGCTTAACTGCTACGGATCTTTGTCATCAAGCCTATGTGCACTGCTAGGGGCAAAATGTCTCAGATGTTTCAATAATGTTGAAACAACCTATGATACATTTCTGTAAAACTCTATCAAACTCCTAAGTCAGACCATCAGGATTTATACCAAGTATTAGCTTTTCGTCCTCCCGATGTGGCTGTCAAATGCATGGGCGTGCAAGCACTGAAGATTGGCATACCGCAGTCACAATGAGCAATCCACATGGATTCTTCCTCTATGCAGCTAAACTGCTGGAGGAGGAAAATGGTACCCCATGAAACTAAGAGCATCATAGTCTTTGTAGATTACTGTAAATTCGGAAATTTTCGCGAGGACATTTTTTTCGCGAAACTTCGCAAATGCGAAGTTTCGTGAAAATAAAACCCTCACAAAATGGCAAAATCACTCTGTCGTTTATTGATGTAGGTAAACCTTGCCTTAGTGGCGATATTTTCACATCACTGATATGTTTTTAATGCTATTCGCGAAAATAAAATTCTCGCGAAAATTTCCGGGTCTACAGTATACAAATCATGTTAACATTTTCATTCATCATGTCCTCACTTGTATTTTGTTTCGACAAGTGAACGGCTTAGTGAAACCAAAGCTGCTACTGAAAAATAACATTGCATTCCAAGGATAGCGACAAACTACTGCCCACTTCAAACAAGAGCTACCTAGGTATGAAGTGAGAGGTTGACGGTCGCACCTCTTTGCATTTAAAGTCTCCAGCCCCCGTGTACAAGCTGGTAAAGAACCCAAATCAGATTTTAAAAGTACCCCGAATATTGTTTTTGCTGCGATTCTTTCTTGTTGATTTTAGAATGTATTTGTATCATATGTATATTCATTTCTCATATAATTATTTTGTAACTGTTCACTATATTGTAATCTCTGATAAAGAGGAAATAAAGAGTATATGCACGGACCCATCAAAACGTGAGACCAATATTTTCTACTACTGATATACACACTTGCCTGATTTGAAAGCAACTCGGCACAACGGCTCTATAGGTGACCCTCTATCACATATTTAAGATGCCAATTTGTTTGGCGGCCCAGGCATTAAAATGTCTTAACGACATTCATGCTGAAATCTTCCAAATAGCTCAAACAGTTCAATTCCACTGATTAAAATAACATTGAGACCTTAGAATAAAAATAAACAACAGCAATCATTTGAACAGCCCTCAGCCACTGCGCTCCCTCTATAGTTCTGTAAAGTTCTCATGACATAGCCTATAGTTTATTGAATGTGAACAGTGGTCATATTTAAAATACATAAAGTTCCTGTAGTTTATTGCATGTCAACAGTGGTCATGTTTTAAAAAAAATGCAGCAACTTTGTTTTGCAATTTAATAATGCTTAAAAGATTCTCAGATGCTGTCCATATTACTATAGTTCTGAAGAGTTCTCAAGACAGAGTCTATAGCTTATTGCATGTCACCAGTGGTCATATTTTAAAAATGCAGAAACTATTTTGAACCAATACATTTCATATACTAATATAAAAACCATGACATTGTTCATATTTATGCATATCAAAGCTGCAGGCATTGTGGCAGTCAATATGTTGTTGTGCAGTTAGTTTTGAATCAATTTAATATTGCCATGAAAGTTCTCATATGCTGTCCATATTATTATAGTTATGATAGAACCTGTACTGTATTGCATTTCAACAATGGTCATAGTTTAAAAATGCAGCAACTACTAAAAGGCAAGCAAATCCATGATATTGTTTATATTTATGCATATCAGAGCTGCAGACATGAAGGCAGTCTACCTGTCTCTGTGGCAATATTTTTGAAGCAATTTAATAAGGCCATAAAGTTTCTCAGATGCTGTCCATATTATTATAGTTCTGAAGAGTTTTCATGACAGAGTCTGTAGTTTATTGCATGTCAACAGTGGTGATAGTCTAAAAAATGCAGCAAATATTTTGAGCAATTTAATAATGCCATAAAGGTTTTCAAATGCTGTTTATATAATTATAGTTCTGTAGAGTTATCAAGACAAAGCCTTTAGTTTACTGCATGTCAACAGTGGTCAAAGCTTTAAAATATAGCAACTATTTTGAGTCAAGACATTTCAAATATCAATATCAAAACATGAGATTGTTTAGATTTAGGCATATCAAAGCTGCAAACATGGTGGCAGTCTATCTGTCCCTATGCATGTAGTTTTGAAGCAATCTTATAATGCCATAAAGTCTCTCAGTTGATGTCCATATTACTATAAGTCTGTAGAGTTCTCAAGATAGAGTCTATAGTTTATTGCATGTCAACAGTGGTCAGGGCTTTAAAATATGGCAACTATTTTGAGTCAAGACATTTCAAATTTCAATATCAAAACATGAGATTGTAAAGATTTATGCATATCAAAGCTGCAAACATGGTGGCAGTCTATCTATTCCTGTGCTTGTAGTTTTGAAGCAATCTGATAATGCCATTAAGTCTCTCAGTTGATGTCCATATTACTATAAGTCTGTAGAGTTCTCAAGATAGAGTCTATAGTTTATTGCATGTCAACAGTGGTCATAGCTTAAAATGTCACAACTAGTTGGAGTCAAGACATTTCATATGCCAATATCAAAATCATGATATTGTCTATACTTATACATATCAAAGCTGCAGACAGGGTGGCAGTCAGTCTGTCTCTGTGCCTGTAGTGTTGAATCAATTTAATAATGCCATAAAATTTCTCAGATGCTGTCCATAGTACTATAGTTCTGTACAGTCCTCAAGACAAAGCCTGTAGTTTATTTTGAGCAACTTTTTAGAGTGAAGACATTTCATACCAATATCAAAATCATGATAGTGCCTAAATTTATGCATATCAAAGCTGCAAGCATGGTGGCAGTCCATCTGTCTCTGTGTCTGTTGTTTTGAAGCAATTTAATAATGTCATAATGCTTCTCAGATGCTGTCCATATTATTATAGTTCTGAACAGTTCGCATGACAGAGTCTGTAGTCTATTGCAGGTCAACAGTGGCCATAGTTAAAAAATAAGGCAGCAACTATTTTGAACAGTTTAATAATGCCATAAAATGTCTCTAATGCTGTCAATATAATTATAGTTATGTAGAGTTCTCAAGACAAAGCCTGTAGTTTATTTCGTGTCAACAGTGGCAATAGCTTTAAAATATGGCAACTATTTTGAGTCAAGACATTTCAAATATCATTATCAAAACCATGATATTGTTTAGATGTATGCATATCAGAACTGCAGACATGGTGGCAGTCCATCTGTCCCTGTGTCTGTAGTTTTGAAGCAACCTAATAATGCCATAAAATATCTCAGATGATGTACATATCACTATAGTTCTGTAGAGTTGCTCAAGATAGAGTCTATAGTTTATTGCTTGTCAACAGTGGTCATAGCTTAAAAATGTCACAACCATTTGGAGTCAAGACATTTCATATGCCAATATCAAAATCATGATATTGTCAATATTTCAGCCAGGTAATAACTTTCCTGATATTGGCAGGAATGTGATAATAATAGTTTTACTCTGTGCAGAACAATATTGCAAACAAATTGAATGAGAAGATGAGCCTGTGGTTGCAGTTCTGACATAAATAAATAATGAGGTAATGTGTACAAGTAACATATCTTATCACAATGGTCATATCTTAATAATATAGTATAATAATATATATATGACAAAGTAAATTTACCTTAGGGATTGTCTGAGATTTTGTGTATCAAATTTACTGCCACTGTGACAGGACATTTGCCATTGTGACGTTGATATTGACTTGATAGCTCATTGCAGTCCTATTGCTATAGAGCCATAATAGAGCAGTAATGTGAAATAAAAGCATATCCTTTTACGTAAATACTTCAGTCGAAAAGATAGATCATGAACAAAAAACCGAAACAATCCAAATGGCATAAACTATTTAGCTGTCCACTATGGTTTAAAATAACCCACAATGTAAATATGTATTAACCATGATACCCTTTGAAATTGTTTACATGGCACTTTTGATCAGAAGAGCCTTGCAGTTTATGACCTCTTCCTGGGCACCATGCAGCATGAATACCATCTGCAGGGGCCCAAGGGAAGTGCGAGATGTTTTATGTTTTTCCTGTATGTATTTATTTATATTTTGTTTCTTCATATATGTTAAACCTGACTCAATAGTACAGATACCTTTTGAAAATGATTGTAGTGTGAGTATAGATATCAATATGCTAGTTCAACAAACTACCACTCTTAAATGGAAATTGTATATAGCAAGTGTTTTGTCAGATTTCTTTGATGGAAAATCATAACTTGATAAAAATAGCATCAACAAATTGTAGGGGGCTGGGAGACTACTCTAAAAGGAAAGACGTTTTCAACTATCTGAGAGACAAAAAATTTGGTATATATTGTTTGCAAGATACACATTTTACAGAAGCTTTAGAACCATATATTCGATCAGAATGGGGAGGGGAAGTATATTTTAACTCATTTACATCTAACGCAAGAGGGGTATGTATATTATTTAGCACTTCCGTTGCATATAAAGTAATTAGGTCCCGTAAAGATAATACAGGTAATATGCTCATTTTGGACTTAGAATTAGAGGGTAAACGTTTCACATTAGTAAATATATATGGGCCAAATGAGGATTCTCCAGGTTTCTTTTTAAAAATACAGGAAATAATAGATAACTATGATAATGAACATGTTATTATATGTGGCGATTTTAATTTGGTACAAAACCAGGAGCTAGATACTTATAATTACATAAATGTTAATAACCCAAATGCCAAAGAAAGTGTTTTAAATCTAAAAGAAGAATTAAACCTAATAGACCCATTTAGAGAAATTTACGAAAATTCAAGGCAGTATACCTGGCGAAAACGAAACCCTGTTAAGCAAGCACGTCTAGATTTTTTCCTCACATCAGAAGCAATTTTGCCAAGTGTAAAAGACATAAAAATAATTCCAAGCTATAGATCAGACCACTCATCTGTGGTTCTGTCACTAGAAATTAATGAGTTTAAAAATGGCAAAGGACTCTGGAAATTTAACACAAGCTTATTAAAAGATAAAACATATGTTGAAGAAGTAAAGAAATGTATAAACAAAGTAAAAGAACAGTATATTATTCCTATTTATAACTTGGAATTCATTAAAAATAATATAAATAACGATCTTTTAGAATTTACAATATCAGATCAATTGTTTTTGGAAATGATTTTAATGGAAATTAGGGGGAAGACGATATCATATTCCGCGTATAAAAAGAAACAAAAACAGGAAAGAGAAAATAACTTAATTAAAGATATTGAGAATCTAGAAAATTCGCAAGATCCAGACCTAGAATTAATAGAGACTAAGAAAGAAGAACTCCAAAACGTAAGAAAAGAAAAACTAAATGGGATAATAATCAGATCAAGAGTAAAGTGGGCAGAAGAGGGGGAAAAACCAACAAAATATTTTTGCAGTTTAGAATCCAGAAATTATGTTAATAAGATAATACCAAAAGTTGTAAAGGAAGATGGAACATCTATAACTAAACAAGAAGATATTTTAAATGAAGTTAAGAATTTTTACAAAAAACTATATGGCTGCTCTAATGAGAACAAAGAACAAGATTCAGATATACAAAACCTGTTCAATTCAATAAATAATAATCCAAAGCTAACAGAAGAGAATAAGATTGGTTTGGAAGGAGAATTAACTGATTCAGAAATTCTAGCAGTTTTGAAAAAAATGAAAAATAATAAATCACCAGGAAGCGATGGTTTTACAGTCGAATTCTTTAAATTTTTCTATAATGATTTAAAAGTTTTCATTCGAAAATCAATAAATGAAGGATATAGAGAAGGAAAACTCTCAATTACACAAAGACAAGGGATAATTACATGTTTGCCAAAAGGGGATAAACCTAAACAATTTTTAAAGAATTGGCGACCCATCACATTACTAAATGTCATATATAAACTTGCATCTGGTTGCATAGCGGACAGGATAAAAATAGTCCTAGATAAACTTATATCAAAAGAACAAACAGGCTTTATGAGTGGACGTTACATTGGCGAAAATACAAGACTTATATATGATATACTACAAATAACAGATAAATTGGATATTCCTGGATTATTACTGATTATCGATTTCGAAAAAGCATTTGATTCAATCTCTTGGAAATTTATTGAAAAAGTATTAAATTTTTTAAATTTTGGGGAGTCAATTAAAAAATGGCTAAAGGTATTTTACAACGATATTTCAGCGTCTGTGGTGCAATGTGGATATTTATCAGAGTTTTTTATAGTGCAAAGAGGGTGCAGACAAGGAGATCCCCTTTCCCCTTATATTTTCCTCCTGTGCGCAGAAATTCTTACCAGAATGTTTAAATCAAATAAAGACATAAAAGGTATAAAAATAGCAGATACAGAATACACTTTGTCACAGTTTGCGGACGACACAACAGTTATGCTTGATGGATCTGAAAAATCATTAAATGAATCATTAAAAGAATTGAATAAATTTGCAGCGGCTTCTGGATTAAAGGTTAACGCTTCTAAAACCAGAGCAGTCTGGATTGGGAGTATGAAATTTAGTGGGGAGACCTTCAACCACAGACTTAAACTAGATTGGACTAAGAATGACTTTGTCATACTAGGGATAAAATTTTCTTGTAACATAGATACGATTCCTGAAATAAACTATAACGAAAAAGTAAAAGAAATAAGAAAAGAAATTAAGCAATGGTCTAAACGAATTTTAACACCTTTAGGACGAATAACTATAATTAAAACGTTGCTAATTGCTAAACTTAACCACCTGTTCATTGCATTGCCTAACCCAGGTAATGAAACTATACTAAATTTAAATAGAATGTTTTTTCAATTCATTTGGCAATCGTCTACCGATAGAATTAAAAGAGAAGTGTTATGTCAAGACTATTATAACGGGGGCTTAAAAATGGTACAGCTAAAAAACTACATAAATGCTTTGAAGATTGCTTGGATAAGAAGATTAATTTCTACAAATTCGAAATATAAATCTCTTTTCGAAACAATACATACAAGTATTAATGATCTGATGAATCGAGGTGCAGCATATATTGATGAAATTCAAAGTCGATGTACAAATAAGTTTTGGTGGGATGTACTAGAAGCTTGGAAAAACTTTATTTCACAATTGGTACCAAAATCTGCTTCAGACATTATGGGTATATGTATATGGAACAATAGGAATATAAAAATAAATAATTCTCCGGTGTTCTATCGCAGATGGTATAATAAAAATATTCATTTCATTAGAGATTTAATTGGTGAGAACGGATTGTTACTAACCTATGAACAATTTCAAGAAAAATATAATGCTAGAACAAATTTTGTAGAATTTATGGGAATTAGAACTTCTATAGAAGCATATATTAGGCGAATTCATATTCAATTAGGAGCTGAGTCGTTATTTAATTGTCACTGGCCTTTTAATGTTAAACTAATAATGAAATCACTTAAAGGCAGTAAAGATATTTATGCCGCATTAACTTGCAAAACTATTGTTCCAACTAGCCAACCGAAGTGGGAACAAGTATTTGAGAATACTCATCTGGATTGGAAACTAATATATAGTATACCAGCCAAATGTTGTCATAATACAAAAATGCACTGGTTTCAAATTAGAATAGTCCATAGAATAATAGCCACGAATGATTTACTTTTGAAAATGAAACTAAGACAAAATAATCTATGTTCCTTTTGCAATTTAGACCACGAGAAAATCGAGCATTTGTTTTGGCACTGTCATGTCGTCAATCAATTTTGGGACAGTATGGAACAATGGATTTTTGATAAATGTCATTATATGGTAAATGTCAACAAGCATAGAGCAATTTTTGGTATTCCAAGTACATCAGCAGCGATGCAACCACTAAACTATATATTAATACTTACAAGACACTATATATATACATGTCGAATAAATTCTTCCAATTTAAATATCCCGGCTTGGAAAAATTACGTGAATAAATTCCTCGAGACTGAAAAGCTGATTGCTATTAAAAACAATATATACGATAAATTGAAAACTCACTGGGAAAAATGGCTAGAAATTTTCGAAGTGTAGTATAACTGAGCTTTTGTGTCACTGTAAAGGCGTCAATTTTAATATTCATATCTGGGCGCAGCTCGGCTATTTGGGATAGCAGGTAATATTAGAGTAAGCCTGGTTAATAAGTGGTGGCAGCCGCGCAGACGTGCATGTGTTTTATCAAAATTATCTTGAACGAATATAAACTGAAACTCACCTTTATCAACCCTCAAAACGCCAATACAACAAATGCCGTCTGTTTTAGCAGTCTGCGTAAATGTTTTGAAGCCACTTTGCCAAACGGTGTGGATCCAGATCAGGCTTCTCCTTCAGGATTAGTATGATTCGGTCCAAACTGTTTTGCCTCGGTACGTTAACCAATAAACATACATTTTTGGACATAGCTAATTTGCTGGCATTTTAAGAGTTACGTGCAAATAATATGTTTTGTTTCGTGCAAGATGATACAGGTACTTTCGAGAGAAAAAAACGTGCTCTATTTTTAGCATTTATTTGTTTAAGTTAGACAAGTCTTAATTACTCTTCCGTGAGAAACCACCTTTACAGTGACCAAATAGCTTAGTAATACATTCGTGCATACCGACTCCATTATTATTTAAGTCGGTCTCCCCAAGAGCTGTCAAGTGTAGAAAATAACTTATATCGGCCCCAAACTGTGACAAATTTTCTTATTATCTGTGTAATAAGACAATGCATACATTCTTATCATCCCGTTCTGTATATTTTATAAATTAACTATAGTGCATTGATCGAAGCCAAAATAATATAGAGGAATGGTCAATAGTATTGGCCTGAGGTCACCATACTTAGCTGAGGTTAAATCACATGTGAGACCCTATATTTTAAGAGGATATTGGTAGGAGTATCATTGACCGAGGGACGAATTATTGGCCAAGTTACGGATCCACTGTAGACTGCAATCGCCTTAGCCTTCAAATTCAGGTCATGCAGTTGACATTGGGCCGATGTTGGCCCGGTGCGGGGTTATTCGATTAATATGAATATAATTATACCTTATTATACCAGCAATACAGGTGTTTGAAAAGCAAACCTATTGAAAACCATACACATCCTACGCAAAACACTTTTAGGAGGAATGATATGAGCCCCGACAAGAGAAAACCTACTTCGTACGTATGACAACAGGCACGACGACCAGCCTGTCCAATCACACAGTCTGTGTCTGCGCTCTTGTTGTCCGCTGCGTGAATGGCAGGGATACCAGAGATCCAATATGTCTATTTTTTTTTACAGAGGCAAAGATATATTTTTTCTTACCTTCTGACAATATCAGGGTCCCGAAGACAGGTTTTCTCGCGACGTGGCATAAATTAGCCTCGACATGTGATTTCCAACCATGTGGCATTTTGACATGTGTACACTTGGGCGAGCCTGTGCGGCCTCCCTTTAAGAGTAGAGGCTCCGGGTGGTGTTCGGCCGATGGCTTGGCACTCGTTGAATATTCGGGCGACTAGAAAAGGTTCTGATCAGACTGCGCATATTCGCAGACTGATCTGAGACTTTGCTGGTCGCACATACCACATTGATGGAGGCCTCATGTTGCAGCTCAAATGTAGTCTCCAAATGACCTTACAAAACTTTTTCTCCCTTTTTGCTATAACGTCAGGCTTCAGACAAATAAGAATATTATACTTTACCGCATTATGTGCATATATCCAACAAAGAAATCTTCAAAACACTTGTCAAAAATAATTGCACACACAGATACATATATATAGATATATATGCTAGCCCGCACGAATAAGCGTATTGAAGTTCAGTGAAGCATGGACAATTTAACAAGGTACAGTTGATTCCCATATGTATAGCTATACGCTAAATACATAGATTTTCCTTTGCACTAGCACGACTGTAGCTCGACTACAGTATTGTGCCGGTGATACGGAACAGTATCTGTGGTTGCTTTTAATGTTGGTAAAGGAGACTGAAAAGGGTAACTAGCATTATTCGCCTGTATCAACTTTTTGAAATAGTTAGTTTATACATGTATGTAAAATATTTGTACTTGTGTCAGGAAAAAATAAATAAATTATAAAAAATTTGAACAGCCCTCTTCCAAAAAGTGTTTCCTCCTTAACATAGTAGGAAAATGACAAACACTGTAAAAGAGACTCAGTGTCTTCATTGCACAATATTTAGTAGATATTTACACTTGACGCAACTAAAATCTGTGAAACCGAAAGTTTGTGCTCGTTCGGACCATAGGTGCTTGAAGTTCGGGCCTCATATTACTTATATAGTCTCAAAACCAAACGTTCACAGTGGTAGTAATGACATCGCGAATTTTTGTTTTTTGAGGCTATATATAAGTGATATGAGGACCGAGCTATAAGCTCCTGTGATAGGACTCAGATCAGAGAGTGCATTTCCATTTATTTTCAATAGTTGTTTTCTAAATATATGCCATTGACATGTTGCACTGGTCCCTTTTAGGAAGTGTCTGGCAGATGTTCGTAACTGGAAATCGTGAAATGGTGCTTGACCAAAATTCGTTCTAAAATAATATACGACTAGATCAATGCTGAATTTACAGAAAAATGTTGCATGAGTCAGTTGATACAATACCAGAACTGAGAGGAAAGCCTATTTACCTTTGCTTAGAGTCTTTTGTTTTTTCCATGAAGTGCACCAAAACAAACTGCATGTATACACTGGGATTTCCCAAATGAAAACGTTGAATTACATGTATTAATCGTGTTACTGTTGTATCCAAATTCTTAACAACAAACATGCCTTTGGATTAGACTGTGTAATTAAATTAATTTTCGAATTTTACAACCAAAACATTTTTGAGGGTGCTTAAAAGAACCGTCTTATTACATATATATGTTGTGGGTACTCAAAAGAACCGTCTCATTGAGACGGTTCTTTAGAGCACCCAAAACAAATGTTAAAACTGATAGATAAAACTGATAGTGTCAAACTTTCACAACTTTTGTTGAAAATTTGACACTATGAACAATACATTTCAGATATGTTTAAACTGGTGGATACGAAAATGCCACAACTTTAAGATATTTTTGTTGTTTATCTGACACTATGAACAATTTATTTTAGATATGATACCGAGACCACGACGATTCTGGGTCAAGTATCTCATCGTAGTTATCGTCCTTGGAACAGTTATCTGCTGTACACGGTTTATTAGCGACACTGTGAGACAGCAGTCTACTGCGATGCCAACCGCTCGTTGTTATGAACGCATTGGATTCGTGCCCCTGAAACCACGCTTGAGTGAAGCGCAGCAAACAATGGATCTGGCCAATCATCTGGAAAAGGTACATGAAGGATTTACATTCCCTACTACACATATAGAGTTGATCAGCCAGTTACAGACATTGCAGCAAAAGACGTTAGGACCCATAATGCGTAATTTTAAATTTGCTATGCTGTTTGGGTTATATACCGATGAAAACAAAGGTGATCCGGCTATTGGTTTAGGTGAAATAATGTTTCTGCGGAAATATAATATTGAAGTGATTTTCCATTGTGAACAGTCTAACTGTCGCGAAAGCTTGAGAACTGCGATTGAAATGAGTAGGCGTTATTCGAGTAAAAAGTTAGTGATACTGTTACAAGGGGGGGGGGGATATGTCACAGTGGCATAATAAAGACAGCGCACGTGCACGAGTTATTAAACACTTCAAGAGGTTTCAAATTATCCTGTTTCCTCAAAGTATCTGGTTGAGACCCACAACAGATAATGCGTATAATATTGAATTCTGTAAACATGTTTATAACTCCCACCGACGATTAACACTTCTATATCGAGACACGCCCTCTCTGATCACGTCCAGGAATATCTTTCCAACAGCAAGATCACTACTGGTTCCCGATATAGCTTTCCAAATAGGCTCCGTTGAGCGGACAATGGCACCGACACACGACATAGTTTGGATTAAGCGGAAAGATCATGAAACTCCAGATGTCACTGTACCAGAGGTTCCTAACGGTATGCGCATGGCAGTGTTTGATTGGGTGAACTGGAGGACACACACAACTGACGTCATGGAAAACCAGTTTTTAATGACACATAATGGATTTACGTTTATACAGCGAGGGCGGGTAGTCATAACGGACCGCCTCCATGGCCATATAATGTGTATTTTAATAAATGTGCCACATGTGATAATAGATTCGAAAACTAAAAAGATAAGTAACTATTATAAGACATGGGCACAAGGTCTTGAGAATGTTGCCATAGCCAGTACTGGCGAAGAGGCCGTAGAAATGGCAGTTGAAATGATTAGAAGATTGGATAAAAAGCTTCCAAAAGTGATTGGGTATTTTAATAGCACAGAGGGGTTATCATTTGACTGAAGTTCACGAGGTCTCACTAATTGCTGTTTTGAGCCGTGACATGTGATTTCCAACAATGTGGTATTTTTACAAGAGTGGACTCAGACGAGCTTGTGCAGCCTACTTTTTAGCTTAGAAACTCCAAATAATGTTCAGTCAGTAGCTTAACACTCATAGAATATTCAAGCGACTAACAAAGGCTCTGATCAGACTGCGCGTATGCGCAGGCTGGTCTGAGGCTATGCTGGTCGCAGATACCACATATTTGGAAATCTCATACCGCGGCTCAATTACTGATTTGCAGTTCTGAACTCCCACTTTTGGTGCTGGGACTCCCATCTTTTAAAGGAGTCTATCAGGGGCGGATCCATGATTTCTTAGAAGGGGGTTCTTATGTATAAGGTTTGGGGTTCGCTTTGCTAATTTTATCTCATTTTTTCTTAAAGTATCCCATGAAAATGAAATAATTTGGTCTCACTGAGACCAAATTATTTCATTAGCACAGGATACTTAAATACTTGCGGCATGGAGGGGGTTCGAGCGAACCCCCTGCACACCCTCTGGATCCGCCACTGTCTATATTCTTTTGTATGGTGTGACTTCAACTTTTTGGCAAGAGAGGCTCTGGGACTACTGTTTTCTGAAGAGCTCTATGAAAGTTATCACTGATTGGGTTTACTTAGTTTGGTGCGATGCATTAGTCGTGTTAGTCGAAGATGTAAAAAAAAAAACATGAAACGATTTTGATTTTGTAAAGGTTCAATGTATTTTTGTGTTCTAAAAATCCAATACGTATGTTCACACCGGATAGGCGGCAATCGAAAACGCTATCAACAATCGACGAACGGGGATCAAAAAACGATAGAAACAGCTTTTTCGATTGCCATTTGTTGTCAGAGGGGCGACAAATGGCGATCGAAAACGCGGCTTCTAACAATTTTATCCACGAACCTCGATAGTATCGGTGTTTTCGATTGCCGCCTACCCGGTGTGATGTTTCTTTTGAAATACTTTTGGTTTGTTATTCTGGGCACAGAAGACAAAGTTCCTCTGAAATCAAAATCATATTTCTCTACCAACCATGTTGGGGTTTTCCAAAAGGACCATTTTGATAATAGTTCTTTTGTGTACTAACAACACACCGGGTAAATGGCAATAGAAAACTCAGACGAACGCGGATCAAAAATCGCTAAAATAGTGTTTTCGATTGCCATTATCGCCAGTCGGGCGACAAATGGTAATAAAAAATATTTACGTTTTCGATTGCCGCCTACCCGGTGTGAACAATGTAGGTTATTATTGAGGTGTATAGAGATTAATCAAACTGCTCAGTGTCTTATTGGCACCTGTGTTTTCTTGCCGGCCCAGCAAGCATATTTAAACGGGCTACTATAGGCCCACCAGTGAAACGCCATGAAAATTACATCGCACTGGGGGGCCGATAGTGACCCAAGACTGTTGGCTGCCTGTAAAGCTATTATCTTCCGTCCATGTTTTCACACACCGGATAGCTATATAGGCGGCAATCGTAAACATTAAAACTATCGTCGAACGTAGGTCAAAATAGATAGAAACAGAGCTTTTGATTGCCTTTTGTCGCCCGGCTGGCGACAAATGGCAATCGAAACACTGTTTCTAGCAATTTTGATCCGCGTTTGTCGATTGTTTAGAGCGTTTTCGATTGTCGCTTATCCGGTGTATTTCAACTATTTATTATATAATTGTTATGTATAGTATACTGAACTACTAAAGAAACCTGACACGTTTTACTTGCTTCAAACTCGTAAATAACAAATTATAGATCTAAGCCTTTATGCTTATTTTGATAACAAGACATTAGAAAGTATTTTTCGAAAAAATATATTTATCAAATATAGAACATGACGTCACGACGTCAAAAACTTCCTTTTTTATCACTTTTGCCTCTGGAGTGTATGTCTAGATATTTTTTGAAATATTTTTTTTTTCATGTATGCAATGCTCATACCAGTACAGACAAAAGTGCATTTTAAAAATTTGCCGTTTCTTGCTGTGACGTATGATATGGGGGTTTTAAGTTTTGTTTTTGACGTTGTCTAAACGGCAGTGTTTTTTCCTTTTGTTTAAGCAATTTCTAGAAACTGAAATGACTTTGAGTCAACCAATCATTGTAAGAGAATGCATTTTCAAAAAACAGAACTTCTGTTTCGCGTCCCGTTAAATGGTAAAAGCGGAAATAAACCAAGCTTAACGTCAATTAAGGAACAACGTAAACTATGGATAATAACCGTTTTTCTTTGTCAACATATGTCGCCGTTTAGTGTGTGTTGTTTACTTTGTTATAGTGCCAATTGGCTATACTTTACTTTAATCGCGTATGAATTTCAAGCTTTGCAGTATACACATATCAGCATGTCATTTTAACGCTTGACGTCGCTTAATGAACGTAGGCGACAGCTAAGGAGTTCAAAAGGACTGAAACATTGTCAAAATGCATTCCAAACATCGTGCAAAGTGAAAAAAGTTGATAAAGTGGCAGTGCTTTTTTAAAAGCTCATAAAACGCTGATAACAAAAAAAATGACGTTAAGAAATGAAAATAGTCTTTTGGGTTGAAACATGCTTGCATGCTTTATTTGAATGCCAAGAAAATGTTAATGAAATAACAAAGAATCACACTAAAGCGGTTTCAAGTGATCTTTGCGTGATTTCTTTGTCCTTGCGAAAATTGATTTTAGAAGTTACGTGACGTTTTGATAGCTGACGCCTGAAATTAGTTCATCTTTTCAAATAATCCTAGTGCATCTTAGTCTACCTTTGTTTAGCTTTACGCAATTGAAAGACAAGCGTGCATCGTATTCATTTACTACCAAATAATTGACACACAGTATGTGCCAGGTTTCTTTAGTAGTTAAGTATATTTTTGAATACAGAATTAAATCAGCCATCAAATGTGTCATGTCGCGTGATGTTTTTAGCTATAAGATATGATTTTTCTAGTTATTGTGTCGGTGGGAGTGGTGTGGAGGTAGAGAGTAAGCCCATGCAGACTCTCTATAGTAGTTGCCTGTTGAATAGACCCAGTTTGAAATACTGAAATCTAAAAGTTCATTAAAGGTATGCTGTGAAAAATAAATTGTAAGTTTTCTTGATGTTTTATCCACTTATATAATCATATCGATATTCTGGCAATCAAATTATGCTATAAATGGTAGACTGGTGTTTGACTGGTACCCTTACCAAACGCGTCTCCTTAGTTGTTGGTGGGACCATACATAACGTGTTTTTATTACCATTTGTCGCCAGTTGGGCGACAGATGGCAATCGTAAACTCTGTTTCTAACTTTTTTTATCTACGCTCCTCGATAGTATTTATGTATTTGATTGGCGCCTACCCGGTGAAATACTAGCTAAAATAAGAAAATTGCTTTTGAAAGTTTAATTTAATGCTATATTTAGTTAACACGGATTTCTAATAGCACAGGGATCACTGCTACAGTCGTGCCAACCAAGAGTGACAGTGACGTATATATTATTTACAATTGTTAAGTAAAACATAAACTTGTACACTCCACTTGAGCTAACGTGAATTGATAGATCACTTATCCTATCCTGTGGATAGTATTATTACACAAGTGATTTATCGATTATAAGTCCCTGATAACTTTGTAAACAAAACATGACGTCACTGTCACTCTCGGCTGGCAGGACAATAGGTCTCCTCAACAATTTGAAATATTTAACAAGACACAAAATTCTGGCAATATTATTCTGCCATATTACCCAAACCTTGACTAGCTTGTCTTTTGCAACCAGGCAAGACTCAAACAGCATATGTAACCTAGAGTTGATCTATTCCGGCCTGCATTACATGAAAACATGGTTTTGTTGGTGCAAGCAACAAAGCTACAACGCAGCCTAACATGTCCACACTACAAGTATAAGATTTTCAAAAAATGTTGCCATCTTTAAGCACTTAACTCAAGTGGGTAGTTGTATACATTACTGTAGCTATTCAAACGAAAGTGGCGATCTAGCTATTAAATGACACACCCATCTCATCGCCATCTAGCTATTAAATGACACTCATCTCATCGCCATCTTGCTATTAAATGACGCACTATCTCATCGCCATCTAGCTATAAAATGACACCCATCTCATCGCCATCTATTTATTAAATGACACACAATCTCATCGCCATCTAGCTATTAAATGACACACCCATCTCATCGCCATCTAGCTATTAAATGACACACAATCTCATCGCCATCTAGCTATTAAATGACACACAATCTCATCGCAATCTAGCTTTTAAATGAAACACCCATCTCATCGCCATCTAGCTATTAAATGATACACCCATCTCATCGCCATCTAGCTATTAAATGACACACAATCTCATCGCCATCTAGCTATTAAATGACACACCCATCTCATCGCCATCTAGCTATTAAATGACACACAATCTCATCGCCATCTAGCTATTAAATGACACACAATCTCATCGCAATCTAGCTTTTAAATGAAACACCCATCTCATCGCCATCTAGCTATTAAATGATACACCCATCTCATCGCCATCTAGCTATTAAATGACACACAATCTCATCGCCATCTAGCTATTAAATGACACACAATCTCATCGCCATCTAGCTATTAAATGATACACTCATCTCATCGCCATCTAGCTTTTAAATGAAACACCCATCTCATCGCCATCTAGCTATTAAATGATACACCCATCTCATCGCCATCTAGCTATTAAATGACACACAATCTCATCGTCATCCAGCTATTAAATGACAAACCCATCTCATCGCCATCTCTGCAAGCTGAGATGGATATGAACTGGGTGTATCATTTTAGTATTGTGACATTGTGAGACAATACATACATGTAATTTTCACAGAAATTGCTATCTCATGCTACACCACTTAGGCTGTGTTACCATACAGATTGCAAACTTAGTCAATAATAATTGCCATTCACTTGAAGATGGCAATTAAGACGACAGCTTTGTAATTTCGTCCTAGAAAGTATAGCAGCTTATCTAATGCGAAGTTTAAATACTCTATTGGAGCTAAACAGGCTGGTTTGAGTCTTACTGTAAATTCAGAAATTTTTCGCAAGAATTTTATTTTCGCGAATAGATTTGCGATGTTAAAAATTCGCGACAAGGTCATGATTTGACAAAATCAATGAACGACAGAATGATATCGCCACTTCGTGAGGATGTTATTTTCATGAACTTCGCAAAAATAAAACCCCTTGCGAAAATTTCCGAATTTACAGTTCCTTACAAACCCTTTAGACAGGCCCCAAGGTTACAAAAAATCAACTGAAGTGAGCATAATTACCTTTTAGGAGCAATTAAAATTCCATGCTAGGTTGAGTTGAGCATGAAATAAAAATTATGATTTCGGGGCCTGGGCCCGGAATTACAATGCCTCCTTTAAGTTAAGGTAGACTTAGTTAAGTATTATTTTTTCAGGATACCAAAAATAACGTTTCAAACTGATTAAAATCAAAATAGTTTCGTTTGCTTCTATAGATCACAATGATATCTTTGACCACAAGTACTGCATCGATATTGGCAATTTATTAGCATGTTATAATATCAATACTTAAGTCTTCCTTAATTTTAAGGAGGCATTGTAATCCCGGCCCTGGTCGTCACACTTGACGTGTCACAGGACGTGTCGACGCGACGCAACCCATTTATGATTGTCTTTGCAAGATTAGAAGTCATTAGAATTTTTAAATGTTGGCTGAATTTGCTAATTTTTTGTTAATCCACATGAAGGCTCAGAGCTCGTTGAATAAGTCTGTCAGTCATTGGGGAACATTCCTTGAAGGACTTGCGTTCTTCTAGTAGGAACCTGATAAAAAAAAAACAGCAATATATTAGCCAGGCATAACTCCTAGGTTTTTTTCATGCTCCAATCAAATGAACATAAGACAAATTGCCAAAAAGTACAAACAAAAAACACACAATAAAACGCTATCAACAGCCATGGTTGAGTGATTAACAATAATGTATCAATGAACGTCTTAGGTAATAGACTCATTCCTTGACTTCAAAATAACAAATTTGGCGGATACCATTAAAAAACCATCGATTCAGGAAAGATTTTCTTTGATATTTCCGTTAATACTGGTCAGATTTGCATGGGGATTAAAGCAGATACCCCGGGAGAATAACAGCAGCATGCCCATCGTATGTCACTTTCGGACAAAGATCAGGGCCCGGAATTACAATGCCTCCTTAGAGTTAAGGAAGACTTAAGTTAAGTATTGATTTTTCAGGATGCGAAAAATAACGTTTAAAACTGATTAAAATCAAAATAGTTTTGATTTTTCTGAAGATAGCAATGATATCTTTGACCACAAATACCACATCGATCCAGGCAATTTATTTAGCATTTAATATAGCATGTTGAAATATCAATACTTAACTTAAGTCTTGCTTAACTTTAAGGAGGCATTGTAATTCCGGGCCCTGGTTAAAAAGTTATTGACGAGTCACCGAAAATTTCGGTTGCTCGTCAATAACTTTTTAACCAGATCTTTGTCTGTAAGTCACTAAGATGGTCATGTTGCTTTCATTTTCCCGGGGTATCTGCTTCAAACCCCATGCCAATCTGATCAGTATTAACGGAAATATCACCGAAAGTCTTGTCTGAATCGAAAGGTTTTGACAAGAATTCGCCATGTTTGAATCCTCTAAAGTCACGTGATTCTCCACCGTGGAGTTTTGTGAATTTTCTTGACCACTTTTTTTAGATGCAAAATAATTTGAAAATGTAGATATATCCCTTTACTGCATTCCTATAAGGCGTTTAATCATAGAGTCAATTATATTGTTATCCAATGATACTAACCTTGCAAGCTTATGGTGCTCCGGTTTGTCTGATTTCATGGCTGAGTGAATAATAAACAGATTGTACATGTCCCTCTGAAAAAAGGCATATAATATAATCCAAAACAATGAAGATATGGGAAATATTAGTTACATATTTTTTTTATTTAAAATTTTTAACATGTGATCTTATAAAATTTGTTTCAGTTTCGAAACATTCTTAGGATGACCTCTGCTTTCAGGATTATAGTAAACCCAGTGTAAAACGACCACTCTCAAACAGACCATAAATTGGGTTTCAATGTCAATTATTGCTTAATGCAGGTCAAAAGTATTGCAGAATGCTCGAAGGGTCAGCTAAATTCTACTACTGTTTAAGATTTTTGCACCAGGCATGTATGACACTAACTATTTAAAGGCATGTATGATACTAGCTATTTAAATTTGCAGCATTTGGGTGCAGGGCATATATTTTTTCGTTCTGACTCGAGTTTTCGCGAGATTCCAGCAATCCTGTACCCTGGAAGCATCACTACAGATATTTTGGAATAGCATAGGTTCCTTAAGCTAAACGCATTACTGAGCTCAGTTGACCGAAGACATAAACATACCCCAAATTTTTCTTCTCAATTTCTTTAAAAATTCTCACGTTACTCATATCAAATATGTCTTCTGTCACTGCGTCGTATATCTTTTTTAAAGATATTTCTTGTTACTTATAAAGGCTACTTTGACCTATAGCACAACTATATGCATGCTAAATCCTACTGTACACGAACTTACGTACTATGCACGTAACTGCACACCGTCACACTATGTATTTTGATCATCTAAACTATTTAACCAAGATTATGAAGGTATAGCTTGTGAAATTGTATCCCTATGTTGCATAAGGTTGCTGTTTGTGGCCGTGTTCCTTGGCTGTACCAGTACTGGCCAGGTAGGTTTATGGTTTTGTGGTTCTATGTCCTGGAACACCCGAAGGCTCAACCGGCAGTTCTGGTTTTAAAGCGTCTCAGAAGACGGGGCAAAGGCTTAAGGTCTCATCCGACAGAATAGGAATCGAACCTGCGATCCCTGGTTTACAAGACATAGGTTTATCCCCTACACCACGACGTCGTAGGTTGCGTAAGGTTACCTACAATCTTATGTAAGGGATTCACGAATGCCCGAATTATTCCTTATTAAACCTATGGATTATTAAACCTATTTTATGTAGGTTAATTCTGTGAAAATCATACATCGATCCAGAAAGTTATGCCAGATGAGATCCAACACTGACGTTTTATTTTATCTTTTTTTATGATGAGAGTAGAGAGGATTGAAACACCACTAAAATTGGGCCTTCATCGGCCTGCCAGAGAAACACATGGCGTTTTGCTGGCAAGCCGATGCTGGCTTGGTAGCTTTGTGATTTTCCAGGGCATCTAGACCAGTATTTCTTAGGAACCCTAAAGTTTTGCAATTTTGCAGGTAGGGGGGTCTAGACCCTCTGCCCCCTCCTGGATCCGTACATGAATATCTTCCCTATATTATCTTAGGTTATCCTGTAAAATGCTTAAACTATCTTAACTCTTTGCATGCTAGGCATGCTGGGTTATTTTTCATGATAGTTTTGTTGTATACTGACCATTTTAGAATTAACTTTTAAAGGTCTTGTGAACCTTTAAAGAAACTTTTTTTAAACTCCTATTTGTTGAAAAGCAAGTAATGAGAAAAACAGAATGTAGAAAGCCCCATCTAAATATTCAAAATAGTTACCAAGTTATGAAGGTTTCAAAATTTAATCAGATGAAAATATGCGAGAGGCTTATATGACGTCATTTGAGCTTTATGAAATAATGAATTTAATATACTTCATTTATTTTAACATTATTTAATATTTTATTGGCTGAAAATGATTCAATATCATAAAATACATGTACAATTTTTGCATATAAAAGCTTCTTTGTGTTGTGTTAAATTGCTTAGAAATCGCATTACATGAACTATCACATTTTGAAAAAATCATCTCGAAGCAATAATGTGGGTGGGGCTTATATGCTAATTTGCATAATTTTAAAACTTGCATAACTTTTGACTCGGTTGGAATTTTAAAATGGGGTTTTCAGCATTTTGGTTTTCTCATCACTGTCATTTAAATCATGAAGAGTTTCAAAAATGTTTTGAAGATTCACAGGAACTTTAAGAAAAAAGAAAGAAAAAGAAAAACAGAAATTATTCGGGAACTGTTGGTGTGTCAAATAGTTTGGATTCAAATCGGGAACCATATTTTGTCTTGATCAGGGTCCAATCTGTTTGCAAAGGTTATCGACAGATGACAAAAGTTGCCGCTGGCAAGGAAAGAGATAAGTATGGCTACCCACAATATCAGTTTTACTGTACCCCTATCTTATCTCTAAGGTTATGAGGTTTTTACCTGTGCGTTGCTGCCCCCTATTGTCCATATTCTATATCTCTTCGGATACAGAATATCCACCGCCTTCGCGAAGTTGCCTTCATCGTAGGCAATAAATGCCTCACAAATAGGTAATCCGACTTCTTCTGTGATGTTTCGGTTGTCTGACCTTGATTCGCTGAAAATGCAAGAAAATTAAGGCTTTAGTCATAAAACCTAGATTAGGAGCATGCGCGGATCCAGAAAGTTTTGTCAGAGGGTTCAAGCGATGACAACGTTTTTTTGTGTTTTTTTTTTTTTGTTGACGAGGGGAGATAGGATCCGCTATAAGCAGACCATCATTGGCACGCCAGCGAAACACCATTTAAATGGCGTTTCGCTGGCGTGCCGATGATGGCTCAACATTGAATGCTGGCTTGGTAGCTTTGTGATTTTTCGAGGGATCCGGACCAGTATTGCTAAGAAACCCTATATTATTGTGTTTTTTTTTCAGGGGGGGGGGGGGTTGAGGTGCGGGGGTCCGGACCCCATGACCACCCCTCTAGTTGAAAAATCTTAAAAGTTTCTTTGTGTCCGATTTAGGGCTTCACGCTAACTTGCACGTTAACTTTGCGAGACACCCGAAGTTTTCATGATTCCATGAACTGTCCAAAAATTGAATTTATTACTTATATTTACATTTTATTTTATATATCTAAGATACATGTATAGAACTTATTTATAATTCAGAAAAAAGCAGGTTTGTATTTAAAATGTAACCGCATTTGCTGGAGTGTAAAACGGAAAAGCGGAACAGCCAGTGTGAACAGGACAGCCAATTGAGCAAATAAGAGGCTTGCTATGCACGTGCGACTCTGGCGTGGCTCGGTGTCAATCACAATACCTTCTGGTGAATGAATTCGATGTTCGAAGCTTATTGCACGGGCAAGTGAGCTTTGCAGCTGTCAATCAAATTTATACCTTTCATGAGGCTATGAACGGTTGCAAAAATCTAAAGATTCATTAAATGCTTGCTTTGGAAACGTAAATATAACCTTAAGTTTAGCCATAGTTTGTTGTCCATTTTCATATTATTTTTAACTCTGATTGCTTTTAAATTAGTAGCTCGATCCTAAAAGTATTGAACTTACGCCACAAATTGTGTGAGAGATTCCTTCATCTCGTCAACAGCATGCATTTTCTTGGCACCGAGGCAAGCCAACATAATATGATTATCGTTGAAGGAGGTCACGTGGTCGTCAGTATGAGGCCTCACCACCTCATATATATCATCCCATCTACCTTCCACGTTGGCACCTGCATAACAATGGAACAAGTACACAGTAAAACAAAACAATGGAACAGGTACACAGTAAACTTGTACATAGTATAGCAAAACAATGAAACTAGTACATAGTAAAGCAAATCAATGGAACTAGTACATAGTAAAGCAAAACAATGGAACTAGTACATAGTAAAGCAAAACAATTGAACTAGTAGATAGTAAAACAAACAAAATATCCTGTGTGTCCGCTAAGTCTTAGGTCCTTCTGAGCATCTGCCAAGTCAGGTCATAGTCTTCGCTGTCCATTTTAACCCTTCGAGTACCGCAAACCTCTTTTGGCAAACAGTGCAGACCCAGATGAAATGCCGCATAGTGCGGCATTTCATCAGGGTCTGCACTGTTTGCTAAGATATAACTACGTCAGACTTAAGCAATTCTAAGACGCCGACTGTCTAGTGGTGGGGGAAAAGCCAGTGTAGTTCTCGGCATTCGGCCGGGAAATACCTTGTGAAACCACCGCGACCCAGAAGGTGACAGTCAAACCATTGATACATACCACTGCAGGAACTATTTTGATAAATTGATTCACTAATCGATATTTTTGCTAGAGGTACCTATACTAGCTATTCAGAGCTAAAAGCTATACAGGGACGGAAGCACATCTAAATTTGGAATTTCTAAAACTGTGGTCCCTTGATATGTAGATTGCACCATTCCTAGGTCATTGTATTACACTACATGGAATAATTCATTAGTATACAAAGGGTTAAGTAACCATAATAACCAAACTTCTCATTGAGTGCAAGGCTAAGGCACTAGGTTAAAATTCAAGCAGATCTGATCCTTAGCTGAGTGTACAATACATTTGGGGGAGCGCAGTGGCTCAGTGGTAGAGTACCTGACTCGAGACTGAGGGGTCACGGATTCGAGCCTCATCGGTGTCATTGCATAGTGTCCTTATATAAGACGCATTAATCCTTGCTTAGAACGGTTCAACACAGGAAGATCCATCCCGACATAACTGAAAATTGTTGCCTAGGACGTAAATAATCAAACCAAACAAATAGACAATGCATTTTAGTTGGCCATCCAGTCTGAAAAAAAATTCTGTTGGCATTTTGAGTACATTTTGGCATCCATGCTCAAAGTGTGTCTTGGTGTGTTTTAAGAAGGATGGTGGTGGATGCCAAGTCTGGAAATGCCCAGAAGTCCCAGAATTAGGTCAAAGGTCAGCTGAGTGCAAATTCTTGTATATACGTCAGATTTTAGCGATTTTATCAATTAGCTATCCAAAATTATGATTCAAAGTAATGCAAAATCTCTTTTGGATAATACAGCCATGCTATATAAACAAACAGCATCATCAAGGCATGATGTGTGTTTGGATCAAAGATCATTTAAGTGCAAAATCGGTGAAAATTGTAGCAATATTTTATTAATATAGGGGCACAATTCAAATTTTAAGTTCCCTTCTATCCAAATGGAAGAATTTTTTATTACTGTCCTGCTAGCAGTGTGTCTATCATGTTTGGAAAGCAATGATTTACCAAGTTTCCTACGGTCAAATATTCATAATAGGCATGTAAAGTACGTTACTGTATTAAATCAATATAAATTTAATACAACTAAGAATAACCATTTCATTGTAAAGAAATACTTTTTTGCTTAATGCTTTGTATGAATACGTCATTTTATGCAATTATCTATCCTTTTATACATAAAATGTGTTTAAGTTGTTACTTACGTTACATTTTACCATCTGAAATTGAGTCATTTCTCAATGGTATATGTTCCTAGCTACAGCTTTCATGAAGGACTTGGCCATGATCTCATGCTTATAGACTAAAATATATTTCTTTTCTCATTTCACACATTTGTTGTGTTTTTTCCCATCTATGAGTAATTGTAAAATACTTTTTACAAGGCCACTACCTGCTATTTGCATATACTAAGCATAGCTTCGTGAATACACAAAGACAAAGCCTCCTTTCATAAAACATTAGGCGTGCTGAAACTATGATAGAATATGGTAAATACCATATACTGGAAGGAACATATCCTCATATTGGTCTTCACATCGGCCTGTTAGCAGATGGTAACATACATAACATAAAGCTAATATACAGGTATATTTCTAATAATGACCATCCAGTGAAAACATTGTTAACTTTTTGTGGCGTATATCCTGATATTAAGGGTAATCTTCCATATAACTTTAAACATTTAATAGTAGGGGTGTCCTTTCATTTGCACATATTAATGAAATGATGTGGATTCAAAAGCAGCATTTCTTTAAAATCAGGATGCTTGTGTAAACGTATTCATCTATATATAGAAGCAGTATAGATATAATATTAAAGGTAACCTCTGATTTTAAGATAACATAAAATATGTATCTATGTCTTTCACAGCGCAACTTTTTATACATTGTAATTGTTTCAGTGTCGATAAATTCAATTCTAAGTATCATTATTAAACATATTTTGCTTATCATTTTTTTGCAATGATGATAGAGATCAAATGCTATGAGCTTATTGGCATGTGTTACTTTATGTGATTCTTTTTAACTGTAAAATGCCAATGCAAGTTTTATTCCAAATTAAATCCCCCCCAAAACAGATTTCTGGTGACTTCTTGGGAACACAGGCATTCACCATATTGGAGCACCTGATGATTTGATTGTGTTCATAGTTTCCATCAGTTTGGGGGTCATTTCTTAGTATTTAGAGTAAGTGTGTCCTGAATTGGTTATCTAATATGTACATTTACTAGCATAATTCTCTGATTTGCTTGATGTATATAAGATCCTAAGGTAGTTAACTCGCCTGTTCTAGCGTAGAATCTATCTGTTAACCATGACAATTTGCTAAGACAGGGATCGATTGCATATAGGGTAGGTGACTTACATTAATGTATACATCTACTGCTCGTAGATACAAGTGCAAATTATCAGATTGGATAGCACTTGTAACTGGTAACATACTCGAAATGTGTAGTTTTAATATGGCATTACTCTTGAAATAAAACTGAACTACTTTCCTTTCACTATATACAAGACAGTCCTCAAACAGTGTTAGTCTTCACAAATATCTACAAGGATATAGGTACAAGAGTGAGCAAGTTTATGCTTAAAATGATTTCTGCAAGCTGTTGTCAGCAATGTTGTATACATTTTCGATGGTTTTGCATATACATTTAAGACTATCACAATAAGCCTAATTTAGTAAACCTTTTAAAACCAACAAACAAACGATAACTCACTTTTCATAGGACATATATAAAACATGTACTAGGGTTACAAATAGCTAAACAAAATCAAATAGTGCATAAATAAAACTAAAAACAAACTACCTTGTGAATAAGAAAAGCAAAGAAAACAGCTGCGTGTGACACTACTTTTTCAACATTCAGTTTAATCTGTGAGTTTCAGAGATGCAAACCATACTAGTGAATTTTGGGAGTCATGTTTTTGTTTTATGCTTAAGAATAAAACAGTTAACTGAGCTTTAAAATAAAGTATCACTAACGTTCAAATGATTTGTTGTTTATGTTATCATGAAATATGTTCAGATGTTTTACAAGACTGCTACATGTACATGGCTCAGGTAATCTTCATTACAATATGATATGAAATCTAGTTCAACAAAACATAGAAGATTTTAATGGGGACAGATGATAAATTAATTTTATAATGTAATTGTCAACAGAGAAAAGTGAAAATTAAAAGAAGAAGATTTTAATGGGGACAGATGATAAATTAACTTTATAATGTAATTGTCAACAGAGAAAAGTGAAAATTAAAAGAATTCAGCATACAAGGGAAATCTTTAATACAAGATCTATGTAACATCCTATATTTTGACATAAACCATGCTGATTCCGTACTACGATGTTGTATTTGCAATCTTCAAAAACCTATACCTGCTATAGAAGACACTCAGCACTACCCCTGCCTTAATTCCTGCCTTGCCACTGGATGTATGGAATATTGCTATGCTATTTTAAGTACATTATTGATATTAAGTCAATATTTAAATCATGATGTAGATTGCATGTTTATCGTTATGTACTATTGGTAGAAATTTGAAAACTGCAATATGAATGTAAAAGAACCAAGCAAATTACATCTAGGAGAATTGAGTAAGACCAGGAAATGCCACATTCACATATTGCAGACCAATTCATAGCACTCTTTTAAATTAAGTCTTATAAAGAATAAAATGTGTGTAGTATATGTAAGCAAATTGTGGAGAGCAGACCCATTAAGGCACCCTTTGTTACCTACGTTGCCTCATTAATATATGTGCAGTAATTTAAGATCCATTATTGTTAATATAGTTATAATTTGATTTCATTATGAAAGATATTTTGCCAATTTCAATGCAATGTAAATAAAAGAAAAATGAATCTATAAGCAGCTATGCGTTACATGCTGGAACCAGTACAAATTACATACTAATTAGCATATTTAAATATTTACTTGATTTCACTTCATTGCAAATTAAAAGTTATAAACAACTTCAAATATATGAAAATGAACATTTTCAAATAGAATATAGATCAATATCATGTATATTTCAGGTCAGGTATCATGGTTTATTCTAATACCTGTAATTTATATAGTCATTATCTGCAATTTAGTATAAAATGTAACATACGTATCGCTGAAGAGCAGAAATACATATCACAGATGTATGCAATTGTTTTTTATGTCTAGTTTAAACATTTAATGCTTAAACTGTTTCACTTATACTATTAAAATAAATCAACATTAGCCTCATACTGTGTGTACTGTTATTTTCAATGCCAGTAGGATAACGTTGATTACAGGTGATTTATAGAAAAATGACCACAGAAATGTTATTAAATTATGAATTTCTAAGGCCTCAAAACATGTCCCAAACTGAAAATAGTTTTACTTTCTGAGAGAAACAGCAAACTTCCAAAGTAACCCATATATCTCAATTTAGCCCAATTGAGGGAGAATTTCCGTCAGAATTGCAGAAAACTTACGATGTTTGTCTTTGTAAAACCATAAATGGATGCTTCCAAAGGGGTTCCTTTAATGATAAACATGTTAATTTAAGCCTTCTGAAAGACTTCTACCCTTTTTAGAGTTTAAAAAGCATCTCGTTGGACCAGAGAAAAAAAGAAACACAGTTTGTAAAAATGCTCCGATTATTGCACTTGATGACTTTTGACCCCATTTTAAAGTTGACATATGAATATTTAGTTATAAATAACATTTTCTCAATGTTTTTCAGACTTATAACTATAAGCATACAAAATTTGACTTGAAATGAAATATGTTTACATATAAAAAGATAAAGTTGTTTTCCAGTAGTACATATTTTCTCATTTTTGCACTCAATGACCTTTGACCTAATTTCTGGCCTTCATATGCAAATTCAGACTTGGCATCCACCCCTATGGCTTTGTACACATGCTAAATATTATGTTAAAAGTGGTCTAACAAATGTACTCAAAAATGCCAACAAAACCAAAAATATGCATCTTTTTTCGATTCGGATTGCCAACTATTTGGCTAGTTTTTAAAACCACTGTTTCAAGGATATTATTCACTAGCTTGAAATTTAAAAAAAAAATAAAGAATTTGTTAGCATTGAGCTAAGAGCAAACAGATAAAACGACAAATGATGCTACTGTGATATGACCTATAGCTGACCAACAACAGCCTAGGAGTCAATAGTACTTATTGAATATGTGTAATGCTGTTGCTTACACTTGCCTGCATAGCTGTTCGATTGCATTTTTTTTTTTGGTTGATCAGATACCTTAGATGTCGCCTGTTGGAATGTTACCCTTCTACATTGATGTATAGATTTTATCTAGAGAACTAATGATAAACGATCTCTATGGCAATGGCTAAATCAAAGCATGGTTATTAAATAAAGAAAACGAAATATAAAAAAGTCTTCCCACTCATGACCTTTCATCAAAAACCTTGATTAAAACATCTGTAAATTAATTTTCTGTGATAGCTTCTAGAATACGTATTCCAAGGGGAATGTAGGAACAATATTAAAGGAATTACCTCGTTTTAAATTTCAAAAGTCGGGCACGTTACTATATGAAGAGAGAGCATAGCCTTACATTTACAGTGCGTCTAAAAAACGTAGACATTTTTTTTTCAAATTGCAATAATTCCTGTATAAGATGTTGAAACCTTTTGATTTTTATTTGTGTGGCTAAAGCACAGGGATGTCCGTTTCCTCTGATAATGTTTAATCACCATATGGTGACTTCATAAAGCAATCATAACATCATTTCCTGCCATTGACAAAAACACAGATTAACTGGCGTACTACTTCCCTTTCTTTGGCTAAATTCTCCAGTTGCAGCATAAACATACTATTTTACCACCCAGTTTTTATATAAAGAATTCTCATTATTTTAGACACTTTGAATTCTTGCTTCCTAAACATGTAAGCCTGAGAAAACTGGCACGAAGGAATTTTCACTGGAAGCCATTTTAACAACAGCAAACGCGCAGAAGATGCAAAATGATGTCATGATTACATTATGATGTCATCATGACGTCACTTCCTCTTGAATACCATCTGGTGGTGAAACATATCCGAGGAAACGGATATCAATTTGCTATAGCCACACAAAAAATCAAAAAGGTTTCATCATTTCACACAGGTATTAATGCAAACTGAAAAAGGTCCACATTTTTAGACACCATAGACTCCTGTATATTAAATGCAAGATAGGGCGTTGTCCTATTCGGTGGCAGTCAATTTACAGTTAGTCAAAATACTATACTATCTAAAATATTCAAAATTATAACTAAACAGACAAGACAAACAACTAAATAGTTATCCTGAAAATAGGGGCCATATAAAACGAAGCAAAACTACAACTACAAAAGTCTCAATATAAAAGAGGAGTAATAAAAAAAACAAGAACTATATTGACGTCAACTAAAAACGCCTCACTTATTATCACTGATTTCTCAGCGATGCTATACAAAAATGGATAGCCACGCAGTGCTTCTTTATGTAGAGGTTTGGCGATGTTGGAAAATGGCTTTAATTTGATATGCAGGTGACGCAGTTATTCCGATGTCATCATACAGGCTCAACGTACACATGACGGCATTATGCATCAGCCGCTAATGATTTCAATTTGAATTTGTACCTGGTTTGTGCCGTTAATGCTTTGCTAAACAATGAACAAATTTTGGATAGTTTTTTCAAACAGTTGTGCTGATGAGTAATAACTTTATGAAATTATGACGTCATATTAGACAAAATGTAAAGTCTGTTTGCGAAACTTGCAAACACTCTCGTTTTGCTTTAAGTAATGGAAAAATGATAAGGGTGTACATTAGGTAATGTACACAGAATAAGCCTACAAAAAATTACGTTATTTAAGATGAGCTGTAACGCCCAATGGCCAGTCGTTGGTCCACGTTAACGTCATCCAAAACGGCCGTCTGGATCACGTGTCAGAGTGCGTTTCCTCAGCAATCGTCGCTGGTTAATGACTAAAGACTTTTGTAAATGGTTCGTAACAATGTTTTCACCCACTTTGCAAAGTCATGACGTTTAATTTTTACTGAAATGCATGGTGAAAAGGTGGGTGGGGTAAGTTGTTTCGTTTTCAAACGCATACAAACATTGTCTGAACATTATAAACGTATTTTTGGTAAAATACAGATTGTTTTACAATGGTAAAACACGTTTTTCTTGTCAACGGGTTGTGTCTGGAAATAAAGCAAATGTGGCTAAAATATTGTGTCACATGAAACTGTTGACCCCTGTCTCAAAGAGGTCGTTTTCTCAGCCTCAAATGTGATTTTAGCAATTTTGTTTTCATGAGATACGCTTGACTGATAAGATGTTATAATGTACTAAAATTTATAACTTTAGTCTGATCAGTCTAAGAGGTATTCACGTTTACTTTTGGATGAGGTGTTTTTTCTTGACGTCAGTATAATAAAGCTGTTCAAGTAAATCCATCAGAATTTAAGAAATACCGAAAATCTACACCTTTTTTAAATACAGCAGACTTGGTTTTATTTAGTATGTTCGTGAGAAGAAATGGAAAGTGGGACAACTAACAAGCCCCTACACCTTACTAAAGTGGACCTCTGTTTTCTGCAAGAACTCACTATTCCTGAAGGACCAGAATATGAAAAAAATGATAACACTATATCGAAGGACAAGAAGCTCTGCTAATTTCACATGGCACATTGACAGCTGTTGCGATCTCTATATAATCTGAAAAAGGGACCCAATAAGTCAATAGAGAGCATCTCATTCTCTGAAACAGAAGACTTGGTTTAATTGAGTCTGCTCATGAGTATTAATGGAAAGTATCACAATTCTCATGCCAACCCTCGCCAAACAAATGTGAAAATATCAGACGCGATTCCTGAACCGAATAATATAATAATGCATCTTGTTTTCAAAAGTGTAAATTATTTGGGGGTTGCAACAACTATAAGTTAACTATAAGTTTCCAAGGTTTAAGAGTGGGTCCAACATTTGCCAGTGGGGGGGCCCAAATTTTTCAAGGGGGGGGGGGTCCAAATGCTAATTTGTATAGAAACTCATAGAACTTTTGATTTTCCGGGTATCCCCCTCTGGATCTGCCCATGAATGAAACTAGTAGGGGTCTAATTAAGAGAGTGATTCTTTAAACAATATCAGAATCTATGGTCATGGTTTTAAACTTACCTTCCATTTCCAGTCTTTTCAGCATAGAACATGCATCAACCGTGTCCAGTGCAGCCCCTGAAGCTTTAGACCGTGTGATTATCTACAATATAGCAAAAGGGTGTCAAAATGAACAGAGAGCGAGAGAGCAATACATCAGAAAATGGACGATAGCTAAAGGCTATATATCCATTGGAAATAACATTGTATTTTCCCAAGCAATTCCTTATATATTTTAAGGGGTCGCAGGTAAAACTGTCGAAATAATTCGAACTTAATTTCGTAATTATCTTAACAAACAGTGCAGACCCTGATGAAACGCCGCCCTTTCATCTGGGTCTTCGCTGTTTGTCAAAGTACCCATAAAGGGTTTCTCGTCTACAAAGGATTAAACGAATTAACATTAGACATCATTGATATGAACAGCATTTAGAGTATAGATGTTACACAAACAGAATCAATTTATTAATTGTGCTCCTGTTGTTGCAGATTTTTTGTTTTGTTATGAGAGAGAGACTTCATCATGTCTCTTTCTCAGGGGTGACAACTACGTCTTAACATTGATCTCGTAAACACGTAGAACGGTGCCATCTTTGGTTTGCAAGGTAAGCTTTTCCCTCCGTAAGACTATACAAATCAGTGTCTGCGAAAACTAAGCAGTGCATGCGGTGCCTACCATCACTCTTGAACAGAATATATAATGGTCCCGCCCAGAAATGCCCTTGCCTTTGTAATCATTCGCCCACAAATATCAAAGCGGAAGACACAAGGATGATTTTAGCAGAGATGTAGTATACACATTTATAAAACTGACATATTTTACAACTTATATCACAATTCTTACCAATATTTGTGTGATTGTAGTTACCAATTCTCCTTGACTATCATTCATAACCATTATTTGCTGATGGAAAATCAAAGGAGCATTCAAAGTGCCAATTTTGATCTCGTAAACACATATTTTGGCATAGATGTCGGACACACTTATGACGGGATCGATTTGACTGCGTAGATGTCGTATACACTTTCAGCCCAAAAGGACAGACATGTTGACGACAAAACGGTGAAATGATATTCTGGTCCCAGTCATGAATATTAGTTGAATTTTCGATGCATAACTCACTCGCTAAGGAGCCTATATATCTACCTTGTGGTACTGCCTAGGCCCTCGCGACTTTTTTGGAAGGGACTGAGCGTCAGGGTTATGAAAAAGAATAAAAGGTGAATGAATTGTAGTGAGTCTGGGTAAAGATAAAAGGCCAAACTTGCCTTGAAAATCTAAAGACTTGGGGCAACTGCAACATTGGTTTGGAGGACATTCGACTGGAAAATTGCCAGTGGAAAGAAGGAGTATTTATAGTAGTCCTTGCTAGTAGGAATTTGACGGAATGTCATAGAATGGCAATATCCTGAGATCCTATGTGTGGGCTACATATAGTCAGGAAGGAGCACAGCCACCAGGCCATTTACAAATTTATAGAAGAGGCAGAGGCGGGCCACAGATCGTCTCCCTTCAAGGGTCTGCCAGTGCAACTGAGACTGCAATGAAGTGCCACTATTCGTTCTGGTGTATTCACTTAAGGTCCACCAGGCTACACGTCTTTGGATCATTTCAACTTTATGGGTTCTATCTTTGGTTTTTGAGGTCCCACACTGCTGAAGTGTGCTCCAGTTGGGAATGAACTAGGAATTGATAAGTCATTTCTAGAATTTAAGGGGACTTACACGACTGTGGGTCAGTCCTAAAGCTCTATGACAAACCTGACATCAAGCTTTAATCAGTTGGTTGGTGCCTGATGCTTGTCTTTGGCTGGGCCCACCGTGGCTCAACTTGATATTCTCTTTAGCTCAGACTATCTGTGAGTCTTGAGCCATTTTCTTTTTTTTTCATCATAGTGTGTTAATTTGATTAGAGTGATTCTCTGTGATGATAATTTTCTATAGTAAGGAAGCATCCATGCAAGCTAAACAATTTTTGTGCTTTAACAACAACAACATAATCTAGGGCTGAGGTTTGGTACCAGTAAAATGTGTTAAAACCAACCTGTGTCTTAGGCTGTGGTTGTGTTGTTGTTGATAATTTTATTGTTGCTTTGTTGAACCGCAAATTTTACACTGTGAAGAATTGGTACCACTTCCCCACAGCACCTGAAAAATTGGCACCAATACGTCATATATTTTGTACCAATATCTCACACTTTGTGAAAAATGCGCAAAAAGTCAAATTTCCCCCGGTGGCTTGCGCTGCTGTCCGTTCTAAGGCGGTGGTTCTGTTGTTGTTGACTTTTTGTTTATTGTTGCTCCCATTGTGGGAGTCTGTAACAATTCTATGTTTTGTTGTATGTTACTTTATGTCTTTTCTAGTACTGCAATCATCTTGATGGGGTAAAGAGAGCTGGTTGCTTTGCTTAATTTGTCTTCCTGGTGTCTCGTGATGGTTGAGCGGCTCTTCCTTGCGGCGCTATGGGGTTGCCTGTGGTTTGTGATTGTGGTATTTCCTGATCATACTCCTTTACTATTCATATAATAAACATGCTTATACCTCACATCGATGAAATACCCTCCAAATCTGCTGCATCTTGCATTCTATTTCAATTCTTCACAGTTTTGTCACTGACATCTGTGACGTTTAAGTACCAGTTCTCTATATGTGTTATGTTTTGGTACCAGTTCTTCACACATGTGAGTTTTGATACCAATTTTTCACATGTGATGATTTGATACCAATTTTTGCACAGATGTGAGGATTTGGTACCTATTCATTACACAAGTGAGTACTTGGTACTGATTCTTCACATTTGTAAAAATTTGGTACCAATTCATCACATCGCACTAGTTCTTCACACGTTAAAAAACATAAAAAAAATGTGAAATTTGAGCACAAATTTACACCCAAAAATTATCGAAATTGACCATACGTAAATTTCATATGTTAGTACTATAATTATGTATTGATACTTATCTTCACATGGTGTGCAATTTACGAAATGTGAAATTTGCGGTTCAACAATGCTCCCTTTGTTTGTGGGGATTCTGTGTTTAGTCCTTGTTTTGTTATTCGGTACTTTATTTTCTTCTAGTTTTGCTATCATCTTGATAAGGAAGAGGGAGCTGTCTGCTTTACTTTAACTGTCTTCTTGGTGTCTTGTGACTGTAAACGTTCTGTGGCTCTTCCTTACGGTGTCGTGGGTTGGTCTGCAGTGTAATGTGGTATTTCCTGATCATAACCACTTGCTTTTTTATGATTAACAACTAGCAAAAATCAACTTACATGTGCATCATATATTCCTAGTGCCCCTTGATAATCTCCCTTTTCAATTAGATGTAGGGCCCAGTGCCAGTAATTATGGCATGATAGCATAACACATTTCTGAAATAGAAAGTCATCTCTGATGATATCCATTTTTCTCCTAGTTTGACATCAATATATCATAAAGTATCTACATTTCTTAATAATTCGTATTATTTTATTACTTATGCTTATTTCAAAGATTTATTCTGCAATTAGATAATAAGATTCAACCGATACAGCGAATTTTGAACGCTGCTCTCAATTATTGTAGAAGATATGCAACTTTGGCGGGAAAAGCTGTCTGTGGTTTGACTCTTATGAATGCTATATTAAAGCTTAACGGAGGAGGCAATACCTTCAGTTTGGCACCCATTTATATTATTATATGTTTGTTTTATTATTTCGTGAGAGACGATTTTCACACTGAATAATATAGGCCATACTTGTATATGTATTTGAATATAAAGTAAAGTAAGAAAGACAGCAAGGACCAGGAACCGATGAAATCAAGTTCCACTTCTGTCCCAGGATACCAAATGGAAAAGTAACAAAAGCACAATAAACATTACAAACAAGAGCCACGAGGTCTGCCCTTTCCCTTCAGGTGACCACAAGGCCGCAATGAACAGACGTGAAAGCATGATAAACACAAGTCTTGAGACACAAATAACACAAATGATCCACAAAAGAAGCACCGCCATGGAACGGTCAGTAAAATATTTTACTGGAGGGAATAAACCGGTTTCACGGCGCGCCAACCTCACCCTTAGTTCAGATGTGGATCAAGACACATAGATGTTTGGAGTGCATGAAAGAACCCTAACTTATCAATGCATCATCTACCAGTTGCTTTATGCCAGGAAAACAAACGACCACATGCTCGTCTACCGTCTACGTACCGCCCAGTCATTCTCTGTGCCAGACATAAATTTGATCCCCTCATCCTGTCGTCCCATCATCTCCAGCACATGCGCCATACTGTGTGTAGACCAGGCATCAACAGGGTTAATCTCTAAGCCCTGAAATATATCACAACGACTGACGTGTACAAAAATTAGTTTTCTTTTCTTTTAAGCTATATTTATGTAATGAGGGGGCATGAAACATGAAATTAGATGGACCCAACGCTAGAGTGCCTAATAACAGGATCGACTTGCTTTCTTCTTGTTATGATTTCTTGGAGTAGTCTTTAAATGCATCTTTTGTGACTTAATTTGTGTCCAATATACAGTTGGTTGCATAGCAACACACAGCATTATAAAACCACAATTATTTATAAGAAAATGTTTGTTATCTACATGTACAAGCCAGTTACATGAATTTATCTACAAAAAAAACAACAACATTTGTACCTCAAATGAAAAGTCCATAAGATTGCTTAGTGGTATGGCCAAACTTTTACTGATATCTGGTTTTACTGAATACTGATTATTAGCTTAAACATTACTGATTTCAGAGGTACCACATTGACACCCTCAAACATGGTTATAGCGTCCTGTTATCATCTCCTAGAACAGGGAGATTGTTCGCATACAGGGGAATTGAGACCAACTATAGTGATTTATCAGTTTCACCTTTCTAGCAATCTCTTCAGCTCGTGGAAACATGTTGGTTTCTTCAAGTCCAAACGAGTACATGCCATATAAGTACCTGAAAATATTTTGAGCACTATTTTATAAATCCATCGAAGGGGTACGACCTAGCTCAATAAGCATGGGTGAAAGTTTAGTAAATCAGAATTCAAAACTTGCTGTATGCCTCCAAATTATTAAAACATCCAAGTGTAATGATGGTCAAATACTTTTAAATAAACTTAAACTAAATCAGAAAGCTATTATTACCTACAGAATTCAGCCTTTGAGGCTGACTTTCTATGGATTCTGAATTATCCTGAAAACTTTCACCCATGAATTAAAAAGGCGCTAGACTCGTGACACAGACTCAAATCCACCGTGCTACGGTTTTGTATACTTTATAAAGTCACTATACCCGAATTCCATTCCATAGAACTGGTTCAACCCATGAAAATGTCCAGACATGGCGTAAAGCAACAGCCAAAATAATCAAAACAGGAAATATTAAAGCAAGACTTACGACGAATGTTTAAGAATCAGTACAATGTAATGTGTACTTTATATTGCTATATTTAAGGAAAGTAAATAATAGATATGCTTAAAACGGGTGGGGTACATGTTTTCATAGTCTTGTCTCGGCTTAGCCTCAGTCAAAGAAAAACAATTGCAAGCCCAATGTTTAGATCTTATCGGTGCTTATCTGTTTGGAAAAAATCTTCAAAAGAATCCAAGCAGCTTCTGGATTATATAATGTATCGCTAGTTGGACATACTGAATGTAGTGTGCACACCGAAACTTTTCAGTTTTCGATTGTGCCATAATGCATACACTCCTAATATGGGTCTCGCAGAGAGAAAACCGGTCATAAGAGTTTCCGACTAAGTCATTCTAAAAACTACCTACTCAGCTACAGAGTCTAGCCAGAATGTGGAATTTTTGTTTAAAGAAGGCCTATTTATCATAATTTGCTTGGAGTGAATGACAAAGACGCCGATCAGACTGCGCATCAGCGCAGTCTGATCGGCGCCTTTGTTGTTCGCAAGTAACATCGTCAGGTTTTCTCACGACGAGGCCCATATATAAGTAAGTAAGGGTGCAAAGATCAGGAATCGATACAATCAAGTACCACACCTGACCCAGGATACCAATGGGAAAGTGACAAACTCACATTAGACACCACAAACGAGAGCCAAGAGGTCAGTCCTTTCCCAGCAGGTGATATAAGGCTTTGCATTACCCATAGAGCGGCTTGGAGTGGTTCCACTTAGGGAACACTCTACCAATAGAATCTCTCATCTGTGGACCAAAGCCAAGGTAAAAGTAGGTGTCATGGGCGAACTTCAGTGCCAACATGTCTAGCGGGTCATACATCAGTATCTCTTCCCAAACTAAAGAGGCCCGCACCATCTCACTGCAATACAAGCATACAGCACTACATGTAGATAATGATATGAAAGCTTTGTCGATATATACAGATTCAGGTCAACTATTACGGAAATTGTCTATTGTACAAGTTATGTTCAAAAAAGAGAGTATGACCAGGCCTCGAGGTTATACAACTTTTTTCATGCTCAACTCAAATGAGCCGTGACACGTTATTTCAAACAATGTGGCATTTTGACACAGACGAGCCTGTGCAGCCTCCTTTTAAGCTTAGAAACTCCAAATGATGTTCAGTCAGTAGCTTAACACACATAGAATTTTTAAGCGACTAGCAAAGGCTCTGATCAGACTGCGCATATGCGCAAGCTGATCTGAGGCTTTGCTGGTCGCACATACCACAATTTAGGAAATCTCATGTCACGACTCAAATGAGCATAAAATTTCAACTGCTCATAAATTCTAAAACGCTGAAAAAGATAGGTATTATCTGCTTTAAGCTCTCATATGATGTATTTATCCTGCAAATAAATGTTAAAATGCAAACAATTGTTGGCATTTTAACATTTATAAGCAGGATAAATTTGGTGCTCAGTTGAGTTGAGCATAATAAAGTTTTATAACCTCGAGGCCATGAAATACTACAATCACATACTGCAGACCAACTCAAGGCATCGTGAGGAAGAGCCACAGAACACTAACAGTCATAATACATCACGAAGACAATTAAAGTAAAGCAACCAGCTCTCTCTTCCTCGTCAAGATGATATGCAAAACTACAGAGGAGACTAAGAGCAGGACTAAACACAGAACCCCCACAAACAATAGATGCAACAATAAACAATGAATCAACAACAACAGGACCACCGCCTTAGAATGCACTTTGTAGTACATGTATAGTCTACCTTTTTACCCCTCCTTTGATGTGGACGCCCTGATGCACTATTGCGCTTGGATTTGAATAAATTTACCATAGCATATTTTAACACATTTATGCAGAATGGAATTCCCCATTCTTACCAATTGGACCACTCCATTTCCATTTAAAGGGTTGTTGGGTGTTTTTTTTTTCATTTTTATTCCAATCTTAATACATGTAGAACAATCAATAAGCAAACAGTGCAGACCCAGATCAGACGCCACGTTTTGCGGCGTCGGATCTGGGTCTGCACTGTTTGCCGCCTATATCCCACAAAAAGGACGATAGGCATATGATGGGTTAATATTAAGATTGAACAATTCAAATTATCTAAAATAAAAAAATAAATCTTTGGTTAAACCTTTGTCTTATCGCATCGCCGAACAACGGAATACTCAGGAGAGTCAAGGCGAATGCACAGACTCGTTAAAGCCTTCGCTGCTCGCATAGTCAGTCTATCAATGTATACAACGAGTGAGACCAAAATGTAGGTCCGCCGGATACGCATGGGTGAAAGGTCAAAATTTCCGAAATCCTGAACTTAATTTTCGAAGCGCCAACCTTAAGAATTGCAGTATGCCCACTAAATTTATTCACAATTTCAAATTTAAATGGTCGAATGTCCTTAGACAGACTACAAATAAATCAGAGAAGTTATTATGATATCTTTAATTCAGCATTTTGAGGCTGACTTTCTGTGGAAAGTCAGCCTCAAAATCCTGAAATTAGGAATAGTTCTGGAAAGTTTCAGCCATGGGTAAGTCAACAAGTGCTTAAAAAATTGTGCATGTGCGATAAGTAACAGATATCATGCAATGGCCCACTTAAGCATCTACTATTTGTTTTTTGAGAATTATAAACTAATGATATATACTTGTGCTAAAAAAAGAAGGCCATCCTGAGCTTTGTATAAGGTTCATTTAATTTGCATAGTAATTCGGGGTCACTTACAGGCCAAGGCTATGTAGATGAAGTCCTTCACCCACATGTTCTGCAAATTTATCAGACTTTTGGAAACAATTTTCTCTTCCAGCAAGACAATGCCAGCATACCTGCAATATGGCAAAAAACTGTTTGCAGACTGGTCATGTCGTACCCCTTGACTGGCCGTCCGGGTCCCAATCAATCTCTGATCGGCCACTCCTTGGTTATTATAGGCCGGTGGATACATGATCATATCCTTACCCAGCTGCCACATTTCCCGAATTTGAACACTAGCTAGTTGTTTTGTTTGTTTTGTTTGATTTGATTCTTTACGTCCCATCAACAATCTTTCAGTTATATAGGGACGGGTCTTCCTGGGTTGAACCAGTACTAAGCTAGGATAAATGTGTCTTGCTCAAGGACCACAACGCAGTGACGCCGGTGAGGCTCGAACCCGCGGCCCTTCGGTCTCGAGTCAAGCACTCTACCACTGAGCCACTGCGCTCCCTACTAGCTAGTTGAACAATGGCAATGCATTCCACGAGGGGTTGGGGTACAGCCACACGCTTCTTTTAAGCATGCTCTAAAGCCTCATAGAATGCATTCATAAAGGTGACAGTCATACAAGATATGACTTACAATATATAAATTTGTAATCATAACATGTTCATGTCTGTATTTATTTTCAACAAAGCCAGTAAATTGGGATGGCCTTTTTTTTTTTATTAACATGAGTATAATATATCGTACCCTTCAGCCCAAAGTCGCACGGCTTTCACGTGCCTCTTCTCATTGTCTGTCAGATTTTCATCCTGCTTGTGTGCCAGTATAGCCATTTCGTAGATAGTCCGACATAAAGTGTTGTCTAGCCGCATTGTTCTTCCGGTCCCCATAAGCTCGAGTCCATTTGCTAACACCCGACCCATCACTAGGGAAAAGACAAAACAACTTGAAACGCATGATACACGACCTGTGAATTGAGAGAGAGAGAGAGAGAGAGAGAGAGAGAGAGAGAGAGAGGACAACACGATACATGTGACTTGAACATATGCCACAACGGCAGACTATACTGGTAAAGATTCTACCGATGTTACGGATTTGCCTACGTGGAACTTGTACTCACTTTCTATACGTGTTAGCCCATTTATGCCTATTATAAAATTTCCAACACTTTTCCATTGGGCAAACCCATTTCAAATTTAAGGGTTGTTACGTAGTGAATTTCTAATTTCATTTAAATTTCAAAAGTACATACTGTAAGAAAACAGTGAAGAACCAGATCAGACGCCACAGACTGTGGCGTCTGATCTGGTTCTACATCGTTTGCCAATGTCCCATAAAAATGACACTAGGCTTAAATGGGTTATATGTATTTGAGGGAAAGTGAAGCTAATATTCGTAAAATAATGAAACAAATTAAAGAATGATATCAAAACATAAAATATGCACAACCTTTTACTTTTAAGAAACAGCTGAAACTTTATTGTACGAGTGGTGGCCACAATACTTACCCACTCCACGTATTATATAGTTTTTATAGTATTGTAGTCTGAAAATTGAAATAGTCGGTCGCATTATGGTTTGGCGGAACAAAACCGAAACAGTCGAAGGAGAAGTATATTTAGAAATACAAAAAGTTCAGTGCATTAGCATAATTAATAAACTTAAGTTTTGTATACTGTGAGAGCTTACACTGTTTTGCATGGCCTATATACATACCGAAGTTTGGATCAGCCTTGAGCATATCAGCGCAGGATTTTTCCAGCCCTCCAACGCTTGGTTCATCGTACCAAGAAACATACTGAAAAGACACGTGGCCATGTTTATAGTCATTATCCCAGCTGAGAGAGAGAGAGAGAGAGAGAGAGAGAGAGAGAGAGAGAGAGAGACAAAAAGAGAGATAATATCATTCAATAACCTCTGATGGTTTATGTCCCAGTTAAAAAATTTGCTGTAATGTCGGGACGTATCTTGGATTGAAATTGTGGAAAGTAGAAGCTAAAGTATCTTGCCCAAGGACACGAAACATTGCCTCCGGTGAGGCTCGAGCAATCTTAACCCATATAAGCATAGCGTCCTTTAAGAAATGGAACATAGGAAAACAGTGCAGACCCAGACCAGACGCCGTGGATCAGGGTATCTACTCTGTGCTTACAGAATGTTCTATTTAAATTTAAATAAAAATGAAAAACACCAACCAACAACCCTTAAAACTGAAGGGGGCTGGTCAAATTGATAAAAGTGGGAAATTGCATTCGGCTTAAATTGGTTCAGTTCAGCACTCTACTCCTCAGCTCGCTTATAAATGGAAAGGCCGACAGATTATTTAGTACATTGAAATATTGGAGGTAAAACTACAGGAGTTGCGCTCACAAATCAATCTGCGAATAATATCCAAAGCACATCTTCAGATCATAGCAAAAGCAAATGCAACATTTCAGAACAATCATTATAGGGTAAAGTCGGATAGATTCGGACATCAGGTAAATTCGGACATCAGGTAAATTCGGACACTCATTTGCAAACAGTGTAAATCCAGATGAGACGGCTCCTTATGAGCCGTCTCATCAGGATTTTCACTGTTTGCTTAGTTAATTTATTTTTTATTCCAATATTTGAAATATGAAACAAACAAGGTCGCTGTCCGAATTTAGCCGTCTGTCCGAATAACCCGACTTTACCCTAATACTGTGGGAGGAATCGCGCAAACTAAAAAAAACTGTTATGGCAACTGAAAGCTAAAAAATTCTAGAGCCAGGAAAATGATAATAAAAATATTCTAAAATGTATGTCAAAAAAGTGAGCATGATCAGGAAATACCACAATCACGACCCACGGCACTGCGAGGATGAGCAACAGAACACTAACTGTCACAAGACATCAGGAAGACAATAACCGATGTCCAATGAAAGGGACGCTAGGCTTAAATGGTTTAGCCTAAAAATGGTTTTACCTACACACTTACATGTATTAGGCCTACTTTAGTTTGACACTATATCATGTATATTTACATGTGTTATAGTGTTACTTTAGTTTGGCACGATGTACATAAAGCTGGAAATTTACCTGTGTTAATGTTGCTTTAGTTTGGCACGATATGCATGAAGCTGGAAATTTACCTGTGTTAGTGTTGCATCAAATAATTTGCAGGCCTCGTTGCTAGTGGTAGAGAGAGGCGAACCATAGTCCTTCCAAGCCTAAAAAAGGCAAAACGATGAACATACACACTTTCAACAAGTTTCTAATGTAATGACAGTAACTGTATGCAGCGTTATGTCAAAAGAGAGTCAAGTTTTGACAAAATGCATGGTTTAAAAAATGACACTGAAAAAGCGCTGGTCATATCGTTTGACCCTTATCCTACCAGCTAAATAGGTCACAGGTTTGTATAATTACATCCTAATCTGGAAGGATCACTCGAAATTCAAACTAATAATTAGCCTACATGTATAATGATCGATCTTAAATTAAGCTTTCTTATCATAAAAGTTGTATGAAAATATCTGCTACAGTTTCTGTGAAATTTGAGCTCAAGATTAAAGTTGCATCTCTTTATTAGTTCAGTATATTGACAAATACAATGTACTCCTGTTTTATCAAGTGTTCTAAATAGTTTAGTGAGGTCAGCCTATTAGTGTTTAACGTTTTAGCAATATCATTTTCTCATAAGCTGGCCAATTTCCTTTTTATTTTAGATCGTATGATGTCATGGTACGATCTATGCGGGATGTAAAGTACATTAAATTATTTTGTTTTAAGTTCAGTTGCAGTGCGTGATATGGATACTGTTTTGCTTTTTGCAATCTAGTAACGGTGTAGTATCCATAAGCGGATCTCTTTGAGTTGATAAAAGCGGGCCAGTATCGATCCGCCGGTGAATCGCCATATATATCAGGTCGGTAAAGTTAGCACTAATTTTGCTGCAGCAAAAAACGGTAAAGTTGGCAGCAATTTTTCTGCAGCAAAAAACGGTCAAGTTAGCAGCAGCAGTAAAAAACGGTAAAGTTAGCAGCAATTTTTCTGCAGCAAAAAACGGTCAAGTTAGCAGCAATTTTGCCGCAGCAAAAAATGGTAAAGTTGGCAGCAATTTTATGGCAGAGAAAAACGGTCAAGTTAGCACAAAATTTCTGCAGGCAGAGAAAAACGGTCAAGTTAGCAGAAAATTTCTGCTAGCACAAAATTTTCTGCCAGCAAAAAATTTTCTGCTAGCACAAAAATTTCTGCTAGCACAAAATTTTCTGCTAGCACAAAATTTGCTGCCGGCAAAAAAAATTCTGCTAGCACAAAATTTGCTGCCAGCAAAAAAAATTCTGCAAGCACAAAAATTTCTGCTAGCACAAAATTTGCTGCCAGCAAAAAAATTTCTGCTAGCACAAAAATTTCTGCTAGCACAAAATTTGCTGCCAGCAAAAAAATTTCTGCTAGCACAAAAATTTCTGCTAGCACAAAATTTGCTGCAGGCACAAATGAGCAGTGACATGAGATTTCCAACAATGTCGTATGTGTGACCAGCAAAGGCTCAGACGAGCATGCGCATACGCGCACACTGATCAGAGCCTTTGCTTGTCGCTTAATTATTATATAAGTGTTAAGCTACTGATCGAACTTTATTTGGTGTTTCTAAGCTTAACAGGAGGCTGCACAGGTTCGTCTGAGTCTACACTTGTCAAGATGGCACATTGTTGGAAATCACATGTCACGGTTCAAATATTCCTGTATACCGGGCCGCGTAGGTAGTCGGTAACGTGTCTGGCTACAGATACGTGTCTGACTGCAGATCCTGGTGTCCCGAGTTTGATCGCAGCCCGGTCTCATACTTTCATTGAGATTGATCGTGAAATAATTTCTACCGTCATATCACTCCCTTCCAAGAAGTAGCTGTCAGTTTTAAGCGAAAGTATGCGCACGAAGTACTGGTTTGATTTGATTCATTACGTCCCATCAACAATCATTCAGTTATATAGGAAAGGGTCTTCCAGGGTTGAACCAGTACTAAGCTAGGATAAATATGTCTTGCTCAAGGACCACAACGCAGTGACGCCGGTGAGGCTCGAACCCGCGGCCCTTCGGTCTCGAGTCAAGCACTGTACATCAGCTCGTACATTATCAGCTTAAACATTGGTATTATTAAGCTATTGGGTCATTGAATATGCGGAACATTATGAATGCCTAATTTGTTTTCTACCGTAGACATAGGTAAAAGCTGAAAATGAGGATTGGTTTTATTCGTTAGACCTATTCCACAAGTCTCTAATGACAGTGACGTAAGGAAAATCTCAAAATAGTAATAAATGTCATGACTGTATAGATGTACGACGAGCACTAAGATATGACCTTTGGATCATTCTCTTTCAAAAGGGTTGATGCGTAACACGTAAAATGAACCAGTCGGGCTAGAACATGTATGTTTGTCACAATATTATAGCAAATGTAACCCTTAGTTCTGATCCGTATTTCAATATAATAAATACGGCCAGGCTTCAAAGCGTTTTGCTTATCTAGATCTGGTTTCAATTTTCGTACTGTGTAGCGCCAAAGTTACTGCTGGTAGCCATTTTTGGCCAATTACTTCGGTAAAAAGTGATAGAAAAGTTTAGGCTGTAGAGCAATGCATCGTTTCCAGATGCACTTACGATTAGATGAAGAAATATCACATAAAATCATGAAAAAATCCACACTATTTTAATGCTAGCAGCATTTTTATTTCTGGCACCATTTTTGTGCTAGCAGCAATTTTAGTGCCAGCAGCAATTTTAGTGCTAGCAGCAAATTTACTGCTGGTGTCTATTTTTGGCCCATTACTTAGGTAAAAAGTGTAATAGAAAAGTTCGGGGTGCAGCGGAATGCATCGTTTCCAGATGCGCGTACGATTAAATTGGTAAAATATAAAGTAAAATTCTGATTTTTTTTAATGATAGCAATGATTTTGCTGGTAGCCTTTTTTGGCCCATTTTACTACGCTGGCAGCCACGAGTGTCACGACAGCCAGAAACGCAGCTCGCATTTGGGGTTTTGGTCAATTATTGTCTTCGTCATCAAGTTCTGTTAAGTGTCTTTCTACGTTTCCTCACGGTCTGTCAAGGTATCCGTGACAGAGGCTCGACGGCGCGCTACGGTCTGACACGGACGGTTGTACGTTTACTCCCAGCCTGCCACGTTCTATTGGAACCTCTCACGTCTAGTTACGTTCCGACCAAGTTCGGCTACGTCTATCAATTTCCTCCAAGGTTTTCTACGGTGAAACATGGACGATGTGTCGAGCTGAGCCCGTTTGTGCCCACGGTATAAAATGAGGCCCACAAAGCTGCTGCAATCTTTGATCAGAAAACATCCTTGATGTATATGAAATAGCCGATTCCGTATTTATCATTGCTTTATAGGCGTGTACATTTAGCCTTTGCGGCTGCAAGGAAGCCACCAGCATGATTAGTGTGCAGGCGGATGCGAAGACCAAGGTCAGTGTTGGTGCGGGCAAGGTTGTGGGAGGAACAAATGCAGCAGCTGGGATATATGCCAACATTAGTTACAAGAGAGCTCCGCACCAATGCTGTTATCACATTTCAGACCTCCAAAGCTCTTCGATGAGATTCTTGAAAGACAAACACCAACCATTGTATCAGCATTAATCCTTTGTACACTTGTGACTCCTTAATGCGTACTTTTTCAGACAGTGAATATTCTGATGAAATGCAACATTGCGAAGCATTTTATCAATGTTTACACTGGCTGATCTTCGGAGAAAAAAATACATCATGGAAATTATAACCTGTTACCCCTCGATACATACATTGAAACTACCCGAAAGAAAAAAATACAAAGGGCTAATGGTGCAATGAACACACACATGCACGCACGCATGACTCCAGCTTCAGGTTGGGCTGATGGGTTGGGTTAGGTGAACGTGGCAGATCCCAACAGAACTTGATAGACCTTGACCTTGGGTTGTGGTCCCGCAACAAGACGTCCCGCTACGGACATGCTCCAAGTTCGTTAAGGTCTGTTACGTTCTGTCACGTTCTGTTGCGTTCTTCTTGCTCTACTACGGCACATATAAATAGGTCACTCCCGTCATGGCTGCCATGGCAACTTTTTTACTGTTTAAAAATTTGCCCCGACGACCACGGCAACCATGGCGAGCTACGTTTGTCGACCCCGTTCCTCTACGTTGCTATACGGTGACCCCGTTTCGTCCACGGTGATCGAAATCGTGATTGACGTGGCCGCCGGTAAACGAGGCGTTACTTCCTAAAGTATGATAGAAAAGTTCGGGTTACAGCGGCATGCTTCGTTAGACGGGCGAAAATATCATTTTAATGCTAGCAACAATTTTACTACTGGCAGGAATTTTTGTGCTAGTAGGAATTTTTGTACCAGCAGACATTTTTGTGCCAGCAGCAAATTCTGTGCTAGCAGGAATTTTTGTGCCAGCAGCAACTTTTGTGCTAGAAGGAATTTTTGTGCCAGCAGCAAGTTTTTTGCTAGCAGGAATTTTTGTGCCAGCAACAAATTTTGTGCTAGCAAGAATTTTTGTGCCAGCAGCAAATTTGTGCTAGCAGCAAATTTTGTGCTAGCAGGAATTTTTGTGCCAGCAGCCAATTTTGTGCTGGCAGCAATTTTTGTGCTAGCAGGAATATTTGTGTTTTGTTTGTTTTGCTGCTTTACGTCCCCAAGTCAACTACTTTGGCCATGGTGAGACGGTCAGCTCAACTTATCACATCGTTCCTGGGGAAGCTTGAAGAAGCGGCTAACCAGTACTATGTCATGGGAGCGAGAGTGCTTGACCCGGGACCGAGTCGCCGCGGGTTCGAGCCTCGCCGGCGGCATTGCATTGTGCCCTTGAGCAAGAAGCATTTATCCTAGCTTAGTACCCGTTCAACCCAGGAAGACCCGTCCCTATATAACTGAAAGATCGTTGATGGGACGAAATGAATCAAATCATACCAGTACTTCGAGAGCATACTTTCGCTTATAACTTATAACTTTTTTTTGAATGATTCAGCTGAAGGGAGGAATGTGACGGTAGAAATTATTTCATGACCAATCTCAATGGAATTATGAGACCGGGCTGCGATCAAACTCGGGACACCAGGATCTGCAGTCAGACACGTATCTGTAGCCAGACACGTTACCGACTGCATACGCGGCCCGGTATTCAGGAACATTTGAACCGTGACATGTGATTTCCAACAATGTGCCATTTTGACAAGTGTATACTCAGACGAACCTGTGCAGCCTCCTGTTAAGCTTAGAAACACTAAATTTAATTCGATCAGTAGCTTAACACTCATATAATAATTAAGCGACAAGCAAAGGCTCTGATCAGTCTGCGCGTATGCGCAGGCTGGTCTGAGCCTTTGCTGGTCGCACATATCACATTGTTGGAAATCTCATTTCACGGCTCATTTGTGCCTGCAGCAAATTTTGTGCCAGCAGCAATTTTAACGCTGGCAGCAAATTTTGTGCTAGCAGAATTTTTTGTGCCAGCAGAAATTTTTATGCTGGCAAAATTTTTTGTGCTGGCAGCAAATTTTGTGCTAGCAGAAATTTTTGTGCCAGCAGCAAATTTTGTGCTAGCAGAAATTTTTGTGCCAGCAGCAAATTTTGTGCTAGCAGAAATTTTTTGCTGGCAGCAAATTTTGTGCCAGCAGCAATTTTTTTGCTAGCAGAAGTTTTTGTGCCAGCAGCAAATTTTGTGCTAGTAGAAATTTTTGTGCCAGAAGAAATTTTTGTGCTATAAATAGCAGGAATTTTTGTGCCAGCAGCTACTTTGGTGCTGGCAGCAATTTTGTGCTAGCAGGAATATTTGTGTTTTGTTTGTTTTGCTGCTTTACGTCCCCAAGTCATCTACTTTGGCCATGGCGAGACGGTCAGCTCACCTTATCACATCTTTCCCGGGGAACCTTGAAGAAGCGGTTAACCAGTACTTTGTCATGGGAGCGAGAGTGCTTGACTCGAGACCTAGTGGCCGCGGGTTCGAGCCTCACTGGTGGCGTTGCATTGCGCCCTTAAGCAAGACGCATTTATCCTAGCTTAGTACTGGTTCAACCCAGGAAGACCCGTCCCTATATAACTGAAAGATTGTTGACGGGACGTAATTAATCAAAATAAAACTAATTTGAGCGCATACTTTCTCTTATAACTGACAACTACTTTTTTTGAACGATTCAGCTGAAGGGAGGAATATGACCGTAGAGATTATTTCATGATCAATCTCCATGAAAGTATTAGACCGGGCTGCGATCAAACTCGGGACACCAGGATCTGAAGTCAGACACGCATCTGTAGCCAGACACGTTACCGACTGCGAATGTTTGAACCGTGAAATGTGATCTCCAACAATGTGCCATTTTAACAAGTGTAGACTCAGCAAACCTGTACAGCCTCCTGTTATACTTAGAAACACCAAATTAAGTTCGATCAGTAGCTTAACACTCATATAATAATTAAGCGACAAGCAAAGGCTCTGATCAGTCTGCGCGTATGCGCAGGCTGGTCTAAGCCTTAGCTGGTCGCACATATCACATTGTTGGAAATCTCATTTCACGGCTCATTTGTGCCTGCAGCAAATTTTGTGCCAGCAGCAATTTTAGTGCTGGCAGCAAATTTTGTGCTGGCAGGAATTTTTGTGCCAGCAGCAAATTTTGTGCTGGCAGGAATTTTTGTGCCACTAGCAAATTTTGTGCTGGCAGCAATATTTTTGCTAGCAGAAATTGTGCCAGCAGCAAATTTTGTGCTAGCAGAAATTTTTGTGCTAGCAGGAATATTTGTGTTTTGTTTGTTTTGCTGCTTTACGTCCCCAAGTCAACAATTTTGGCCATGGCGAGACGGTCAGTTCACCTTATCACATCTTTCCTGGGGAAGATTGAAGAAGCGGTTAACCAGTACTTGGTCATGGAAGCGAGAGTGCTTGACTCGAGACCGAGTGGCCGCGGGTTCGAGCCCCACCGGTGACATTGCATTGTGCCCTTAAGCAAGACGCATTTATCCTAGCTTAGTACTGGTTCATGCCAGGAAGACCCGTCCCTATATAACTGAAAGATTGTTGATGGGACGTAATGAATCAAATCAAACCAGTACTTCGTGCGCATACTTTCGCTTAAAACTGCAGCTACTTCTCGGAAGGGAGTGATATGACGGTAGAAATTATTTCACGATCGATCTCCATGAAAGTATGAGACCGGGCTGCGATCAAACTCGGGACACCAGGATCTGCAGTCAGACAGACACGTTACCGACTACCTACGCAGCCCGGTATTCAGGAATATTTGAACCGTGACATGTGATTTCCAACAATGTGCCATCTTGACAAGTGTAGACTCAGACGAACCTGTGCAGCCTCCTGTTAAGCTTAGAAACACTAAATTTAATTCGATCAGTAGCTTAACACTCATATAATAATTAAGCGACAAGCAAAGGCTCTGATCAGTCTGCGCGTATGCGCAGGCTGGTCTGAGCCTTTGCTGGTCGCACATATCACATTGTTGGAAATCTCATTTCACGGCTCATTTGTGCCTGCAGCAAATTTTGTGCCAGCAGCAATTTTAACGCTGGCAGCAAATTTTGTGCTAGCAGAATTTTTTGTGCCAGCAGAAATTTTTATGCTAGCAAAATTTTTTGTGCCAGCAGCAAATTTTGTGCTAGCAGAAATTTTTGTGCCAGCAGCAAATTTTGTGCTAGCAGAAATTTTTGTGCTAGCAGATTTTTTTTTTCCAGCAGCAAATTTTGTGCTAGCAGAAATTTTGTGCTAGCAGAAAATTTTTTGCTAGCAGAAATTTTTTTGCTGGCAGCAAATTTTTTGCTAGCAGAAATTTTTGTGCTAGCAGAATTTTTTTCTGCTGGCAGCAAATTTTTTGCTAGCAAAATTTTTTGTGCCAGCAGCAAATTTTGTGCTAGCAGAATTTTTTGTGTCAGCAGCAAATTTTGTGCTAGCAGAAATTTTTGTGCTAGCCGAAATTTTTTTGCCTGCAGCAAATTTTGTGCTAGCAGAAATTTTTGTGCCAGCAGCAAATTTTGTGCTAGCAGGAAATTTTGTGCCAGCAGCAAATTTTGTTCTAGCAGGAATTTTTGTGCCAGCAGCAAATTTTGTGCTGGCAGTAATTTTGTGCTAGCAGGAATTTTTGTTCCAGCAGCAAATTTTGTGCTGTTAGCAGATTTTGTGCTAGCAGGATTTTTTGTGCCAGCAGTAAATTTTGTGCTGGCAGCAATTTTTGTGCTAGCAGGAATATTTGTTTTTGTTTGTTTTGATGCTTTACGTCCCCAAGTCAACAACTATGGCCAAGGCGAGACGGACAGCTCACCTAATCACATCTTTCCTCGGGAAGCTTGAAGAAGCGGTTAACCAGTACTTTGTCTCGGGAGCGAGAGTGCTTGACTCGAGACCGAGTGGCCGCGGGTTCGAGCCTCACCGGCGGCGTTGCGTTGTGCCCTTAAGCAAGACATATTTATCCTAGCTTAGTACTGGTTCAACCCTGGAAGACCCTTTCCTATATAACTGAAAGATTGTTGATGGGACGTAATGAACCAAATCAAACCAGTACTTCGTGCGCATACTTTCGCTTAAAACTGACAGCTACTTCTTGGAAGGGAGTGATATGACGGTAGAAATTATTTCACGATCAATCTCAATGAAAGTATGAGACCGGGCTGCGATCAAACTCGGGACACCAGGATCTGCAGTCAGACAGACACGTTACCGACTACCTACGCGGCCGGTATTCAGGAATATTTGAACCGTGACATGTGATTTCCAACAATGTGCCATCTTGACAAGAGTAGACTCAGACGAACCTTTGCAGCCTCCTGTTAAGCTTAGAAACACCAAATAAAGTTCGATCAGTAGCTTAACACTTATATAATAATTAAGCGACAAGCAAAGGCTCTGATCAGTGTGCGCGTATGCGCATGCTCGTCTGAGCCTTTGCTGGTCACACATACGACATTGTTGGAAATCTCAAGTCACTGCTCATTTGTGCCTACAGCAAATTTTGTGCTAGCAGAAATTTTTGTGCTAGCAGAAATTTTTTTGCTGGCAGCAAATTTTGTGCTAGCAGAAATTTTTGTGCTAGCAGAAATTTTTTTGCTGGCAGCAAATTTTGTGCTAGCAGAAATTTTTGTGCTTGCAGAATTTTTTTGCTGGCAGCAAATTTTGTGCTAGCAGAAATTTTTTTGCTGGCAGCAAATTTTGTGCTAGCAGAAAATTTTGTGCTAGCAGAAATTTTTGTGCTAGCAGAAATTTTTTTGCTGGCAGAAAATTTTTTGCTAGCAGAAATTTTTGTGCTAGCAGAAAATTTTTGTGCTAGCAGAAAATTTTTTGCTGGCAGAAAATTTTGTGCTAGAAGAAATTTTTGCGCTAGCAGAAAATTTTTTGCTGGCAGAAAATTTTGTGCTAGCAGAAATTTTTTTGCTGGCAGCAAATTTTGTGCTAGCAGAAATTTTTGTGCTAGCAGAAATTTTTCTGCTGGCAGCAAATTTTGTGCTAGCAGAAATTTTTGTGCTAGCAGAAAATTTTTTGCTGGCAGAAAATTTTGTGCTAGCAGAAATTTTTGTGCTAGCAGAAAATTTTTTGCTGGCAGAAAATTTTGTGCTAGCAGAAATTTTCTGCTAACTTGACCGTTTTTCTCTGCCAGCAGAAATTTTGTGCTAACTTGACCGTTTTTCTCTGCCATAAAATTGCTGCCAACTTTACCATTTTTTGCTGCGGCAAAATTGCTGCTAACTTGACCGTTTTTTGCTGCAGAAAAATTGCTGCCAACTTTACCGTTTTTTACTGTTGCTGCTAACTTGACCGTTTTTTGCTGCAGAAAAATTGCTGCCAACTTTACCGTTTTTTGCTGCAGCAAAATTAGTGCTAACTTTACCGACCTATATATATCGTCGTTTCGTTGGCGGGTCGATGATGACCAAACATTGATTGCTTGCTAGGTAGCTTCATGATTTGCCAGGGGATCAAGACCAGTATTGTTAAAAAATACAATATTTTGTGATTTTCAGGGGGGGGGGGGTCCGGACCTCCTACCCCCCCCCCCCTTCTGGATCCGCGCATGACATCATTATGTTTTCAAACAAGATGTCATGTTAAAGGCACCGAATGCGTTAAAATGAGTATCACCCACAATTAAATAGGAAGTAATGATGATTTTAATATGATCATCAATTCTTACTGCACTTGCTATTGTAACGTGTCTAATTGGATAGCTCATACCGTCAGATGTAATATTGGAAAACTCGTTTTACGGCTCCGCTCACGAGTCGCCGTAAACAAGAATTTCTGAGCAGATACAACTTCCTAAATGAAAACTTTGAATACAGTTATCCCCTAATTAGAAATCTAGAATGTGGAAGAGTCACCGAACACTAACAGTCACAAGACATTAGGAAGACAATAAAAATAGGCAAGGTCTGCTACCAGTTAACTGGCAGCAGCGATTTTAACGTAAATTCGCTGCTGCCAATTAACTGGTAGCAGCGATTTTAACGTAAAATCGCTGCTTCCAGTTAAATTTTTATTTTTATTTTGACAAGAAGGTTTGAGTCGGTGACGCATGGTGCAAACCAGTGTTTATACATGCAATAATGTAAACCTGGATCCAGAAATGTGTCTCAGGAGGGGAGAGGGTGTCTAGTTGGAGACCAGGGTGGTTCAGACAAAGTTGCACAATTTAACATGGAGGGTCTGAGGTCCGGATCCGCAGTTCCCCCATTGGATCCGCGCATGTAATTATTCACAGAGGGTTTGGAAACAAAATGGGATTTTAAGTTTTATTAATTTTATTTTGCTTTTGAAGAACATAATTATATATATCGTACAAACATTGTATAGAAAGCAACAATAAAATTATCGACTAATGTTAGCAAATACATTAGGCCCTTTTGTGACATAATTTAAACATATTTGACTACGATCGTCCTGTGCATCCTGCATTACATGAACGTCTCCGTACTCATAAGTTTTTTTTTTCAAAAAGAACAGCGTTTTACCTTCATTATCCTAAGTTAAGTTTTCAAAAACTCTTTAGGTTTTTGTACATAAAGTGACATTGCAAAGTATTAACTCCCGAAGAATGATAGGAGATTGTAATTTCAAATAATTTCAGCAGAAGATGTTTTAGTTTATATTATTGCATGGTTGGGTCCATTAAAAAGGCCATGGAATTCAAACAGCAAAACTATTATTTTCCGTAATAATAAGATATGCGCTTTTAAAATAAATCAAAACTAGCAACAACATATTTGTTTGTTTGTTTGTTATATAGTCACTCTTTTACGTTTTTGGAAGCTCAACATAGCCCATACTCACACTTTCACATGAACCAAATTCGGAAACACGTTAAACAGCTCATTAAGTAAGGCATTCACTAGCATTTTGCTACTTTAGTCGATGCAAAATAACTTTCTATACACACTACAATAAATATACTGAAGCGAACTGGCAGCAGCGATTTCACGTTAAAATGGCTATAACCAGTTAACTGGCAGCAGCGATTTCACGTTAAAATCGCTGCTACCAGTCAACTGGCAGCAGCCATTTTAACGTAAAATCGCTGCTACCAGTTAACTGGCAGCAGCCACTCCGATAAAAATAAAGCAACCATCCCTCTCTTTCTAACCATTCTTTGAATTTAAAAAACTAAATCAACATAAACTACCTGCTCTTATATACCCTGTTGCGGAAGAGGATTTAAACCTATATTGCATTAAACAATATCAACTCCGAGTGTCGGTAGTACAATTAAGAAAATGCTTTACGAAGTTAATGATATCGATAACCTTGTTTTAATAACTTGGCAGTCAATAATACATGTAGGTCTCTGCTGTTGACGTCACTTTAATTAGAAAGACACCTTAACAAATAAACACGAATAAACGTCTGTTTCAATCGGGCATCTCTTAACAGATTCTTATTTCAGTCACATGATTAGTATAATTAAGTGAGCCGTTACATGTGATTTCCAACAATGTGGCATTTGACAAGTGTAGACACAGACGAGCCTGTGCAGCCTCCTGTTAAGCTTAGAAACTCAAAATGATCTTCAGTCAGCAGCTTAACATTCATAGAATAGTCAAGGAACTAGCAAATGCTCTGATCAGTCTGCGCAGGCTGATCTGAGCCTTTGCTGGTCGCACATACCTTATTGTTGGAAATCTCATGCCATGGCTCAAGTATCAAATCAATAACAATTGTTAGTATGATTATTTGTGACCCATGGAATGGAGGTAGACTTTTACCAACGGCGTTCCTAACGGCCGGGGGTGGTGGTAAGGGCGTTGAATAGAAATTCAATTTAAGACTATAAATGGGCATCGACGCAAGAAAACCTGTCTTCGGGGATTTGCGACCAACAAATGGGCAGACCAGCCTGCACATAAGCGCATTTTGGTCTGCGCCTTCGTTTTTCGCTTTCTGGAAAGAACCGTATCTAAGCATGCTCCAAGTGAAATTTCACTGTTCTAGCTAGCCCCTGTTGCTGGGGAGAATCTCGCTTTCACGGAAACCCCGAAGACAGGTTTTGTCGCGGTGAGACCCAATCCAGTGTGCATAAAGCTGTAGTGTTACCTTTTTGCGTGATGATAAACGTGTCGTAGGAAGAAGGAAGTTAAATCGTTGTATTCTTAATTGACATAACATTTTCTTTAGGGTTGCCACATTCAACAACTTATAACTCTTAGAGTTTTTTATGATAGATGCAAGCTGTTTACAGTTTTGGAATGGTCAGTAAATTGTCTTTCAGAGACACGTTATTTTAATCCCAAATATTTATTCAGAAAATTATCAATTGAAACTATTTAACAAAATGTCAATGCTTTTATAGGGTGTAGTTGAAAATGTAACAAGAATATTTTAAGAGAATATAACACGTTTCATCTGTTTCATCTGGTTATACAATTTTGTGAAGTAGTGAAACATGACAGCATAAGTTTTGTTATAAAGGTTCTTTGTTAGTCAGATATTAAAAAGGGACGAAAATGTAACGTAAATGACACCATAATGGGCCTAAATAACGTTGACAAACATCAATATATACAGGAAATCAACTGTTCTTGTATATAACATGACTATTTAGCTAATTTGAATTGTTCAAGTACTACCTTGACAGCCTTAATTACATATTTTGTTTTAACGAGGAGTAACGTAATTTACACGCCGTAACACTCAAACGCCCCAGCCGCCATAGGGCTAACAGGTTAGATGATACGCTGCGTGAAAAACATGGTTTACAAAATCCCCCTGGAGGAGAGCAAAACCCTTAGTAGCTCATGGCCTATCAGTTTAGCCTTGACCCACAACCACGCCCCTCTCCTTACGAAGATTCCTTGATCCGCGCATTACGCTGCATTGTCTAAGACACGGCTATATAACAGGGTGCAAGGCATTACGCTTTAGCGGCAAACTTTTTTAAATATTTTATAAAAAATGAAATCTGTTGCAAATATGTCTAATATGAAAAATTAAGTGCGCGATGTAGAGCCTTTTTTCTATGTAATGCTGTTTACATTGTCTACACCCTGCACTTAGTCATAATGACAGGAAAAAAATTAAAAAAAATTGAACCACTAAAACTCAATTCGTTGCACTTCAGTCCATGTAGAGTAAAGACGGATATATTCGGACAGACAGCTAAATTCGGACAGCGACCTTGTTTGTTTCATATTTCAAATATTGGAATAAAAAAATAAATCAACTAAGCAAGCAGTGAAAATCCTGATGAGACGGCTCAAAAGGAGCCGTCTCATCTGGATTTACACTGTTTGCAAATTTGTGTCCGAATTTACCTGATGTTCGAATTTACCCGACTTTTACCCTAGTAAAACATGATTGAACCACTAAAACACAAGTCGTTGCACTCCAGTCCATGTATATGTTACCTGTACATTGTATGTGTACACATGAAATTGGTAAAGTACAAACAACAAACAAACATACAGAGCAAAAATACGATATACATGTATTATACCTTAGCGTCTCGCCAGTGGGTGTGCATGGCAGGATGCATTCTACCAACATTCACAACTCCGCCTGTGTCTCAACAATCAGTTGTCAACTCACAGTTATCAAATTATCTTTTTTAAAGATTATATGTATATAAGTAGGTTTTATGTCATGTGTAAACACACTGAGCTTTTTCCGTGACAGAAAAAGTGGACTGTTCAGTGGTTATTGAAATAAATCAAGTATTAAAAAAAAATGTGATACAGCGCATATCGACGTGTTGACAATGCACAGCTGTTTGTCTGATTTGATGTTAACGTCCTATTCAAGAAAAAAATGGGCATGTCGAGACGGTCATCAACTACATGTAGACCAGTATTTCTCATAATGTGCCAAAGCGGTGATCACGTTCCAAAGGTTGTAAAACATTTTTCATGCTCAACTCAACCGAGCATGAATACGATTTATATCATGCTCATAAACGTTAATTGTTGGCATTCTAAGATTCTGAATGCAAGAAAAGTCTGTTTATATTTCAGCATTTAGGTTTAATGAGAAATTTAAAATTCCGTGCTCATTTGAGTTGAGCATGACAAACGTTTTATAATCTTGGGGCCTGTTCTCGGTGTGCACTCTTTCTCCAACTGGCAATCTTGAATCGGCGGTAGGGAGAGAATGAACGAATATGTGTCATTCAAGCGTCCGCATAGCAGGGATATCGTACCCATTTGAACAGCCACAATTGTCATTTGATAAAGGTGCATGCATTGATAATTAAGTTATAGCTGTGGATAATAAGAGGAACATACACCAAAAGCATGATTCACTTGAAAAGCTCGATCAAGACATGCAGGTGGCCTCATCAAAACTGATTATACCCCCGCGTTTGGAGCAGTCGTACTGTCTGTACAGTACAACCTGGGTAAAACGGCGACTCATTAAAAGATAAAACAAAGATCTTAAAGGCAAATGGTAGCTTAATGAAGGTGGAAAGTATTGCAGAATGCTAGCATTCTGCAAAACTTTTGACCTGCATTAAGCGATAATTGGTCTTGAAAACCAATTTTCGGTCGTTTTGAGAGTGGCCGTTTTACACAGGTTTACTGTACTCGCATTGCTTTGATATTATTTTTGCTTTTTTTGTTTTATTGTTTTTATTCGATTCGCTGTACATGTACATGTAGACACTAATTAAATAACTCATTACTTTTTCCATTAGCGTCCAATTTCAGTACAAACAGATTGCATTTAGATAAAAGAAGCCAAGGTTCCGAATCAGTAGACGTTTATTTTTGTTTAAGATTTCACCTGTACTTAAGTCAACGCCGCCCTAGAGTAGAGATTTCTCCAGATCGATACATTAGTTGTCTTATTTCTTAAATATATTGTGGGAACTTATTGGAGACGTCTCTGCGAGGCACCTCAAATGACTATCGCAAAATATTTGCATATGAAGCAGTCAAACAATTACTTTCACTTTCATTTGAACATGTAAGTGCTTCCAAAACGGGTAGTTTTGGCTATAAGTTCTGAATGGTGATTTAAAGGAGCTTGGGTCTGCGGTGTACATGTAAGTCATTTTATATATATTATATAATTAATTTTAAGAAAGTCCTGAATACGCTGAGATGAGACATGTTGATATGCTGACGTATCCAGCGTGGGTAGAGATCCAACGCGCGCGTCACATATACCCGTTGCTCTCTGCATGCGAGCAGAGAAGGCTCTGTCTAGCCACCATACAGTTTCGGGCCTCTGTATGCCCACTAGAAGTACCAAAATTGCAATGGCTGGCTCATCTAGTTTTCAAAGTTCCTATAGGAATTATACTGTTATTGGGAAGGTGTTAAATATGTACAACCGTGTGAATTGTATATATGAAAACCTTCATGAACTATGCAAAGAGTTAATATTTTGCACATTTCTTGTAAATATAACCTCTGCTTAAAGTGAATGTGGTTATAACAGTGTGCACATAACGAATGCCAGTGGTTAGCCAAATTCGAACTTTTTGAAACAATTGCTGAAAACTTCTGGTGGCAAACTCGGTCCGCGGTTTGAGCCTTTTCAGAATATAGGGCGAATATTATGCTTGTACATGTAAATATATATTTAAGCCGCACAGCCCTGTGGTTTCAGCTGCAGGTGCATGCCGGATCCAGAGCCCCCCCCCCCCCCCCCCCGTCTCCTGGAAAATCACAAAGCTACATGATTCCTTAGCAATACTGGTCCGGATCTCCTGGAAAATCACAAAGCTACCAAGCCAGCATGGCGTTTCGTTGGCTCGCATTTTGCCGATGATGACCCGCATTTAGTGGTAATTTGATCCTATCTCTTCCCTCATCAACTAAACAAACGAGAAAAAAAATGGTCAAAGTTGATTTGGACCCTCTCTGACAAAGCTTTTTGGATCCGCTCATGAGCGGCTGGTGATTCATGGTTTATTGTGGCAGTTTTACGTTTTGTGTCCTTTCTACTTTAGCAGTTATCTCGCTGAGGAAGAGACGGCTAGGGTAAAGTCGGATAAATTCGGACGGTCAGCTAAATTCGGACAGCGACCTTGTTTGTTTCACATTTTAATTATTGTGATAAAAGTAAATTAAATTAGCAAACGCTGAAAATCCTGATGAGACGGCCGTCTTATCTGGATTTTCAGTGTTTGCAAATGTATGTCCGAATTTACCTGATGTCCGAAGTTACCCGACTTTACCCTTATTACTTTACTTTAACCGTATGCTTACTTTTATGGGTGTGTCTTTATTGGCATGTGTTCTAATGTGTCTTCCTCATGCGTTGATCTGTGTTTGTGGTTTTTCCTGGTCATACTCGTTTTCTATCTGGTTAGTCCACTAGCCGATACATTGTATGCATTGCTCTGCATTTTCTTTATAATTTGTAGCTACAAAATCTGGCGATTTTCGAGAATGACTCTTCACCATTTCAAAAAAAGATGTTAAAGTAAGAAAGAGGGCAAATATCAGGAATCGATACAATCAAGCACCACACCGGACCCAGGATACCAATGGGAAAGTGACATTGTCACAATTAGACATCACAAACGAGAGACAAGAGGTCAGCCATTTCCCAGCAGGTGACCACAAGGCATCAACAAACAGCCGTGCATGAAAGCATAACTAAACAAGACAGAGATAACATAAATGATCCACAAAAGAAGTATCAGTAAAATATTTTACTGGAGGGCTTAAGCCGGTTTAACGGCGCACCAACCTCACCCTTAGTTCAGATGTAGATCAAGGCACATAGATATTTGGTTTGCATGAAAGACCCCTAACTTATCAATGCATCATCTAGAATATATAAATCAAGATATAAAAAGGACATACAGCTAAGATAAGGACTCAACAGTAAATAAAACTGAATACCGGAGCAAAAGAAATCCAACAGTTAAACCCAGGTGGGCCTGACAACAGCCAAAGCATCTGGCCCCTACCGTCTCCTCAGTAGATAAGTCTTTAACCCTTATCATCATGCTGAATATTTGATGTACTACACTACTACTCCCCTCCTTTTTTAAAACCTTTTAACCTGCAGAATTCCAGTAATAAGCATTTTACAATATTACAAGCAGAGTCGATAAACAGTTGAAGTTCTGATGATTCAGATCAGATGGCTTCGTCAGAAGTCAGCTTATCTGGATCTACAGTTCCTCAAAAATGATAAATCTGGGTCCAGCATGATTGTAATCGTTCAATTGATATTCTGTGCACTTGATTTTGTAACGCGACGTCTGATTGGATAACGCCAAAAGATTTGCTACATTATCTCCTGCGACATATTGTCGGAAATAGTTTGACGTCATCAATTACGCCACCTTTCGTTGAATAACGTAAGGCTTTGTGCGGCTTGCTCGCTACAATTTGAAACAAAACTGTAGAAGTGCATAGGGATAACCATATTCAAAATTTTCAGTCGGAAATCACGTTTAACTGCTCCGCTCGCACGTCGCCATAAAACTAAATTTCCGACCGTATATCCCCAAGTGAAAATTTTGAATACAATTATCCCTTAATAAATGTAGGTATAGGACCTGCAATATGCAGAATTGTACAGGATTCATATTTTATACATGACTGCGGCTATAATACATGTATTTAAATATTTATCCCAATGAACCTTTTTCACTTTTCTTTCTTAAACTAGAAAACATGGAAAATAAATACTCTTCCTGCCCGGAGCATGGCGAGCGACAGTTGAACCTCTACTGCTCACATTGTGCCAAGCCAGTCTGTGTCATGTGCAAGGCAACGACGCACGCTCGACATATCGCCGACGTAAAAGGTTCCGACGCACTAAGAAAGGCGGTGACAGCCCGAAGAAAATTCCTCTATAAACTGTTAGAAAGAAAGGAGAATACAGTTATTCCGGTCTTAAAGAATTTGATTTTAAGTTTGTCTGAGGATTTGGCGAAGTTACATGCAGACATTGATGATGGTAGAAGAGAGTACAGAAGGTATCTAAAGAAACACAGAGATAAACTTGCATTATCTGATGACGACTGGAACAAGGATGTGCGAATTCGAGCCTCGAGATACTACCAGCTTTTTGATGATAAGATGGGCTATCTTCGGATTGAGCTGTCTTCAAAGGAAGCTTCGCTACGACTCCTAAGACAGGACGTTGAGTGTCTAAATGATTCAGATGTTTTACTGAAATTCGGATCACTTCGTACAAATCTTGAAAGCATTCATGAACCAAATTGGCTCTCAGAACGCATCTCTGTCAATCTAAAATTAGAAATGATACCGCTATATGGCGCGAATTTGTCAACTGCCGATTCACAGGACAAAAACTGTCGAATGGATTTCATTCACCAACTTGACAAACCAGTTTCATTCTTCAGGGTATTTGACACGAAAATTCCTGTACCTAAAAAGATTTTAGATGACCAACGAAATAGAATATCAATATATGATGAGGTATTGGACAATGAGGTATTTATTGCTTTTCACGAATACATTTTCACTTATCCTTTAGACAACCGACGCAGCTCTAACCCCAGTAACAACATACGGTGTCATCAGTGTATAACAGTAAGGGACATAATTCTAGATGTTTCATGTGACGCACTGGGTAACCTGTTCTTTCTTACAGAAACATCAGTGAAATATGTAACTGCTAAAAGGACCATAAAAACCTGTTTTCGTCTACAGTACAGTGCTAACACACTATGTGTTACCATGGGTGAAATTATTATTGGATCTTCTGATCACGGTACAATAGCAAAATACACAACAAGAGGTGACCTTATTTGGGAGGTTACTCACCCGGATCCTAAATTTGACTATACTCCGAGGCACATCGCGGTAAATCTGAAGGGAGAGATCTTTTTCTCAGACGAACGTTCTACAATAACAGTGTTGGATAACAACGGAATCTGGAAGGGCTCCCTAAACACAGAAATTAAGACTTCCGCTTCCTGTGCACCACTACGACCTTTTGGAATAGCTTGTTCAACGCAGCGCCATCTTTATGTAATAGACATCAATTCTGCTACAAATCTGCATGTGTTCACGGAAGAGGGAAGGTATTTACAGACAGCTGTGTTCAAGCACATTCGAAACGCCCATACTGTGCACGTCGACAAGACAGGAGATGTGTGGGTGGGGTTCATGGATGGTAGGGTCAGGATATACCGCCCACAGCTGGTAACCAACAATGGACTTTAGTCTGTCTGCTAGGGGGAACTTAAGAGGAGCCGGTGTCCAACGTGAGATCAACACACTGTACAGGCGGCAATCGAAAACGCTCTAAACAATCGACGAACGCGGATCAAAATACCTAGAAACAGCGTTTCGATTGCAATTTGTCGCCACTCAAATGGCAACCGAAAACTGTTTAAAGCTATTTTGATCCATGTTCGTCGATAGTATTAACGTTTTCGATTGCCGTATACCCAGTGTGTACAAGTTGGAATGAGGGAGCGCAGTGGCTCAGTGGTAGAGTGCTTGACTCGAGACCGAAGGGCCGCGGGTTCGAGCCTCACCGGCGTCACCGCGTTGTGGTCATTGAGCAAGACACATTTATCCTAGCTTAGTACTGGTTCAACCCAGGAAGACCCGTCCCGCATAACTGAAAGATTGTTGAGTGGACGTAAAGAATCAAATCAAACAAACAAAAAAACAAGTTGGAATGTGTGTACGGCGAAGATTCAAATCAGCCTTCGCATCCACACAGCCTGATCAGAGCCTTAGCTTTACCCTTGGCTACCAATAGAACGTCCATTTAATACTCTGATCAGACTTCTCCGACGCACAGGCTGATGGGATAGGCGAACATACCAGCCTGTACCTTTTGGCTGGACTCCAGATCCTTTAAAAATATAAATTAACTGACAGTAATATGCACGACCTTAGTTGAATGTTTGCAAATTTGAATTAAACTCTAGGTATATGCATGCAAAACGTTGACTAGGCTTTGTGACAAAATATTTTCTTGGCAATGCCTAATCACCGTTTTGCATACATGTACCTGTGTCTCGATAATGTTTATTAATATAATGTATTAGTATGCAAAATTTGATTAAAATATACCATGCGTTTCAAGAGTAATGAGCATTTTATTTAAAGGACCTTGACAGGCTAAAATGATGCTCGGCAAACCCTCGCCACTGTTTTGCAAACCAGATTAAAATAAATGATTACGCAAAATTTGATCCAAATATCCCATAAGGTTCAAGAGTTATGAGGATTTTCACTAAATGACCGGTCATTCTCCTCCCTTCCGCTGATTCATTCAAGAAGGGTTGTTGTCAGTTACAAGCGAAAGTATATGCACGAATTACTGGTTAACCGCTTGTTCAAGCATGCCCAGGAATAAAGTGTGGTTAGGTGAACTGACTGTCCCGCCATGACCATAGCTGTTGACTTGGGACGTAAAGCAACAAGACGAACAAACCAAACAAAGAAAGATTGATTTACAATTAGAACTACAAGCAACTGCTGTTTACAGAGAAATAGCCATATGTTCTGTATATATTCTTCCATCCTTTTCTCTTAACTCCCAACACGTGGACAATTTACTGCAACAACTTCCTTCTCCGTTTATCATAGTAGGTGACTACAATGGTCACAATATTCTCTTGGATGGTCAAAACAATGATTCCAGAGGTGAACTTATCGAACATTTCATTACAAAGAATGTCATGTATTATGAATGATAAGTCTTATACTTATCATTCTCCAAGTACAAAGTCTTTTACATCTATTGATCCTTCCTTCTGTCATCCATCACTGTTTCTTGATTATGATTGGTCTGTATGTGAAGTCCAACAAAATAGTGATCACTTCCCTATCATCATTGAACAGAACACTTTTTCCACTGAGGATCACAATCTAAAGTTGAAAATGAATAGAGCCAACTGGGATCTATTTAATACCCCGTGCACTGGTTAATTGGTACCAGGAAACTTCAAAGAACTTTTGTACCCTCAGTTTCTTTTAAATAGTGGACACTTCGACCTATCGGACTTCGAATTATCGATATTAATACTGTACGTGCTCATGGTGAGCAGCCTACATAGTAGAAATGGCCGATTGGATAAGTAAACATGGTTTTCTAAACCTTTTTTACGGCTGAGGAAATTAATATGGCAAATTCATTTCTGTTCCCTAGCGTTATAGTTGCTTGATTTCAATTATTACGGTGGATTCTACGGTTGCATGGGTAGCGGCGCAGATCCTGATCAGGCCCAGAGGTTTAAAACTTTTTTTTTGTGCTCAACTCAACTGAGCACGAAATTTATCCCGCTCATAAACGTTAAAATGCCAACAATTCTTGGCATTTTAACATATATTAGCAGGATAACTAGTGAGTGTAATAAGCAGGGAAAAAAGCTTTATTTTTCAGTTTTTTAGTTTTTTATAAGCAGTTGAAATTTCATGCTCAGCCGAGGCGAGTGTAAAAAAAACTTTATATCCCCTGGGTCTGCTCTGGATCTTCACCATTTTCTAGAGAGGTTATATTCGAGCCCAGCAGGACAAAGGCGAAGACAAAATTCACGAATAACAATAAACGTGTCTCTCTGGCGATCTGAATTATGATGGATTATGTAAGAATTTCAGGATGACCATTCCCTACCAAAACTAAAAGTAACTAACGTCCAAACAGATGCACATATACGTTAAGGAGACCAAACGTTTTCATGTTATTAAGTCTTTATGCAACAGTTACTGCTGATGACTTTGGTAAAACTATCGTCAGACTAATCGGAGCATCCATGCCCCCAGTATGTATTTAAATATACATTTTAACCCAATGCATTTAAGCCGATGGAATTTCCCACTCTTATCAATTTTACAAGTCCATTTCCGTTTCAAGGGCTGATGGGTAGTATTTTCTATTTGTTTTTCAAGTTTTAATGAAAATTCTGTAAGCAAACAGTGGAGAACCAGATCAGACGCCGCATCTTGCGGCGTCTGATCTGGCTCAGTGCTGTTTGCCGATGTCCCATTAGCAGGGCGCAAGGCTTAACCCTTAAAGCGCCAAGAAAAATACATCTGAAAATGTTGCCTACTGAAGTCGTCTGCTGCAAATAATTGCCTAGCATTACTGACGAATTATGTATAGAAGCAAACAGCGTGGACCCAGAACAGACTGTCTGACCTGGGTCCACACTGTTTGCCACAGAGGCTTCTTAAACATTTCAGCAGACGAGATAAGCAGAACGACTTTTGTTGCGATTGACGCAATAAGGATTAAATGAGTAAAGAACCATGAGGTTAGACATAAAATACAGTAAATGTCCAAAATCGTTTAAATAAATACTGTTCACTACTAGTATTCTGAACGCATCAATTCTAGTTAATTAAACCATAGACTGGAGATCGAAGAGTTGCTGGTTTGAGATTAACTGCGTTATGTCCTTGAGCAAGCCTCGTTATTTTTTATTTAGTACTTGTTCAACCCAGGAAGACATGACGACGTGACGGAACAAGAGGACCTAAGGTCCTGAAGCACTCACCTGGCACGGGGTCACAAGAATCTATATTAGGTTTTACATTGTCAGGATCAACCTAGGAACATCATTTGAACAAACTTTGTAAGTCCCATATCTCGAATGAGACATACCAAAACACAAACGTGATTGGCCTTTTAGTTTCAGGGACAATGCGTCTTGAACAGGTTTTGCCTAAAACGTAAGTAAAAGTGAGTATGATAAAAAACACACACACACATACACACACACACACACTGCAGACTAGCCCATGGAGGGAGAGCCCTTTTTGTTTTTGGGGACAATGCGTCTTGAAAAAGGTTTGCCTAAAAAGTAAGTAAAAGTGTGTACGATAAGGAAATACCACAAGCACACACAAACACACTGCAGACCAGCCCACGGAGGAAGAGCCCTTTTAGTTTCAGGGACAATGCGTCTTGAACAAGTTTTGCCTAAAAAGTAGGTTAAAGTGAGTACGATTAGGAAATACCACAAGCACACACACACACACTGCATATCAGCCCACGGAGGAAGAGCCACAGAACACTAACAGGAAGACATTTAAAGTAAGACAACCAGCTCACTCTTCCCGATCAAGATGATTGCAAAGTTAGTAGGCCACAAATAACTGAATAACAAAACAAGGAGTCAAGGACCATACACAGAACCCACATAAATAATGGCAGCAACAATAAACAATGATTCAACAGAACGGATAGCAGCCTAAGCCACTTGGGCTTAAATGCATTTTATTGGTACCAAATCTTCGCCCTAGATTCCGTTGTTGTTTGGACATGGGAACTGTTCTGGATTTTTTATTTTTTCTGTCACCATATGAAAAGGATATTTGTTCTCTTTGAGAACCCTGGCAATGGAGGAACGAATCGGCAGCTGGTTGAACGTACAAAAATGTTAAGCTTGCATTGAGGTTTTTTAACTACATGTATTGCAATGTTTCATCATAGAGAACAATCTAATCGAATTAATACACTATGATGAAAGAAAGAAAATGGGTCACGACTCACAGATAGCCACCAGTTCTAAAGAAAACCTTGAGTTGAGACATGGTGGGCCAAGCCAAAGCCAAGGCATGGAAGACAGTTTGGTCATGTGATATGGACAATACAGTCAAATCTAAAGCAATTCAACAAAAATTGGCCATCTGATTTCTGAAAAAAATGTGTTTGTAATCCAATAAGAGCAACTTTTCCTGAAAGGTCAAAGGTCAATCATGACCTTTTGTTTTTACAAAGACATTGTCTCATTAGGTTCAATAAATCAAGTAAGTTTTATGACTTCGGTTTCAACTGTTGCCAAAACATCTTTTCAAGGTTTTCCTCCATTTAAATACATTCAGAAATACATTTGACCTTGTCGTTAAGTAGATTAAGGTCAACCTAGGATCAGTAGTGAACCAAACATTGTTGAGCCCATATCCACAATGTCACATACCAAGACACAGGGTCGCTGAACTGTTGGTTCTGGAGAAGAGGACTTTTACATGTTTTGACCTTCTATGGACATGACAGTCCGCGTTTTTGACGTGTGACCTAGACCACATAGCCAATTATCAAAGTATCATCTAATGGATGCTCCATATTTCCTACTGGCTACGAAGAAAATATGTTCAAATTATGGGAATAATCATTCATTCGCTCTATATGTTTTACGGTGGTAAATACTACCACCGTAAAACATATAGAGCGAATGAATGATGATTTGCAAATTACGAGCATTAACTCTTTTATCATGAAAAATGGACAATTCAAATAATTAAAGACTACATATACACAGCGTCAAAAGTGAAACACCATTAACTTCATAGCTGAAGTTTTCAGAGCACGATTATGTGGTGTAATTAAACCTTATAAATAAAGATAACGGCCTGATATAGGGATAAGATAGTGAAAAAATCATGCTACTTAGCAAACGTATGTGATGAAGAGTTCAACAACTAGAGGATCTGAAGCGCTCACCTGATCTCTTTAACAATGTTAAAATAGGTCAAGGTCAACTACAGCTTATAATGAAATACATTTGGTTTTACCATATATAGGGGTTGCAGCCATTTTTAGAAAAGAGACCTAAAAATCTAATGAATAATCCATCAAACAGCCTAGTGATTTCTGTGAAAAAATGTTCGGACAGGTATGTCGCAGTCCAAATGAGTGACCTTGGATAAAAGGTCACGGGTCAGCTTGATGTTTGGTAATTAGATTGAACATATCAAGCGAGAAAAATGACTTTGGCTTCCACAGTATTCAGAAAATCAACTTTTCAAAATATTTCCCATTTAAATGTATTAAGAAGCTAAATTTGAACTTGACGCTAAGTAGGTCAAGGTCTTCTTAGGGCCATTATTTGAACAAACTTGGTAGGTCCCACATCCCCAAGGCTATATACCAAGTCCCCAGGTCACTTATTTTCTAGTTCTGGAGTAGAATAATTTAAAGAGTATTTACCATATACGGTCGTGGCGGTTATCTTTGTCATGTGACCAAAATATTTTGTATACATGTTGGCTAACATATCTATCATATGTTTTAATTTGTTGATAGGACTCCAATATGAGCGACCTAAGCGGAAATGTCAACCTTGACCTTTGGAACTTATTTATAGTCATTGTCTCATTAGGTTAAACATATCATGAGAGAATAATGACAGGCTTCAACAGTGTTCAAAAAATCAACTTTTTTAAAAATATTCCATGCATTAGAAAACAAAATTGACCTTGGCAATAACCAGGTCAAGTTCAACCGGGGATCATCATTGAAACAAACTTGGTAGACTTAACATCTCCAATGCTACATACCAAGTCCAAGGTCATCCGCCTTCTGGTTCTAGAGAAGATTTTTAAAGGGTTTTTACCATATATGGGCGTGGCGTCCACCTTAGTCATGTGACCAGGACCATTTGACCAAACATTCGTTCCTGCGTCTTAAGGAGTATCCATATGAAATTTGAGCTTAATTGGCCCAGTGGTTTGAAAACAGAGCAGACCCAGATCAGGCAGTTCTTGTAAGAGCTGCCTTATCTGGGTCTACTTTTTTGCTTATGGAAGTATTATATATCTGATCATACACTAGCAGATTTCTTTGTTCTAAGTATACCAACATGAAAGTTTATTTATATAATTATCCATAGTGGGCCGAGCCTAGTATGAATATTCAAGAAGGAAATAATTAAATGGGTTAATGCCATCATATATGAGCACTACCTGTATATATTCAAGATGTCATGGAGTTGCCACCATAGACAGATTTCAATTTGATCTCGCTCGTCTCTGAGAACAGATAAGAATGAAGCTAGTGTTTGCCGTCACAGTAGCCCTAGCCGCCGTCCGTAAGTTAAACATATGAAAATTTGGGCCTAGACACGAGGAAAACTGTCTTCAGGGGTTTGCGAAAAACAAAGGCACTGACCAGCCTGCGCATTTTGATCAGCGCATTTATTAATCGCTTATTAGAGGGCATCAGATCTAGACTGGCTACACGTGCAATGTTCTAGCTAGTCAGGCTGGTTTGAATCTCACTATGTCGAAAACCCCGAAGACAGGTTTTCTCACGACGAGGCCTATGACATGTAAATATGGTATTACAATTTTTCTCAGGAATATAACTTTTACTTCACCAAGTGTAGTGGAGTGGCCGCATTGGAATCTTATTTGTATTTCTCATGGAAGCTTTGTAACAATAACCAGGAAAAGTATGTTCATGAAACACCGCTCTTAACCATCTGCCATGATCGTTTTTCAGACGAGCGTCACCTTATACTTATCATCCTCTATCATTTGAGCCAGTGCATGAGATTTCCAACAATTTGACATTTTGACATTTGTAGACTCGGACGAGCCTCTGCAGCCTCCTTTTAAGCTTAGAAACTCCAAATGGTGTTCGGTCAGTAGCATAACAATCAAAGAATACTCAAGCGACTAGCAAAGGCTCTGATCAGACTGCGCGGATGCGCAGGCTGATCTGAGGCTTTGCTGGTCGCACATACCACATTGTTGGAAATCTCATGCACTGGCTCAAATTTTGTAATAATTTATGAGAAAACCTGATTACAAGCTTTCTTCGGCCGAATTATCATAAGGCAATATTTCGGAAAACAGCAGCTTAAAGACCAAAAGAATTTAAAAAAAAAAAAAATCACCAGGTATTCTGCTCATCATCCTCGATCAGCTGACAATAGTGCCAACCAAACGTGCGGTGACGCAATATTTTGTCTACAATTGCTAACAAAACTTAGCTAAAAAGGTCCTGCTGTCCCATTTGGGATTTTGCACACATATCATATCTGAAAATGAATTTCAAGGCGGTATTAGCCTTTTACAGCCTGTTACATATGCTGCTATAACAAACTAAGAAGAAAAGTAAAATAAAAGTTTGAGCTGCAGAAAGAAGACAGTAAATTATCTAATCATTCAAATTACTTATGGTGTCTGCATGCCGGATGCCTTAGCTACATCAAAATGACATTTTTGAACAAAGTTACAGCTTCCAAATGCGTTATGTGCGTTACAAAGATTAATTAATTTCCCTCTGAAAATTGTAATAGAGGAGTTTCCCATTATCGGATTTTACCTATATCACGTGACATCGGCTGGCCAGTCCAGCAATTGGACTACTTCCGGTATAAAGCAACATAAGTACTGACTGTTGATCTCACTTTATAGAACTTCTATATATCTGTTAGAATTTTATTTAAAGAAATAAAATAAAACGGCAATTATTAATTGAAGAGTCTGACAAGACTGCGTGTCACGATGGTCATTTATGGTAACATCTGAGTGATAAGATACATTTTATTTTGTGCTGGTCCAAATTGCGTCCGGTTCTTCAATGATTGCCCGGGGCCCTATATAACAATAAAATCTTGCACACGTGTCTTAAGAACTTCGGCACGCGTGACCAGTCGCTTTCTTTGAAGTTGTTAAGAAGCCCTTATCACATGTAAAAGCCTCTAAAACGTCCCCATAAATTTATCTAGCGGGGCTTGAGGCTGAGTCTTCATCTACATCCATAATGTGTGTGTGTGTGTGTGTGTGTGTGTGTGTGTGTGTGTGTGTGTGTGTGTGTGGTAGTTCTACTAGAAAGACCCTGGTGTGTGCGAGCAGCGAAGACTCTTGCGAGTCTGTGCGTTCTCTATATAGAGTCGGCTTTAATCTGCGCCGATTTTTATAATAGTTCGAAATCAAAGTATATTTTGCACTTATTACATGTATAGAAAAAAAAAACAAAAAAAACGGAATACTTATAAAGTGTATTTGAAAATATAAATTTATCTTTTTTTTCGAGAATTATAAAAGTAGCGATTCCGTTCTTATGTTCTTAATAGCTAGACTACAGTGGATTGGATTTTGGTGCGTACACTCAGCGGCCCAAAATAGTAAAATAAATACATATTGCTGTTAATTTGAAACATTTAGATGAAATTAGACATCTATAGAAATTCTACCCGAAAATTCTTCAAGTAACTTAATAATTAAGATCTGTAAATGTTCCCAAATGACTAACAACGCGAAGCTATGAAAACAGATACTTATAAACACTTTTTAAAAGTTTCTATTAACATTCGGCGTTCATGTGTGAGTTACCCGACATTCAGTTTATGGCGCATACGCGGTCCCAAATTTCAAAACCTATGCCTTTACGTAACTGGTTATTGACAAATAGGGACCCATTTAAATCATTCACTCTTTTAAGCTCGAAGTGCGCGCGGGTTTCAGACATTTCTCAGCGAGCTTTCGGTAGTTTGAGCTAAAAGGAGTGTGGTTGCAAATAAAATTGAATCAAAAAGTTATTATTCTCCTCTCATTTTACACTCGGTCCGAGTCTTGCAAAAAATATGCTTTTGAATACACAAAAACAAGCGTTTCGTTGAGACGGTTCTTTTGAGTACCCACGATACACTGCATATTAAGAAATATACCCTATATTCGCAATGCAATGTTCATATATTCTATTCGACATATGCGGATGCTTCGATGTACCAGGGTTCGAGCTGTCGATGTTTTACTCTATTGCTGCAACTTCTAAAAAGTAAGAACAGCGTATTTGCTTCGAGCGCGAACATGGTCTAATAATTACTTTTACTCAGATGATTTTTGGCTAAAATGAGACGTTTGTGAAACAGGCAGACATTTCCCTATTATTTCTGTTGCTGATGAAGGTCTTGGAGAGATGTGTTTCCCAGCGGGTCTACACTATCCATTCGTTCTCCCTTTGGAAAAGTTCGCATATATGGCGATATAAAGACATCCTTTCTCGGAAAAGTTCGCATAAAGACACAGCGATTTCTTTGATATTTTTGACATTCTTGTTGGGAAAGTTAATAAAAAAGTGTAGACCCGCAGGGAAGCACATCATCTCATCAGGGCCTTCGTCAGTAGCAGCGGAAATAATTGTGGAAATATATGCCGGTACGCGTACCACTTGAATAAAAGTCTGCAAGGCTTTGTTCAGCGTAAATTAGATAAAATTGAAATAAAATTAACTCTTTTTGTCATCATATGTAATTGTGTTACATATTAGTGTCATTTTCCTTTTGTGTGGAACTGCTATGAATATAAGTGAAATGCATGCAAAATTAGTAGTAAGTTATTACAGCTTCATATACCGGAAGTAGTCCAATTGTTGGACTGGTCAGCCGATATCACGTGATACAGGTAAAATCCGATAATGGGAAAGGGGTCTATTGTGACTTACATCATTTACTTTTTCAGCCGATCTGTGAATTTTGAAATTGTTACTCAAATTTTCATTTGACTAATAGAAACAGAAAAGTTTGATGTTCTATCTTAAATATATTGTTTTAAATCGGCTTCTTAACAACCCTACCCCCAGTTTTAAGTAGCCAATTTTGATATATATCATTGAAGAAAAAATACATGAAAATATATGACACTGGTGTATATCTTACATTGCTGATGATTGAAATAAAATCTTATTATACTTCTTAAATAAATGGAGATACAATTAGAAAAAGATAGCTTCACATTTAAACGAGACAATTTCACACTGGTAAATGTATACGTCAATTTGGTGGTATTTACGCGTATTGCCGGTACTTCATAGACCGGAAGTGGTAGATATCGGTGTTAATACTATATAGAAAAATATGCCATATGCCTAAAGGACTATAGAATTTGATCCTTTTTAAGTATTGGGCATTCACATGGCGATTTATGTAAGCATTTAGGAATAGATTCGAGAACCGATCTGGATGATAGGTACTCGAATCTATTTCTAAATGCTTACATAAATCGCCATGCACGTACTGAATACTTAAAAATGATCTAGTTCTATAGTCCTTTAGGCATATGGCATGTTTTTTATATACAGTATTAACACCAATATTTGTGACTTCCGGTCTATGAAGTACCGGCAATACGCGTAAATACCACCAAATCGACGTATACATTTACCAGTGTGAATTTAATAAATGTTCAAAACAAATCATAATTCAAGACAACCTCACATGTAATGTCTATCATTGGGTCTGCATCGTTAGCAAAATCATCAAACATTTCACCACAGCCAATAGATCATCGCATAGTATGAGAACTTCAAACTGAGTAAGGTCCTGTTCCATCCTAACCACTATGGGAATTATGCGTACCTATTATATCTAAAAATACAGTTTACGCTGCATCAAATAAGAGATGTTTGTACTCTGTAAACCAGGGAGAAGCCTCGATCAGCCTGTTACATATGTTATCACATCAAATAAGAAATAAGTAAATTGAAAGTATGAGCTACAGAAAGAAGACATAAAACGTTATAATTTTGCCATTCTAATGCACTTGCAAATGCAACCCGACGTCTGATTGGATAACGTCATAAGTTTGCGACAGTATATCATGCGATATACTGTCGCTAACTCGACGTCAGTCGCTAACTCGACGTCAATACGTAACGTCGAAAAGTGAATATATCCAGCTGGCGAGCGGTTTCATGCAGCTGACAGCCGATGAACGTTGACGCAACATACTACATTTTCACAGTCAGGCTTAAGTAAACATGTTACTTGCGCATTACGCGTCGCCGTAAAATTAAATTTACGACCGTATATCCGAATGAAATGAAAATTTTGAATACAGATATCCCCTAAATATGTTCACAAAGTTGTTATGGACGTCATAAATTTTCCCGAAAATCTGTAGTGTATTATCGATTTTATTGCATGGCGTTATCTCACTCCCAGACTAGAAGATAATAGAAAAAAATGGAATGAATATGTCATTTATTTCATCGATTGAAGCGAAAAAGGCATACTTTCATGAGTGGCGAGGCCACGACGAATGACATATACATATTTTCGCTTCACGGGATGAGATAAATGGCATGTTCATGACAAAAAGTTGATTTTTCTTTCTATTATATACAATTTTAAGCGTGACCGATTTTTTGCACTAAATGGTGCCATACACGTTCACACATTACGTCATATTAATGATGACGTTGCATAATGTGCAATGTTGGCCAAAGCTGAAACCATAGGAGCATGAGTAGAAAAAGTGAAAATTTCAGTAAATCCTGACAATTTACTTACCAAAAATTTCCTTGCGATCTAACTAAGAAAATGAAAACTCACACCTTGTGTTCTTGTCCACTCATAAGAAAGTTAGAGGTGTTTGAAATTCTGAACTGTGCTCAACGAAGTCAATGGAGAAAGCAGAGGACATTCAATTTTACCCGTGAAATACAACATATTTTCACGGCTGCGAAATACAACTTTTTATATTTTCACGTCTGTGAAATAAAACTTTTTTTCAAAATATGCATTATATTTAATCAATATTTTCCGGTATTTCATTACTTTGTTTATAGTAAAAGAATGTATCATGAGTGTTAGGATAGGATAGAAAAATCCGTCACGAAGATCGCCGTTTGGCATCACGAGGCTTGCCGAGTGATGAGAAACGGTCATCCCGAGGGACGGATTTTTCTATCCTACCCTCATACGAATAATGGATTCTTTTTCTTGCTCACAACTGTTTTTATTTATTTATCTTAAGAATAAGCTTCCAGCAGTCCCTTAATACGCTTATGATGATTATGAGTTGAAGTTTAACGACGCATCAACCCTCTTGGGTCATTAGCGTCATCAAGGTTAGGTAAGAGATATATTACTTAACATGAACAAAACAAGTTAGCTAAAATGTGAACAATTTAACGCAATACACATATGATTATATCAAAGAATGTCATACGATTTTTCCGGGAAGATCATGTACAATAGCTGACAACTACAAAGACGTCGCGCCAGTTGTTGGTGATAATTTCAAAAACGTAGGGGTCCTCTCTATTGAAAGTTCATTATTTCATAGATTCCATTACACATTTCTACAAACTAAACATCAAACAAAAGGTTATTAATTATATTTTACATTGATAAAAAACGAAAGACCAATTAAGATACAAAGAAAAAGTTATCACTAACATATTCTGTATAAAATACCGATTTTTGCATGTAGAAACGTAACAGAAACCGTTAAGCGGAGTGTTTCTAAATCCAAAAGCTATAACTAAAATGCAAGAAATATTGTAATTCTTCACACACAGCTACGTTTTGTGCTTATCCTAACGACGACATGCCCAAAATTAACGATAATCGGCAAACTAACCAGAAATAGCCAACCAAGCAAAGAAACGGAACGTGTAGAGATTTAAAGAAAACGTTGAAAACACGGGGTCTGTGTATTTAATTTGGTGCATTACCTTTTAGTGCCCCGTGTTTTTGAAATTCGAAGTATATCACAAAAATGCGTTTTCAAAATTGACTTAAACTTTGGATTTATTCGTGGTTTTTTCCATATTTAAAGCAAAATTTTGTTGTTTTGCTATGTCTAGCGAAAATGTCACACTTACGCAAATGTGGTCTTCATAAATATGAGACATTAATTCAATACTAAATGAAAAGATGTTCCTTTAAACTTATTTCTCTATAAATAAGATATGTAAATGCGTTTTTCACATACTCTATGCTGTTCTGAAATTAAGAGAAATGGTTAAATATTTATTAAAATATCGCTAAAATGGTTTGTCTAGCAAAAATGTCACAAACGCCGTTTTTACTTAACTAATCACGGCGTAAATACGTTAACATTTTAGCGTTATAATATGCGCTGTGGGTCCACAAAATGCTCCCCTACACAATATGCTCCTTTTAGTAGCATATTGTGTACCCTGCATACACAATATGCTCCACTGGAGCATTTTGTGTACCCTGCATACACAATATGCTACCAGAGGAGCATATTGTGTAGGGTCGGTACATATGTTATTTCATTGGTCGTCCGAGGGTACACAATATGCTCTTCTTGAAAACATGTCTCGTGGTATGTTTGCCTTTCTTTCTAACTGTCCTCTCGACATCCATCTGTCTATCTTACGAACCTTATGTCTAAAGACATGCCCGCATCATAATTGTATTATAGTGATCTTTAATCCCCATCAACAACGTTTTGGAGACGTTGTCTCCAAATTTGGCTTATTTCCCGACATGAAATCAACCTTTAAAAACCGTAGTAAGGAAAAATGGGGAAACGCCGGGGGTTAAATGTAGAAATGTAATGAACCTGTATGAGTCGAGGACACCATGGACATTCATAAATGCAATACCTGCTCCATTGGAATATATAATATGACTACCATTGTAGCCATCTTGATATCCTTCAAAGACCATCTTTTCCCATCCCTACGTCAGATTGAATCTAAACTTGGTTTGAGGGAAAGGGGCAACATGGACATTTAGAATTGCTTGAATCATTCGATACTGATATCCCATGGCAACTATTTTGATTTTTTTTTTCAAAAGACATAACTCTCAAAACCATACATGTATGTCAGGTTATACTGAAACATGTTGGAAGGCATGGGGCTAACATGGGAATAGAGACTTTCTGAACGCGGTTAATTCAGGTATTGACCACAGAAACATACAATGTTCTGCACTGACACTTACTAGTAAGCGGGCGCTCGCAAAGATATGAGACGATTCATTATGAAGGTGACGAATCATTTATTGTATGTATGTTTTAAGATTATGATCAGAACTAATACTGAGTAAACTTGAATAATGTATTTTGACAATTTGCTTGCTACTGACCGTTTTATGGTGATGGTTTAATGTATGCACTTACTTCATATCCTTCGGCGCAGTAGTTTCTTGCTCTACAAATTCTAAACATATAGCGTTATCTAACTTTGAATAGTGTACCATCAAAATGATTCTACCTTAGTACCATTATACTGAACCGTACCTACACAACACGCTTCCAATGAAATAAAACTACTAAGGTAGCGTATTGTGTACCCAGCATAAACATTATGCTCCAATTATCATAATACTACTGAGGTAGCATATTGTGTACCTTACCTACACAATATGCTCCAATTATCATAATACAAATGTACTACCGAGGTAGCATATTGTGTACCATACCTACACAATATGCTCCCATTATCATAATACCACCAAGGTAGCATATTGTGCACCTTACCTACACAATATGCTCCGAATATCATAATACTACCGAGGAAGCATATTGTTTACCTTAACCACACAATATGCTCCCATTATCATACTACAAAGGTAGCATATTGTGTACCTAACCTACATAATAAGCTACCATTACCAAAATGCTACCAAGGTAGCATATCGTGTACCTTACCTACACAATATTCTCCTATTATCATATTACTACCCCATTATCATACTACCAAGGTAGCATATTGTGTACCCTACCTACACAATATGCCCCATTATCGTATGACTACCCAATTATCATACTACTACCAAGGTAGCATATTTTGTACCCTTCCTACACAAGATGCTCCAATTATAATAATAGTACTGAGGTAGCATATTGTGAGCCTTACCTACACAATATGCTCAAAATATCATTATACTACTGAGGTAACATATTGTGTATCTTAACTACACAATATGCTCCGATTATCATAATAAAACCGAGGTAGAATATTGTGTACCTTACCTACACAATATGCTCCCATTATCATCATACTACTGAGGTAGCATATTGTGTACCTTACCACACAATATGCTCCAATTATCATAATACTACCGAGGTAGCATATTGTGTACCTAACCTACACAATATGCTCCGAATATCATAATACTACTAAGGTAGCATATTGTGTACCTTACCTACACAATATGCTCCAATTATCATAATACTACCGAGGTAGCATATTGTGTACCTTACCTACACAATATGCTCCCATTATCACAATACCACCAAGGTAGCATATTGTGTACCTTACCACACAATATGCTCCGAATATTATAATACTTCTGAGGTAGCATATTGTGTACCTTACCTACACAATATGATCAAAATATCATAATAATACCGAAGTATCATATGTGTACCTTACCTACACAATATGCTCCCATTATCATATTACTACCTTATTAGGCAGCATATTGTGTGACCCTACCTACACAATATGTTCCCATTATCATAATACCACCAAGGTAGCATATTGTGTACCTTACCTACACGATATGCTCCTAATATCATAATACTCCTGAGGTAGCATATTGTGTACCTTACCTACACAATATGCTCCAATTATCATAAAACTACCGAGGTAGCATATTGTGTACCTTATCTATACAATATGCTCCCATTACCAAAATGCTACCAAGGTAGCATATTGTGTACCTTACCTACACAATATGATCCGAATATTATAATACTACTAAGGCACCATATTGTGTACCTTACCTACACAATATGATCCAATTATCATAATACTACCGAGGTAGCATACTGTGTTTCTTACCTACGTAATATGCTCCCATTATCACATTACTTCCTTTTTATCATACTATCAAGGTAGAATATTGTGTGACCCTACCTACACAATATGCTCTGTGGGTCCACAAAATGCTCCCCTACACAATATGCTCCTTTTAGTAGCATATTGTGTACCCTGCATACACAATATGCTCCGCTGGAGCATTTTGTGTACCCTGCATACACAATATGCTACCAGAGGAGCATATTGTGTAGGGTCGGTGCATATGTTATTTCAGTGGTCGTTCGAGGGTACACAATATGCTCTTCTTGAAAACACGTCTCGTGGTATGCTTGCCTTTCTTTCTAACTGTCCTCTCGACATCCATCTGTCTATCTTACGAACCTTATATCTAAAGCCATGCCCGCATCATAATTGTATTATAGTGGTCTTTAATCCCCATCAACAACATTTTGGAGACGTTGTCTCCAAATTTGGCTTCTTTCCCGACATGAAATCAACCTTTGGAAACCGTAGTAAGGAAAAATGGGTAAACGCTGGGGGTTAAATGTAGAAATGTAATGAACCTGTATGAGTCGAGGACACCATGGACAATCATAAATGCTATACCTGTTCCATTGGAATATATAATATGACTACCATTGTAGCCATCTTGATATCCTTCAAAGACCATCTTTTCCCATCCCTACGTCAGATTGAATCTAAACTTGGTTTGAGGGATAGGGGCAACATGGACATTCAGAATTGCTTGAATCATTCGATTCTGGTATCCAATTTGGCTCCCATGGCAACTATTTTGATTTTTCTTTCAAAAGGCATAGCTCTCCAAACCATACATGTATTTCAGGTTATACTGAAACATGTTGGACGGCATGGGGCTAACATGGGAATAGAGACTTTCTGAACGCGTTTAATTCAGATATTGACCACAGAAACATACAATGTTCTGCACTGACACTTACTAATAAGCAGGTGCTCGCAAAGATATGATACGATTCATTATAAAGGTGACGAATCATTTATTGTATGTATGTTTTAAGATTATGATCAGAACTAATACTGAGTAACTTGAGTAATGTTTTTGACAATTTGCTTGCTACTGCCGTTTTATGGTGATGATTTAATGTATGCACTTACTTCATATCCTTCGGCGCAGTAGTTTCTTGCTCTACAAATTCTAAACATATAGCGTTATCTAACTTTGAATAGTATACCATCACAATGATTCTACCTAAGTACCATTATACTCAATACGCTTCCAATAAAATAAAACTACTAAGGTAGCGTATTGTGTACCCAGCATACACAATATGCTCCAATTATTATAATACGTCTGAGGTAGCATATTGTGTACCTTACCTACACAATATGCTCCAATTATCATAATACTACCGAGGTAGCATATTGTGTGCCTTACCTACACAATATGCTCCCATTATCATAATACCACCAAGGTAGCATATTGTGTACCTTACCTGCACAATATGTCTGAATATCATAATACTACTGACGGAGCATATTGTGTATCTTACCTACACAATATGTTCCAATTATCATAATACTACCGAGGTAGCATATTGTGTACCTTACCTACACAATATGCTCCCATTATCATAATACAACCGAGGTAGCATATTGTGTACCTTACCTACACAATATGCTCCCATAATCATAATACTACTGAGGTAGCATATTGTGTACCTTACCTACACAATATGCTCCAATTATCATAATACTACCGAGGTAGCATATTGTGTACCTTACCTACACAATATGCTCCGAATATTATAATACTACCCAGGTAGCATATTGTGTACCTTACCTACACAATATGCTCCCATTATCATAATACCACCAAGGTAGCATATTGTGTACCTTACAACACAATATGCTCCGAATATTATAATACTACTGAGGTAGCATATTTTGTACCTTACCTACACAATATGATCCAATTATCATAATACTACCGAGGTAGCATATTGTGTACCTTACCTACACAATATGCTCCAATCATAATAATAGTACTGAGGTAGCATATTGTGTGCCTTACCTACACAATATGCTCCAAATATCATAATACTACTGAGGTAACATTTTGTGTACCTTACCTACACAATATGCTCCCTCTATCATCATACAAACGAGGTAGCATAGTGTGTACCTTACCTACACAATATGCTCCCATTATCATAATACTACTGAGGTAGCATATTGTGTACCTTACCTACACAATATGCTCAAATTATCATAATACTATCGAGGTAGCATATTGTGTACCTTACCTACACAATATGCTCCCATTATCATAATACCACCAAGGTAGCACATTGTTTATCTTACCTACACAATATGCTACCTCGGTGGTAATATGATAATGGGAGCATTTTGTGTAGGTAAGTTTCAAAATATGCTACCTTGGTAGTATTATGATAATGGGCTAGTATTATGATAATCGGAGCATATTGTGTATGTAAGGTACACAATATGCTACCTCGGTAGTATTATGATATTGGGAGCATAGTGTGCAAGTAATGTACACAATATGCTACCTCAGTAGTATTATGATTATGGGAGCGTATTGTGTAGGTAATGTACACAATATGCTACCTTATTAGTATTATGATAATTGAGTAGTATTGTGATAATGGGAGCATATTGTGTAGGTAAGATACACAATATGCTCCCTTGCTAGTATTATGATAATGGGAGCATATTGTGTAGGTAAGGTACACAATATGCTACCTTGGTAGTATTATGATATTTAGAGCATATTGTGTAGGTAAGGTACACAATATGCTATCTTGGTAGTATGATAATGTAAGCAAATTATGTAGGTAAGGTACACTATATGTTGCGAGCATATAACGCACAACGGCAGATTTTCCTTACTTTTGATGTCCGATAACTGGTTTGTGCAGTCCGTGAACCCAATCAGTCAGACCACGTGATTGGCCACCTTAAAGTAAATCTACACTTTTCCCCCTTTAATTTGATCTATTGTGGGTGATCATTGACATTTGTACTTTCAGTGTGCTATACTTTCCATTCTGATCTTCAACATGATTGATTTCAGAAAAAAATGTTTTATCTTTTGACCCACCCCCAAAGTCGCGGTGTGTCCTCTGGAACAATACTTGCTACCATGTTGCTGCATGCGTAAGTCCCTTCTATTTGATATGCAGCATGACCATATTCAATAAATGAATATTCGACCTTTTGCCACTACCCAAGGGGTTAGGGTGTATGTAAGGAAAGGACAGAATGCTTGTTTTCAAGGTGCTCTACGAAACATGACTAATTTCAAGGTGAAAATGCGTTGACCTTTTGACCCCCTTCCTCAGTGGTCAATGGTGTCTCTGCGTGCTAAATAATTGCTATCTTGTTGCTGTCATGTGCTGTTCCCTTAATTTTATATGCAGCATGACAATGTTCAGAATAAGTTTCATTTTGGACTCGCCCCATTCCCTAAATCTACCCAGTGGATCGGACCCAGGCATCTAATCAAATATCCAGTCTGATATATTTCATATCTATTGTTGTTTTTTTATCTGTCTGCATACAAAGTTTCGGTAATGATATTGAAAATTGACTAGGTTATTGCCAAATTAATGTATTTGACCTTTGACCCTGCCTAAAGATTCAAGTGGGCGGGGTATTTATTTTTACATTTACACCGTCATACTTATCTACAGGCTTTTTATACATAATAGCTTTGAGGAAATGTTTAGATCATTACTCTAAGAAAGCCATTACAACTTTTGCATTATAAGTGCCAGAGCAGTAATGAGTTTATCAGTTGATCTTGACGTAACTTATACGATATAGGACTGTCATGCGCGAATCCAGGAATTTTCGTCGGGGGGGGGGGGGGGTCCAGGTCAATCTGACAAAAAAGCTCTGACAACGTTTTTTTTAGTCCTCAGCTTATTTTACAGTCGCAAATGGTTAATTTCAAAGAAAACTATCATTTTTCAAGGTTCCTGAGGGGGTCCAACATTTTCCAGGGGGGGGGGGGGGTCCAACTTTTTCCGGGGTGGGGGGTTCCATTTGCTTATTCCTATAGAAAATATATAACTTGTGATTTTCCGGGGGAGGTCCGGACCCCCTGCCCCCCCCCCTCTGGATCCGCACTTTGGACTGTCCATGGTACTATCCATTCATGCAGAGAATGCATCAAATCTGACTAATAGGTACTTAGGTATGTTTCTGGAAGGACAGGCGGACACACAGACAGACAGACGGGTGCACAGACGGCCAACGCCAAAACAATATCCCTCCGACTTCATCTGGGGGAAACCAGTACTGAGCACAGGATATTTAGTGTCATGTTCAAGAACACAACGCAGTGCTTCAGGTGAGGCTCGAACCCGCAACCCATCGATATCGGGTCAAGCACTCTACCATGACTGCACTCCTCAGCTAGGGAGCATATTGTGCAGGTATGATACATGTCCTACACAATATGCTCCCGATTTAAGGGGGAGCATATTGTGTATGCAGGGTACACAATATGCTCCTCGAGAGAGCATATTGTGTATGGAGCATTTTGTGGCTCTACAATGCGCAAATGCCAAAAACTTAATCGCACATTTTCCTAAAACATATGTACGGATGCATTCGTTTATTCTTGTAGAATACTGTCCTATATTAAAATAATATGAAATATAGGTCAAGGGCCAGAATTAATCCGAGAAATCTGAATATTCAGTGACATGTACCCCTGTTTTCAGGAATCTTCGGAAAAAATATCACAGCAGCTTAAAATTCGATCCCTATTCACTCATATTGCCCCTAAACTGAAAGCTTATAATGTCATTACCTAATGACATTTGAGCTTTTGGTTATGAGGCTATACCTGTAATGTAAGGATCAAACTTCAAGCTGCTGTGAATATATACCACAGTATGTAAACTGAAATAAACATCCTGTACCGTTCCTCCGCTAGCTTACGCCTTATAAACATGAATAACAGCACTCGTGCGTAACCAGTAGTCGGAAAATGCGTGTAGGTACATGTACACGTTTCGATTTATATTGTTAGCGATACAGACAATACACATTCGAACAAGGTAAGGAAAGCCATTTTATCTATTTTATTCCGCTTTATTCCAGGATTTTAACGGTTTCCTCCTTTGCATTTTGCTTTTTTAAAAACGACTTGCTCACAATCAGAGCCGTTCTGTGTCGAAAACGAGCTTAAATACCAGATTGCACGGTTTTAGTGGAATTGGCAATCACATGTATACATGATTACATGGTTGTAACTGTAACAGTTACTTAGATCTATGGAAAAAATGAATTTTAATAGGTGGGCCCTCGCAATTACAGATGTACCAACAACTCTCACATCACGATTTCCGACAACTGGTTACGCACGAGTGCTGTAATTCATAATGTATAAGGCGTGAGCTAGGAGGAACGGGTACAGGATGTTTATTTCAGTTTACATACTGTGTATACAGCCACATGACACACCCACTCGCCACCCAGTGGCGTTGCCGCTTAAATCGATGTATTTCCAGATGTTTTGAAGAAAAAATATTGTCCAAAAACTATAGAAGCTACAATTTTGAAAAAAAAAGTACCAAATGAAAGCAAATTGATTGACGCAATAAACATTTTTATTGTAGCTTCTCGGTTTCTGTTGTTTTCGTATGTTAGTAAGTTAAACGCAAACACAAATTAAAAGGACAGTTTTCGTCGACGTTAACGTTAGCGTCTGTTGGAATAGTGATATTTTAAATGCGTTCTACTTGAGAACCAAAAGTGTAATTATTTTAAGCGTTTATTGTATATTACTACTTTCTATTTGTCTTCTTCCCATTAAGTTTTATAACATTTAACCCATTAAGTTTGTCACGGAATTGTTTACAAAATTCTGTTTCAAGCGGCGATGTCGCAAAGTGGCGAACAACTATGTCCCGATACTGGACTTCATACTGCTAGGTATTAGTAATACAGTAGTTACCGTAACTCATTAGAAGCATAACGATGAAAAGGGTTTGTCTAAAACTCAAGCGTGACGCGCTCGAATCTCAATTAAATTAGTTTCTATGTTGTTTTCATGCATTTGTGTGGGCCAGCACTAACTCTTTGCGATATTTTGGCCATTATCGCGAATACGCAAACGCCTCATTAAAATGTGGATCCTGACATATCAAGCGGTGATAGGAGTCTCAATTCTACTGCGATTTATCATCTACATTCATACTTTACTCTGACGAGCCTGTACAATTACACAGACTCGCCGACCAATCGCATTACTGAAAATAATAGTGCTTACCCGGGTATACCCTACTTTTCGTACTTCTACTCGGGAGCATGTATTAATAAAATCATTAAAAACTTAACCCATGTTTTAAACATAAATATAGAACAAAACAAACTTTTCATCTGATGCTTTTACAACTGGGCATGGATGCTAAGAAATATTAAAGCAAGGGAGATCGCCTCCCTTGTCTGTGAAAACCCCAATGTTCGACGGGTTAACGAACTTTTGACGTTACGCAAATTAACACCAACATCTGACGCGACGTCAAAGGGTTAATACGCTAAGATGCAAGGATCATTGACGGTTTGGGCCTTATACGCCTATTTTTCTGATTCACAGAATGCTGCTTTTGAGCTTCTAGCGTGGTGCATGTAGTATCAGTGCAATAGATGAATCTAATGGCAAGTGCCAGCTAGCAAAATATTTTCAAAATTCCTACGCACTCGAGAGTTATGGCGGGTAGAAAGGGGAAGGGGTCTGAAATTTCATGAAAATAAAAAGTGCTTTAAAAGTGATTTCTGCACGTTTTCTTGATTTATTTGGTAGGCATGGTGATATCTATTGATTATACCATATGCAGAGTCTTAACGAATCACGATAATTGATGAAATTGTTTTAAAAACAAAATATGTTTTGTAATAAAATGATTTTGGGGAGATAATTTAGAAGTTACCTGTACATTTTTGACTACATGTACCGTAAATAATACAAAACTGAAAGCTCAACAAAAGAAATAAATATTTTTGAAGGAATGACAATGTCCCATTTAGCATTGGAAAGTAAAACTGATTCTAACTAGATCCTTTGAATATTACTTTTGCTTTGTTTAAAGGGCATAGCATGTTGAATGTATTTAAAGTGTCCGAATATTTATGGTATACATATGCATGTATATCCCTATAGGAGACAATATATTGAACACAAAAGTATTTACCTGTTATAACTCTTTGCATGCCAGTGGATAATTTTGTCGTTTGCCAATAGCCTTTTGCAAACATGTTGAACCCAGATGAAGACCAACAGAATGTCAGTCTTGATCTGGATTCAAACTGTTTGACACTCTGATGGTGGTCCTGGGTGGTTTATTTTTAAAAAAAACTTTATTTTGAAGAAAGTCAGCAGACGAAAATAAAAACATGAACAATTCCCTAGCATGCAAATAGATAAGTACAGGACGTTTGCAAAATAATGTGTCATTTAATAACAGTGAGATTTTTTCTAATGAAAAATGCATAAAACCTTGCTAATTCTACTTGTAATCTTTAAGTACTTTATATTAAACTAGCTCAGAATACAAAGCAATTTAGGAGGTTGGTTCTAGAGAATTTCATTACTGTCATTAATTTCTTATTTGGTAGAAAAGGCATTTTATGGGCTTAGGCCCTGGGTTTTTGGGCTGCTGAACATCTTTCCCCCCCTTGTGCCAGCAAGCCACTTTCATACAATGTGTAAAATATAGTAACACGTATACATGCAAAAGCTTTTGCTGGCACACGGGGGGGGGAATGATATTTTAAAAAATGTTTTCGGATTTCTATATATCTTAATGTAAAACTGATTGTTCTACCCAAAATTTTACATCTTTGAAGCATTTAATATCGTAAACGGATTTCACAGCCATAAAGTACTCAGGTCAGGGTAGCTTCAAGGTGAAGAAATGGACAATTGACAACCTTTTATTTTTACTGAAAACCATAGGCATTTACCCATAGCAAGTGTCAATGATCCTTTCACATGATGACGTCACTTTCACATAACAATGACGTCCTGGGTATGATAGCATGGATAAGATAAGATTTTCTATGCCAGGGTTAACCACGGGTGGTAAACCTAGGAACTACAACGAAATTGTGTTAACATAATGTGGCTTGGGAACAAAATTACGTTAATACAATTTCGTGGTAATTCCTAGGTTTACCATCCGTGTATACTCTCAGATATCCGTATCCGGTGTGCGAGAAATGGTGTTCCATTTGGGCCTCATCGCGACAAAACCTGTCTTAGGGTTTTCTGACAAAGCGGGACTCAAATCAGTATCCTTAGCTACAGAGACTAGCCAGACAATTGAAATTTAGCTGGTGGCAAGTATAGATATGATACTATCCAAATAGCGAATAACAAAGGCACTGATCAGACTGATCGGATGCGCAGGCTGGTCTGCACCTTTATTGCTCGCAAAGCACCGAAGACAGGTTTTCTCGCGACGAGACCAATTTATATACATCTTTTTTTCAAGTTTTAAGTTAATTTCAAACAAGAGAATACAAGAGATACAATAGTACATATTTCATGAAAATGGTGGCAGTAGATATCAGTTGCATCCAGCACAATTTTAAGCATTAAAGTGAATAACTGTCAAATTATATTTCATCTCGGGAGATGAGCATGGATGAATTGAGTTCCACTCAAGATTATTTCATTCAGCATTATCGTTTGTAATGCTCAATTAAATCGTCTTAGTCATGTTAGTGGTTCGGTCCCGACGCAGTACACAATTATACTCATAGAGGAAGCATACTAGTTATACAAGTAATGATTTTGTCATAGTGCCATGTGCATACAAATCATAATGAGGCATAATGAAAATTCAAATATTTAAATAAGCACATTATATATATCACCAATGTCTAACAGTGGCAAAGATTTAAGCTCGCCTATGGTTTAAGTGCCGTCAACGTCAAGCTCAATTGCCGCACAGAAGACGGTCACAGAACCCATAGTCGACATTAAAGCTGCCTAGATTTACCACATCGCAAAAAGGGACACCATATTTTTTATATTGGGTGAATTCATCTGCAAACACAGACACCTGCATGTTCGTCCAATGGAACGTACATCATGTGTCTGTGTTTAAAGTTAAAAAATTATAAAGTACTGCCGCATTAATAAGAACGCGAAAAATCGACATTAAGTGCATCTTTTCACGATATTTTCTCTTGAACCTTTCGATATGCGGGTAGAAAAAGCTGCATATTTTTTGACAAAATTTTCAACCTGACGTTTTTGCTGTGTTTTTCTGTAACTAGATGGTATTTTGGCATATTTTTGGTTCTTTTCAACGGGGGAGTATAACTGTTGGTAGAATGGACATAAACTGACCCAGTTTATTAATAATATGAAACGGTTGACTAAATCATTCGATGTCGTTTCAGGTCAGTGATCGCCGTGAAGGTTATATACTGAACAAAAGTGAAAACTCTACACCCGAATTGTTTGCCATTTATATGCAAAATGGTGCAATCCAGTAAAGCAAATGAAAGTGTATCTGAATGTTCAAAGACTGGGTTATGCATAAAGTAAAAGTTTACGGATGATGTCACGAGGAAACACATGAAAGTAAGAAAGATGGCAAAGATCAGGAATAGATACAATCAAGCACCACATCTGACCCAGGATACCAATGGGAAAGTGACAAGTTCACAATTAGACATCACAACCGAGAGCCAAGAGGTCAGCCATTTCCCAGCAGGTGACCACAAGACATCAATAAACAGACGCACACGAAAGAATGACAAAAACTTGACAGAAAAATGTCATTTAATATGACAGGGGTCCAATTTTTCAGGTTACAAATTTGAACAGAAATCTCACTCAGTTTCTGCTGCCAACCAGATCCGACTGAACGAAATTGTAGTCTTAGACTTGTGACAACCATAAATATGTATTGATCGTTAAGAAAAGCAACCGAAGAACGCTGGTTTTACATCAAATTGGCCAAGCTTGAAATGTTATCACTGAAATCTCAATAGGAAAATCAATGTTTTGTTGCATCAAAGTCTGAGCACATTACTAGTCGAGAAATGGTAGAAACAGTGTGCTGATATGTCTACCTGATTTGGCAAAAGAAAGGAAGTTATCGAAAATCGTGATAAATCAAAGATTACCAAATATTTAATATTCCCTATTTGGTTTTGTCAAAGGGAGACATTTTACAAATTTGATAAATTCGAAATTGATTTCTGAGCTTGTTTCAAGTGATAATACAGATTTCTTGTGTATTAATGCAACACAAATATGACGATTTCTGAGAAGCATAACACTCTTTCTGCACATGCGCAATTACAAAATTCAGTGAATAAAGCTTTAAACACAAAAAAGGAACATAACTTAGACATCAAACTAGACAAATTGGTGGAGCTTCGACGAATCGCTTGCTGCATGCCTTGAAAACAATATTAAGCTTTAGTAAATACTTTTCGTCCAATACTTTCTCACAAAATATATTAAATATTGTAGTGTAGCGTGTTCACTATTGTTCAGTATAGCATAAAGTGTATCGTACATATAAAGTACTGCTGCATAAATTAGAATTGCGAAAAAATGACTTTGGATGTACGTTTTCATTTTACATTGAGCATTCAATAGCCGTGAATCATTTCAGGCAGTATTTTGACAAAAGACATTGGCGGGTATTATGGCTAATTTTTGCTCTAATAATTCTGATGGTAGAATTTGGGTATTTTAATCCACTTATTTGGCACTTGACAGGGATAATCCTGGGTTAGGCGTAACCCATTTTTTAGAAAACTATTATTTCTGCTAAAATGCACGTTATTTTTAGCTGGGCCTCATATATAAGTTATTCGAATTTCATGTCAATTATGCTCTAATATAGATATAAAGGATTCTTGGGCCAATCAAATTTTGTAAAGGGCCCATAGAAATTTTAAAAGGTCCATTAAAATTATGTAGTTTGCATGCGTTTGAAGGGCCCATCATCATTTTGTCCAGGATTATCCCTGACTTGAGTGTTACCATTGAAAGAATGTATGTAAACAGCTCAAATTAACTAATATAATTACAGAAAATGAATGGTTGACTATAAAACTACATATGTAGTTGATAATGTTTAGGCCGTTTGCCACTGTAAAAGTTGTTTTATAAAACTGTCCAAAATAGCCACATCATGCTGTTTTAGTAGAAAATGTCCTTACAAACATAGCAAACAGTATTTACCCGGATCAAACTGATCGTATTGGATCAGTTGTATATGTGTCTACGCTGATTGAATCGATACTATAAACTGGATAGCAGTGCTTAGAATATAAAACTGACATGTACAAAGCAATAACGATTTTAAAATGTGTGATGCTTTTGACACTTACCTGCAGAAATTTAAGTTCAGATATATAGGCCGTCACATGGCTGTTACACCGTTTAAATTCCCCTCGCTTTTCAGAAAGCCTAAAAATGTCGAAATTCCCGAGAGATTATGGGTCAGGGCAGTGGTAGTAGATTCTTCAAACAATTTTCTTCTGATATTCTAAACGTTTGAAAAAAATGCCAGTTATAAAATAATATACCAGATTTTCGCGTTTCTTATTACTTGGGCACTATAGAAAATTAAATAACAGTAATTGCAAACTTATATGATAGTTTAAACTGAAGCTCCTTCCGTGTACACGTACATTATTACAATAATATATTCCCAGAACACCAGGTACCGTCATTTCCCCTACTATTTTATATACAAGATTTTGCAATAAAGAAGGTTTAATAGTGCCTATGGTTCAAGTGCCGTCAATATAATATTGGGCCGTGACATGAGATTTCCAACAATGTGGTATGTGCGACCAACAAAGCATCAGATCAGACTACGCATAACACTATTTGGGGTTTCTAAGCTTAAAAAGTATACATTTGTCAAAATGCCACATTGTTGGAAATCACATGTCACGGCTCAATTATATTTTTCAGTTGTATATTCGGAGAGGTGTGACAATGTCCAGGACTGTCAGCTTGTTGGATGTAAAAATGGAAGCATAGTTATATGTAAGAGATCGGAATGCACGTGCAGTCCTATCCCAAAACGTAAGTCATATCAAGATGAGAAGCTTTTCCAATAGTTAAAAGTTTACAACCGTGGACACTGTACAATGCAGGAAGCCTGTTCATTTTGTCCATGTGTTATATACCGAACAAAAGTGAAAACGCTACACAACATTAGACAAAAAGTATTTACTTAAGCTTAAAAATAGTGCCCAAACATCCAGCAAACGATTCGTTGAAACTCCACTAATTTGTCTCGTCTGATGTCTGAGTTATGCTCCTTTAAGTGTTTAAAGCTTTATTCACTGAAATTTGCGATTTCGCATGCGCAAATTAAAATTGTTATGCTTATCAAAATTGGACTTAATTGTGTTGCATAAAAACACAAGAAAACTGCTTAATCACTTGAAACAAGCCCAGAAATCAATTTCGAATTTAGCAAATTTGTAAAATATTGAAAATGACCTCCCTTAGGGAATATTAAATTTTTGGTAATCTTCGATTTATCACTATTTTCGATAATTTTCTTTTGCCAAATCAGGTTGGCCTCTCAGCACATTGTTTCTACCATTTGTCTACTAGTAATGTCCTCATACTAAGATGCAACAACACATTGATTTTCCTATGCAGATTTCAGTGTTAAATTTTTAAACTTGGCAATTTGATTGAAAATCCGCTTTTTAAGATTGCTTTTCTAAACGATCAAAACACACTTGAGATAAGTCCTTCACATTTCTGGTTGTCCCATGTCTAGACTACCATTTCGTGTAGTCGGATCTCGTGGGTAGTGGATTTATGAAGGCCTAGATTGTGTTAGATTTCCGTTCAAATTGGCAACCTGAAAAAATGGACCCCTGTCACATCTAAATGGCTTTCATGTGTTTCCTCGTGACAACATCCGTAAAACGTTTACTGTTATGCATTACCCAGACGAGTATTTGGACATTAAGATACACTTTCAATTGCATTCTTGGTTTGCATAATTTTGTATGTAGGTGGCAAACAATTCAGGTGTAGCGTTTTCACTTTTGTTCAGTATATTTTGTACATTGTTGTAACATATTGATTACGTGTATAGAATCCTCAATCGTTATAAAATTCACATGTACTTTAGTATCATTTACAACTGTCAAAATTACATTCGACCAAAGGTACCAACATACTTGTGGGCCAACTTGACACTTCGTATACGTGAGGCCCCTAATCGAGTACTTAGGTAAGCAGTGAAGACCCAGATGATATGCCACATAGTTCGATACGATCATCAGAATAACAAAATTATTTTGTCATAACAGGTGGAAGAATCCAGCTTCATATGGGCCCTGTCGCGACAAAACCTGTCTTCAGGGTTTCATACAAAGCGTGTTTCAAACCAGCCTACTCAGCTACAGAGACTATCTGGAAATTTGGAATTTCACCTGTAGCAAGTTGTCATATGATACTTTTGAAAAAGCGAATAACAAAGGCGCTGATCAGACTGCGCAGGCTGGTCTGCGCCTTTGTTGTTCGCAATCTCCCGAAGACAGGTTTTCTCGCGCTGAGGCCCAATTATGTTTTCTACATATTTTTTTCCAGAATGCTTGGGATTACGGGATTGTAATACGGAACTCAAATGTCCCTATAAACAGACCAGCTGGCACTGCCTTGATGGGACATGCCAGTGCATCGCCGTTTAAGTAAGTAGTAGACTAGTACAAATAAGGATGAAACTAACGACTATCGACTAATGACTAAAAACCAAACTCACTGTGTATAATAGTGTACACTGTGTAACTTATTGTACTGAAGCGGAAAATGAATCTAAGCACAAAAAAAGCGACAGCTACGTGCTACAACCTTTATAGTGTAGCGGCTAGCAAACATGACTCATAGGCTTGTGGTAACGGGTTTGAGCCTCATGACGGACAATATTTGGACCGCTTATATACATACTGATAGGGATTAAAACGAACAGCTATTATTAAAGGATAGTGTTTTCTATCCATTTTTACTGTCATGCCAGCCAAGAGTGACAGTGACGTCATGTTTTGTTTACAAAGTTATCAGGGACTAATATCCGATGGATCACTAGTGTATTAATCTTATCAGCAGGATAGGATTAATACACATGTGATCTATCGATTCCCGTTAGCTCAAGTGGAGTGTACAAATTAATGTTGAACTTAACAATTGAAAACAAAATATTACGTCACTGTCACTCTTGGTTGGCACGACAGTAGTTCGAGCCACTGCATGATTGACCAACTGTTTTAAAATGACAGATTTATTCTATTGATGTTAGTTCGATCGCCATTCGACTAAAAGAGGATGGATAGGCACCCTAAGTTTACCTCCCCAATGAGAGCTGGAGTCTTAACTTACGGTACTTGTCGGGTAATGTAAAACGTGTTGCACAGAGTATCTACCTTCTTTCTGGAGGAAAATCTGCCTATCCAAAACCATTTGTCCGTTCCTGATAGACCAACTAGTACCCATGATGTAACACGGGGTGCAACGTTTGTGTGCTAGGAGTCAACTGTTTTTCGTTTCATTAAAATTAAATTTGTTTGGATAGGTCTTGTTATATATTTACTCGAGAACGATTTGTAGATTATTTGGTCCTTGTTACATAGGTAAAAAGAATACAAATGCATCGATGTTTGTCTGAACTATTAGACGCCCAGAAAACTGCATATTGAAGTTTTTAGATCACCACGCATATTCAGTCGAGATTTCAGGATACTAGTATTGTAACATAGCAGTCTCCACATCGTGCATTAGGTCAATATATGACATCTACTCATTAGAATTTGATATGAAAAAAGCAAAACGGTGGACCTCTTAATCACAATATGCTGCACCCCGTGATAAGCAACATGATCAGTCTATCGGAGCCTTTAATTACAGACAAATATCCAGGTTCATTGGTTTGTTTCTATGAATGGAAAAAATCGACTTCCTGAACGACTCGGCTAAATCGAAATCGGATAGAGAGACAAACTTACTCATAATTCAAAATAAAGTAACTCAAGAAGACCCTGTCTTTTCTGTTATAATTATTACAGCTCTACCGATAAGGCGGCGATCACGAACGCTCTGATTGCCCAAAACAACGGCTTCGATCATTTACCAAAGTAGAAGAATGTTGACAGAAAGACGACTTAACTGTGTGTGACAAGCCAGCACACAACTCGACTATCACGGTTACTTTTCTCCTAGGGTAGGGCAAAGAGTTCCAATAACTCAAAAAAAAAGTTTCATGTATGAAATACCATATTTAATGATTATTTAGCAATATAATGATTCATAGCAATATAATTATTCAGAAGTTAGATATATTAGCGGAAATCAATGTAATAGTATAAATTGAGGGGCCACAAGTTATATTTTCGAAAAAAAAGCATTCTTTCACTGACGATCGATTTTGTGTTAGCAAACAGTGTAGACTTTGTTCAAATGCGCACCTGGGTCTGCACTGTTTGCCAAAATACGGATTTAGGAGCCAATAGTAGATAAAGGGATATTAATGTCTGCGAATAATTTGGTCGTTTTATTAACACTTCCTTCACTCAAACCAATCAAGTGAGTGAAGAGCTATTCCTACAAAGATCTACAAAAGGAAACATGAGAGCAAGGTGTGTTCGAAATGTCATGTGTGTGGTCAAAAAAGGTGAATATGACCAGGAAATGATGCAATCATAGACCACGAGCTAACCTTCGCCACCGTGAATTAAACACAGACCAGTGACAGCTACACGACAACCGTGAGACTGCATTTTAAGGAAATGTTTAGGGTAATCTCTCCAGATGTAAGTGACCTCACACCGGATGGCGTGCGTGCGTGCGTGCGTGCGTGCGTGCGTGCGTGCGTGTGTGTGTGTGTGTGTGTGTATTTCCCTCAACAGCTTAGATCAAATGGAGCCAGTGTCAATCTGACAAACTGAAGAAGCCATATTACCGTAGTCGAAAGGAAGTCTATAACCGATATTTCGATAACTCTCAGCGACTGCTAAGGTCAGTCTACGTATGGGTTCTCAATTGCATGTCCATACCCAAGATATCAACGAAAAGCATTTACAACTACATCACTTCGCCTGGCATATAAAAATTGTATCGGCGTTTTTGTTGGTGCGTGCACTGGGTTTCCTTCGATTAAACTTGACTTGTCCAATGGATACCAGGGCTATTGTATACAAGGCACTGTTTGGGCCCAGGTTTCGGGTGTGCCAGGACTGTTTTGACTCCCTGTCGGACATACGCGCGGTGATGAAAGGTGTGAAGGTGCGGGGGACTGCATGTGAGCTCTTGTACAGCCAGAGTCGTGTTGGTGTAGTGGGATCTCAGCTGTTCAGAGCTGCAGGGAATACAGAAACAGGCTTCTCTAACCTTATTTCTATTGCCTTTATAACAGCCTGGCAAGCATTTATCAAAGAGGGTGCATGTCAGGGCTAGTGGGGTTCCCGTCCATATGGGTGTCGCCGCCCGAGTGCTTATTTGGACGGTTTCAGCTTGATTTGGGGGTTTGGCTAAAAATGTTATTGCGGAGACGTCTGTATGGCCACTTGTTCGAGACTCAACAGGGCCAATGTGTTGTGTCCTTTAGGAGGCACTTTATATGTTCTGCTTTGAACTGGTTTAACCCAAAATTTATGAAACGTCCCGATATGACTGAAAGATTGTTGACTAATGAGTAAACCATCAGCGCAGACAAAAAAGACATTTCGACATTATTTGAACACAGTCATTTTAAAAACCCAATAATGCCTAGCACCCATACATTGTATAAAGGAATTTGACAAACAGTGCAGATCCGCAGATGATAAATAAAATAATGTCTGATAAGGTCTACGCTGTTTGCTTAAATGATGCAACAATTTCTGTAAAGTGATAAAGCAAAACTAAAGTCCCTATAATTACAGATCGGCCAGTCAGTTTAAATGGATTGAAGACTCCAGTGGGCATAAATGAATTATCCGATGTACACTGTTCCATACTTAATATTGAGTGCCCACTATTTCGTTGCTCTAATTGAGACAGTGGAGGGAAAAGGATGACCATAGAAACTATTTTTAGAACAAATTTCTACCAAAACGGGGTCTCTGAATTGGCAGCCAAGCACATCGAAGATTGCACCAGCGGTCCCACCAGTGTGTGTGGTGAAAAACAGGTCTTTTCGACATCCCAAAGTGTTTCTAAAACTATATAATGTTATTATGTGATATCATATAAAAACATTATTTTGGGACTACATATACATTGACACATTCTACAGTCCCAGTGAGAGAACAAATAACAAATAAAAAAGCCACTTGAGCGTTAGACTGGGGATCGAAAGGCTAATGCCAGTTCGAGACTCACCGCCACCGCAGTCACTATTACACACGTTATCCACTGCTGACTACTGGTTCAACCTATGAAAAGAGAAATCGTCCCGACATCACTGAAAATTTGTTGACGCGGCCGTAAAGCTCCAAAAACAAACAAAAACTTGAAAAAAAAAATGTTAGGTAGGAATCGAACCAGCGACCATACGTATATGAGTCAGCTGCTCTAACCACTAGACCACAGAGTCTGCTGTATTGCATGTGTCTTATTTTGTTTTGTTATTTTGAACATGTCTATAACTTTAGACGAGTACAACTATCCATAACAGTGAATATACGTCATTATATGCGCATGAATAATTTTCTAAGCGAGGCGGATCTAGTTTCCATTAATATTTGTTTCAATCAAAATAATAAATAAACACGATAATTATTCAAGAAATACACTGGAACTAATGATACTGAGATTTGGGCTCTTATTTACATGAGCAGAAGCTGGCGATGTTGCAATTTTTTGGTGTTTTAAAATGTTGTAAAGTATAAGTTGAACCCGCCACCATTCCTTAGTCATAAACTTTAGTCTTAGTCGTTAGTCTATCCTTATTTGTACTTGTCCACTAACATGCATAGTACATACACACATCTGATAGGCGGCAATCGAATACGTTACTACTATCGACGAAGGTGGATCACAATATTTATATACGAGTTTTCGATTGTCATCCGACTGGCGACAAATGACAATCAAAAACGCTGTTTCTAGCGATTTTTGATCCGCGTTCGTCGATTGTTAAGAGCGTTTTCAATTGTCGCCTATTCGGTGTGTTATCGATATACTGCATCCAGCAGAAATTGGAAAATGTTTTAACAGCACCAATATAATGCACAACGTGGTTGCAAGACTCTAGAGTGGCCGCGCATTTGCACAGGCTCGCCTAAGCATTAAAATATGAGGGGCATTTGAAAAGTTCGTAGCATAGCATTCTAACTTCACAGTGCGTTGATAAAATGCTATCAAACGCACACGTTTGGAAACTAGAATTCAACGGCTATTTTATTGTTGATTTTTCGTCGAAAATGCAACTGGCGTGCACGTGCAGCGCATGCTCGAAAAAAGAATGTTTTTTTTCACTGGTGGCAATTTTTATCAAAATGTTAGAAAAAATTCGTTGGGAAATAGGGAACCTTAATTACGACCATGACTTGTGGCGCCAGCTTATGTTTTAATTAAATTATCCTTGAATGGCTTACGCCTTTACATTCAGAAAATGTTGACTACGGAAAACTTCCAAAAATAAGACTTTTTTTGTTTTTTTTTTCTTAATACTTTTTATTTGAAATTATGTCACTTCAGGAACACGAAATATGCCCATAGAGTATATGCTTTGCATTATTTTTAGTGAATAATGTATAAAAAAAAACATTTCGTCGCGCAAAAATATTGATTTGTTCAGTTTTGTATTCAAGAAAAACTACTTTTCAAGAACTTGGTTGGGAAATCAATCCCATATACTGTAAATTCGGTAATTTTCGCGAGGACTTTATTTTCGCGAAACTTCGCATATGCGTAGTTTCGGGAAAATAAACCCCACGCGAAATGGCAAAATCACTCTGTCGTTTATTGATATAGGTAAATCTTGCCTTAATCGCGAATTTTTCACATCACTAATGTGTCTTTTAATGCTATTCGCGAAAATAAAATTCTCGCGAAAATTTCCGAATCTACAGTATTTAGAATTTCTGATGTAATCGTGTTAGCCTACACAAAATATCAAGTGCTAAACTTATTCTACCCAATGGGTATATATTAAGAGTTATCTTCCCTTTGTTAGGGTTTTGTTTCAATACAAAGCCGCATAGTGTGATTGACGAAAATACCACGTCGGGCATTTTTTAAAACTAATGCCGATTATTTCTTTTCAAAATATGTGCATTTTGACATATGATTTAAAAATAAACATTGCTCTGCTTTGGTTTTGGTTTGGTGCCTAAACTTATTATTATCATTTTGCTAGTAAGCTGAATTCAATTAAAATATCATGATGATATGTAAGAAAACGAAACAAATGATAACTAAAAAGGAGTTCCCCTATTATCTAATGGTAACGTATTCGACTTGGCTGTTCCGTGGTTATGCACCTATCTATAAAGAGCTAACTTACATTATAGTTTGTCCTATAAAATGTGGTTAAGAAAATCATAATGTACAGACATCCCTCTCCACGAGTCTTTAAGCAGCCCATGTTCAAGTAAACAATAGTAATAAATTTGAAAGTAAGTAACGTATATAACAGTAATCATAAGCGTAATACATTTTAACCTTATTCGCAGTTTGGTGCACTAAATTAAGTGCTTCAGATAGTAAAAAATGTGTCTTTATCTTGTCTAAATTAATTTTCTGTTCTGTTATGCAGTGAATAGCCTACTACAAAGCCTGCATGAGGGTAGCTATGGTTACCCCACGATTAATAATCTTTTGTAAGACTAAAAATTTGTGAAATAACATTTTTAACCCTTCTTCAACATCACACTAACTCAAAACATAGTCTAAAAGTCTGCCATTTTTTAATTCTCCTGGTCCCTTACTATTTCATAGACTATTGGTCAGAGGCATTTAATACTTGAAACTACCACAGTCTCAGCACAATAGCCTTCATATGTCCCGAATCTCCGAGGCTTACTACCTTATCGAAGGATCTGTTTCAATGTTTATGTTTTATAATTTTCTCTTCAGATTATTTGATTCACAACAGAGAATACATGCTATCTTTCTTATTTCAGTGACACTATGGCGTCAGCTTGACACAGTGAAGAGAAGACACGATACTCTACATATGTGTATTTATTGATCATTGTTATGGTTATGAATAAATAAGTTTGACATTTTCCTTTTTACTTGAGTCTAAAGATAAAGATAAAGATAAAGAAGCCTTATTTAACGTCGCTTATAATGTAACAAACAACATTAGCTCATGAGCTATTCTGCGACATAACAATTATATCTTTAACAGATACTTACCTGTCTTTATCTCCCTAGCACAACCCCTTTTATGCGAGCGTCAGCAAGGGAGCTGCTAGTACCATTTTTTACACCTTTGGTATGGTGCGGCCGCGGGATTCGAACCCACGACCTCCCGCTCCGAAAGCGGACGCTCTACCAACTGAGCTATCGAGGCGGTCTTGACAGTGTTAAATACTAACATCTGAGCACAAACTGGCATTCTTATTTGACCAGTTCGGTCTGCATTTTGATAAAGCTCAATATTTTTCAAGTATAATTTATTAAACGTGCTTTAGGAAAACATTCAATACTTCTTCCTCCCCTACTTTCTGTTTCATAATAAAAGGTGTGAAAACTTGTTAAGTAACCCCTATATACTTAATTCATAAGTCGCTGTAGAATTAAAGTGAAAATGAGAGTATGAAAGAATGAAAGAGAACTTTAAATAAATTGTCAACACCCTGATAGTTGCCTCAGAGCTATCAAGGTAAATTGTAGTTAAGTTTAAACATATTTTATTGGCAAATTTTATAGGTCATAAGTTCTCACAACCTTAGTTACGACACTTCCCCTTTGCGACCCTTCCCCTAAACTGTAACAGGGGCTAACAAAAAAAAAAGACACAAAAAACATTCAGTATTCTAGCTACTCCTTGAAGCTGAGCATCAATCTTGTGCCTCAATAATAGTCTATATAAAACTCTCTACATAAAGCCAATTTGTGTTGCTTTTCTAATTAAGCACCAATAGCCCAGTGGTATATGCATTTAACTTCAAACCTAAACATCACGGGCTTGAGTCTTGCCTTTAAAAATTAATAAATTTATTGCTATTCGTCACTCTTTTTTATATAAACATTTTTGGAGCCAAAACATCCAAATAAAATCTTAATTCAGAGTGACTACGATTATTGTCCCGGGTTCAAAACCTTTATAGTGAGCATGATCAGTAAATGCCACAATCGCGCACTACAGACTCACCCACAAGAAAACAATTAAAGACGTCTACCCCTGAGGGACAAAAAAGGATTCTAACACTGCTCTCCTTATATAGGCAATGGTTAAAGTCGGTGAGTTATCATTGGACAAATCACTAGAAAATCGATGAGCTGATCATTTCGCACGAAAGTAGGCGGAGTCTCAATTTTCGAATTCGCTATTCCAATTTAATCCCTCACAAAATCGAGTTTGCCTTACTTCATATATACTGGTGCCCGCTTTTTTGTTGTTTACATCTTTTGCTGTTTGCAACCCAATAAGTATTTTATACGCTTGAGTTAACAAAAATATGTGGATTACGCGTACATTATAAACAAATCGTCAACAATCAGAAATTAAAAGCAATGTCTTGCCAACAGGAGATGTCAATCAGGGCAATTGTTGAATTAAACAGCAAAGAGGAGTGGCGCTTGCTGTCAAACTATAATGTAGATTTTATTTTCTTGTCCTTTGGGATCATGGGTTTTATTGTGGAACTTTGAAACTATTAGAGGGTCACTGATGAAGCCTAATTGGCAGAAACTAGCTAATCTGGCCCAGGAAATATGCACATTCTAGTTTCAGTTCTTTGGTGCAGTCTTTGCTTCCAAAGGATACCCTTTTAAGAACATATTGGACAATGAAGTCCCAAGGTTTTGTAGATAAAAAAGCTTGGTCACTGGATCAACAAGGAGAGCTTTTAAGCATGAGATGTCTAAGAAAGCCACTAGTTCTTATGAAGATCTGAACAGTTTATCAATGAGCAGATGTCCCAGGAGATTGTGATGGATTTTGAAAAGGACATGTCAGACCTCGAGCCGGATGAACAAATTTCTGAGCTGGAGAGGATGATTAACAACACCAGACTGCATATCCAGGGGTCGCGAGTTCGATCCCGGTCCGGTCCCATACTTTCGTGGAGATTGATCATGAAATGATTTCTACGGTCATTCTCCCCCCTTCCGCTGATTCATTCAAGAAGGTTTTTTGTCAGTTACAAGCGAAAGTATGTGCACGAATTACTGGTTAACCGCTTGTTCAAGCCTGCCCAGGAAAAAGTGTGGTTAGGTGAACTGACCGTCCCGCAATGACCATAGCTGTTGACTTGGGACGTAAAGCAACAAAACCAACCAATTAACAACACCAGTACACAACCTCTTACCACTGAGCTAAGAGCCCCTAACAAGATTAATCCACAGTCTCTGACAACTGAACCACCAGACCCTAAAAGATTCAAAACAGTCATCTATTCTGATATAAACAACACCAGTCCACAACCTCTGACCACTGAGCTAAGAGCCCCTAGCAAGACCAGTCCACAACCTCTGACAACTTAAACACCAGCCCCAGGAAAGATTCAAAACAGTCATCCATTCTGATATTTACACAGAGGCAACAACCAATCAACAAACAAAATGGGCAGAGAAGTTATTAAAAGGTGCATAATCCATTCCTAGTAAATATGTCGGGCCCAAAGACATTGCAATTGTTTTAATACAATCAAAATACACAACAGGTACTTGACTCATGCTCACAGTTTGAAAACTACCAGGTCATGCACGTACCTGTATGCCCAATTGAGGATACAATTCATGATATACCTTAAAGAATTATTCCAGATCACAGCAGTTTATGGCACTCTTCCACTCTTCATTTTAACAAAAGCTCAGCCAAAAATGTTTGCTTTAATTATTACCAATTTTAAAAAATTAAAACTCCCTCTAATTATAGTCTGACACTGCTTGAGGCAGTACATAGGAAAGAAAATGAAAATAAAGCCCATGCTAAACTCGATTTTTATGTTTTTCACATTGATTTTCGGCAATTACTTTTTTTATTATTGATTTTAGTAAACTGTGTTCGCGATGAAAGTTGTAGAGAAAAATTAGCGCCAACTTCTCAAAGCGGTTCCAACGTCATAGATGCTGCAATTTACTCTGCGCATAGATGCACTCTTTGAGCATTTTAAGAAAAGCCCAAATAAACTAAGTCAAATATATCATTTTTAAAGTTTACATTGAACTGCCCCGATTCAATAAGAAAGGCGACGGGTGGCTTGTTCAAATATATTGGAAATCGCGCCTGATTCGCCCGTGCGTTAAGCTAGTTGGGTCATCTCGAAACTGTCTATTTAGGAGCACGTACATATGAGAACAAGGCAAATTCGACGAATTTATATCCCCCGACGAAGGGTTATTTGAGAGAAACATGTAAATCACAAAACATAAATCCCATTTATCTAACCCTTAGTTCACCTACAGTATCATTCAGATCATAACAAACGCCTGTCATGACAAACGCCTTAGTTCAATAAAAAATATACTTACATCTGCATAATTTCAATGTCTGACCTTTAAACCCAACCTCAGAGGTCAAGATTGTGTGTAAATTCATAGTGTTACCTTGCATGTAGGTCTACACTTCTTCCACTTTACTTTGATATGCAGCATGACCACTTTTAGAAAAGAACAAAAATGACCCTTTGACCCCACCCCAGGGGTCGTTGGTGTGTGTAATGACAGCACACTTGCGTTCATGGTGCTCTGTGCTCAATTCCCTTTAATTTGATATGCAACATGATTACTTTTAGTAAAAGATATAGTTTGACCTTTTGACCCCACCCTTTGGGTCAAGGGTGTGTCTGTGGGCAAAATATTTGCTACCATGTTGCTGCCAGCGTCGTCAGCTTTAATTTGATATGCAACATGACCATATTCTGAAAAAGTTTAATTTTGGCCTCGGCCCACCCCCTAAGTCCACCAAAGGGGCTCGGAATCAGGCCTTCAAACTGAAATCCCGTTTGACATGTTTCATATCTATTGCTGCTCTGCCTGCATGCAAAATTTCAGCAAAAAATATTAATATTTGCCTTAGTTATTGCGAAATTTAAAATATTTGACCTTTGACCCCTTAGGTGGGGTCATAGGGGGTGGGGTAAAACTTTAACACTGCCATTCTTATCTACAGGCACTTGGCAATCATGGTCTATAGCGAGAAGTTGTTAAATATAATAGCTTGGATGAAATGTGAAGATCATCACACAAAAATGCTAATATAGGTTTTGCCTTATAATTGCCTATACTTAAACAAGGGCAATAACTCAAGTGTTAAGGGGTCGATTTTGACCAAACTTATAGGATATCAAGAGTCCATAGTACTTATCATTTGTACCAAGAATGAATTAAATCTAATCAATAGGTACTGAGATATGGTTGCGAACAGACAAAAAGTGCGGACGAACGGATGGAAGGAAGGAACGGACGCACGGACGGACGCCGCCAAAACTATATACCTACGACTTCTATGGGGGATAAAAATGGCGCATCATGTGATATCACAGCTTCTGTACCTGCTCAAAGTAGATTCTAAATATGCACGGTACATTCTGAGCCTACATAAGGCAGGATTATGCTATAAAAAACCGTTGAATAATTGTATATACACCCCTTGTGAATATTCTTTTGAGACGAACCCTTTCTGTCACGCCTCTACGAAATTTACCTGTCAATAAAAGACTTAGACAATTTGGCTGAATTAAATTTATTGCAAAATCTTCATCTATGTACACAAAAATCTGTTTGTGCCACAAACTTCGGATCTCTTGGAGAAATCGGCGCTAATTTTTCTCTACAACTTTCATCACGAACACAGTTTGCTAAAATTGATAATAAAAAAGTTATCGCCGAAAATCAACGTGAAAAACTTAAAAAATCGAGTTTAGTAAATCCGGTTTATGGACAGTAAGGAACAGTTTCTACAATTGCCCGATTCAAACAGCCCATAATAATGGTGAAGATGCAGAAATGGTTCAGCAGCAGTAAAGCCATGATCCCTAGGGCTCTTATGTCCAATCATTTGCTAATTTGTAATTTCAGTCAATTAACAAAATTCAGATCACCAATTTTTTTTTATACAAGTTCACCATTACTAGTATCTTCGTTTGTTGACTTCGGTGACATTTTAAGGACTGTTTATAATAACATAAAACAGCTTTTGCAATAACCGTACTCAGTCATGAATTAATTATTCATGAATGAATTAGAAAACAACCATAATCAATATTTTTTCTGTGCGATACTTTACTTTTTATGGTGAAACATAAAATTGTGGGTATTTCTTTGAACTGCCGAGTTGTGACGATTTTAACAAGCGCCCATAATTTGTATTTAAAAATTACACAACACTATACACCACCGAATTCCTTAGAATATGAAGGTGTATTCGTTTCATTAACGAAAAATCTCTCTCAGTTAAATATACTTTTGAACAACATAGTGGTGCTAACCAAAAATTAGAATATATCTGCACCACAGAAACCCAAGATAATTCATTAGCAACACCTATTTTCAGGGAAAACGAAGAAGACTCATTAGCAGGAGATTCAACTCAGTCTCTTGAAAAGGATTCATATTCACTAAGTAACACAAGATTTGATCCTAAACCGAGCAGGGCCCTGAACGGTGCCTTTATGGACGAGCCTAAACTTATAAGTGTCATGGTAAAAAGTGAACCATTCTTGAATGTATACCAGAAGGCCCAAAAGAAAATGAGCATTACGAGATTTCCAACAATATGGTATGTGCGACCAGCAAAGGCTCAGACCAGCCTACCCATACGTACAGTCTGATCATAGCTTTTGTTAGTCGCTTGCATTTTCTCTGACTCTAAGACTATTAACCAAACATGACTTGAAAAGGAGGCTGCACTTATCAAAATGCCACATTGTTGGAAATCACATATCATTGCTCAAATGTTTAATTTGTTATTACAAGTCAGCGCAACTTGGTAAACAGGAACAAAAAGCTTGGCGTTATTCTACAGTTGACTGTGGAATCTAGAAATCTGCCAATTTCACAACTACCAAATCAATATATTTGACACTGCTCAATTGAGAAGTTATAAACATTGTTTTGGAAAATGGCAAGTTTGCAACGAAAGAAAAGAGAGGGTTACTGAATCCCCAACCTACCGTTAGTGCAATTTTGCAATTACATACTAGGTACTTGTTTGTTTGTTTGTGTTTGTTTGGTTCTTAACGACGCATCAACCCTTGTGGGTCATTAGCGTCAGACGGTATTAAACTAAACATGATGAAGATAGAAAAAGTAAAAATTTATAAGATAAAATAAAAGGAATGATGATGATGAGATTGTACAATGATAATTAGTTGCAATACGATTGTTGACAGGAGAGACCACGTACAATATCTGACAGTTTCAAAGAGCTATTCAGATAACTGTACATGTTCTTTAACTGAACAGAATACAACATGTAAAATCTGTATTATGGTCTGATACAAATGTAAAACAAAACATGATTTTAAAAATAGCAATTAGATTGTGTTAAAAGATTTATTTGTCTTCAAAATGTCATAATACTATCAATATGTATATCTTGAAATAATTCTTTCATGTTATCAACATGGAAGCAATTATTTCTTACTTGTGCAAAATCGCCACACTCCAAAAGGAAGTGACGTACAGTGAATGGTGCGTCGCAACCAACACATTGTGGCTGCTCTTCACCTTGTAGTAAGTATGAATGAGTGACTCTTGAATGACCTAAGCGGAGTCGAGCTAAAACTACTTCTTCTCTTCTAATGTTTCTAACAACTGATTGATATTCACCAATAGTTGGTTTGATTTCAAGAAGTTTATTACCAATGCTGTTATTCCATGAAGTTTGCCATTCTTCCAAGATATACTTATTGATAGATGGCTTAAAATTGGAAAATGGAATTTTAAAAGAAGTTGGTTCTAATGAAAGCGATGTTTAGGTACTATACAAGCTTGAAATTGATAAACAATATTCAATATTAAGTTTCATGGTTAAGTCTTGATGGAAGCCACCAGATAGCAGTGATTTAATATGTTAATAGTCTGAGGAAGAGATAAAGTTAGTGACATTTGGCATTGATAAGCCAAAAACTGTTAAAACTGTTCAAACAAAGTTGAGTATTAGGTTGAACAATGGTCAATATCTAGATATAAGTGCCAATATTGTACCAGTGATCAGTGGGTCTGTTCAGCGTAAGGCTTTGAGATTTTATGATTCACAAAATATAGATCATCTTGTGAAAAGTCTTGACATGGCAGATACAATTCCTACTAAAACTGAGTCTTCGGAGATTGAGTTACTAATAGGCAATGACTATTATCTAGATATAATTCTTTCACAAAAAATTGAGATCCAACCAGGACTATATCTGCTTGCTTTAAAGCTTGGATGGATTTTGACAGGACGTACACATGAATGTGAATCAAGTGCAGATGAAACAAACATGTTTATTCTGACATATGGGACAAACCTTACACGAATATGCGTTTATCAAACCTTAGACAGTGTGACACCTACCAAACCAGACTTAGAGGATTTTTGGAACATTGAATCCATTGGAATTGTAGATAAAACAGATACAACAAATGATGAGATGGTTAAAAAAACGCTTCAAAGAAACCTTAACCTTCAAGGATGGCCAATATCAGGTAACTTGGCCATGGAAAGAAGAAAACCCAGATTTAGGTATCACTGTACGATTAGGCACCGTGAGTGCGGGTGCAATAGGATTTATGAGCATTAGAAACAAGTACGGGAATACTTTGATCAACCCAAATTTTTGCTCTGCTGATACCTGGTCATGATTTATTTTACATACTAGAAGCTCCCCTTTAGCCAGACAGCTGCTGTAAGTTTCAGTTAATTCTGTATTGTTTCCACTTTGGGAAAAGTATTTTTCCAGGTCAGTTTATTCTTGGACAAGAGCAGCAGGAAATTTGAAAAAAAGTATGGTCTCCACAAACTCTAGAATATTTTAGAAAATCAATCTGGCGAAACCTGGGCTTTCACTGTTTATTTTGTTTGTCTTGAGTTTTTGAACAGGAATGAGTGTTGATTAATGATCAAGGAGATGTCCTGGAGAAATAACGTGTGTATTTTGAGCATTAAACTATATAAGAAAATGCATTAGTACTGTGAGACCTTTACCACTCAACAGAGAGCTTACTATGGGCCGTCTCAAGTCGAATATGGCAAGGATGAGAAATAAGCCAGATTTAATGAAGCAATATGATTCGATCATACAAGATCAAATAGACAAGGGTGTTATTGAAAAGGTAGACACCAGATCTGTTGATGGCCTTAAACATTATCTGCCACACCATGCAGTAATCAATCCTCATAAACCTACAACAAAACTTCGTGTGGTGTATGATGCGTCAGCTAAAACAAGGAATGAGAACAAAAGCCTGAATGAATGTCTGTACAGAGGTCCAGTAATGCTATATGATCTGTGTGGATTACTGATGCGATTTAGACTACACCAAATTGCCATAGTGGCTGATATCGAGAAAGCTTTTCTTCAAATAGGAATACAACCAAATCAAAGAGATGTGTCTAGATTTCTCTGGTTAAAGGATAGTGGAGAAACTAGAGTTGAAAGTGACAATATACAAGAGTATAGATTCTGTAAAGTACCTTTTGGTCTTATTTCAAGCCCGTTCCTGCTAGGAGCGACAATTGAAAGTCATCTAGAGTCTTATGACAGTGAATTGGCATTGAAACTGAAAAACGACATATATGTTAATAATTTGATAACAGGAGCTGATTCCATTCAAAGTGCAATACAAGTCTATTGTGAATCAAAATCAATTTTCAGAGAAACATCCATGAATCTACGGGAGTGGATATCAAATAACTCTGAAGTGAACAAGGTCATTGATAGTGTAGATAGTGTCTGTTGTGATACAGTAAAGGTTCTAGGCCATAACTGGGTCATGGAAAGTGATTCTATTTCTCTGAAGAAACCAAATATACCACTAGAATCTACACACCCAACAAAACGGAGCATATTAAAAGAAATAGCAGCTGTGTTTGACCCTCTTGGTCTGTTTTCTCCCATACTTCTGAAAGAAAAGGTAATCCTCCAGTCACTGTGGTGCAAACACCTTGACTGGGATGATAGTATCGAAAATGAGGACTTGAAGCAGTGGTCGACAATAAGACTGGATTCATCTAGCTTATCACATCTTTAAGTCAATCGTTGCATTGCTATGAATGGTAATGGTTCTGATATAAAGTTACATCTAATCTGTTTCTGTGATGCTTCAAAGGATGCTTATGCAGCTGTTGTGTTTCTTCTTCAAACTAGTAGAGAGCAAGGATCAAAATCTGACCTCATCTTTTCAAATACAAGACTTGCTCCCATAAACAAGATGACAATCCCAAGGCTGGAATTGATGGCTGTGCTCATTAGAGTTAGGTGTTTAAGATTCACTAAAGAACAATTGAAAATACACATTGAAAACATGTATCTGCCGACAGATGCGCAGTGTGTACTTTGGTGGCTAAACTCTAAAAAGGATTTGTCAGTGTTTGTGAGAAATAGAGTAAAGGACATAAACAAAGATGGTGACATAAAGTTTGGCTTTGTTTCTACATCTGAAAACCCGGCAGATGTAGCGACACGAAGAACTACAGTATCAAGCCTACAGAACGACAGTTTATGGTGGTATGGTCCAAGATGGTTGAAAGAGTCAGAGAAAGAATGGCCACACTCAGGCGCTGTAATGGATGACACAACAAACATTCAGTATGAATCTGAAATAAAGAAGTCAAAATCAATGCAAGAAAAAGGATTACTGAACGCATCTGAACCTATTGTTACATCACTTACATCATGTGTAGGGAACTGTGCATCACTTGGAATTAAGTATAGAAGATTTTTATCAATCACAAAATTGCTAAGAGTGACAGCCTTAGCACCTCGATTCATCAATAGACTAAAGAAGTCATGTAGTCACAAAGGACCCCTAACAAGTTCAGAAATAAGTGCTTCAGAAATACTGTGGGTGAAGTATATTCAGAGGAAGAATTTCCAAGAAGTGTTTGATGCAATCTTAAAGGAAAAGTCAAATAACTTGAAGAAACAACTAGGTTTGTACCTAGATGCTGATGGTATTTTGCGTTGTCAAGGTAGAATTGATCAAGCCACTATCATAAGTGAAAGTGTACGTCGTCCTATGTTACTATCGAAGAATGAAAGGTTCACTCATTTAGTGATAGAAAAGGTTCACGAGCAAAACTTACACTATGGTGTTTCCATTATTTGAGTCAAGTAAGGTACAAATATTGGATCCCTCATGGACGAGCTGCAGTTAAGAGTGTTATTCAGTCTTGCTTGGTTTGTCGTCGTCATGAAGGAGGGCCCACCAAACTACCAAGTATGTCTCCTTTACCTGGAAAACGAATCAGAGAAGCAACACCATTTTCCAGAACAGGACTAGACTATTTAGGACCTCTTCCCATAAGAACGAAGAATGGAACACAGAAAGTATGGGTATGTCTTTTCACATGTCTAGTAATACGAGCTGTGCATCTGGAATTAGTGCTAGATATGACTACAGAAGAATTTCTTTTAGCCTTACGTCGGTTCATTGCTCAAAGAGGTGCTCCAGTTGAGATTACAAGTGATAATGCCCTTACGTCTAAATCAGCTAATACAGCATTAGAACTTATATGGCAGAATGTTACAAAACATGAGGATGTTCAAAGCTATGTATCAAATGAAGGAACAGATGGTCATTTATTGTGGAAATGGCACCCTGGATGGGTGGATTTTATGAGCGACTTGTTGGCCTTGTAAAGAGAGCCATGAGAAAGACTATCCAGAAAAACCTTCTCACTGCAATTCAATTACAAACCATTCTCAAAGAAGTGGAAGCAACAATAAATGCTAGACCACTTGTGTATATAGGTGATGACCTGGAGTCAAATAAAACTTTGAACCCACGTCATTTTCTTTCATTAAATCCTTACACAGGAATTCCAGAAACTGAAAATGACCAGAATGATCCGGACTATAGTCCATATGAAAGCTCATCTACAAGACTCTTGCAGATATGGAAAAAAGGACAGAAATTACTGAATACATTTTGGAAAGTGTGGCGTGATGAGTACCTACTGAGTTTGCGAGAGAGGATGCAGAGTACTTTGAAATCAGGAAGGATCAAGTCACAAAGTGCTCCTAGTGTAGGAGATGTAGTGCTTATAAAAGATGATCTTCCCCGTGGATGTTGGAGATTAGGCAAATAACTGTCGCTAGTCACTTCTAGAGATTGACAAATTCGTTCAGCAAAGGTATCTTTGTGTTCTGGTCGCGTAATTGCGCGTCAACTGAATCTCTTGTATCCAGTTGAGGCTTCAAATAAGTGCATAAACAAGCAGAACAAAAATGAACACCACAATACTCCTAAATCGTCAGCTTCAAGTGATTCTGAAGTAAAAGAAAGACCTGTTAGAGCTTCTGCAAAGCATGCAAGAGAAAAAATTAAACGAGCATTGTCTCAATAGATAGAAATGCACAGAGAAAGGGTATTTCTAATGTAAATAAATAGGCCTGTGACATTCAGATCATATCGAACTGTGTTATATGACTGCTGTGACAGTATTGGAGGAGTTGTGTATTTGTGTGTTTACCATTCAAAAGGCAAACAAAAACTATGAATAGCGTAGATTTTTGGACAGCAGTATTCTTAGGGAGGCAGTGTTGTTCCCTTGTAGGAATATGTGTCTTGTAGGTATATGTAGTTGTGCGTTTACGTGGTATTACGACAGTTAATATCGTAATGAACGTGTATCACAGTATCCGAACGTACACCTGGAAAACAACTTTTGTAGGGGAGTTGTACAGTGGAATGCGACTTGTAAACATGTCAGGTAAGTTCGAAAGTGGTTTATTTTCTCGTTTAAAAGAACATACATAACGGCTTGAACACAGTCCGTTTCTTTTCAATAATTGTCATGAATGTTTACAGTCGTGTCTTTAACACAGTGAGATCAAGCTTTCAAACAACCGTCCGTTTCTTTTCAATAATTGTCATGAATGTTTACAGTCGTGTCTTTATTTGAGCTACTTTTTCTATTTTTGCTGTGAAATGCTCCCTCATGTACCTTCGATATTGGCCGTCGATTGGCTACATATCCTTTAAACACATGATAACTTTTGTCCGTAGTAGTTGTTTCTATACTTGGAACTATGCACTGATATGTTAATTTTGTGGTCGCTTTAGACTTTATTGGCCATGCCATCAACAAAGCCTATACAATTACACAAATAAGCAGAGGGGTCAGTAATAAGTCTGTACACTTTTGTTAAAACATTGATTTTCTAAACCTGTACACTTTGTATGAGACCAACAGTACCATGTTTCATGACAACGACTTGAATTTTACCAGTGACTTAGATCTGTTAACCGATATAAGCCTAGCGTCCTTTTTTGGGACACAGGCAAACAGTGCAAACCCAGATCATACGCCACAGAATGCGACGTCTGATTAGGGTCTCCACTGTTTGCTTACAGAGTGTTCTATTAAAATTTGAATGAAAGCGAAAAATACAACCCAACAACCCTTAAAACGAAAACGGACTGGTCTAATTATTAAGATTGAGAAATTCCATTCGGATTGAATGGGTTAAGTCACATATGACCACATTAGTGTCTTTTTGGTCTCCAGGGGAACATAACATTTAGCTCCGCGATGTGATGGCATGGCTGTGGTGCTGGTCCGCATGAAGCGTGACCTAAGTTTGAGCTCCATTCAAGAACTTTATCACCGTACAGAAAGCGTGTATCTGATGGAAAACGTAATTGACTAATATGTTTCAATCGTTACATCTGCTGTGATTCTAGAGCACGCCTCTTGGTGTAGGTGACTACTTACGTGCAAAATATATGCGTTTCGCTATAGGGACACCTAGTTTAGCGACGAGATAAGATAACAGTCAGTCGACACACACGCACGCATGCACGCGCGCAAGCACCTATGCGATCTTCTTAAGTATGCGCTCATGTAAACGAGCACAAACACACACACACACGCGCGCACAGAGAGAGAGAGAGAGAGGGATCTCTTTGTTCACGAAAAGTAAACTTGAATCAGTGTTTCACACGACTTGGCTGACTTATCGAATAAACAACTGCTATCAAAACATGTAAAATGTGTTTTAATGTAATTTTTATGGGTTAATTAGGTTCATCATGTTCATTAGCGATTATCTATATTTAAAAGCAGGGGTTTAAGGACATATGCTACTAAATGCTTCCCATATTGAAATATTTTCAATACTTTGCATACAGTTTGTTTTATGCATGGGCTATCCATTTATGAAATAAAAAGGACATGTCACCGTGCTTATTTTTTCAGAATCACATATTGAAGTTTACAGCATTTGACCAATTTTCTAGAAATATAAAATAATAACACTAGTCCTAATTATCGAGCTAAAACGGTTGTAATCTTCAGCCAGCTTCTTTCTTTTAACTAAAATTACTGCCCATGACCTCAAACTTTTAATAAAATGTGCATGTTTACTTCTTATCCCATGCTGTGACAAGATACTGCATGATATATTTTGGCAATTCGTCGAAAAAATGGAATTTGTTTTTAGAATAAATCATGTATTAAGAAATCTGATATTGAAAATCTTGAAAATTTATTTTTAATTCATGGACTATTATAATACCTTTCAGAAAAAAGAATAAAAAGCTGGGGTCACCGAACTAATTCTCTTTCTAGAGGGCCAAATTTAACCCCACCCCCATAGGTTTCATGCGTAATTCAATATAAAAAGTTCGGGGATGATCATTTCGGTCGTTTTGATGATGCCATTTTACTAGTATATGAAGTAATTTAGCATTAAAATGTTAAAAAGAAAGAAAAAACACACTGAAAATATGTGCGCATCCGGGAATCGATCCAGGTATTCTGGCTTTGTAGCCAGACACGCTAACCACTAGGCCACGAGGTCAGGTCGTGCGCCGCTCGAAATAACCATACAAATAGTATAGACTCGGCCACTATCGTATTCGTAACCAGGGTTATTGTGTACGTCGTTTAATTTCGACTGAGCTACATTCATCTGTCTTTAGTGCTGAGACGATCAGTTCTGAAAAGATGTCAATAGATATTTCGAACACACTTTAGTTAGTTATTTTGTGAAGAAAATGTCAGAACACCGATATGACATAAGAATATCGGAAGCTGTGTTGATCCGAATCCGTTAAGGGTCGAAAGACAGGACCCAGACAACTTTCCCCATTTGCAGACGCGGAAAAGGTGCGCATTGGAAATAGCCGCATATGTCTTTAATGTATTTTTTTTCATCAGCTAAAGGCCCCATGAAAATCAGAAATATGATTGAGAGGTAACTGAGCCTTCTTTCACGTGCAATTTGCATGACACTGCGAATTCATTCGCAAATATTTACATTTTCGAAACAAGCCTATTTAATGAATCTTTAGATTTTTGCAACCGTTCATAGCCCCATGATTTACACGAATTTGATTGACAGCTGCCAAGCTCATTTGCCCGTGCAATACGCTTCGAGCATCGACTGGTGACTCATTCGTCAGAAGTGATACTGGTGTTGTGTTTGACAGTGAGCCACATCCGAGTCGAACGTGAAACACAAGCTTCTTGTTTGCTCCACTGGCTGACCTTGTTCATGCTGGCTGTTCCGCTTTTCCGTTTTACACCCCAACAAAACCGTTAATACGATTACATATTAATACAAAACTGTTTTTTTTTCCTAAATTATTTTTTTTATATTTTAGATATTTATAATAAAATATAAACATAAACAATTAATTCAATTTTCGGTCTGTTCATGGAATCATAAATATTTCGGGGTTCTGTCAAAGTAAGTGTAGCCCGAAGGGCTTCGCGCATTAACTTTGCAAGAGACCCGAAGTAATCATGATTCCATGAACCATCCAAAACTCGAATTCATTTCTTAAGTAATTATAATGAAGCTGTGATTGACGGTGAGCCCGACCTGGTCCGCACATGCAAATCAACCAATGCGTTTTTCACATTGCCTTTTCGTGTTCACATTGGCTGATACGTTTTCAATTTCAACAAAGGCATCAAATATCTGCCAAACGTGAAACGATTAGCAAAACGTTTTTATGAAGCATCAACTGTACAAATATATAAAATCAATCGTGATAGGCATTATTTCACTTGCAAGTTACTAAAATAGCAAGAATAGTTGTATTAGGACAATATGATTTTTTTTTCGTTTTAAATAATACACTATCTATCTATCTATCTATCTATCTATCTATCTATCTATCTATCTGGATACCCCAATGCCCACATTCATCCATCCATTTGCTGGGAGGACACGGACGGTGTACATTCAAGTCAATTTTTATGGATGCAAGCCTACAAATATTCATTTAAACTCACAACTATTTTTTCTTCTGCTTATAACCTTCACCAACTGTTTAGATCCAGATCAAGTCTGATAAGTTGTCAGGCATTATCTGAGTCCAAAATGTTTGACCCTCTAATAGTGTTTCGAAAATGGGTTTAAAAAATCACAATTCAACGACAGCATTCAAAAATTACCCTGCATGCAATGTGCTAAAATAATTAATCAATTTTCAATCAAGTATCCAAAGGGAAGGAGTTTAATAAAACTATGACCATTTTGAAATAAACTTTTAGAAGAAAATGGGAAATGTCAAACACTCTTGGTTTAAACCGGCGATTTCGATGCAAGCTGGGTAATTTTTCATGCATAATTGTGGTTTGTTGACTTTTTTTCAAAATTAACTTTTTTTCCAAAACTTCTTTCACGAACACAGAGTATCAAACCATTTGGGTTCAGATTAGGACAGACATTCTGTTAGTCTTGACCAGGGTCCAAACTGTTTGCGAAGGTTATCAGCAGAGGACTGAAAATTATGGTACTTTTTAAACAGCAAATGCAAAAAAATGAAGTGTTCGGTGTATCTACTGTCAGTATTGAAACAACCACAGGAACATTTTTGATAAATTATTTTTTCTTAAGACCCTAAAATTACCAAAAGGAAAATAAATTTGAGAGTTTTCCTCTCTATAATGTGTATAATTTTCTATGGAAATACACAAATCGCATCAGAATGTACCTGGTGGATTCTTCTGCTACAGGAAGTAGGCCTTATCCCTTTCATTCATGAATATTCATGCTAAGCTCCACCTACTATGAAATATTATATAAATAATACTTCATGTGGGTACATAGAACAAAGATATGACTTGTCAGGTCCAAAAGAGTATAGGATCTGGTATATCATATTTCCATTAGTAAACATATAAGACCCTGATCAGACAGCTCTTATAAGAGCCATCTGATCTGGGTCTGGTCTGTTTGCAGAAACGTCAAAAGATTATGGGGTATAGGTGCATGATTTGAATAAATCACAGACAGACACAAAGACAAATCAGCCTGAACGCGAAAACAGGACAAGCGTATAAACATACTTGACCAAATAACTGTTCCAGCATTCACCTGCCGACCAGCTCGGACCCAGTATATTGTGTCCAAGCGACCAGCGACTACGGCCTTGAATTGTAACATACAGCTGTTTTCTTAAATTTCATGTTGCAACACGCTGTACAGTCGCAGAAGTGGGCCCTCCAAACAAAGTGTACACAGCATCATAAACAAAGGTGACCAGTTTTATATTCTGTGGCACTCAGATATGCGTTCCGTGTCGCCTTGTCCAGTTGAACAAAGAAACTTGCGATTAATATTTATTGATATGGATTATCCTGGCCCCTAACAAACGTCAATTTAAGTGAATAAGCAGCGTTAAATTGACAAAAATGCTGATTTCCCAAGCACAGGTAAGGCGAGCTCCTTCCAGAGTCAAGGGAGCTCCATAAGTAAAAAAACAGTTTAATTAACGTTTAGGCGTGCCCTGGCACCAAGGTCTCCAAACAATCAAAAGAAAGAAAGAAAACAACAAACTTACATGTAGTAAATAATCCAAACTTTTACGCAGTAAGCAATAAACAGGTGTTCCACACCATCGCATATTTTTTAAACAAATCTCTCTCCAGTGTACAGCTCCCTCACAAAATTTCGTTCCAGGTGTACGTTCGGTTACTGTGTGTATTAGCAGGGAAAATGTGCATACTCGTCGATTTTGTGTGCTTTCAAAATATGAATCCAATAAGTTGTGCGTTTACCAGGCATTCGGGCATACATGTATTGGCGGAGCTTATTAGCAGGACCGAGATATATTCTCGTGCGTATAGTCTTCTCAAATGATATGCCTCAAACAAGTTATGGATGTGTGTGTGTGTGTGTGTGTGTTTACCAGGCATTCAGACTTACATGTATTGGCGTAGCTTAACGTATATTCTCGTCAGCTACGTGCAGATATTTATGTGGCGGAGCTATTATAGTGTATGTTTACCAGTTAAATTGCACGTAGATAGGTGTATTTTCATTGTGGCGGAGCTAATCGTTTAAAGTGTCATACAAAACTGGTGCAGACAAATTAGTCATGCTTTACATTGAGGATAGTTATATACTTGACAGCAAAAGAAACGCATATTATTCAAATCCATTTAATTTCAGAAACCCTTATCAAATTATACCCTTAATGATATGAACTTGTTTGAATGGACTCATGCGTTCGTTCCAGGCCATTTTATTCGTCATTACACAGTTGATTACTTTTTTTGTAAATTAATGCAAAAAACACAAAAACAGTTCTGTACATTGGAAAAGGCATGTTTTGAATCCGATTTCATTGCATGTCACGAGAACACAATGTAACAGATAAGAAATCAGCATAAAACTTTAAAATTCACTGCTGTAGAAATTATGCTGCTAATCCAAAAATTTTCATGTTTTGCATTTTTTGCATTGACATTGAAAACCACCAAAATCTTTGGGGTGTAATAAAATCTGGCACAGTATGATTGATGTCAAGTAAAGTACTGTCCAAAATAACCATTTAAAACAATTGTTTGGACCCTTTCTTGCCAGTATTATACACACTTCCGGTTAATTGTCCGATAATGTAACTTGGTCACGATGGTCCACTTTGATAAATATCGGACAATTTAAAATCCATATGAAGTCTGTATGTCATGATTATCAAGCAGGGTGATTTTCATTCAAATCCGTTCAGATGTTTTAGGCATACACCATCTCGAAAGTCGCCTTTATTACGCGTTATTTTATTACGTCCAGAGTTACGCCCCTTAATTATCATTATTCCAATGAGCCATCCATTTGCGATGCATTTGATTATGCACAAGTTCCATACATCAGTGATGCCTTACATATCATTAGATCAGTATTTAAACCCCAATTCATACACTGTACCAAATATGCAAAATATGCGTTTCATTTGCTGTTCAGTATAATTTACGTACACGTGGACAGTGAAAAGTGTATTCTGTTTTACGTTTATAATTCGTTGGTTTATATTTTCACAGAAGAATGTCTTTTTTCAAGTGTGAGTTGTACCCAAAAACCTACCAGTATGAGAGAAACTTGAAACGCCACGTGCGAGAAAAACATACTACAATTGAGTACTGGCAAAAGATGAAAAAAGTGTGTAAAAAGTGATTGTGTATCCAAATTTGTACGGAGGAGCTACTTATCCAAACATATGGTGTTGAAACACGAGTTTAGCAAGCTTGAGGCTCATGAGGCAGCATGTCAAGCACCAAGGGGTGACATACAGTGTGAGACCTATTATGACCCAGTGAGTGATGATACGATCTTTGACCTGATTGAGGAAATGGACCAGGAACAGTACGCAGAACAATATAAAGAAACGATTTCAAATTTTGATGTGACTGATTTTAACAACAATGAGGTTGTACCTGGAACAAGTGGTATTCTGAATGAGAAGAAGAGCAGTGCTATGGTCAATGTGGTTGATGTACAAACAGTTGATAACAGTAATCATGTGGTTTCATGTGAGACGGCTTATAGTGATATAACTGAATGTAACAATCTTGATCAGGAAGTGGAAAGTGATGATGATGCTTCAAACGTCAATGCTGGTACTGTCTCTGTTGCTGATAGTGATGAAGTGTCTGAAGTGTTTGATTATTTCGTTGATGCAGATGATGGTGCTTTGAATGGTAATGATGATGCTGTCTCTGTTATTGACAGTAGTGGTATTTCTAGTGTGTTGGATTATTTTGATGAGGGGCAGTATAACGATGAAAATCACGAAGCAGAAGTCGACGACGAGTACGAAGCTGATAACATCATAGTTATTGACAGTGAAGATGAGCAAGCAGTGGTCCCTTCTCAAATGCAGGTGATGCCACAAACAATAATTCTAACACTAAATAGACGCATTTAGTATATTGGTAACCAAGTTGTTAGTGCGGACATATCCCTGGAACAAGAATTCTATGAAGAGTATGACTAAAATCTTGACTGAAGAAACGCATTTTACTCACCTTGTGGGAATGTCGCGAAGCGAGCGAACTCCATAAACTTTTTGGTTGTTTATTTTGATTCTATGTTTATGCTTCGCCGTTATTATGCGATTTTCACGTGATTTGTGCAACTCCGACGGAGTTGCGTGAAATGCGCGTGTTGCACATGAGTTAGATGGCTTATGGCGCCATTTTCGCTCTATATGAAGAGAGCATTTTTGGTTTGTGTTGGAGCAAATTCAAAGAATAAATGAGTTAAAGGTCGGTTTATTAAAAAGGAAAAGGGAAACAAGTGTTTTTTGTTCATTGGATAGTATAACAATTCCATTGTGTGCAGAGAACAGGGTTCTCTGCGACAGTGACATATAGTCCTTTATAGAAACGTTTGCCATTTTGTCGTAGCATATATGTGAAGAAAGTTATGAAGCCACTTGCATTCATATTTGAACAGCCCTCGTATTTGTGGCTGACCCTCGTGGCTAACGACCCTGTACTTGCAGCACCAAGTTGTACGCACGTGCGCTTTTTCGTACATGTAGGTAAACGCTGTTTTTTGTGAGCCAGTTCAAATGTGTTTATTGTGACCTGCCATTTAGAACACTGCGTGAAACTGTAGATCATAGTATCATTACACACCCGACAGAGGAATTGAGAGTAGAACGTTATAGAAGGCGTGGTAGCTATAATGGGTGGCAGACCACAAATTTCCCTTGAGTGTTTCCTCAAATCAAAAAAATGACCTATACACCCAGCAAAGACCAAGCTTAGTCTAAGCCACTGCCTAGCCTGATCAGAGTCTTTATTGCCCATGTGAAGAAAGCTAACCATTAAGTGCAAAATGAAGAATCTGAGACTAGGTGGATATGCTTTCTGATCTGAATCTTCATAGGCACAGTCGTTTATATATTTTGCGTTTCAGAAACTCCCTAAAAAATACGGGAGCTCTTAAAATAACTAAAATCTTCTTCAAAATCTTAATATCGGCCAAAAATTACCATCACTTAGGTCAAGGAAGATAATTCCTGGTCGGTATTGTGTAGACTCGTATTGCACGTTGCACTCGCTGCTCTGCTATACGAAAAGCCCTACATTGTATCATGTTCGCATGAGGTAAGCGATCCAGTTCATTAAATACCAGTCTCATGAACTGGCTAAATTGTGAACTTTGGCGAACTCGGCATGCTCAATTTGCAATGTAGCTAATCATGCGCGGATCCAGGATTTTTTGTCAGGGGGATAGTGGGTCCGGACCCCCTGAAAATCTTAAGGTGTATGTGTTTCTATAGAAATAAGCATTTTGACCCCCCCCCCCCCCCCCTGGAAAAGATTGGACCCCCTCTGAATCCATTTCCGACGGCTAGAAAACAGCCTTGATTACCTTTTTTGAGTCCTCAACTTATTTATATGTTTTTCCAAGGATTCAGAGAGGGTCCCATTTTTTGAGGGGTCCAAATGCTTTTTTCTATAGAAATACATTTAACTTAAGATGTTCCGGGGGGGTCCAGGCCCCTATCTCCCTCTAGATTCGCGCATGCTAATCTAGTGAAATTAGCATGTTTATGCTAAACTACTCATTTAGATCTTCCAGAAATTGTGTGACCAAGTTGGGATATCCAGGACAAGTAATACACCAAAACAATGGCGTCCTCGAGTGAAAGACTTATAGACTTTCCCCTATTTGAGCGTGCTACAGAAACGCATCCGTAGCCGTAGCCGGACATCAAGTTGAACCTATACATGATGATTATATAAGATACAATGGCTTCCTGGAGTAAAGGGCTTTTAGACTTCCGCGTCTAGATGGAGACATTTCTGAATCGTATTTCTTAGTTATGATCAGGGCCCGGAATTACAATGCCTCCTTAGAGTTAAGGAAGACTTAAGTTAAGTATTGATTTTTCAGGATGCGAAAAATAACGTTTGAAACTGATTAAAATCAAAATAGTTTTAATTTTTCTGAACATCACCATGGTATCTTTGACCATAAGTACTGTATCGATCCAGGCAATTTATTTAGCATCTACTATAGCATGGTGAAATATCAATACTTAGCTTAAGTCTTGCTTAACTTTAAGGAGGCATTGTAATTGCGGGCCCAGGATTATCAAACTGTGCCTCTAGCCTGTTCATTCCCGAGCCCGCCATACATGGCTAGAGAAGAAGTATACCCAAAGACACCCCAGGGGGTACTCTCAATTTTTCTTCATACATAAGCTTGGACCCAGCATCTACTGTTTACCCCCAACCACCCCCCCCCCCCCCCCCAAAAAAAAAAAAAAAAAAAAATCAGGAATATTAGGCATACCCAAAAATATTTGAAATTTTGCGGCCCCAAAAAATATTCCAATTCTGTATTATGACCTTAAAAAGCCCTTAAATGTATAGAAATGACCCCCCCCCCCCCCAAAAAAAAAAAAAAAAAATCATACTCCCAAAAGTATTACTTTTCTGAAATTTTGAACCAAAAATAATGCTCCGAACCTAAATATATATGAAAATATCAGAGTACCTGCCCCCACCCCTGGAAAGTCACTGCCTAGGAACCCCCCACGACTGGAAGAGTGTCCCTTTGTTCTATTAGTATTCAACAAACAATGTGTGCATCTGCCAAGTTTTCTCACTTTAGAAAAAGTCTTTCAAACATATTTAAATGATATCTTACAAAAAACATCGAACCCCCTTTATAATAATATCATAACATACTATATGCATGCCTGCAACACGGCGTCCAGTGCTGATAGTCAGTTTGCAACACGCGATGCAGAACAATTTTTGACCCCTCTATTATTTCCATTGCAATTAATTGCATTAACATAGCAAGGCATTTAGAATTATTTATATAATATGAAACAAAATACATCATGAAATACTCATAATGCAACATCAATCATTTCAAATAACGTTTTTGTTAAATATTTATGAAAAAGTACCGGTGTTGCTTTTAAAATCGAAAGTAGAATGATGATTTTCTAAGAATAAACGTGTAAATAACCGAAATCACGGCAATAAACAGAAAAACGGAGTAATACACCAAAAAGACCTTTACTTATGCTTCTTTTACTACTGGTATGAAGCTGAAATTCTCAAGGTAAATAATATTAAATCACAAAAATAAACACTCTGAAACTTACCAGACATGCTTCACACAAGGATTTGTCCACTATACTGATCATCAGAATGGGTCACGTGTACTTTTCGCTCCCATCCAGTGATAAATGGATAATTGATGTTGTAACGTCATCATGAGTCCTTCATGTGACACAACGTGCAGGAATTCTTGTCAAAGAGTTAAAGAGGCTGTGACTGCTGTCCGTCTTAAGGCGGCGACTCTGCTGTTGGTGTGTTGTTGCGCCCGGTGTGTACGTGTGTCTCTCTCTATCTGGGTGTGTGTGTCTCTTTCTCTCTCTATGTGTGTGTGTGTGTGTGTGTGACTCTCTCTCTCTCTATGGGTGTGTGTGTGTGTGTGTCTCTCTCTCTCTCTCTCTCTCTCTCTCTCTATGGGTGTGCATGTGTGTGTGTGTGTCTCTCTCTCTCTCTCTCTCTCTCTCTCTCTCTCTCTCTCTCTCTCTCTCTCTCATTGTCTCTCTCTGTTTCTGTCTATGTGTGTGTTTTTCTCTGTGTTTGTGTGTGTGTCTCTGTGCGCGCGCGCGTGACACTGATCTTGGTGTAACCTTTCACCTTGCTTCGAAAAACTGTTTTCCTTGATTGTATTGAATTGTAGAAAAAAAAACAGGTAGAAATGTTTAAATATTTATCACTTGCGAAAAATTGGATTAACTAGTAGCGGGTAAGTGTAAGTCTACGCCAAAGGGGATGTCATGGGTTCAGCTGCCATCTCTTTTGGTGTGAGCGTACACTTATATTTTTCAGTGTGTCGTTTAAACCTGTGAAAAATTGCACAGGTTTCATATTTTGTACAACGCCAACACAACTTTAGGAAGATAAAAGTAGCAAAATCTGAAACTTTTGTACCCTCAGATTCATTTAAATAGTAGACACTTCGACCTATCGGACTTCAAATTATCGACATAAATACTGTCCGTGTTCATAGTGAGCAGCCTACATAGTAGAAATGGCCGATTTAATAAGTAAAACATGGTTTTCTAAACCCTTTTCTCTGCTAAATAAATTAAAATAACAAATTCATTTCTGTTCCCTAGCGTTATAGTTGCTTGATTTCGATACTTACCGTGGATCCAACGGCTGCATGGGTAGCGGTGCAGATACTGATCAGGCCCCGAGGTTTAACACTTTTTGTGCTTAACTCAACTGAGCACGAAATTTATCCCGCTCATAAACGTTAAAATGCCAACAATTGTTGGCATTTTACATTTATTAGCAGGATAAATATACCATCTGGGTGTATCAAGCAGGGAATTCAGTATTTTAGTTTTTATGAGTTGAAATTTCATGCTCAGCCGAGGTGAGTATGAAAAAAGCTGTATAACCTCTAGGCCTGATCTGGATCTACACAGTTTTCGAGAGAGGTTATACCGAGCCCAACAGGACAAGGGCAAAGTCAAAATTCACGAACAACAATAAACGTGTCTCTCTGAAATCTGAATTATGAAGGATTATGTAAAGACATAAGACATATCAGAATGACCATTCCCTACCAAAACTAAAAGTAACTAATGTCCAAACAGATGCACATATACGTTAAGGTGACCAAACGTTTTTAAAATATCTCATGTTATTAAAATAGTGAGTATGACCAGGAAATACCACAATCACAACTGCTGACAAACCCGTGGTATCGTGAGGAAAAGCCGCACAACAACCACGAGACACCAGGAAGACAAAGTAATTTACAAGCAAACCAGCTCTCTCTTCCCCATCAAGATGATTGCAAATCTAGAATGGACTCAAAGTAACGAACACCGAAACATAGAACACTTACAGAATCCCATAGTGGGAGTAACAATCAACAACGAATCAACAACAACAGAACCTTCACCTTAGAACGAAAAGCAGTCAAACCACTGGGGGGGGGGGGGGCTTAAATGCATTTACTGGTACCAAATCTTCGCCCTAGATTCTGCTGTTGTTGAAGCACAAAATATGTTAAGCTCGCATGGAGGATTCCTATCTATTGCAATGTAGATATAGAGAAACAATATATACAGATTAACGCACTATGATGAAACAGAGAAAATGGCTCACGACTAACAGTCTTTAGGCAACAGTTAACTGCTGACGACTTTGGTGAAACTATAGGAAATCGCCAGACTAATCTGAGCAACGATGCTGCCAGTATGAACATGTACTTAAATGTGCATTTAAACCGAATAGAATTTCCCACTCTATTCAATTGGACCAATCCATTTCCGTTTCAAGGGCTGGTGGGTTGTATTTTTTTCATTTTTATTCACGTTTAAATGTAAGCAAACAGTGGAGACCCTGATCAGACGCCGTGTTCTACGGCGTCTGATCAGACTCAGCGCTGTTTGCCGATGTCCCATTAGCAGGGCGCAAGGCTTAACTGAGTGTAAGCACCAAGAGGTTAGCCAAAAAATACAGTAAATGTCCAAAATCGTTTAAATAAATACTTTTCACTATTCTGAAGGCATCAAATCCCACCGTAGCTCTGGTCAATTAAACCATAGACTGGGGATCGAAGAGTTGCTGGTTTGAGATTTACTGCGTTTTTTTCTTGAGCAAGACTCGTTTTTCTCTGTTTAGTACTTGTTCAACCCAGGAAGACAGAAAAAAATCACGACGTGGCGGAATCAGAGGTCCGGAGGCACTCACCTGGCACGGGGTCACAAGAGTCTATATTAGGTTTTACATTGCAAAGATCAACCAAGGAACATCATTTGAACAAACTTTCTAGGTCTCATATCCTTAATGAGACATACCAAAACCAAAGGTGATTGGCCTTTTAGTTTCAGGGACTATGCGTCTTGAACAAGTTTTGCCTAAAAGTGAGTATGATAAGGAAATACCACAAGCACAACCACTGCAGACCAACCAAAGGAGGAAGAGCAACAGATCACTAATAGGAAGACAACTTAAGTAAGACAACCAGCTCACTCTTCCTGATTAAGATGATTGCAAATCTAGAAGGCCACAAATTACTGAATTACAAAACAAGGAGTCAATGACCTTACACAGAAGTTACCCCATAAATAATGGGAGCAACAATGATTTAACAGAACAGATAGCAGCCTAAGCCACTGGGGCTTAAATGCATTTTATTGGTACCAAATCTTCGCCCTAGATTCCGTTGTTGTTTGGCATGGGAACTGTTCTGGATGTTTGATTTTTTTTGTCACCATATCAAAAGGATATTTGTTCTCTTTGAGAACCCTGGCAATGGAGGAACGAATCAGTGATTTAAACACAAAAAATATTAAGCTTTCATATGGAGGTTTTCTAACTATTGCACTTTTCCATCACAGAGAAACAATCTAATCACATTAATACACTATAATGAAAGAAAGAAAATGGCTTACGACTCACAAATAGCCACCAGAGCTAAAGAAAACCTAAAGTTGAACCATAGTGGGCCCAGACAAGGCATGGACGACAGATTAATTATGTGTCATGGACAATACAGTCATACTTAGATTGTGAAATCTGAAGTTTGCTCGCTCATTATGAAAATCGACTTCAATTGGCCATCTGATTTCTGAAAAAAGTGTTTGTAATCCAATAAGAGCTACGTTTCCTGAAAAGTCAAAGGTCAATCATGACCTTTTCTTTTACCAAAAGTCAATGCCTCATTAGGTTCAATATAGCAAGTACGTACGGATCCAACTGTTGTCAAAAATCATCTTGTCAAGGTTTTCCCTCATATAGATACATTCAGAAACATGTTTGACCTTGTTGTAAAGTAGTTCAAGGTCTATCTCACGTCAAACATACATTGTTAACCCGTATCTATAATGCTACATACCAAAATCATGGGTCAGCGAACCGTTAGTTCTGGACAAGTTTTGACCTTATATGGGCATGATAGCCCAGGTTTTTGACATGTTACGTAGACCACATAGCCAATTTACAAAGTCTCATCTAATGGATGCTTCATATTAATCTTATCAATTTATTAGAACAATAGCCCAAGTGTAAAAGGCTGTTATTAATTTGACTTTTATCGTTGCTATGGTAACAAAAATGGCCGCCACTATAAGCTGAAATTAGAAAATTGGCTATTTTGGAGCAAGTTGGGGATATTTGACAAAGAAATTTACATTGAGCACAAGCAAATATCAAAAAGATATATCTCTATTTCAAGCCTATTCTGTCTGCCATGTTTGTTACCATAGCAACGGTAAAAGGTAGATGAAAGAAAGAAGTTTACACCTGGGATATTCTTCTAATAATTCAATCAGAAATTGGCGAAAAGCAACTTTCAGATTTTGGCTCCAGAGGAGGCTAAATTAGCCACTTAATGAACGTAGCTCTTTGAGTTCAAGTTGCCCTGGCTAGTACAAAGAAAAATACAGGTATGTTTAATTAATGCGAACAGTACCTACCACCGTAAAAAGCATATCGAGCGAAAGAAATGATTTGCAAATTACGAGCATCAACTCCTTTATCATGAATAAGACAGCTCAAATACAGTAAAACCTGTCTTCAGCGGCCGCTCAAATAGAAGACAAAAATAGGTTTACAAGACCGATAATCGCTCAATGCATGTCAATAGCATTCTGCAGTCCTTTTTCCTGCATTAAGCTACCACATGGCTTTAAGACGCTTGTTTTGTTATTTTGAGTGGCCGCATAAGACATGTATCACTAACTAGCATGAAGTAGGATCTATTCTGTTTAAATGGGTTAATGCCATAATAATTGGGCACTACCTGTAGACAGTCAAGATATCATGGACTTGCCACCAAAGACAGATTTCAGTTAGATCTCGCTCGTCTCAGAGACAAGATAAGAATGAAGCTAGTGTTTGCCGTCACTATAGCCCTAGCGGCTGTCCGTAAGTTGAATATATCAGGAATATAACTTTTATTTCACCAAGTGTAGGAAACATTTATATTTGGAGTGACCGCGAATGAAATAATTGAGCCAGTGCTTGAGATTTCAAACAGTATGACATTTTCACATGTGTAGACTGGAACGAACCTCTGCAGCCTCCTTTTAAGCTTAGAAACTAAAAATGGTGTTCAGGCAGTAGCTTAACAATCATAGAATACTCAAGCGACTTGCAAAGACTCTGATCAGACTGCGCGTATGCGCAGGCTGATCTGAGCCTTTGCTGGTCGCACATATCACATAGTTGGAAATCTCATGCACTGGCTCATATATTACTTTAATTTATTTCTCATGGAAGCTTTGTAATCATAACCAGGACAAGTATAGTAATTAGAAATTGTGTTTATGAAACACCGCACTCAGCCATTTGCTTGTCCATAAGGATGGTGCTCTTTTTTTTTTAAAACAAAAGTCATCTTAAGTTTAAAGCTACTAGCTATACTACTCGCCCTTTATCATCTGACCAAGTTTGAAGCTCCTGGCTGTAATAATTTTCGAGGTAACCTGATTACAAGTTTATCAGTCACCACTAATATTAACTGAATTGTTTCAACATAACCTAATAAACGTTTCCTATCTCACGGCATGTTATCTTTATCAGGTCATGATGACGTTGCACTTTTTGAATGACGTCGCTAATGACGCTGAATCAATACAAAAATCAAACATTACGTCATAATCGCTAGTATGAAGAATGTTCAACAATGGGTAAACTGATAAATAGAATACTAGGTTCGCGACTTTTGATATCAAGTTTACCAGGCTCGGCTTTGAGAACGCTTGTTGAATCGCGATGTCAACACGCGTTCTCTAAGCCTTGCCTGATAAACTTGATATCAAAAGACACTCGCCTAGTATTCTCTATTTCAATGGCCAAACTTGCAAAGGGCAGCATTTTAAAATCACCAGGTACATGTAGTCTATCAGCTGATCAAGACTGAAGCTCCTAGCTATAACAACTTTCGAACTGTCTTGAAGTTTTTACTGCCAAAATTTGCAAAGGGCAAAAATTAAAAAAAAAAATAACTTAAAAAAATAGAACCAGGAAATCTACTCACCATCATCCATCAGCTGGCCAAGTTTGAAGCCGCTACCTACAACATTTTTGAAATATCTTTATACGGATCCTTCAGAAAGAGAGAACTTAAAATATTTGAAAATAGCAAACTGGGAAAGGGCTGACCTCTTGGCTCTCGTTTGTGATGTTTATTTGTGTTTTGTCACTTTCCTATGTGGTATCCTAGGACAGGTTTAGTACTAGAATGTATCGATACCTGATCTTTGACACCTTTCTTACTTTTATTGGGTCTGTTCATGAGAAGTAATGAAAAATGCAAAAATTCTCACGCCCCTGGCACCAGCTTAAGCGGTATTCGGCTTTGGGATCATGCGTTTCATTGTGGAACTTGGACACTATTAGAGGGTCACTGATAACGCCTAAATGGCAGAAACTAGCTAGTTTGGCCCAGGAAATATGCACACTCTGGTTTCATTTCTTTGGTGCAGTCTTTGTTTCCAAGGGATACTATTTAAAGAACATATTTCCATCAGAACCCAATATTCATGAAGGACCAGAATATGAATTATCAATACACGGGGAGAAGTTTTACCAATTCCACATAGAATCAACGACAGCTATTGCGACCTCAATATAAACTGTAAAAACGGATCCTACAGAAACAGAGAGAACCTACAATATAAGTATTCAATGTCAAAATTTACAAAGGGCAATGAATCGAAAATCATAAAATAACTTTAAAAATAACTTGGTAATCTACTCATTATCTACTATCAGCTGACCAAGTTTAAATCTCATAGCAATTCTACAATTTTCATCCTGACCCTTTAAAAGGGGCATAACGCCACAAAGGGAGATAATATTAAATTTAGACTACAAATACGAGTCAGCTTTTTGATGAGGAACCCATTGCCCTAACTGAATTTTTATTGAACGGACGTGCCCATAAGCCCGCTCAACTGGGGCATACAAACTAGTCTCTAAGTTAAGAAAAACTTCAATATCTGCCCACACAAGGGTTAATTTCATTGGTATCCATTCTTGGTGCCGCTTTGTGTTTCTGGACCAAACTTTGAAATCAAGCGAGGAGGCATAAGATTCGGCCGCCCACCCTTCCGTCTGTCACTTGTTAGCTTTGCATGCATGCGCAGATCCAAAAAAATCCGTCCGGGTAGGGGGGTCCTGAAAACTTTTTTGCCACCGTATATTCCACAGAGGGAAAGTCCTCCTTCGAGTAACAATTGGACCCTTTTGGTTCCAATTGTTTCTCGAGGGAGGTGGGGGGCGGGCTTCTGTATCAGTATTTCTAAGGGAACATATTGCAACTGGAGATCCAGACCCCCTTTCGATCCGCCCATGGCATGTCTCATCAAATACCAGTATCTTAACTTGGTATCCTGATGAGCGAATATTCCAATAAACTATTGAAGGAAATCCGCTAAGTGATACCGGAGTAATGACTTGTTTAAGAAAGGTCACCAACCTTACGAAAAAAACATTCGGTACCACCTTTGTTACATGGCCACGCATATATTTCGCAACACAGTGTTTCAATTGCATAACTTCACTGGAATCGTGTCTCTTTGCTTATCAAGTCCATTATATATTTGTTAATACAATATCAATTGAACACTGCAAAGAAACAGGGAAGATCCTTTTCAGACACAATATATGTATGCAGTTGCCCCATAAAAAGGACACTAAGCTGATAAGTGTTCTACTCCATATACATGTATCGATAAACAGCATTATCAGTCACCCCCAATATTAACTAAATTGTTTCACATGACCTAATAAACGTTTTCTATCTCACGGCATGTTACGTTTATCAGGTCATGATGACGTTGCACTTTTTGAATGACGTCGCTTATGACGCTGAATCAACACAAACATCAAAATTACATCATAATCGCTAGTTTGAAGAGTGTTCAACAATGGGTAAACTGATAAATAGAATACCAGGTTCGCGTCTTTTGATATCAAGTTTACCAGGCTCGGCTTTGAGAACGCATGTTGAATCGCTCGGCAAGCCTCGCGATGTCAACAAGCCTTCTCAAAGCCTTGCCTGGTAAACTTGATATCAAAAGACACTCACCTAGTATTCTCTATTTATAATGCCTTCAATTTTTACCGTCGTGAGTTGGCTCCCGGTACCGTTAGTTTAACAGGTGACAGGGCCCAGGGCGACGACAGTAAACATTGGGCTTACACCGGGGTTTACCTGTTGGATTTCTTTTGCTCCGATATTCAGTTTAATTTACTGTTGAGTCCTTATCCTTGCTTTATCTCCTTGTTATATCTTGATTTATATGTTTTAGGAGATGATGCATTGATAAGTTAGGGGTCTTTCATGCAAACCAAATATCTATGTGTCTTGATCCACATCTGAATTAAGGGTGAGGTTGGCGCCGTTAAACCGGTTTAAGCCCTCCAGTAAAATATTTTACTGACCGTTCCAAGGCGGTACTTCTTTTGTGGATCTTTTATGTTTTTGTTCTGTCTTGTGTTTGCTATGTTTTGTGCGCGTCTGTTTATATGTGCTTCGTGGTCACCTGCTGGGAAAGGGCTGACCTCTTGGCTCTCGTTTGTGGTGTCTTCTGTGAGTTTGTCACTTTCCCATTAGTATCCTGGGTCAGGTGTGGTACTTGATTGTATCGATTCCTGATCTTTGCAACCTTTCTTACTTTTACAGTACCTCTTGTTTTTCAGTTGTTTATTCAGAGAGATGTGTCGATGTCCAGGACTGCCAACTCGTTGCATGCAGAAACGGAAGCAATGTTATCTGTGAAAGAGCGGAGTGCACATGCAGTCCTATCCCAAAACGTAAGTCAATACGCGATTTTAAGCGTTAAATATGTACAATTGCGGACAATATTATGCGATTTTAAGCGTTAAATGTGTACAATAACGGACAATATAAAAATATAAAGCCTGGTTTTGCTACATCGGCCCGCTGGCGGCATTTCTATAACCCATTTGTGCTAAAGTGTTTTAAATTACTTAAATTAAAGTCCGTACAGAAATTCAGTGAAAATCGTTTTTCTTTTTTAAAATGCCTTTAATGATCAAATGTTGGACTAATATTTTGCACATACATATAATAAAACACCGCCTAATATACAATTGCATATTTGAATATTTATGATAGGAAAATAAGTCTGGAATCTCTTGTGAAATAAAATAACTTAGAGGTTTTCGATTTAGAAAACTCCTCATTTTCCCTCAATGTATTTCATATAAGTAGCACGTGGTTTATATAGTTCAATGAATACCATGTATACACTGAACCGAAGTTATAAGTAGCCACAATACAATTTTTGCTCCCGTTAACAATGTAAAAATCGCTCTCACAAAATTTAAATTCTATTAAAAGGTCCAAGGCTTTGTCAATACTCTGCGAATTGTGTCATGTCAAAATGACGGGTAGATCTTGCACAGACTAGGTCCGAGTAAAGGTACCCTAATTTAAAAAAGTCACACTTTTTAGTGTGATATAAACTATTCATCAGATACGTTATCCATTTATTTTTGATTAGTTTGAAGATGTTTATAACAGCTGTGATATCAGATGAAAAGAATCAAAAGGGTTTTTTTTTGACAATTGAGCACTCAATTTCTCTTCTACGTTAACATGAAGACAGCCACGGTCAACAACTTAATCAACGGATTTTTAGCTTAACCATGCAGTTTGCATACTCACTTTGCATTGCTCTGTACGCGTTATTATCTGCGACACAGCAGTGCAATTTTCAGAGGTTCTTCATTATGAATTGGCGTCACAGTTCTGCTAAAAAAATTAAAAGAAATCTTTAACAACTGCCATTAAATGACCTTTAAAGTTTCACGTTAAAATCAGAAGTGGACACCAAATTAGTAAAAAATATCGCTAGAAAATGGGCTCATCAAGTGTCATGGTGTTTTGTCAAACATATTAACATTAAATTAAACACATACAATGATTTAAGTATGTGCAGCTGATGATTTCCGAAAATTTCGGAAAATTCGGAAAATTATCAATTTTTAAAAATTCATAAAAAATCTGTCATAAGCAAAATGTCAAGTGTTTGGTGTTTTTTTAAATCGACTAGGCAGGTTTGCAATCACCTGTACTTGAATTCGATAAAAACTGCACTCAAAACGCTTATTTTCTTCAAAAAGTTGATTTTTGCATTTTTGAACCCAAAAATCGTGAAGTGATAGAAAACTCTTCCAAAGCACCGCTTAGCTTTGGTCCATTACAAAGCACATACTTAGGCAAAAATTCATTTCAATATCATAAGGGCTTAGTCAGAAAAAAATAAATTGAAAAGTGGCTACTTAGAACTTCGGTTCAGTGTACTTTCGTATATCAGGGTGTATGATAAAGAAAACGGTTTTGTTTGTTTGTTTGGTTGCTTTACGTCCCAAGTCAACAGCTATGGTCATGACGGGACGGTCAGTTCACCTAGCCACACTTTTTCCTGGGCAAGTTTGAACAAGCAGTTAACCAGTACTTCGTGCACATACTTTCGCTTGTAACTGACAACAACCCTTCTTGAATGATTCAGCGGAAGGGAGGAGAATGACCGTAGAAAATATTTCATGATCAATCTCCACGAAAGTATGGGACCGTGCCGAGATCGAACTCGCGACCCCTGGATCTGCAGTAAGATTCGTTCACCAGCGGGATATCTCTTGGTATGTCTATATACACACTCTGCAATTGCCTTGAAGAGACTGCGCAAATTATAATTCTGTCTGAGTTATCATATTTCACGATAATCAAAATTCTTATCTTATTTTCTAAGCGTTCATGGTCAAATGACACAAAAAGCAATTGGACCGCGATTGAGAAAACCTGTCTTCGGTGATTTGTAACAATAAAAGTGCAGACCAGCCTGCTCATCCGCGCAGTCTCATCGGCAATTGTGTTGTCTTCATTTTGAGAAGAATCATATCTAGACTTGCTGCGAGCAAAATTTCAATTTTCTAGCTAGTCTGTTTGAAGAGACTGGTTTGAGACTAGCTTTTTGGGCTCCCAGAAAACAGGTTTTCTCGCGTCGTGGCCTGTGTTGCTTGCTCGTCAGCTCTAGGACAAATGTTACAAGCCCAACAGATAATAATATTAAAAACAAAAATAAAGATGAGGCTGTTCATCAGATATATTAACGGGAGTCACATTATTTGATTGCGCTCTACATCGTCTAATACACAAGTCATTCGTAACCACGGCCCACAGAGCCGGGGTACGGTGGGAACTTTGATTTTCTGGCTACAGGTCCTTGGTATAACCCTGTACTTACAGCGCATTTGCCAGGCTGGGTGTGGCTACAAATGACTGGTGCGCATAATTTCTTTCGTCTTTATGCACTAATCACTTGTGAACACGCGCCAGCCCAGAGGAATGTCGAGGACTTTGACTTTGTGTCTGCAGTACCCCAAAGTAACCACCACACTGTGGAGACAGCTAGCTGGCAAAACCATGACAGTTCTCCCCCACAGTCTGTTATCATACTGCACTGTCATGTTTGTCTAGGTCTTTCAAACCCCTACATATCCTCCGCATTGTGGAGACAATGTAAAAGTAAAAACACAGCACATTTACCAGGCTTAGGATATCCCCGTCCTGCTCAGGGGTTGGGTTGAAGCAGTGGTTACAAATGACTATTGCATTATGTATAGTCTATGATGCACTTCGCATGAACATTTAGTTCTCAGCCACCCCCAAAAATATATTGACCCCAAACACAAAATATGACATCCGCTGATATATTGTTCAACCTAATTCCAAGCACATTCCCACCCCATCACTAGTTTCTCTTTCTGGCCTCAGCATTATTTTTATTGGATGAGACTTTTTCACTTGAATCACACCCAACAGGTGAGGCCTGTGATCATTTTCTCTTATCAATTTTAGTTGGCCGGAATAACGTTTTGGCATGCATCTTTTGCATTGCCTGGTGTCTACAAATCAGTATTTGGTATAAACAGATATAAAGTTCAATTTATTTAATAAAACAAGTTAGAAAACTATTGAAAATCTGATGATCAGAGAAGGAGCAGGGAACACAGAAAACCAAGATTTTAATTGAGGAACAGGGGAACACAGAGATTCATTTCATAGGAACAAGCGGACAGGTACCCACTGGGAAGGCCTCGATATTTTCTCGTGTACCAAAATTCTGTGCGCCAAACTGTGGCCATAATTTGCATTTGATGGAACTATTTTGATATGATAGGAAACCCTTATCCTAACATGTTACTTCGTCTTATAAAACCGTATAATTATTCATCGATAGTAAACTAAAGGCAGTGATCCGTATAAAGGTGCATTTGGGGTAAATTAAAAAATGCAGATGCTCAAATGGAGACAAATTCCATCATATCACAGCCCGTTTGACAATACATTTTGTAACGAAAAAAATATCACCAATTAGGCGGTGTATAGATATATTAAATTCTGTTGGTCATTGTGCGATCAGTCCGCACATAACGAAATAAACGCAAAAAAACGTTGTTCACTGAATTTCTGTACGCACAGTAGTCATTTTATACTTATTCTGGTTTCCACCGTTAGCCGGCCACTAGCGGCCCGTTTCCCCCAATGCCAGTTCCAAATTTGATATGAGGGAGGCAACCATGTAAACACCGAAACATATTTTATTATATTTGTTTGTTTGGTGCTTAACGACGCATCAACCCTTGCGGGTCATTAGCGTCAGACGATATTAAACTAAACATGATTTGGATGGAAAAAGTAAAAATTTGTAATGAATAAAATGGATGATAATAACGAATTTTAAAATGGCATTGAGTTGCTGTACAATTGTTGACAGGAAAGATCATGTACAATATCTTCAGTTTCAAAGAGCTAATCCAGGCGACTGCACATGATCTTTGTCTGAACAGAATGTAGCGATAAACGATCATAATGATGCAATGATACAATATACACTGCTAGAAATATTTAAAGGAACACCTGATAATTTTCTATAGGTGATAATGCTAACACCTGCTAAGACAAGCCATACATTTCACTAGACAATAAGGTAGAAACCCAGTTTCTTTCGCTATCTTTGCAAAGGTCAAAGTAATGGATCAAAAAAAGTTTTTAACAAAACAATCGCTGCTTAAGTTCATGGCTCAAATTTTGTAATTTTTTTTTTTTTTTTTTTGAAAATGACGATTTTTTCTAGAACTCTGTAGAATCTTCGGATTTTTTTAATAACGTAACCTAATGATTTCTTCAACATTAAAAGGTTTTTGAATGTACAGAAATGACGGTGTTGTGGTGTTTGATTGAAAAAAGCGACTTAAAATTTGGTTTTAAAAAAGGGTTATTTTTATAAAAATTCCATTTTTACATATAGCGTTCAACGGAGATTTCTGGATAAGGCTTACTTCATATTGATCAAAAAAACATCATCCTTGATCAGTAACCAAACTTATAACGGGACAAACATGTTTTCGCCTTATCAACCCAACTCTTGCTATGAGTCGGACTATGAGTGCATTTGTATTATGATCAGTGGCTAAACATGCAGTGTTCCTTTAAGTATTTTGAGCAGTGTATAGTGCGTTATAGGTCAATACAAATATAAAACAAAAGACGATTTTTAAAAATTAGCGATTAGATTTTGTTAAAAAGGTTTATTTCTTTTAAAAATGTCATAATACTATCAATATGTATATCTTGAAATAATTCTTTCATGTTATCAACATGGAAGCAATTATTTCTTAGTTGTGCAAAGTCGCCACATTCCAAAAGGAAGTGACGTACATTGAATGGTGCGTCGCAACCAACACATTGTGGCTGCTCTTCACCTTGTAGTAAGTATGAATGAGTGACTCTTATATGACCTAAGCGGAGTCGAGCTAAAACGACTTTTTCTTTTCTAATGTTTCGAACAACTGATTGATATTCACCAATAGTTGGTTTTATGTCAAGAAGTTTATTACCAATGCTGTTATTCCATGAAGTTTGCCATTCTTCCAAGATATATTTATTGATAGATGGCTTAAAATTAGAAAATGGAATCTTAAAAGAAGTTGGTCCTAATGAAAGCGATGCTTTTGCTTGCTGATCTACCATCTCATTCCCCAGAATGCCTATATGACTAGGGATCCAACAGAGAACAATTTCTTTAAAAGCTAAAAGCTCGTGACATTTTTCTAAAAGTTTCTGAATCTGTGGATTCTTTGAATTGGTATGGTTCATAGCTTTCAATACATACAGAAAGCGAGTCAGAAAATATAATAAATTTATTGTTAGTCTCACAAGTTCTTATAAAATCTGAAGCTTGATCAACTGTTTTGGCTTCAGCAGTGAAAATTGATGAATCGTCAGGTATGCTGTCACTATGGACGACGATGACGTCAAGAAAGTAGCGATTAAGCTCCAGGAGCTCCTACGCCCTGATCTACGACTGCTGGGATAGAAGGAATGAACGGGATGTCAGTTGCAGTCACTATGGACGGCGATGACGTCTAGAGTGTAGCGATTGAGCTCCAGGTGCTGATACTCCCTGATATACTACAGCTGATAGCTAGTCAGACATCTGATATACAGAGCATTGTTGACGGTATCAAGTCCGCTGTCAGCCAGATAAATAATACTCATCTCAAAGAAGTAAACTCTGCACAAGAAGGAAACTCTGACCTGAAGATCGTTAGCACTCTAAAACAAAATAATTATACATTTCAATATTCAGTAGGTTACTTAGAATTTTTGTTGGACGAGAGCATTCTGCATGGTTACCTGGCATGCAATAGTACCATATGACGTCACTGCAAACAACAGTTGTTAAGGCTGGTCTTAAAAAAACAAAAATAGGTGGAGTTTTTCTCAAGAATTTGACAATATACTCAGTATAATAAAAACAATTTTGCCTTTGTGTGGGGGTATTTTGACAATTTGTCCACCATCGCAGATAATATAGCCGTCGGGCTTCAACATCGGGCCATATCGAGCCTCAGGTGAACTAATTGTCATGTTATACCTCACACGAGGGGTCGATATTTGTATATTACGACCTGCTTTATAAGAACACTGCAGTTTTTTAACACTCTCACAAGCTATATTGTCATTAAGCCAACATCATCTGCCGGGTAAGATCGGAAACGAGCCCAGCTGAATGTTGTTACATTGTACGTAGCAGGTGCAAGTATTCTGTCTCTACATTTTTATTTGTAATTGTTGTTGTCTTTCCAGAATGCTTGGGATTACGGGATTGTAATACGGCAATTCGATGTCCCAATAGACAGACTAGCTGGCATTGCGTTGATGGAACATGCCAGTGCATCGCCCTTTAAGTAAGTAACATGCATAGTACATATCGTTTTAGTCTTAAAAACGCATTGCTTTGTTTGGTTTAGTTCCTAAGCTCATTATTATCATTCTGCTAGTTAGCAAGACCATGATGATATGTAAGATACCGAAACAAATGATAGCTAAAATAGGAAATCCCCTATTATCTAATGATAACGTATTAGACTTGCCTGTTTCATGGTTATGCACCTATTTATACCCCAGGTACGAAGTATATAGGGGGTATATAGTTTTTACCTTTTCTGTAATTATGTTTGTCTGTCTGTTTGTGTCTGTAAACATTTTTTTCGTCAAAGATTTCTCGGCAACTACTTGGGTTAGGATTCTGAAATTTGGTACAAAGCTTGATAGTGATGAGTTGTATTGTGTAACAAACGAACAGCCACATATTGCCTATCAGTCACTTTATTTGTTCATTTTTCTTTCTCTCCAATAGAAATTTCTGTCACAGATTTCTCAGCTCCTATTGGAGCCTGTGTTTTCAAGTTTTGTGTACATCTTCAGGAAGGCAAAGTATACTGTGTAAATGGAAATTAAGATGCTAATCCTCATTTTACCTTCTTGTTTCAATTTTTCATTTTTTCCTTCTTTCACTCTTGTATAATACATATAGACATTTTTTTCTGTCAAAGATTTCTCAGCAACCACTTGAGTTAGGCATCTGCAATTTGGTACAAAACTTGATAGTGATGAGTTGTATTGTGTAACAAATGAACAGCTACATATTGCATATCAGTCCCTATATTTGTTCATTTTTCATTCTCTCCAATGAAAATTTCTGTCACAGATTTCTCGGCTCCTATTGGAGCCAGTGTTTTCAAATCTTGTGTACACCTTCAAGAAGGCAAAGTGTACTATGTAAATGAAAATCAAGACGCTTATCCTCATTTTACCTTCTTTTTCAAATTTTCATTTTCTCCTTCTTTCACTCTTATATAATACATGTAGACATTTTTTCTGTCAAAGATTTCTCAGCAGCTACTTGAGTTAGGATTCTGAAATTTGGTACAAAGATTGATAGTGATGAGTTGTATTGTGTAACAAAAGAACAGCCACATATTCCTAATCAGTCTCTTTATTTATTCATTTTTCTTTCTCTCAAATGAAAATTTCTGTCGCAGATCTCTCCGCTCCTATTGGAGCCAGTCTTTTCAAATTTAGTGTACACCTTCAAGTAGACTAAGTGTATTGTGTAAATGAAAATAAAGATGCTCAAGCTCATTTTGCCTTCTTTTTCAATTTTTCCTTCTTTCATTCCTATATAACACATATGGACGTTTTTTGTCAGAGTTTTCTCAGCAACTACTTGATTAAGGATTATAAAATTTTGTGTACACTTTCAGGTAGGCAAAGTGTATTGTGTAAATGAAAATAACAATTTTTCCTTCTGTCACTCTTATTTAACACACATGGACATGTTTCATCAAAGTTTTCTCAGAAACTACTTGATTTAGGATTATGAAATCTTTGACAATTTTGTCTTTTTCTCTGAAAGTGTTACAACCTCTGATGGCTACCGCCGGGGGTATGTGAGCTCTGCTCACTTCTTGCTATATCTATTAAGAGCTAACATACATTAGATTTTTTCCTATATAATGTGGTTAAGAAAATCATACTGTACAAGATCCCTCTCCACGAGTCTTTTGGCAGCCAATGGTCAAGTAAACACTAGTAATAAATTTGAATTTTAGCATCATATATAACAGTGATCATTAGCGTTAATCATTTTAACATTATTCGCAGTTTGATGCACTGTATTAAGTGCTGCAGTTAGTAAAACCGTGTCTTTATTAAATGTCTAAATTACTTTTCTTTCAGTAATGCTGTAACCAGCCTTCCGTGAAGCCTGCATAAGGGTAGCTATGGTTACCCCATGATTATAATCTCTTTTGCAAGACTAAAAATTGTGCAATATCCGTTTTCACACCTTTTAAACGTCACACAAACTCAACATATAGTCTAAAAGTCTGCCAATTTTGATTCTCAAGGTCCCTTCTTATTTATTGACTATTGATCCGAGGCGTTTAATACTTGCGCAGTAGTTTCACCAACTGGGCCCTCGTATTACCCTAATCTTGGAGGCTTACTACCTTTAACGAAGGATCTGTTACTTACTTTGTATCTAGAGAATACTAGGTGAGTGTCTTCTGATATCAAGTTTACCGAGCAAGGCTTTGATAATGCTTGTTGACTTCGCGAGGCTTGCCGAGCGATGCAACAGGCGTTCTCAAAGCCAATCCTGGTTAACTTGATATCAAAAGTATTCTATTTATCCTTTACCTATTGTTTCACTCACAACTGATTATGACGTAATTTTCGATTTTTGTGTTGATTCAGCGTCATTAGCGACGCCATTCACACAGTGCAACGTCATCATGACCTGATAGAGGCACATGCCTTGAGATAGACCATGTTTATCAGGCAACGTGCAACAATACAGTTAATATGAGAGGTAACTGATAATGTTTTATTCGGGTTTTCCAGAGTTTTTGATTCACGACAGACAATACATGCTATCTTTTTTTATTTCAGTGACACTATGACGTCAGCTTGACACAGTGATTAGAAGGCACGATACTCTACATATGTGTATTTATTTAGCATTGTTATGTTTAAGAATAAATAAGTTTGACAGTTTCCTTTTTACTTGAGTTTGGACTTGACATTGTTAAATACTAAAATCTGAGCACATGCTGGCATTCTTATTTGAGCAGTTCGGTCTGCGAATTTGATATAGCTCAATATTTTCAAGTATAATTTATCAAACATTCAATACTTCTTCCTCCCCTACTTTCTGTTTCATAATAAAGTGTGAAAACTTGTTAAGTAACCCCTATATACTTAATACATAAGCCGCTGTAAAATTGAAGCTGAGCACCATTCTTTTGCCTCAATAATAGTGTATATATAACTTTATACATAAAGCCAATTTGTGTTATTTTTCTAAATAAACATAAATAGCTCAGTGGTATTTGCATTCAACTTCAAACCTAAACATCATGGGCTTGAGTCTTGCCTGACAAATTAATAAATTTATTGCTATTCGTCACTCTTTTTTATATAAACATTTAGGAATCAAAACATCGAAATAAAATCTTAATGCAGAGTGACTACGATTATTGTGTCGGGTTTAAAACCTTAATATAGTGCTACCAAGATCTTATGACCATGTTTACATTTGCTTGTTTGTAAACATTGAATCAAAACATTTGGCTGCAATATTCAGCAGTCTGGTGTAGTTTTGAAAACGATTTTGCATCAGCTTTTGTAGCTCAGAAGGTAGAGTCAATAAAAGGCAGCAGAAAATACATTTATTTTCCATTATGCGCAGGTTCGAATCCGATCAATGTTTTCATTTCTTTTTCTTCATTTTTATTGTATCATATTTCCACATGTATCCTTTAAGCATTATTGGAAAACATTTATACAAAGTGTCCATCAAATGAGACAATATCAAACACGAAAACGCATATGCGAGATGCCACTGAATGCATCAACTCAATATGCTATGCATTGTTTGCTGTCATTAAAGCGATATTCAGCAACCCAAATAGTTTGGAAATGATTATGAATTATATATTTAAATAAATAAATAAATGGATAAAATTATAAAATATAAAAAAGGTACGGTGACGGGGTTCGAATTCGCAACCACTATGACAGTGGACAGGCGATTCATCCACTATGCTACGAATTCTTGTGATTGGAATGTGCATATAACATTTAAGATGTACAGACATTACATAATAAGAGTACAGTGACGTCACTAGTTATAACTGTAATCGGAGAGGTCTATTGTCAATAAAAGGTAATCCCGCATATAGCCGGGTAAATAAGCGTGGCTATTGGTATTTATATCCTTACTAATGCATTAAAGTTATCATTGGGTGTCACAGACCAGTTGTCAAGTGGTTAAGTAGCGATAATTATATATTCGAACCTGTATTTTTTTCTGAGGGGTTCAAATCCCTGAGTTTTACTTTTATCTTTCTTTCCTTTTTTTACTCCTTCAGTATGCAGTTTGAATTGCCTAGCGCTGAACCCCCTTTCCCGCCTTTGAACAAAAAGGCTAATGTCAATATTTCAGACTTTACAGGAAAACCAGTGAGGTGAGCCATATTATGCTTTTTGTGAAAAACGAGGATGTGATTGTCTCAGTAAGTACAGCAGACTGGGCAGCGTGTTGCAGTCGTGTTCAGGCGGTTGAACTTAGTTATTAGGATACATCCATAGCAGTGGAGGAATAAATCAAGCAGTTCATTATTGAAGCGACTTCAAGTGACGAAGACACAGATTCTGCCTCTGAGTGCACAAACTACTCAGACACAGACGAAAAATGTTGTTTGTTTGTTTGTTTGGTGCTTAACGACGCATCAACCCTTGTTGGTCATTAGCGTCAGACGGTATTAAACTAAACATGATGAGGATGGAGAAAGTAAAAATTCATAAAATGAAATAAAAGGGAATGATGATGAGTTTGTATTATGATAATAAGTTGCAATACGATTGTTGACAGGAGAGACCACGTACAGTATCTGACAGTTTCAAAGAGTTATTCAGATAACTGTACATGTTCTTTAACTGAACAGAATGCAACATTAAAGAACCTATATTATGGTCTGATACAAATGGAAAACAAAACTTGATTTTAAAAATAGCTATTAGATTTGGTTAAAAAGATTTATTTGTCTTAAAAATGTCATAATACTATCAATATGTATATCTTGAAATAAGTGTTTCATGTTCTCAACATGGAAGCAATTATTTCTTACTTGTGCAAAATCGTCACACTCCAAAAGGAAATGACGTACAGTGAATGGTGCATCGCAATCAACACATTGTGGATGCTCTTCACCTAATAGTAAGTATGAATGTGTGACTCTTGTATGACCTAAACGGAGTCGACCCAAAACAACTTCTTTTTTAATGTTTCGAACAACTGATTGATGTTCACCTATAGTTGGTTTTATCTCAAGAGGTTTATTTCCAATGCTGTTATTCCATGAAGTTTGCCATTGATGAAAGATATATATTTATTGATAGATGGCTTAAAATTGGAAAATGGAATTTTGAAAGAAGTGTGTTCTCATGAAAGCGATGTTTTTGCTTGCTTATCTACCATCTCATTCCCTTGGATACATATATGACTAGGAATTCAACAGAGAACAATTTCTTAATAAGTTAAAAGCTCATGACATTTTTCTAAAAATTTCTGAATCTGTGGATTCTTTGAACTGGTATGGTTCATAGCTTTCAATACAGAAAGCGAGTCAGAAAATATAATAAATTTACTGTTGGTGTCACAAGTTCTAATAAAATCTAAATATAGATCAACTGCTTTGGCTTCAGCAGTGAAAACTGATGAACAGTCAGGTAAACGTGTCATATTACTATGGTTGCCTGATATAATAGCACAACCAACCTTTGAGTCTTCCTTTGACCCATCAGTATAAACTTGTTGGTAATTCTTATAACGACTTTGCAGCCGTCTGAAATCATCTTTTAACATGTGTGGATTTGATTCAGATTTTTTTCCAGAGTGTAAATGGAAAAGTGTGTCAGGTTGTTTTACACACCAAGCTGGAATATTTGGTGTAAAATGTTTTTCAACATTTTGTGGTTTGATATTGGCAGCTTCTAACAGTGGTGAAATTCTGATGCCAAATGATTTTATAGCTTTAGGTTTTTGTTCATATAAATCAACATAATTTGGTGGGAATGTAACTTCATGAGCAGGATTTGTTCGTTTAGCAGCAAGTCTTATAGCGTATTGCAAAGAGAGTTTATCTCTTTGTGAGTATAATGATGGTTCATCTGCTTCCACATAGAGACTAGCAACAGGAGACGTTCTAAAATACCCTAAAGCTTATCTAAGTCCTTGGTTATGTATATGATCAAGCATTTGAAGATATGATTTTCATGCAGAGCCATATATAATATAATACAGCCATAGTCTAATTTTGACCGGACTAGAGACCGATAAAGCTTGAGAAGTGTGAATGCTGACCGCCTCTCTGTAATATGCAAAAACTTTGAGATCTGCATAACCTTCTCTTGCTGAGCATAATTGGCACCAGCTCATGAGATTTTATCACCCGCATATTAAATTACTATTTTAAAGATAAATATAGGGACTAGAGGAGACCAAGTTAAAATGAGTCCTCATCTACGTCCACACAGTACGTTGTGTTTGCGAGCGGCAAACGCTCTGGTGAGTTTGCGTATTTCTGCTCAGTATTGCTATTAAATTCAAAATCTCATATGCTGGCATTATTTTTATGAACTTTTTATATCATTTTCATACTATTAGATAGTAAAAAATAGCTATTAAAATATAGAAATTGATATAAAATATTTAAAGATATAAAGAAAAATACACGAAATAAGTAAATATCTATAATAAGAAAGTACTGAATGGAAACAAATGAAAAAATAGAGCATATCAATAAGCCTATAAAATGCTAAACAATTAGATTTGAACCTGTACTTTTTTCATAGCTCATGTGCAAATGATTATAGTTGCCTCTCTACCTACTGAGCTACCGAGGATGTACATGCGGGAATCATTATTTATTGCTAAATTCGCACAATCTTTTTACCTGCATTTTAATTATTTTTAAGGAATGAACTTGAACGAATGAATTATGGTATTAAGCTGCTACCCTGTTTTCTGTTGGACTTTATCCATGATGAGCTATACTCTTACTGTGCGATATCTATAAGCGTACATTATATACAAATTGTCAACAATCAGAAATTAAAAACGAATGTCTTGCCCACAGGAGATGCCAATCAGGGCAATTGTTGAATTAAACAACAAAAAAGAGTGGCGCTTGCTGTCGAACTGTGACAATGAAGTCCCAAGGTTTTGTAGACATTATGTGATAAAAAGCTTGGTCACTGGATCAAAATAAAGAGCTTTTAACCGTGAGATGTTTAAGAAAGCCACTAGTTCTAATGAAGATCTGAACATTTTTTTCAATGAGCAGATGTCCCAGGAAATTGTGATTGATTTTGAAAAGGACATGTCAGACCATGAGCCTGATGAACTAATTTCTGAGTTGGAGAGGATGATTAACAACACCAGTCCTCAACCTCTGAGCTAAGAGCCCCTAACAAGACCAGTCCACAACCTCTGACAACTGAACCACCAGCCCCTAAAAGATTCAAAACAGTCATCTATTCTGATATTAACAACACCAGTTCACAACCTCTGACCACTGAGCTAAGAGTCCCTAACAAGACCAGTCCACAACCTCTGACAACTGAACCACCAGACCCTAAAAGATTCAAAACAGTCCTCCATTCTGATATTTACACAGAGGCAACAACCAATCAACAAACAAGATGAGAGAGTTACTGTAAGGTGCAAAATTCATTCCTCGAAAATATGTCAGGCCCCAAGACATTCAATTGTTTGAATACAATCAAAATACACTATATGTATATTTAAAAAAAAACAGGTACTTGCCTCATGCTCACAGTTTGAAAACTACCAGGTCATACACATACATGTATGCCCAATTGCAGATACAAGTCATGATATTCCTTGAAGAATTATTCCCAGATCACAGCAGTTTAAGGCACCCTTCCACTTTTCATTTTATCAAAAGCTCAGTCAAAACGTTTGCTTTTATTATTACCAATTTTGAAAAATTAAAACTCCCTCCAATCATTGTCTGACACTGCTTGAGGCAGTATATAGGAAAGAAAATGAAAATAAAGCCCATGCTAGTAAAGCTGGTTTTTGGACAGTAAAGAACAGTTTCTACAATTGCCCTATTCAAACAGCACATAATAATGGTTGAGCTGCAGCAATGGTTCTGCAGCAGTAAAGTCATGCATGATGGTCACTAGGGCTCTTATGTCTAATCATTTGCTAACTTGTAATTTCAGTCAATGAAAAAAATGCAGATCACTATTTTTTTGGACAAGTTCACCATTTGAGACTAGTATCTTCGTTTGATAACTTGGATGAAATTTTAAGGACTGTTTATAATAACATTAAAACATCTTTTGCCTTAACCATACTCAGTCAAAATGAATTAGAAAACATGCATAATCAATATATTTTTCCGCATACAAAAGAAATAAAATTCTGCGATACTTTACTTTTTAAGAGGAAACATAAATTTGTGGGAACTTCTTAGAACTGCCGAGTTGTGGCGATTCTAACAAGCGCCAATAATTTATGTTTAAAAATAATACACCACCATACACCACACAGTTCTTAAAATATGAAGGTGTAATCGTTTCTTTAACAAAATATCACTCAGATATACTTATGAACAATATAGTAGTGCTAACGAAAACTTTCTGCATCACAGAAAACCAAGATAATTCATTAGCAATACATATTTCCAGAGAAAACGAAGAAGACTCATTAGCAGGAGATTCAACTCAGTCTCTTGAAAATGATTCATTTTCACTAAGTGACACAAGATTTGATCACAAACTGAGCAGGGCCTTGAAAGGTGTCTTTATTGATGAGCCTAATCTTATACGTGTCATGGTCAAAAGGAAACCCCTCTTGAATGTATACCACATGGCTCAAAAGAAAATGAGCAACACGAGATTTCCAACAATATGGTATGTGCGACCAGCAAAGGCTCAGATCAGCCTGCGCAAACACGCAGTCGGATCAGAGCCTATGCTAGTGGATTGAATATTCTCTGACTCTAAGGCTAAAATGTTTTGTTTGTTTGTTTTGTTGCTTAACGTCCCAAGTCAACAGCTATGGTCATTGCGGGACGGTCAGTTCACCTAACCACACTTTTTCCTGGGCAAGCTTGAACAAGCAGTTAACCAGTACTTCGTGCACATACTTTCGCTTGTAACTGACAACAACCCTTCTTGAATGATTCAGCGGAAGGGAGGAGAATGACCGTAGAAATTATTTCATGATCAATCTCCACGAAAGTATGGGACCGGGCCGGGATCGAACTCGCGACCCCTGGATCTGCTAAGGCTAAAATGTGAACTGAGAGTGACTGACTCTGCTGTAGATACGTCTGATTATAACATGTTCATCCAGTAAACATTTGGTGAGAATGGTACTATCATGCTTATGATATGATCTGTTTTGAGATAAAATGTGAAGGAATAGGGAATGTCAGCCAATCAATTTTAACATCATTTTAAGGTACTTTCAAGAGATAATCTTGAGAAAAGAATAGAGCCAGAACATGTGAAAGTAAATGACAAATTATGGACTAACACTTACCTTGTATCATTGAAACAGGACAAGGAATGGAAATCAAAACCCTTGATGGACCTTATAAAACAATTAGAAATAGGGTAAACGTCCAGACAAAAATATGAGAATGGCATATTGTGGAGAATATAAAATGGTCGAAACATTCCAACACTTGTATGAAAGTAGAAAAGTTTGGGCTAAAACTGAAGCCATTTTAAGAAGCTACGCTCTTTCTTGTTCAAGAGTTCACGAATTGTAATTTTGAGCAACAGAGAATTTAAAGTGATAATTGTCGCAGGAAACTTGGACAAGTTAAATGTAAACGAACAGAAAATACAGTGACAAATAAAAAAAAAACAGATAGTTGCAGAAAGTACACGAAACTGTGGATATTTTTTTTTGTTATTTGTGTTTGTCTTTGTTATACCATACTGTCTTGTTTGCTCTTTCCAGCCTTGTGGTCACCAGCTGGGAAAGGCTACCCCTTACTCTCTCATGGGCGACCCCTTACTCTCTCATGTAAGATGATCTTTGCATGAATGACGCTCTATGCGTGATTATTAAACATAGTTTATGCATTTTGTATACACTGGTCCCATTTTTATTGTGATTAGTGGCAACACCCAGAATGGTTATGTTGCAGAATGTACCAGAAATCGAAGGACGTCAAAACACCGCGGGTACAGCGTAGCTACAACTTTTGTTTGTTTGTGCTTGAGCCGTGGCATGAGATTTCCAACAATTTGACAAGTGTACAGTTAGACGAGCCTGAGCAGCCTCATTTTCATCTTAGAAACTTCAAAAGATGTTCTGTCAGTAGCCTAACACCCATAGATTATTCAAGCGACGAGCAAAGGTTCTGATCAGACTGCGCATATGCGCAGGCTGATCTGAGCCTTTGCTGGTCGCACTTACCACATTGTTGGAAATCTCATGCACTGGCTCACTTAGTATGCATAAGGATTGTAGATGTCTTTGGCATCTTAAATAGTATTGCCCCATTTTAATTTGGATCTGAGCAGATGGCATGATTAAACTGACGCACTCACGTGATCACCTAAATAATGTTAAAATAGGTCAAGGTCAATTTTGTTTGTTTTGTTGCTTCCCGTCCCAATTTACAGCTATGGTCATGGCGCGGCAGTCAGTTCACCAAACCACACTTTTTCCTGCGCAAGCTGGAACAAGCAGTTAACCAGTACATCATTATGACAGCCAGTATCTCATTAGGCTTAACATTTCTCAAACATCTTGGCAATATCCGAAAAGCAGATAGACTTTTATTACCCTCTCATTGGTGTTATGATTTATGTAAAAAATAGTGGGTATGATCAGGAAATACCACAATCACCAACTGCAGACTAACCCATGGCAACGCAAGAAAGAGCCACACAGCAATCATGAGACACCAGGAAGACAAACTAAGCAAAGCAACCAGCTCCCTCTTCCCCATCAAGATGATTGCAAAACTAAAAGGGACATAAAGAAACGTGCAACAAAACATAGAACACTGGCCCGTGAGAAGATTTACGTTGAGTATAACGATACTCTCGTTAACTATGCTAATGTAGAACGTGTAATACACAAGTACCGTAAGCGACAAGTGGATGATGATCTTTAAGTGAATGATGAAAATCATCTTCGTTTTTATGATCATCTCCTTCAAAGTCATGTTTTACATGTTAAATACCACATTTTCTGTAGAAAAGGTACGTACACCACTGAAGAAAATCAATTTTTAATGTGCAATTCGTCAACTACTTATAAAAGTACATTAAGAACACTGAATTCTGATGCGCTATTTACCAGCTCAAATACCAAAGGGTTTAATAAAAAAAAATACCAAATTATAAACTAAAGATCCAACTTTCAAAAAGCATGGCATAAGGCTGCAAAAGAATAAAGATAATTAAACGGTGGATTTAGCAAAAAAAGTTGAATCAAAAAATAACAATACTTAAGGTTGAGTTAGACGAAGTTCAATCATGCAGTGTACATACACCTTTATTAAGAAACTATAGATTGTGTGAAGATAATGTCTCAAATTCGCAAAAGGTTATAGAAAAGTTGGTCAATAATGTTGTAAAGGCATTAGAATTTGTAGAAACATTTAGGGTACTTAAAAAATTGTATGTGGATCATTTGAGGGGGGCAGATACGTGATTAATATAGACAGGTTGATGAAAATTTTCCTATGAAAATATGTATCCACTAATAAAAGTCTGTGTTAGACAAATTTCCAACATATGTGATAATACAATGATATCAGATGAAGATTATCACGAGCTAGCTCAACATGTACCAGAAATGCCTCGCAAATATAATGTAGTGTCATGCAGAAATGAGTTGGACTCAAAACTATAAATGAGCAGGCCCAGGTTCCTCCGCAACCCTCGAAAGCGAGTTATTAAAAATTATTCAAGGTTGATCTGTAAACAATACCCCCTCCCTGATCTCATGAAGATAAAAAAAATCTGGTATGGTGCTAAGGACAGTCGTATTTCAAACTTTATAGTAATTTCTTTTTCTATGGTCTTTTATGAAAATTTCTCAGTCACATCGAAGCCATTTGAAAAAATCAGCTAATGCCAATTTTTAAACAATGCGTTTGACAAGTTAATAAATAACTGCATAATTTTTGTGAAAAGAACAAAAAATACACGGACCAGCCTGCGCATCCGCACAGTCTCGTAAGCGCCTTTGTTTCTGACACTCTTTAAAGTACAATGGTAATCTAGCTGCAGGCAAAAATCGCTTTCTTGCTTGTCGCCATAGCTGAGCAGGCTTATTTGAGCTTATCTGGTCGAAAAGCCTTACTAGTTTGACCACATGGAATATGCAATTAGAACCTCTTTACTTGTTTGGCTCTATTCCTCTCCTCTTTGTATGTTGCAAACGACAATGCCATTGACCAGTCTACATAAATATGCATTCTAATTTATATCTTTGTTATTCGCATATGGCATGGACTCGTTTTCAAATGCTGAGGCGCAATTATTATTATTTCTTAATGTACAGAATATTGTTCTAGCTATTGATTGTTTATTTGTGTGCTCATTTAAAATAATGGTAAAAATCATTTATTTTTTTTTAACAAATGCTTAGTAATATCAAGGCTCTATGCCTTAAGGTTTCAGATAAGAAAATTTTCTACATGTTTTTCCCAATATAAGCCTATGTCATACATGTGACCCCCGGGGCCTGGCCATTTTGGCCCAAGGAGGATAATTTGAACAAACTTGGCAGAGGTCCACTCGGTGATGCTACATACCAAATATCAAAGCTCTAGGCCTTGTGGTTTCAGAGAAGATTTTTAAAGTTTTCATCTTGGAAATCTATTTTCAGTCTGTTTGACCTAGATATGCAATGGACTGGAGCCATTTAAATATTTTTAAAGAGGGCTATATAAGGATCATTCCTACCAAGTTTGGTCAAAATCCAGCATGTGGTGTTGGAGGAGATGTCCTTTTTAGCAATTGTTGACGATGAACACACACATCCAATGATCACAATAGCTGACCATGAATGGAACATTTACAGTAGAAGTGTTGCATCCAACAAGATTACTGTGTTATTTAGCTTTGAGATACAAAATTTAATGTCTTGCCTTGAGTGCTCTTGGCAAAATTTGCCCACATAAATATTTGGACTACTTAGCACGTGTAAAATAGAATTTTACCCTCAAACATAATACCAAAAATGAATGGAAAGTAATAAGGGTAAGAATCAAACCAGCTGCATAAGTATCCATTTTTGTGCTTGTTCGTTCTTATTTGCAATGAGACTTTTTGCTTATTTTGACAAGCTTGTAACCTTTTAAATGCTATATACAGTTATTTAAATTGGCAGTCAACAATTTAAATTGGAAAATCATATTTTTTGACACTAACCAAATGCTGATTATTAATGATTTTTAGTTGTTTACTCAAATTTTGTTCGTTGAAGAGTGGTGTTTCTTAGTCTAGTATTATGTCATGATTGTTTTTGGATGCTTCAGATGAATATAACTGTTCAGGACACCAATGCCCTCGAGGCAGAGAAGCCTTGCAAGGCAACTGTGCATATAAAAGTTATAGAGAAGGGGGCAGTAACAAGGTACAAAAAGATATAGGAGACGAGAAGGTCATGACGTCGGTTATCCTGGGTGACAGGACAACAATTGTGAAAGCCCTAGTCTACGACTTATCTAATTTGGAAATGCTGCAACTCAACACAGGAGTGCAGATAAAAGATTTGATCCCCAAAAAGAATAAGTACTGTAGTTTTAAACAATTAACTTGGACTGGCATAATAAGGCAGTGCAGTAGGCCCTCACTTTATTAAATTGTCTTGGAAGTTCTGAACCAAATGAATCCAAAGATGTTTGGTTTTTTAGAAATGATATCTATAGTGTGATTTATTCTCTTTCTATGCAATAACCCTTCACCAGGATATTAAATTCAATGAATTGCCTTGTTGGCCTTAATTTTTATGTACATTTCACTAAATACACTTACGTGCATGTTTGCATTCAATTACTATGGAAGCAAATGGTTTTGCTATTGCATAAGACTGTACGTCATTTGACAGGTTTGGCCATTGCAAGTCATTCACAAGCACTCTGGAACTTGAAACGTCAACGTGCAGCTCAATTGCAGCAAACGATTCATTACTTGCCAAGAACAACTCATTGATACATATTGCTGGGATAATCTTTGATTTAAATGAAGAGGCACCGTCTGGTACTGGCACAACTCGCTGAACGCATGGAATTGTCATACAAGATGAAGTCAGCGGTGCTGAGTCTATAACCACAGATATGGCACATATTGCCAGAGACAAAAAGAAACCTATAAATTCTGACATCCCAGACATGGGAACATACTTCATTAAGCCAATGGTAGGACCTAACTTTGACATTGAATGTACAAAACCAGAAATTGACTTCAGTGAAACAGAGCACGAAAACTTTACCTGGTTCCTTTCAAGATATCAGGTACTAGCTTCGAATGTCATGACTATCGATAAATCACAAACCGCTAGTCTTCAGGTTGGACAACAGTATTGCATAGTGACATTTGACTTAGCTGTAGCCAAAAAGCATATTCCTTGTACGGCTACAGCTAGGCTTCAAACATGTCATCGTAAGGATGGGTGTGTTCCAAACAATATATTCAGTATTTGGTGCACTAGGAAAAAATGAAAAGGAGTAGTCTATCTGAAAATGTGATTGAGGCAGGAGTATGTGCCAGTGAGTCATTAGATAAGGTAATGTCTGCAAAACATTTTAACCAAGCATTGTGTGTACATAAGGTAACGCTAGAGGCTGATTGAGAAATTGGAACAGTCACGTACGCATGCTGAACGATTGCCAAATGAATCGCAGCTTTTTTTGTCAAAGAAGCCCTCTCACGACACACTCCAAAAGGTTAAAGAAAATGAAGCTTGTTGTTCTAGCAGATGCGGACCTTACGAGGGTGCTCTCTCATATCAACACACATGAAAATGTCAGAGTGATAAGTCAAACAGAAACTCTTAAAACTATCCAGCAAAACAATTATCTGCCACAGTATGGCCTATATAGGAATAATATAATTGGAGATGACAATTGCTTATTTCGCTCAATCAGTTATTGTCTATATGGCAACAAAAACCAGCATGCTGTTTTGAGCAACTTGCTGTTGCGCAATTTGGCAATTCAAACTATTGTTCAAGGGAGCGCAGTGACTCAGTGGTAGAGTGCTTGACTCAAGACCGAAGGGTCGTGGGTTCGAGCCTCACCGGCGTCACTGTGTTGTGGTCACTAAGTTGTGGTCCCTGAGCAAGACACATTTATCCTAGCTTAGTACTGGTTCAACCCAGAAAGACCCATCCCTTTATAACTGAAAGATTGTTGATGGGACGTTAAGAATCTAATCAAACAAACAAACTATTGTTCAAAATATAGACAGTTTTCGTGATTATTTCTACCCTGATGACCAATTACAAATCAATTTCCTAGAGCAAGAACTTTCAAGGCTTAACCAATTAAATACACTTGCTGGCCAAGAATGCATTCTTGCTCTAGATATGGCCTAAAATATAAGTATACTTGTCACTATAGGTGGGGATGATTCATCCCAGGAGGTGAGAACTATAGAGCATACATTTAATCCGGAGTCACAAACAATCCACATTGCATGGACCTGAACAGTGGAAAAAATCAAATGGAAAGTTAATACTGATGCCTCAATTTTTATTTGACATGGACAAACTAAATATTGAATCAATAAAAGTTCATCCACCATAGCAATAACATTTCAAAATTAAATATATACAGTTATAATAAAGAACCATTATCTGAAGACTACTCTACAAAATGTGTTCAATGCCATAGGTCTTTTTCAATTAGTTACTCACTTAAATGTTATTTCTCAAAAATGCATGCAAACTGTCAAGAAATTAAGGGCAATTTAAACTGTATGGTAAAATCATGTTCATTTAAATTTAGTAAGTGAAGTTATAGATAATGCTAAAATACCATGGTGCTGAGATTGTTAAAGATATACATCTTTTGACAGTATATATAATTTTAATATGTTTGTGAAACAAGAATGAACTAAAACTAACACACGTTTTATCAAACAAAGGAAACCCAACAATTCCCAGCTAGTATGTCTCAGAGATGGATACGAGAAACCGCATCATAGAATTTGATATGTTTGTAAAACAAGAAGCAACTAAAACTAACACACGTTTTATCAAAAAAAGAAAAAGGAAACCAAACCATTTCCACGAAGTATGTCACAGAGATGGATACAAGAAACCACATCTAAAAAGTGGTAAAATTTTTCTACGCAAAAGTACTAACAAGAGGGCCCTTGGGCCCTGGGTCGCTCACCTGAGAATGACTGATCAGTGGAGTGTAACCATTTGTGAAAATATAGTAGAATGCATCATGAGGAACAATTCTATGAAAATTTGGGTCAGTGGTTCAGGAGGAGATGTTGTTTAAAAGATTTCTTATCTGAGAGTCCACCTGTTTGGTGGAGCAGAACCATTTATGCAATTTTGAAAGAGGACAACATGGGGAACACTCATGAGAAGTTATATGGAATTTGGACCAGTGGTTCAGGAGGAAATGTTGTTTAAAGGTGTTTCTTATCTAGAGCACTGGCAGCCCCTTTGCTCAGTGGTCAGGAACTATTTGTGCAATTTTGGTAGAAGGTATCATGAGGGACAAGTCTGTGAAATTATGAATTTGGACCAGTGGTTCAGGAGGAAATGCCGTTTAAAGGTATTTCTTATCTAGAGTTCTGACAGCCCTTTTGTTCAGCGGAGTGTAACTATTTGTGCAATTTTGGTAGGTGTTATGAGGAAAATTCTGTGAAATTATTTCGAATTTGGGTAAGTGATTCAGGAAGAGATGTTGTTTAAAAGATTTCTTAACTGGAGCTCTGGCGGCCCTACTGTTCGGTAGAGTGGAACCATTTATGCAATTTAGAAAAAGGGCATAATGGGGATGATGATGATGAGTTGGAGTTTAACGACGCATCAACCCTTTCGGTCATTAGCGTCATCAAGGTTAGGTAAAAGAAGTATTACTGAACAATAAAACTATAAAAGATTAGCTAAAATATTAACAGTTTAACACATTAACATATGAGTATATCCAAGACAATAAAATATTAACCATTTAAAGCGAAGATCATGTACACATGTACAATATCTGACAACTACATAGGCTAATCAGATAACTATACATGCTCTTCTCCTGCGAAAAACAGAAATGATATGCTGAAAGCAAGTTAAAAATTAAACAGTTCAAATGAAAAAAGCTACAATTTGTTAAAAAGATTAATCTCTTTTAAGAATAAGAAGACATTATCAATAGGTACATCATTAAACAATTGTTTGATTGTATCAACATGAAAATATTTGTTTCTTTTATGAGAAAAATCACCACATTCAAGTAGAAAATGGCGGACTGTAAAGAGTGCATCACATCCAAAACAGTACGGTGGCTCCTCTCGTTTTAAAAGATATGAGTGTGTGATCCTTGTATGACCAATACGTAAACCAGCAAGGACGACTTCTTCTTGTCTAATATTGCGTACTACTGTTTGAGATTGTCCGATCACAGGTTTTATCTCAAAGAGTTTATTACCAACACTGTTATTCAATAAAATTTGCCATTTGTTTAAAATGAACCTATTGATAAAAGATTTAAAATTTGCATAAGGTAATGAAAAGTTTGTAGGGTGTAAATTCAATGAATCTTTTGCTTTTTGATCCACACTTTCATTGCCAGCAATGCCGCTGTGGCTAGGGATCCAACAGTAAACTAGTTCATTTTAATTCTGATAATTCATGATGTTTTTCAAGTAGTTTTTGAATTTGGGGATTTTTTGAAGATGTATGATCTAAAGATTTTAATACTGATAGGGAGTCTGAAAATATGATAAATTTGTTAGAAGTCTCACAGTCGGCAATTATATCTAATGCAAAATCTATAGCTTTTGCTTCTGCTGTTAAAATTGAGGACCCATCTGGAATTCGCATAGTTTCAGAGAAGTCATCAGATACTACTGCGCATCCTACTTTCATATCGTCTTTTGAACCATCTGTATAAATGTGCTTATAGTCCATGTAATGTGATTTTAGCTCCTGGAAATTAGATTTCATGATAATTGGACTTGTTTCTGATTTTTTGTGTAAACGTTTTATCTATGTTTTTAAAGTTTATGTTTGCAGATTCCAGGACTGGTAAAGTTCTGACGCCAAAAGATTTAATAAAATTTGTGTATTCTGGCTGAAAGGTCACATCATGAGCTGGGTTTGAATTATTTTCAGCAATTCTAATAGCTTATTGTAAAGAAAGTTTTTCTCTACATGTATTTAAAGATGGCTCATCTGCCTCAACATAAAGACTTGCAGTAGGTGATGTTCTAAATGCTCCTAAGGCTAATCTAAGACCTTGATGATGGATAGGGTCAAGCATAGCTAAATAAGATTTTCTTGCCGATCCATAAACAATGGATCCATAGTCTAGTTTTGAACGTATCAAAGATAGATATAATTGTAAGAGTGTTGTTCGATCTGCACCCCAAGTAGTGTGAGATAAAACTTTCAATATGTTCAAGGATTTAAGGCACTTTGCCTTTAAGTATTTAATATGCGGAATAAAACTCAGCTTTTTGTCAAATATCAAACCAAGATATTTGTATTCCTGTACAACAGGAGTAGGCGATCCATATAATGTAAGAACTGGTTCATCATGTTGCTTTCGCAACTGACAGAAATGTACACACTGTGTGTTTGACCTGGAAAATTTAAAGCCATTGTTAGTGGCCCAATGTTCTATCTTGTTTAAGTTTTGCTGTAGACGCCTTTCAATTGTTCGCATACTCTTTGATCGAAAGCAAATACAAAAATCATCAACATAGAGAGAGCAATCTGTTAAATTATCTGGGCATTTAACAATTGTTTGATTTTTATATTAAAAAGATGTAGATAATACACCACCCTGTGGGACCCCCTGCTCCTGATCATATAAATCAGAAAGAGTGGATCCCACCCTCACCTGCCCTGCATTGTGCGATCAGCAAGGAAGCTTTCAATAAAAGTAGGTAGTCTACCTCTTAGTCCTAGTTTATGAATATCTTTCATAATGCCACATCTCCATGTGGTATCGTATGCTTTTTCCAAGTCAAAAAAGGGAGCAACAACGTGTTCCTTTTTTAACAAAGGCATCACGTATGAAAGCTTCCAATCTAACTAAATCATCATTTGTACTACGGCCAGCTCTGAAACCCGACTGATACCGTGATAAAAGATTGTTGGATTCTAAATACCATATCAATCTTTTATTATTCATTCTTTCTAATGTTTTACAAAGACAACTTGTAAGAGCTATAGGTCTATAATTGGTTGGCTCAGCATGATCTTTCCCTGGTTTGGGTATAGGTATTACAGTGGCTAATCGCCATTCTTCAGGAAAATCACCAGTAGTCCATATATGATTAAATATACCTAAAAGAGCTTGGAGGGAACTCTCTGGGAGATGTTTAGCATTTGATAATGTATTTCATCCGGCCAAGTCATGTGATTGTTTAATTGCATCCAAAAGTTCATCAAAATTAAAAAGATTATTATATTCCTCAGTATTAGCAGACTTAAAATTAAGTTTAATTTTTCGAAATTTTTCAGAGTAATTCCTTGAACATGAATTGTTTAGAAATGTTTCTCCTAAGGTTTCAGCTATATCAAATTAACTTGTTTATTTTGTTTCTGCAACGGGATGGTTTAAATGGTGTAGCTTGGTGACTTTGTCTTACCAGATATTTTTCTTATCATATCCCAAACTTTTTTATAGGGGTTTTGTGATTAATTTTTGAAACGTAAGAACGCCATGACTTTCGTTTCGATATCTTAATTGTTCTGCGAGCCTTTGCTCTAAATACTTTTACTTCATTTAAATTGTCCTTAGTTGGATATTTTTTGAATTTATTTAGAGCTTTTTTCCTCGTTTTAATAGCTTCTTTACTTTCATCATTGTACCATGGATTACTTTTTGTTGGATTTGTCGAGGTCTTGGGTATACATTTAGAAGATATATCAATAAGGGAAGAGGTGAAATCAGACAAAGGGTCTGAAGAATCTTTGAAACTTTCTAAAGTTACTGTATCAGTACATAAAGATTGAAATACTTCCCAATTAGCTTTATTTAGTTTCCATTTTGGATTATGATCTTCTACTGTGGAAGTATTACTTTTAATGACGATAGGAAAATGATCACTATGATGTTGATCTTTACAGACAGACCAATTTAAGTCAAGAAAAAGGGATGGATGGCATAAGGAAAGATCTATGGAAGAGAAAGAGCCTGTTGGATAATGCATATAAGTGTTTGATTTGTCATTCATAAGACATATATCATTGTCTGTAATGAAATTTTCAATGAGTTCGCCTCTGGAATTATTTTCTTTATTACCCCAGACAATATTATGACCATTAAAGTCGCCTAATAGTATATATGGAGAAGGAAGTTGTTTTAATAAAGAATCAAGATGTTCAGTTTTTAAGGAAAAAGAAGGTGGAATATAAATAGAACATATAGTTATTTCTTTATCTAACGTAACAGAAACAGCAGTTGCATGCAGTTCTGTAGTTAACTGTATATTTCGTTGTGGACAAGAAGATTTAATAAAAATAAAACTACCGCCAGAAGGTCTCTGGCAGTTAGAATGTATATAATTATAGATGTTAAAACCTTTAAGAGTAATTTTGTCATCAGGTTTTAAAAAAGTTTCTTGAAGACAAAAAATAGATGGTTTCTGTTTTGAAAGTAAGAGTGATATTTCATCAAATTTGGATTTTAGACCTCGACAATTCCATTGTATTATATTATGTTTAAAATCAATGCAAGGTAAGGCGAAGGAAAGAAATATTATAAGTATTAGATTGGAAACTGCCATTGTTTATATATTTGGTGAATTTTTGGATTCCATTTGTTCTATATCACCAAATCGATTTGTAAGTTTGATTGAGTTATCTTGCAATCTTACAAGTCTGATAGGTTTATCTTTTTGATGACCATTTTGACTGTTTTTTAGTGATTCACTTTTTTGTCTAGAACTAGGGGAATTTCTTTGCCTAGACCTAGACTCTCTACTTGCTTTTTCATCTGATGTCTGTGACTGTGGAATTGGTTTTGATGTTGTTGCTGTATTTTTGGCTTGTTTGTTTTGTTTGTATTTTGTTGGTATTATGACTTTCGAGCTGGCTGTTATGTTAAAATCCTTTTCATCAAAATATGTTTCTGTTGCTTTTGTTTCAGGTTTTTTAATTTGTGATGACTGAACAATAGTTGCAAAGGTAACTTCAGGTTTATTTTCAAAGATTTTTCTTGCTTCAAAGAATGATAAATTTTGAGTGACTTTAATTTTCATAATTTCTTTTTCTTTTTTCCAGATCTCACACTTATTTGATCGAGATAGATGGTCTTTACCGCAGTTGACACATTTCACAGGGTTTTTGCATTTGCTCGCAAGATGATCATAATTGCCAACTCCACATTTTTCACACACTGAACCTAGATCTTCAGGACAGTTGTTTTCATGGTGGGCAAACCTCTGACAATTAAAGCAACGCAGAGGGTTTGGCACATAAACATCAACAGGAATGACTCTATAGAAAATCTTGAGACTTTTAGGAACGTTTATCATGTTGAATGTCAGTAAAAGTGTATTTGTCTCTATCGTGTCGTGACCTTTTTTGAAAGTAAATCTTTTCACTGCTGTTACACCTTGGCTTTTGAGATACTCTAATATGTCAGCTTCAGTTTCTCCTTTTAGTTGTCTGTCTCTAATAATGCCTTTTGAAGAATTTAGAGTGTTGTGTTCCGAAACTGTTACAGGTAAATTAAAAAAAGTAGTTGTTTTGAGAAGATTTTCTGTTTGTGATTTACGATTTGTTTCCACGAGGAGCGTTTTGTTTTTCTTTTTTTTTTACTGATTTTGGAATACCAATAATTGCCTTAATCTGTTTTTCAATCACGAAAGGCGAAAGTGAAGTTATTGGTTTTTCACAATCTTCTGACTTGATAATTAAAAATCTTGCAAAATTCTCTGTTGATTTGAAAAATGTGGAGGTAGCTGTATCATCGTCGGAATCCGGTCGTTGTCGTTTATTAGTTGAGCCAGATGGCAAAACAGGTTTGGGGGTTAAACCCAGCCCTTGGCCTGGGGTCGGAGGGACCATGGTTGAAAGTTTTCCAGCATGATCCATAGCTTGGTTTTAATGTTCAATAGATATGCTCTTCGCCCACCTTGGAGCCCTACAAAGGAACGTAAATATGGAAATGGCTCTCCTATTTCCTACGATAAAGTTACATATCTATTATACTCCGGTTCATATTTTCCAGTTGTTCTTCCGGCTTAAGATTAACGTCTAATACATATCAAACACTAATTCCCTTAAGAAAAAGATTTAACATTTATTGAACGTCCCCACCCAAAAATTATAAGACCCCTCTCTCTGCTCTCAGAAGCCTTGTTAACGCTGGTCTATATGCCGGAAGATTAGCCCATGAGCAGTCACTCTCAAAACCAAATAGTGAGATAAAAGAAATTGAACCGGGTTTCGTACCTAAAAAGATACTTTTAAATAGACAGCAGGAAGGAAGAATAAGATGGTTTCTAGAGATGGACCACCCAGCCGATTGATCCAGCGCCGGACCTAGCACTGGACTCACGTCTAGCTGAAAACGAGACCAAAACAATGTGTTGGAAAGCTGGAGATCCCTGGGCTTTCCTCAATTGCCAGGATTCTCTTCATAATGGGGAACATTCATGTGAAATTATTTATATGAAATTTGGAGCAGTGGCTCAACGGGGGAGGTCATTTAAAGACATTTCTTATCTAGAACTCTGGCAACCCCTTTGTTCAGTGGACTGGAACCATGGCATCATGAGGAGAAATCCTGTGAAATTATTTTGAATCTGGACCATTGGTTCAGGAGGAAATGCTGTTTAAAGGTATTTCTTATCTGGAGCTCTGGCAGCCGTTTTGTTCAACATAACATTTGTGCAATTTTGGTAGAGGGTATTATGAGGATCAATTGTGTGAAATAATTTGAATTTGAGTCAGTGGTTCAGGAAGACATGGCGTTTAAAAGATTTCTTATCTGGAGCTCTGATGGCCCTCCTGTTCAGAAAAGCAGAACCATTTATGCAATTTTGAAAGAGGGCATCATGGGAAACACTCATGTGTTTAAGCCTACCCCCTTACATGCACCCGTTTCCATACCCTTCTATACCCCATACTCTATCCAACCCCATACCCTCTATATCCTACCCTGTACCCACCCATACTCTCTACCTTACCTACCATACCCGATACCATTACCCTATCCCCAAAGCCAAACCCTAACCTACCCTTATGTACACTACATTACACTACCCTACCCAATTTTGTTCTTAAAAGGGTATCCTTTGGAAGCAAAGACTGCACCAAAGAACTGAAACTATAGTGTGCATATTTCCTGGGCCAGACTAGCTAGTCTCTGCCATTTCGGCTTCATCAGTGACCCTGTAATAGTTTCAAAGTTCCACAATGAAACCCATGATCCCAAAGGACAAGAAAATAAAATCTACACCATAGTGAAGGGCAGGGAGACGTCTACCGCCGCCACACAGTCCCAGTCACCAGCTGTAGTGTACCAAACCCGTACCTTAACTCATTTCTTGGTACTACCCTACCCAAATAACCCGTTTGCATACCCTACTATACCCCAATCCCCCCTAAAGCCTACCCAATACTCTACCTGATCACATACCCCTACCATGTACCAATCATACTCTACGTTACCAACCATACGCAAAACCCTGATGCCTACCCTAACCTCATGTACACTACCATACCATAACCCTACCCTTACCTTAACCCCATAGCTCATTCCCAAGTCCTTTCCTACCCCATACACTACCGAACCCCATACCACGCTATGCTCTATTCTGTACCACCCATACTCCCTACCTACCATCCCCCATACCACTACCCTATCCCCTATGCCAAACCCTAATCCCTACCCTTATCTACCCATATGTACACTACCATACCATAACCGTACCCTACCCAAATTGCCTTAACCCCATAGCTCATTCCCTGGTCCTATCATACACATACAGCCCGTTTCCATACCCTACTTTACCCCGATTTGACCCTTAACCTACCCCATACACTGTCTGACCCTATGCCACTCTATACCCTACCCTGTACCACCCATACTCTCCACGTTACCTACCATACCCCATACCACTACCCTACGTCAAACCCTTATCCCTACCTTTAAATACACTACCATACCATACCACAACCCTACCAAAACCCTTACCTTAACCCCATAGCTCATTCCCTGGTCCTATCCTACCCAGACAACCAGTTTCAACTACTTTACACCAATTTGCCCTATAGCCTACCCCATACTCTGCCCAACCCAATACCACTCTATACCCTACCATGTACCATTATACTGTCCACAGTACCTACCATACCTCATACCACTACCCTACAACCTACGCCAAACCCTAACCTTATGTAAACTACCATACCATAACCCTACCAAGACCCTTACCTTAGCCCAAAGCTCATTCCCTGGTCCTATCCTACCCATACGACCCGTTTTCATACCCTACTTTACCCAAATTTGCCCTATTGCCTACCTCATACTCTAGCAGACCCCATACAACGCTTTATCCTACGCTGTACTACCCATACTCTCTACGTTACCTACCATACCCCATACCACTACCCTACCTCCTATGCCAACACCATAATCACTACCCTTACCACTACCATACCATACACTACCCAAACCCTTACCTGAAAGCCTGGTCCTCTCGTACCCCATATTCACCCATAGATATTGGTGTTAATACTTTATAGAAAAACATGCCATTAAATAGAATTAGGTCATTTATAAGTATTCAGTATGTGCATGGCTATTTATGTAAGCATTTAGGAATAGATTCGAGTACCGATCATCCAGCTCGGTACTCGAATCTCAGTGATTTTTTTACCTGCGCATCCTGCATCTTTTGTGCATAATTTTGTCTCTGGGATGCAAAGTTTTTATTTCAGCAAGTCCCAAGATGCAATAGTATTGCAGATTTGTCATTAAAAACAGTGTTCTAGACTCATAAATTTGTAGTTGGGACTCAATGATATGGGTAACAGTGAGTCCCAGGACCCATAAGCCCAAAATTGTAAATGAATCATTGGAATCTATTCCTAAATGCTTACATAAATCGCCATGTGCATGCCTAATACTTAATAATGGTCTAATTCTATAGTCCTGTGGCATGTTTTTCTATATATGATTTAACACCAATATCTACCACTTCCGGTCTATGAAGTACCGGCAATATGCGTAAATACCAGCAAATCGACGTATACATTTACCAGAGTGTTCCTACAAGCCAACAATTTTCACTCAACTACGGTTTACAGCTGAGGTATCGAATGACAAGCACATTTACCAGTGTGAGGAAGGTAACTAGGTTGTCTCCCAGGGGGGATACTGTGATATTTTCATACATACGTAGGCTCGGTCCATTTTTTGGGGTCAAATTTTTGAATTTCAATATTTTTTGTGGTTTTCAGAAAAATGAATGTTTTTTGGGGTATGAACATTTTGTGGATATTTTTAGGGGTCATCCCAAAATTGGACTAGTTTTAGGGGTTATTTTTATGTTTTTAGGGTCTTTTCTTAAGGTATATATACAGAATCGGGATATTTTTTTGGGTTGCAAAAATTTCAAATATTTTTTTTGGGGTGCTTCAAATTTCTGATATTTTTTTAGGTGAACGGTAGATGCTAGACCGAGCCTACGTTTGCAGAAAAAATAAGAATACCCCCCCCCCCCCCCCCCCCTGGGGGTTGTCTATGTCATCAATGAATCTCAGCCATGAGAATGGCATCATGGTGACTGACATTAATAGCTGCTTTTCAAGATGACCCATGAACATGGGTACAGTTCCGTATGCATAAGGAACGGATCCGTTTTTATATCATATCATAGTTAAAACACAGCGCACGAAATTTAAGGGGAACCATAAGTTTTAATAACAATATAGATTAGACTTCAAGACATCACCAGACTTACAATAGACTCAATGAATAGAAACATTACTTGTGCAAAAGTTTGAATCATAAAACATATCTATGAAATTCTTTGAAAAAAAAGTGACTGAAGTTTTGGCGACCTAGAATTAGAATGATTTTTCGACATGTACTAGTGGTCGAACATTTTTATTATCGGCGTGTGTCTCGATTATTAAAACTTTGTTCTGTGTAACTACTAAAGCACTCCATTCTTAAATATTTTTAGCTCACCTGAGCCGAAGGCTCCGAGGTGAGCTATTAGTATACCAGTGACTCCGTCGTCCGTCCGTCCGTCAACATTTCCAAACATCTTCTCCTCTGAAACCACTGGGCCAATTGAACTCAAATTTCATATGGAGACTCCTTAGGATGGGGGAACGAAAGTTTGTTCAAATGTTCCTGGTCACGTGACCAAGATGGCCACCATGCCCATATATGGTAAAAACCCTTTAAAAATCTTCTCCAGAACCAGAAGGCCGATGACCTTGGGACTTGGTATGTAGCATTGGGGATGTGGGGCCTACCAAGTTTGTTCAAATAATGATCCTAGGTTGACCTTGACCTACTTAACGTCAAGGTCAAATTTGCTTCCTAATAGATTTAAATGGGAATTTTTTTAAAAGTTGATTTTTTGAATACTGTTAAAGCGAAAGTGATTATTCTCACTTGATATGTTGAAACTAATGAGACAATGGCTATAAATAAGTTTCAAAGGTCAAGGTTGACCTTTGCCCTTTCAGCCAAGGTCGCTCATATTGTGGTCCAATCAATATATTAAAACAGTTTTCTCACAAACCATTGGCCCAATTGAGCTCAAATTTTATGTGAAGACTCCTTATGATAAGTCAGCCAAAATTTATACAAAATATTTTGGTCACATAACAAAGATGGCCGTCACGCCCATATATGGTAAAAACCTTTTAAAAATCATCTCCTCCAGAACCAGAAGGCCAGTGACCTTGAGACTTGGTATGTAGTATTGGGGATATGGGGCCTACCAAGTTTGTTCAAATGATGATCCTAGGGTGACCTTGACCTACTAAACGTCAAGGTCAAGTTTGCTTCCTAATGCATTTGAATGGGGAATTTTTTGAAAAGTTGATTTTTTGAATACTGTGGAAGCCAAAGTAATTATTCTCACTTGATATGTTCAATCTAGTGTCTATAAATAAGTTTAAAGGTCAATGTTGATCTTTGACCTTTCAGCCAAGGTCGCTTATATTAGAGTCCCATCAACATATTAAAACATATTTTTCTCAGACAATTCGTGGCCAATTGAAAGCAAATTTCATTTGACAACTACTTATGACTGGTTAGCCAAAACTTATACAAATTGTTATGGTCACATGACTAACATGGCCACCATGCCCATATATGGTAAAAACTCTTTAAATCTCTTCTTCTCTGGAACTGGCTTTGGGACTTGGTATGTAGGATCGGTATGTAGGATCGGGGATGTGGGCCCTACCAGGTTAGCACAAATGATGAATCTAGGTTGACCTTGACCTACTTTATGGCAAAGTCAAATTTGATTCCTAATGCATTTACATGGAGAAAATCTTAAAATGTTCATTTCTATAACTGAGCCAGCCAAATTCATAATAGTTAAGCCTATTGCGACAATGGTTTATTACTAGTAAGTACCAAATGTCAAGCTGACCTGTGACCTTTTATCCAAGGCCACTCATTTGGACTGCCACATACCTATCTAAACATTTTTTTCTCAGAAATCACTGGGCTGTTTGATGGATTATTCATTAGATTGTTTAGGTCACTTGACCAAAATGTATATGGTAAAAACAAATTTGTTCCATTAAAAGCTGTAGTTGACCTTGACCTATTTTAACATTATTAAGGAGATCAGGTGAGCGCCTCAGGACCTTCAGGTCCTCTAGTTCCCATTTAGTGCGTTCAGAATTCTCCCATCGGTACCCAAGGTTTGTACCGAGTGGTTACCATCGGTAACCGTCGGCTACAAATATCACGGAAAACAGTTGCTTAAAGTTGAACGGATTTTGGTAGCTTTCGGTACCATCGGTGGCCAATGGTGACCGATGGCTGACCGGTCATGGCTGTCATGTGAAAGTGTTTGAAAACTGATTTCTCACTGTGCCTACACTGGTGTTGGTGACTTTAGGTTTTAGAATATTTTATCCATTATCGCTATTTTACCGGTTTATCCGGGTTCGCCACTGAATCACCGGCGGAGCTCTACTAGAACAACAACAACAACATGGCTCAGCAAGTCATGGGTGGAATTTTGCTGTCAATGCAACAACAAAGAACATTAATTTGGACATCCGCTGTAACGCATAGAGCACAAGCGAATGCTAGTAATATTAGCTTACTGCTTCTGCAGAAGCGGGATCATATTCACAGTGAAAAACTTTTTTGAAACTAACAATTCCTATGTATGAGTTGGATGATTTTCAAGGGCACTTCAGATTATCAAGAAGCTTTTGAAAACCTGACAAGAAGCCTGGGACGATCTGCAATGTTCAACCCTTCTCGGGGTCAACAGGCGAATGTTGAAAGAGACTTGCTGATGTTCCTGTGGTATATAGGTATGTTTCATATTTTCTTATATGAAATAGGCCTACAATCGAATCTGCTTAATTCGGAGTCCCTTGATTAATAGGCCTACTGAGTTTCAACTTTGAATTACCAACATTTCAAACGGAAGGTAGGTATCCATCGAATGGTATTAAACCCCCAAATTATTAATAAATTTTTCCTATCAAAATAACATTGTGGGGTGCTCAAAGAACCAACTTGCTGAGACGTTTGTTTAAATCATCCGAAACATGCTTCAGTGGGTTTGTGATAATATTTAATTTCTTCATATACACCAACACAGGTACCATATTCTTGGAGTCCAATACGCTATGGGCCTCGACGCGACAAAACCGGTCTACGGTGGTTTGCGAGCAACAAAGGCGCAGACCAGCCTGCGCATACACGCAGTCTGATCGGCGCCTTTGTTGTTTGCTTGTTGGAATGTATCATATCTATACCTGCTACAAGCGAGATTTCCATTTTCTAGCTAGACTGTAGCTGAGGATACTGGTTTTAAACTCGCTTTGTCAAAAACCCTGAAGACAGGTTTCGTCGCGACGAGGCCCAATCCATTCAAATTAGTGGGTACTTTGAAAATAAAGTGTTAGGTATTTTTATTAGAAATATTCGTAGTAAGCTGTTGTGGCAGACGACATTCCTAGCCAGCATCTAATCTCGGGCCACTATCGGCCCAACAGCAAAACGCTAAGCGGATGGCGTTTCTTGGATGGGCCGATAATGGCCAGATTCTACGTGGTTAAATGTTGATATATAAACCGTTTAAATTTGTGTTGGTCTGAAGTGTATATGATCATGACCGCCATAATATTTTTCCCATTTCAGGTAACCTAGAGAGCTTTCGATCAATGGCAGATAGGATTGGAGTATCAAAGGGTTCTTTTCACCTTAGAATCAAAAGAGTATCATAGGCTATAGTGAAGGATGTCATGCCAACTGTCATCCAGTGGTCGACAGAAGGGAAAGTGAGAGATACTGCTCAACAGTTCGGTAACTTTTCTTATTTTCAATATGTTATCGGGGGAGCTCAGTGGTCGAGTGCTTAACTCGAGACCGAAGGGCCTCACCGGTCACTGCGTTGTGGTCCTTGAGCAAGACACATTTATCCTAGCTTAGTACTGGTTCAACCCAGGAAATCCCATCCCTATATAACTGAAAAATTGTTGATGGGACGTAAAGAATCAAATCAAACAAAATATGTTATCGGCGCAGTTGATGGCAGTCATTTACCTATAAAAGCCGAAACAGTTTTCACATGCCTATTACAACAGAAAGAGATTTCATTCCTTAGTGTTGCTCGCTGTGTGCGACGCTAATCTCCGTTTTACCTACGTCTGGACGGGCAATCCTGGGAGCACTCACGACGCCACCGTTCTCCGTTCATCAGAGATTTTTAGGAATGCAGATGAACTTATTCCACCTGGATACTATTTATTAGGAGATTCGGCATTTCCTTTGCTAGGCTGGCTATTAACACCTTTTCTGGACTTTGGTCATCATAATCCTCAGCAAAAACTATTCAACAAGACCCATAGTAAACTCGTCAAGTGATTGAAAAAGCGTTTGGCTTACTGAATTGTAGATTTCGTAGACTACTCAGACTTGATGCAGCAGACATGAATATAATTGTCGATACAATACTATCAGCATGTACACTACGTACTATATGCACTAATGAGGGTGATGATATTCAAGACGAATTACTAGAAGACAATAATGATGTTGACGATCAAGGTTCTTTATGTAACCAGGGCCACCAATTGGCAGGGGTACACTTGAGACAAAAAATTATGCAGCAGCTAGTCAACATATAATTGTCTGTAGTCTCCGTGGTCAATATAACAATGAAACGGGCATGTGTACAAAAAAGTTGTTGACAGTAGCTGGTACAGGCTAGAGAATCCTGTACTCAAACAGCGCATTCATTGCGTGTATGTTGCAGTCGACGAGTGCACAGAAAAGTGTACCTAGCTGTTAAAAAGGGTAATATTTTGCTATCTGTTAAAAAGGGTAATATTTTGGTCAATGTTTTACTTCTGAAAATTATTTTACCCCTTTTAACAGCTATAGGTACACAATTCTGTGCACTCGTCGACTGCAACCAACACGCGATGACTCCGCTGTTAGTACAGTGGTATTCTAACGTGTGGTAGCACAACTCATTCTATCAGACTTTTCTTGACTTTATATGCGCTTGCACTGAATTTAATCCAGCAAATACATATCACCTGTAGATGACACCATGCGTTTGTTTGGCTGCAGTGAGGATTGATACTTACAAAATAAATTTTAAAAAATACATCGACTTGATTTTATAATCAGTATAGAATAGGTGTTTGAGAATTCAAAAATATTAATTGAAAAGGAAGAACGCTGGATGACCTTATTTAGACCAGGTCACCTCGTTGCGAGTAAACCCGATTTCTGAAAATGTGCAAAGCAAAGGTGTAGATCAGCCCGTGAATCCTCACAATCTGATCGTAGTCTTTGCTATAAGCTCTGTGGACAGTATAATAATGTAGCTTGTTTTGCATTAATAAACAAATACTGTAGCTAGTCATTGTAACTTAGAAGGATAATTCGAGCCTTACTTATTCTCAATCCCAGAAGACAGGGTTTCTTGCGATGAGGCCACTTTTTGTCTATTTCTTGCAGTTGACCAAATAATTGGACGAAAGAAAAATCAAATTGAAAAAGTTTTACAGACACATAAAACATTTATTTTGTATCCGCCATTAAAGCCTGCATAAATATACCATATTCGACCAAAATAAACGCATACAAGTTTATTTTTAGTTTTTGCAGCCAGTCCAGAGGCGCAATTCCAAATAGGGATTAATTTACCAGTGTAAAGAAGTGATGATCCTGTCAGCTGGCTTCTACAAGCAAGCTGATCTGGGTCTACAATTTTTACAAATTGTAATTTGCAGTGCCCTTATTGGGGTATAATATGGTATGTGAAACGTGAACGCAATACTCGTTGAACGACTAAAAAATTAATTTGTGCCCCTTACATGTTTCTAGAATGTCCAGACTTCTTCATATACACTGCGGTCGTACTACTACGGCATTTGGGGTTCGTCACCCACTCCGGTGTAATGGTAAAATTACCTGGCTGGCAAAATTGAGAACTTTCGAATATGTTTGCTTCGAGATCGCATCGTCTAGTTAACAACCTCTGTTAACGTGTCTGGCTACAGATGCGTGTCTGACTGCAGATCCAGGGGTCGCGAGTTCGATCCCGGCCCGGTACCATACTTTCGTGGAGATTGATCATGAAATAATTTCAGGTCATTCTCCTCCCTTCCGCTGATTTATTCAAGAAGAGTTGTTGTCAGTTACAAGCGAAAGTATGTGCACAAATTACTGGTTAACCGCTTGCTCAAGCCTGCCCAGGAAAAAGTGTGGTTAAGTGAACTGACCGTCCCGCAATGACCATAGCTGTTGACATGGGACGTAAAGCAACAAAAACAAACAAACAAAACAACCTCTGTGCTGTTTTGCCCAAACGGAGATAAAATCACATTTTATACAATTTATTAATAAATTGTCAATTACGGTTTAGTCATATTTATACCGTTTTGTCATTTATCCACGATGACAGAATCGTAATTAGTTATTTCATGCCTAGACATCAAACGTTAAGGTTTCATACAATTTTAAAGCTAAAAGATACAAGTTTAATTTGATGAACAAAAATCAATCCGAACCCAGGCATTTATCGGTGATTAAATGAAGAAATTGAACATGATGAGAAAGTTACCTAGACACCAGAATAAGCGACGAAACCTAAATTGCTGTAGTGTTATTACCACAGTGATATATAGTGGGGCGGATATGTAACAATTTTGTGAAGAATCTTGCATTTTGTGATAAAAGCATGAAACTTGGTACATGGCTAGTTGATAACAAAACAAAAAAAATAAGGGTCAGTGCCACGCCGAAAATCCCCTCTAATGGCCGCCATCTTGTTTTTTCCAAAATGGCCGCCTTTTTTCAACTTATTCATTATAATCTCATTATTCATTTGCAAACATCATGTTTTCTTCAGTTAATTTTACTTAAATAGACATCAGTTATATCTCAAGACCTTAAAATCATCTTTCAATTTTAAAAAAATCAGGATTGAGGCTGTATTTTTTCAAGATGGCCGCCACTTTTGTAACTAAAAAGTGCAGTTATATTATAGAACTTTACAAAGTTATAAATTTTGTTGCAAATTACTTCTAGCAAGTAGAAATAGTCCCATTAAACAAGTTACTAACTTAACAGCATGGCTTTATTGTTGTGTATTGTTCAAATATGGTATTAATGATGGCTACCAATGGGCAAATCATAACATACTATCTGCTTTCATTTGGAACTGGAAGAATGTAGCTTGAATTTATGCAAACGATTTTTAAGAATAACTTTATTTAATGGCTTTGAATAAAGAAGAGAGCATCCAACATACCATCCAAGACGGCTGTCAAAGTAGAAATGTTATATGGACACCATTTATAAGGTGGCCGCCATCTTGGTTTTTCCAAAATATGCAGTCTATTTTAAATTGCATTATTTTAAGCTCATACATTTGCAAGCAAATTTGTTGTCTTCATTTATTTCCACTTATTTTGCAGTCAATGATACTAATTTGCCTCAAAATTGTCATTTAGGCTTAGAAAACACAAGATTTAGGACATAGTCTCAAGGTGGCTGTCACATTTTGCATCCATAGGGAGCTCAGTGGCTCAATGGTAGAGTGCTTGACTCGAGACCGAGGGGCCACGGGTTCGAGCCTCACCGACGATGTGTGTTGTGGTCCTTGAACAAGACAAATTTATCCTAGCTTAGTACTGGTTCAACCCAGGAAGACCCTTCCCTGTTTAATTGAAAGATTGTTGATGGGACGTAAAGAATCAAATCAAACAAACAAAAACACATTTTGCATTGTCAATAGTGGTGGTATACCAACTTGACAAATTATGAATTTCCATGCAAAATCATTATGCAATTAAGTAGAAATAGCTACACAAACAAGGGACGAACTTATCAGACTTTATTTTTATTTTAACTTGTTATAACATGGTTTTCAAGATGGCTTTGTATTTAGTTTTAGAAAAAAAAAGAAACGTATTTTTACTTTCTATAGGAACATATTTTGAGGTTGTATGAAGTTATGAAAATGAGTTTCAAGAAATTATTAAATTTAATGAATTAGGATAGTAAAGGGGACATCCAACCTGTCATCCATGATGGTTGCCAAATTTGGTTTTAGACACTTATATAGATGTTGCTATTATGTGTGTTCTATATAAAATTGATATGATAAAAATGAGATACAAAGAATTTTTGTATCTATAGCAAACTAAAATTGTTCTTTGTAGTATTGCAATTGCATAAAATATTATTTGTTTGCATCAGATTTTAGTGAAAAATCCTATAAAATCTGTAATAGAGATATCAAAGTTTCTTTTTGACCTTTCTCCTTCTCATCAAGTTACTATAGGCTTAAAAGGCTATATGTCTCCTAAAACTGTATACAATTTAAAAAAAATGTACTTAGACCACAACCCTCCGTTTTCACACACATCAACTTTTCAACTTTATCTTGTCAAATGACGTATTTGCTGCAGCCAGCCTTATTAGGTTGTGTTGATGATGTAGCTGGCTCTATCATATCTACTTGAAAGTAATCAAAGTTTATATTATTCTGAAGTCAATTCAATATATAATGTTGCAGACATCTTAGTTTATAGCCAAAGCTTCCCTCACCAAATGCTTGCTAGTGAGTCGGTATTTGATTACATAATAGTTAAGTCCAAAAACCTCTTCAGTATATTTAGTTGAAACCAAAGCTTTTTGTCTATTTAGGTATGTAGGGTTTTTAAATGATGATGTTATTTTGCTCTGTATTTACAGTGATGGTCTTTTACAGCCCAGGGATCTTCAGCTAGGTGCCCCTACCGCATATGCAATCGAGTCCCTGCCCTTGCTGCATCAATTCTTGCTTTTCGTGATTTATTGTTCACTGTGGTTATTCATTGACTAGTTAAACATTCGTCCTATAAATCGTTCTAAGGTAGTAGTACTGTTGTGGTTCTCATTTTATTATTATTGGTGTAAATGTGGTTTGTATGTACTTTAATATACATGCATGTGAATGATTCTGGTTATGTTAAGGTAGCCTAGTAACTGCCTTCAAGGGGAGAGCTACATCACCACTGTATACTATCTATCTGTATATTTAGTCCACATTTTGATTTTGTAGGATGAATGTTAGCTCTGATTGTACTAGTTTCTGGTCATTGCTATGAATTTACCTAGCATATAAGCAAAAATGGGAATCACATGTCCGGAATGACACAGGCCAACAGTCGCTAGGTGAAGAAGCGTTGAAAGAAGCGTGGAAAGAGCATTATGAAGTTACTCAAATTCGAACTCTTTGGAATGCAAAAGGCATGCCAGAGTAAAGCACAGTTGAAGGACTAGCCAGCTGATCAGTACAGGAATTGTCACAAAAACAGTTAGCAGGATGCGTTCTGAAAAAGCAGACATATCATCAGCAATTGTCATCCAGATACTATAGACTACATGCATTTGGGAAACTGACAAAGTCAAGGTGTTTGACCTAATCTGCAACATAATCTCGAGTGTTAGTACAGAGGGAAATTAACAGTATGAACATAGGCAAAGGGGGTGTTCTGATCAGAGGCTTGAAGATAATTAAGCAATTAATAAGGGTGTTAGAGTGCATATTGGAGAGACATGTCAGGCAGAGAGTTGAGATTGACGAGATGCAGTGCAGATTTATGTCAGGCCATGGTGGCACTCCAGTTGCGGTCTTCATTTTAAGCCAGCTACAGAAGCTGCTCCTGACTTCTAACAAGCCATTCTATGTCACATTCATCAACATAGAGAAGGACAACAGGTAGCTAGTGTGCATGCTTTAAATCAACAAGTAGTTGGTATGATTGATGAATAGCATGATCAAGGACATGAAAAGCAGGACGATAGTTGGTAATTGTCGCAGTGAGAAGTTTTTTGGTGTTGATGTTTTTCGTGGCTCTGTTCTGACTCCACTGCTCTTAATTGTTATGCAAGAGGCTCTAATCACAGAATTCAGAACAGACTGCACATAGTTGCTGTTGTACAAATATGATCCAGTGATCAAGGCTGAGTCCATGGAGGAATTGCTAGTGAAATTGGATGCATGGAAGTATTGGAAGGAGAAGGCTCTTCATGTGAACATACTATTATGAAGTCATATACAATTAAAGTCGTCCCTTGTGCTAAAGTGCACCAAATGCCTGTGGCACAACACTACTTAATGATGGAAGATGGAGGTGATAGCACCTGATAAAAACTTGAGGTAGGAAATCTGTAACCATATGGACATTCTCTATGCTAGAGTCATCCTCGAGCTGCCTGCAGTCATACATTGCAAATGTACATGGCAGAAACTCCGTAAACTTCTTAACCTTATGATCATCTGCTGCCCTTGACTCAAGACAGGTAGTAATAAACATGCATTCATTGTTTTGTTTTTGTTGAGTGTATATTTCCAATACGTCCTTGATTATGAACAGTTCACTAGCATTATACATCCTAGCTTGTGATGTCGAAAACGCCTAATAGCAAAAATGTATAGATTTATTTAGAAAGAACAGCAAAAATCACCAATAAATAGGATTTTACAATTCGGCGGCCATCTTGGATGCCATGCTTGAATTAACAGTTGACAATTTCAAAATTACATATAATATATAAGAAACGAACATTCATTGCTACTAAAGCAAATTTCACTCACACAAATCTCAATGATATATTAATGTATAAAAAACGAAAAACCATAAAATCATTCTTCTTTGGCAGCCATCTTGGATACCATATTGTATCAAAGCTCTCTTATAAATTGTTCACAAATAGCAAAGTCACATTTTGAGCCTTTCTATGCTTGGAACAACTTGAATTTGATGCAATAATCTGAATTTAGTTCATTTTATGATGTTTTCATAAAGCAAGCTTGATGTAACATATAAAAATGGCGGCCATCTTATAAAGTGGCGGCCATCTTGGATAATATGCCAATCTACATGTGATTTTAGATAATTACAAATGTTCTATTATTAAAATTCACACTTACACAAGCTTTAAATACAAGTTTATTGCAAAATGATACCCAACAGGCATTACATGAAAATAGGTCGCCATTTTGAAATTCAAGATGGCGGCCGTCAAGGTGCATTTCTGGCTTAGCACTGACCCTCAGAAATTTTGATAATTACTAATCTGGCCATGTACCAAGTTTCATGCTTTTATCATAAAGTGCACGATTTTTTCACATATCTGCCCCACTAATACGGATAACCAAGCATAATCCAGAATACCGAAAGAGATAAAACTTGTCTTGCAGCTAATCCATTTTTGTGTAGATCTATAACAAATACATGAAACCTGGAAATTATGACGAATATGCGGCCATCGAGAACATTTACAGCTTTTCGATTAACTTCTCCATTAGGGAGTTTTGCTTGTCGCTCATTGCTTTCATTGCTGCAAGAAAAGTGTTATCTCTCTCGGTAAAATATTCCTTCAACTCGTCGATTTTGCTGGGGTTTTTTTGAGCATTTTGGGCGTTGGCTCCTGGATCTCCTTGTTGGCTGCATCATCGTCGCTATCAGAGTCTGATACAGACCTAGGCCTTTTGTTAAGATGTGAAAGTAACCCTCTCGCGACCGGTGGGCTAAAGCACGGATCATCAGTCACAACATCCACCATAAGCTGTTCGTATATAAATGGCTTGGGCCTTCTATTTCCTGTTTGTTGAGATTCACTAAGAAATTTTCTATAATTCTTCTTAAGAGTGTAGTACCGCTCCCTGCACTGATCAGGTGTTGCTTTACCAACCAACTTAGCAATTTTGCTCCAGGCAGGTTGTCTTCCTTCTCAAAAGTATCTTTTTCATTTTTCATGATAAGCATTTTTTTGTTCCCTCTACAGTCCACTCCAGCCGTTGTGTTTTTCGACATTCTGATGGCCCTGCACATTCTTCTTATAGTTTGCTAGGATAACTGCCGATAGCGGGGGTGGGGGGGGGGGAGAGGATGTATTTGGTGCATGGACCCGGGGTTTGCTTGTCTTCAAGTGGTGGGGCTACCGAAATGTCTACATAGACAGGATCAGCTGGTGGGTCAGTAGGCAGTGCCTTTTTCAGCTGGTCCTCGATTAAGGATCTGTCTGAAAGAAAGAAATTCAGACTTTTGGGTAAAAATGGTTTAGAAAAGGAACGCAGCTGCCTTGTGGTTGAGTGTAAGACTTAGGATCGATCATCGAAGTCTCACCAAAGGAACTGTGTGGTTCTCTTTGGCAAGATATTTCCTGCTTAGTGTAACGGCCCAACACAAGAAGGCAGGTAAACGTCCCTACGTAGCTGATATTTCAGCAGTCTGGCTAGTCTCTGTAGCTGAACAGGTTGGTTTGAATTTTATGCAATCTTATATCTCAAAGATAGATTTTCTAGCGACGAGCTCAATTATTATAGTCACCACTCCTTCCATTCAGTTGTGTGAGAACGTGATAATTAAAGTAGTTAAAATGTGCAGTAATCTCTTACACAACCGACAAGGGCCGTAATGGAGTCTATTACCTACCAGCATAAGATAATTTATCTTAGTAGGACTGCTATCATAAGACAGAGTCCTGGTAAACATCTAAAAGCCTGTAAGCAAAATGTCAGTTAAGTAGCATTTCGTTGATAGGCCGATGGTGGCCCGATACTGTGTGCTGGCTGGAAAAATTCGGGCCTCGTCAGGGTCTTCATTGATTCCAACTCGGTCATGCTCAAGCAAGCCTGTTCACCTACAGAGACTAGTTAGAAAATTGAAATTACGTGAAATGGTGTTTCCAATAAGCAATACAAAGGCGCTGATCAGACTGCACAGATGCTAAATGTATTCGCAATCCCTAAAGACAGAGGTCCAGTTTATAATTTTTAAATAAACGACAACAGTAAGAGTTAAATCCCAAAGTGGAGGGAGGGTGGTTGAGAGGTTATACGTAGGCTTGGACCATTTTTAGGGGAGGGGGCGGGTCTAAAGTTTGAATTTCAATATCTTTTGGGTTTTCAGAAAATATGATTATTTTTTGGGTATTAAATTTTGAGGATTTTTTTTTTTTTTTTTTTTTTTGGGGGGGGGGGTGGGGGGGGGGGAGGTGTCATCACAAAACTGAACTATAATTATAGTTGTCATTATTATGCAAGGGTCGATGCTTAAGGTCAAGGCACAGAATGACGATATTTTTTGGGGGTGTTAAATTTTAAATAGTTTTGTCGGTATTCGGTTGGTATACAGTTTAATATATGGGGGTAACACATAATCTGAAGATTAAGCACACACACACAAACGTTATGTGCAGTCAACAATTTTTATTTGGTGCTTAAGGTAGTACCGGACTCACCGGCATATGTCCAAAAGTGTTTTATCTTTTAATATATTATAATATAGACTAATACTTATAATCTAAGACGAAAAAAACAATACCTCACCGTTCTTTTTAAAAAGTTATTTGATGTCAAAAACTGCAAAATCGCAGGTTTTTGAAAAAAACAACACAGATTTTGTTAACAAATTAACAAGAAACGCAATACAGTTTTTTCAGAACAAATACTACTCACATCAGAGATATAAATAAAAACAAAAAATAGTGAAATAACATGTATTCACACAATTTATTAAGCAAACTCTTAATTAAAGTAAGTAAGGTTGCAAAGATCAGGAAACGATACAATCAAGTACCACACCTGACCCAGGATACCAATGAGAAAGTGACAAACTCACAGAAGACAGCACAAACGAGAGCCAAGAGGTCAGCCCTTTCCCAGCAGGTGACCACAAAGCACATATAAACAGACGCGCACAAAACACAGCAAACACAAGACAGAACAAAAACATAAAAGATCCACAAAAGAAGTACCGCCTTGGAACGGTCAGTAAAATATTTTACTGGAGGGCTTAAACCGGTTTAACGGCGCCAACCTCACCCTTAATTCAGATGTGGATCAAGACACATAGATATTTGGTTTACATGAAAGACCCCTAACTTATCAATGCATCATCTCCTAAAACATATAAATCAAGATATAACAAGGAGATAAAGCAAGGATAAGGACTCAACAGTAAAGTACGAGGGCTGTTCAAATATGAATGCAAGTGGCTTCATAACTTTCTTCACATATATGCTACAACAAAATGGTAAATATTTCTATAAAGGACTATATTTCACCTTTAAACTAGCACCAGAGCTAAAGAAATATACAGTATACTTATCGAGCTATAGCCTTTTGAAGGCGGGTGACGTTTATATACTTACAAACTCAATGCTTCGATTATATACCAGTGATATAGACGAGCGTATAATTCTTCGATAAACAAGTGAAATTTCTTGAAATTTTTAAAGAATTATCCCCATATTCTTATATAACAATTCTGTGAAAGTTGCGAAAATCCGACATGCTTTTGTTAAATTACAACGAATCGTTTTCACTAAAGTCTCCTTATGTTTGCAAATAAAAGGTAAACAAAACACCACCTTTCAGTTTTCAGTTAAACTTATCTCTAACAAAATGCACGAAAAAACATTTAAATAAGTTTTAACTCAAAGACAATATGTTGATCGCTCATACTGAGTTGTTGCTACAAATTATTGATGGATAGTGTGTAATTTTTAAACGCTGAAATGCATTTTATTAAGTCAAAAATGCCTTTAGTGAAGGGGTTATGAAATTTATACTTAGTTTTTTTTGTCATAACATTGCGGCTTTATTCTAAATGTGAACGTAAACTTCAAGTTTGGCCACTATAGGCATTATTCACAATAAAATTACTCACCTGGTCTTCAGGACTAGACATATTGAACATATATTAAATAATGTAAAAACAGAAAAATGCTTGAAAAATGATATAACATCTGATTACTCTGCAAATAGAGGACAGGGCATTTTGGAAAGTTCCTAATGGCATATTTAGCATGTTTTCAGCAAAACGCAAAGAAAACGACACAGCGATGTTCGTTATTACATCACCAGTAGATAACTCAAAATGACGTTTATCATAAAATTAATGACGTCACAAATGTGCCTGTTTACTTGAGATTGAAACGGGATTATAGAAACTTTTTCCTGCCAGCAACTTTTGGATTGTTACTTAAACTTGCATCTAAAATTTGGTGCCATTTTGTCTAAAACTTACAAAGATATGACGCTATATCCGCACATGTAACAAAACGTTCATTGCAATTTGCTTCAGAAAAGCTTCAGTATACAGGAATGGCCATTTATATAAGGGTCTGTAACTCGAGAAATATAGTGAGTGTTTCTCTATGTTTGGTGCCATTTTAACGGCGACAAATAGTTCTTTTCAGAAAGGTATGACATTTTGTCGTAGCACATATGTTAAGAAAGTTATGAAGCTACTTGCATTCATATTTGAACAGCCCTCGTAAACTGAATACCGGAGCAAAAGAAATCCAACAGGTAAACCCCGGTGGGCCCCGACAAACAGCCAAAGCATCAGGCCCCTACCATCTCATCAATAGATAAACCATCATAGAGTCTGAAGTCCGACCCACCGGCGTGCAATTAAAGAGGAAAGCAAAGTTGCCAACCGTGATTGGGTTGTCTACCAAGCATGCTGTCTGTTGCAATACATTAATGTTATAGCCAATCTTTTTATAATGGGAAATTATTTTAATGAACTGCGCTGAAAAATTATTAGAGCCAACAATCTTCTTCAACTTATACACCAAGTCACCATAGAAATCAGGTTCCGAAAGTCCTTGGCGCAAGAGAGATTTAAGTCCAACTTGGAATTTAGAAATCAAATCATAGTATCGTCTATAAAATTTTGAAAATGTTTTGCGAAGTTTATGATACCGATAGCCCTGTTTAAGAAGTTTCTGAGTTAACAATTTATTGCGAGTGTTGAAGTCAGTAACATAGCTAGATGCTCGAGCAAAACGAATGAGTTGAGAGATATAGACTCCATAGGATGTAGAACGAGGAACATCACCATCTAAAAATGGGAAATTGACAATTTCAAAATCAAAGTCGTCACGTTTATCATAAATTTTGGTAGAAACAATATCATTAGAAATTGACAAATGCAAGTCTAAAAATGCGGCTTCGGTATCAGAGGCATTGGCTTTATTAAGTTGGAGCCAGGGACAGGAATACTGGAAGGAGATTGTACACACAATCCTGAGTCAAACGAATAAATGCCAAAAAAAACATTTATATACAAAATAAACATATCAGAGAATGTAACTGAAACAACAAAAAACATATTTTACAAAGATATTTTCTTGAAGAATCTAATGATTGAATAAAAAAATATGTGTCACCATGCTCGTTTTTTTTGTTTTGGTGACTTTTCTGAAAAATCCTGAAAAAAAGAGACTATAATTAGTGTTGTCTCCCCTTTCAACCAATTTTTTTGTTTGTCTACGCCCTATGTATATCACTGGGTGGTGACATAGCTATTATTGATTATGCACTGAAAAATGGGCGTAGAAAATGACAAAAAAGATTTTAACCTAGCATATGTGACACAGCACATTACATTATGATTCTCATTAAAGCATGGCTATAGCATGTCTTGATACTTTGATGCTTTCTTACACGTAGGATTTATGTAGATAAAAGCTAAAAATTATAGCTTTATTCCTGATGCATAGATCTAAATGTCATTTAAAGAATAAACTTACAAATATGCAATAAGAGGATAAAACATTCTTTTCCGTGTATTAATGTTTGGCAAGCCTGAATGTGATGTATTGCAACCAGAACCACACAGCGGTGAGGCCTGCAACACATTATCGCACAAGGGCTTGACAAACGTTAATATACAGAAAGGCATGTTATATTGTCATTGTTATATATTATAGGACTTTTTGGGTACTGTAAAGGTGGCAACTTTAATATTCATATCTGGTTGTGGTTTGGTTATTTAACTGCTCAAGAATGGAAATCAGGTTCTATCTATTGGTTAAGCGTTTAAATGTTGCTTGAGCCGCGCAGTCATGCGTGCATTACATGAAAGCCCTGCCCGTTTTTGCACTGAACCCACATTTATTAACCCTTAAAGCGTATATTACAACACAATCGTATGTTTTTATCGTCTATTGAAATATTATGAAGCCTCTCAAACAAACAGTGTAGATCTAGAGCAGCTACTCACCTAGAAGCGGTCTGATCTGGGTCCACACTGTTTGCCTCTATACTTTTGTTAAACAATAAACAAACACTTTCGAATGTAGTTATAACGCCTCATTTTCAGATTGTACCTATATCTAAAGTAGACTAATAACGCAGTCATGAGGTGCCGCCTTTACAGTATTTAAAAAGTTCTAGAATACTTTCCTTTCAAGCAAAAGCATTTCCAAAAAAAAATGTCCGCTGTAACACCGTGAAGCATACAACAAGACCACACCTGGAAACAGACTTTATGGATTGCAGTTTGTTTGCCTGACTTGCGACAAATGGTAAATTCTATCGATTTGCAATCCACGTTCATCGGTTGTTCAGAGCTTTCCCGATTGCCGCCTATCCGATGTGATAAAGAAGCCCATCTTATGATAATTGAATAGTTTGGTCATCACTGTTTGAATTTGGATCAGCTGCCAGCTCCGTAAAAAAAAATAAGTGCAAACGGTTACTCATGTTCGACTGCATAGATGCACGATGTTCATTGCTGAAATATATATTTGAACAAGCTCGTGGTACTCTATATCGCATATGCGTAGTCATACTTTCTGAATTTGGACTAAACCGTCATTTACGTTAATACCTAGTTTTTGCGAACGGCGAAGGCTCTGGCGAGACTGCCCAATAAACGGATGTTCATCTGAGCCGTCGCTATGTGCACATGAGATTAGTATTAAAATCTCTTGTAGATCTTCTAGCCAATATAATCATGATAAAACTGTCAAACAGCGGAGGCTCAGACCAGAGTGTGCACAAATAGGGCAGTCAAATCTTCTTTTCATTTTATCTCTCCCCTCTTAAAAGATCGTATGGCCCGTTTGGAAGACATATTCGGGCAATTCTATAAATAGGACAGTTTGAAGATAACACCAGTGTGACTTTCCTCTTCAAACTCACGATTTGATCCCAGTTTTTATTTGCACACCATTTTAGAAAGCTGGAAATATCAACCGAGACATGTATATAGTATGTATATTTATAGGGTCCGCAAATTTTAACCATCAAAATACTGAATGACTTTATACTCTGGGTGATGTTTTTAAAAGTTAATACTTGCATTCCTTCTTTTTGTGAAAGCAAAATACTTATCTTCAACTTATACTGCTAACTTACCTAGTTCCACAATCCTGCGACCGTCATTCTACTGTATGTGCTGTTCTAAATCTTCGATATCATTGTTGTTCTCGTCAGTCATGTAATCGGGCGACTTTGGCTTCCATTTAGCGAACTTGCCTTTTTTGGATCTGTTTTGCCTTGAAGTTAGCAATTCTGCCATTTTGTTGTTTACTTGCCAACGTGGTACAGAATTACGTTTCAAGCATCAAAGAGTTGTCAGGGGAGAATAATATCTACCGCTTTACAAATAAGTACTCTCTTTTAAAAACAAGATATAGGAACGATTACTCTTACACTCTTACTTTTAAGTAAAAGTAAGCTTTTGACATGGGTCCCATACCACGTTAAAACAATATGCTTTCATTTTGGCGGTTTTAGTACCCACAGCATTAGTTTGGTAGGGAGGAGCTTGCAAAGATTTTCAGCAGACGAAAAAAAGGTGCCACCTATGTTTTTTTAACATTTTATGCTTATTTACTTATTTACAATGCATTACAAGTGCGGATCCAGAGGGGGGCGACAAGGGGTCCGGACCCCCCCCCCCCTGGAAAATCACAAATTATATGGGTTTATATAGGAATAAGCAATTGGACCCCCCCTCCCTGGAAAAAGTTGGACCCCCCCTGGAAAATGTTGGACCCCTTCTGGAACCTTGAAAAATGATAGTATTCTTTGAAATTAACCATTTGACTTCAGTAAAATAAGCTCAGGACTAAAACAAAGAAGAAAAAAAAACGTTGTCAGAGCCTTTTTTGTCAGATTGACCTGGACCCCCCTGACGAAAATTCCTGGATACGCGCACGCATTAGCCGTTTTATCAAAGGGCAGAGCAGCCGAAATTTTTACGAAAGAAGGCTTACGGCGACTTATATGTGTTCGCCCATGATAGTCATGATATAATACATAAAGAGATAGTACACATCTTTATAGATCTACTACAGACCGTTAAAATATATTTTTTCTCTGTAACTTCAAAATATAAATGAGACAAATTCTTACGATTTGATATTAGTGGAATGGCACTTTGCTTTACTAGCAGTTTATAAGTCTTATTATAATATTAACTGGCATCTCATTTGGTATCAAACTTTCGTTTATCCCGCTCACTGACTGAATTGAAGTAGCCATTTTGAAATGACGTCATAAATCAGCCACCGAAGCTACCTAGCCTGTCGTGGCGCGGAGGTATTGGCGACCAGCAACTCACCGATGTGATTACCGATGGTGACCATATGTTACCGAATGTCGCCATCGGCAGCCTTCGGTAACCGAGGCTACCTCTGGTTGCCGAAGGAAGAATTCTGAACGCACTAAGTGTAAACTGGTCTAAGGGCATATTATTTAAGTGCAGTGGGGTGATTTTGATCCATCATGTAAATTCCTGATGACCCCCCCCCACCCCAGCTAACAAAATAAAGTCTACCGAAGTCCTTACAAGAAAATCCACATATATAACATCACACACATACATCTAAAGTTGAACATGTGTGAAAAACCTGTGTTTCTCTTTAAGTCCATAATTTTGTGTGATGCAAAAGTCCTCAGATTTGACTGCATCATTTAGACTGGCTTCTCTGTATTTATATGGACACTTAATTTCCAACAAACCTTTGCCAAAGCATTTTAATGTCACTCTGCCATCTGGCGATACTCCTAAGAATAAATCCTTTTCACTGATTACAAAACCGGACTTTTGTTATCACACAATCATGATGTGGACCTTGGGGAGCACAGTGGCTCAGTGGTAGAGTGCTTGACTAGAGATCGAGGGGTCGCGGGTTCGAGCCTCACTGGCGTCACTGCTTTGTGGTCCTTGAGAAAGACACATTTATCCTAGCTTAGTACTGGTTCAACCCAGGAAGACCCGCCCCTGTTTAACTGCAAATATTTTTGATAGGACGTAAAGAATCAAATCAAACAAAACAAAATGATGTGGACCAGGATGAGTTGCCATCACAACTCCAGTAGGCACAATATCGGGGTTTTGTCCTTCACCAGTCTGCTAGTTCATATTTCAACAAGTAAGCATAGCTCATTCCTATTTTCCCATTCAACAGTTGGAGCTTTTGTTTGTCTTTTGTGTTTTCGACATATCTTCTTCACGATACTTGGTGCTGGTCTGTTAACATCAGTTCGTAGAATATCCTGCACTGTTGGCGAAGTGATCTGTCCAGCTCGCTGATCATGCCGCACCGCAGAGGATGGTTTCTGGTGCTTTTTTCTACATAATTAACTTCATCAGCACTGATTATAAGAATTGCCCTTTGCATTTTTCAAAAGCTTGTCCACATTGTCCAATTTTTCACTCCCATTCATGTACAGTGTCCAAAAGGTTGGAGGCAATCTGACTGTCTTTGAAAAAGCTATCACTGTATCCAGAAAAGGTGCTCGAGCCAACAACTGGTATGACAATTCACTGAGAGACATTAAAAACTTCTCTCGCTTCACCATGGTAGCTGGCTCATGCATAGTTTCATGTTTGTTTGTTTTAATTTAATTTCTTTAGCATGTCCTTTGCTTCCTGTTTATAGAATCTGATGACCGCCACTGGGGAAGGCTGTACCTTCTGAATAAAACATGCATTCCATTAACACGGCAAGTCTGTATATGCTGAAGAAGTGTATCCTAGACGTACTGCAGCCTCCATCTTGTATAACAAAGCCCCTAAGTGTGAGCATGTCTCACCTGTTCTGAAATGAACAAAATAAACCATAGGTTGAGAATAACTTTATTGTGAATATTTTCTTAAGATAAATTTTGGTAGATCAAAACCATTACCTCATTTGGACTGTTCTTTTGAGTACCGAGTAACCCACAACATATTTTTGGTTGAAGAGGACGATATATTTTTATAACCCGCCACTTTAAAAAGTGGGGGGTATTATGTTATAACCTCCATTCAAAAAATTGTCATTGAGTGTACGTCTGTCAGCGCATAGCTTTCATCAATTCTCACTGCTGAAGCCAAAGCAGTTGATCAAGCTTTAGATTTCATTACAACTTATGACACTATCAATAAATTCATTATATACAGTCAGACATAAGTTAAGCATCACCCGAACATTATTTCAGATACGTTTTTCGTATGCAAATTTCTTCAGATGAACAACCAGTTTGTAATATTTGATTACCCTGGTCTTCCTTTGGTCTACTGAACAATTCAGAATGACATTTGGTCATTTTGCTGAATTTCTACGGTGTCTTGTATACACCAACCTCTATCTTTGGGGTGTACTCTTAAAAAGTGTCACAGCTAAACCCAAAGTGTTTACTTTGAATTTAAATTAACGCGGAAATAATCTAGAATTATTTTTCAAACTAGTACCAAAGTGATTCTGTCGAACTCAAGGTTTCATGTCAGTTATAAAGGATCATAGAAATAGTAGTTATAATTTTTGCAATATCACTATATAAAATGCCATTCTTTACACATCCATAACTTTTATTCTTTTAAAGATATGAACCTGAAATTTTCAGACAGAACTTGTCTTCGATATTATAACAATATGACACTAACATTTTACATGTCTATGCGTTATGAAAATACAATAATGGGACATTTTTGGGGGTAAGTGTGCATTTACCATGCCTGGTTGTTTACCCTTGTGATAATCGAATCGAAAGTTACTGTAAATTGTCACCATTTTATCCATTTTCATAAATAAAACAAGAAAATATTTATGACCGGAAAGATTCCTTTGTTTTTTTTTTAGAAAATATTGATGCTTTACTTATGTCTGACTGTATATTTTCTGACTCGCTTTCAGTATGGAAAGCTTTGAACCATACGAGTTCAAATAATCCACAGATTCAGAAACTTTAGGAAAAATGTCACGAGCTTTTAGCAAATTCAGAGCTTGTTCTCTGTTTGATTCCTAGTCATATAGGTATCTTAGGGAACGAGATGGTAGATCAGCAAGCAAAACATCGCTTTCATTAGAACCAACTTCTTTTATGATTCTATTTTCTAATTTTAAGCCATCTATCAATAAATATGTCTTGGATGAATGACAAACTTCATGGAATAGCAGCATTGGAAATAAACTTATTGACATAAAACCAACTATTGGTGAATATCAATCAGTAGTTCGAAACATAAGAAAAGAAGAAATTGTTTTGGCTTGACTACCAGGCGAAGAGCAGCCGCAATGTGGTTGCTGGGATGCACCATTCACTGTACGCCACTTCCTTTTGGAGTGTGGCGCACAAGTAGGAAATAATACATATTGATAGTATTATGACATTTTTAAGACAAATAAATCTTTTAAACAAAATCGTACCTCTATTTTTAAAATCGTTTTGTTTTACATTTGTATCAGACCATTATACAGCTTCTTAAATGTTGCATTCTGTTCAGTGAAAGAACATGTACAGTTATCTGAATAGGTCATTGAAACTGTCAGATATTGTACGTGGTCTCTCCTGTCAACAATCGTATTGCAACTCAATATTATTATGTACATGGGCGTAGACACGGGTGCGACATTCGCTGCACCAATAATTTCGGCCGGTGCGACATGCTGCACCATTTAAAATTGCTGATGCGATACGATACCGCACCAATAAATGTTACTTATCAAAGCAAAAAAAAAGTGAACATGTGTAAGTGGAAAAACCCCAAATAAACACGACAAAACAAGAAAGATTATAGTACTTTCCATCCACCATACACAGCCGACAGCAGCTTCCAGGGGATGACTCATCAATAATCCAAGCTTCCAAGCGTTTGCATGTTGATTTCCTTTGTTTACTTTGTTTCTCCTTTACTGCTATAATTACATGATGAGTTTTAGTACGACATGTGAATGGTAAAGTTACTACACTGACCCAAAATGAAAACTTTACATAGTATTCAAAAGTATATATTTTGATGATAAATTTAGTTTCGGGAATAATTTTTTCGATCATCGAATCTTCAATGCCTTATCGATGTCTCTGAAAACAAATATTGGATGAAAATCATAAATTGCATAATTTTTATGAATAATTCAGTTCAGAGGGGTCAAAATGAAAAATTCTAAAACAATTAAAACAGTCACACAGATTTTGGAAACAAGAAATAACTGACTGCAAACTTTAAGTGATGTTAAAAAGATCATCAGTCACCAGTGAGACCTCCATTTTTACGAATGCTTAGCAGAATACGTCGCCTCATTGAACTTACGTAACGTTGTATGAGCACGTTAGGGATACGTGTGCAATGCTAACAGAGGTGCATATTGGAGTCATTTAACGCATCCATTTGATGATTGGACCTGACCCTCCAACCCAATTCATCCTATACGTGTTCTAAGGGGTTCATGACCCCGGATGAAGCAGGCAAAGCAAGAGGTTGACGTTATTTAAGCATGGAATTATGTGGTTATTTACGTGTTGTGTGAGGCATTGCATTGACGTGCTGGAAAATGCCAGGTCCGTTAATTTGCACAAAATGACTGAATATCTTTTGTGCATGAACCCCATAAAGACGAGCAAAAATGGTTGCCGTTTAAAACGATTACGTGGTCGAGTTAACGCGTCAACGCGACAAGGACGTTACGTCGTGACACGGGCGCGACCAGGTCTTGCACGAACTCTGACATACCCAGTTTTGTTGTACCGGTTCATAAGATAATGAATTGTTTGTCTAGAGCAGCCAAAGTGATGCGCGATATCATTTACCGTAGACCCCGCAATGAGCACGCCAATAACTTGGTTTCTTTGATCTTTGGAAAGACGTGCCGTCACTAAATGGAAGCGTTTTGTAACAATCAATTATTTTTTACTACCACTACTCAGCTGCAAATGCTTTCGTGTCGGTTTTAAAGCTGTTAGTGAACCACCTCGTCCTCAGCACGTGCAGTGTAAGGAACACGTTTTTCAGGCGTTGGCGTTTGGATAGACCTGGGATTGGAATAAAAATTGCATAATCGTTATCTGCGACGAAGTCTCGATAAGCATGCGTAAATCTTACAAAGACATGTATAGTAACAAAACAGTTATTCAAAGAAATAAAGTGTAAAGTTTTCATTTTGGGTCAGTGTAGTTACTTTTTTTCAATCTGTTCTTACATTTTAAGAAACATTATCTTCTCAGAATCTGACTGTAAAATTGTCGATGCTTTTGAAACATAATGTTTCTAATTTATGGGCATTACATGAGGCTGATAGAGCTTGCAATAATTATATCTCAAGTCATAAAATAGAATAATTTCGTTGATGCTTAATCAAATCTGGTATCAGTATACTTTTTAAAACGCACCCCTACCATACCCCCCCCCCCCCCTGGAGCGACTCTACCACCTTGCGGTGGTCTCTGGGGCACACTTCACACAGAGGACGATATTGATTGTAATACTTGTCATTGACGTCGGGCATTCGACAGTATTAACGCTTTGCAGGCTTTCTATCGCATGCCTAAACTTCAATCAAGAAACATTCTTTCCTGTATTATATTCGGGTCCAATCTGGATCCAAACAGTTTGCCAGTGTTAATAGCTCGGACCCAATTTATACTGGGTCCGAGTAAAGAGAGGAGAGAGAGACCGTGTATGCCCATCCTTTCGGGAAAATCAAAGTAACCAATGCATCGGCGGATCTACAAGGAGAGTTATATTTTAAATTGAGCCACTTGCTTATTCAAGCACCACTGGAACTTTTTTCCTCCAAATAAGCATCTGTGGGAATGCGTTGACAGTTTCAGAGTTTCAGTGTAGATCTTTGCAAAAATACTAATCGTACAATATGTCTGGCGGTTTCAATATATTCTTGAGTGACTGACTGGAAGTGGAAGTCAGCAATTGCGCATCTGTGCAGATGTAGAGCAAAGTGAAAGTGGTTCGGGTTTCTCAAGAGCGGATTCATCGGTAGTCTGGTATAAGTATAAAGCTCTCAATGGACTTGTCCTACTTGTTAGCAAATTGAGTGACATAATATGCACGTGCCTGGCTCTCGACCCGCGGCCGGACATTTTACTGACACAGTCAGCAAGAAGTGTTAAATTTTTAAAATGGGGATTTAGGCAACTTATTTCAGCTTTGGCTATAAATATTAAGAGGAACTTTTGTGATCATGTTTCGATTAATAAATTAAGTAGTATGCTTACACTTCTTGGGAAGTGTGGCTGATTCAATGCCAGATGGACGATGAAGTAGCAACAAGCGTCCCTAGGCTATACCTGCAGGTTTTTTTGCACCCCACTTTAACGAAGGACTTAAGTTTGCATAAAAATCCGCATAGAAAGGTACTATACATTGTATTGCAATGGTATTGGTTTTCAAAATACCTAGGTACACAAGTCGAGAGCTATAAATAAACCTGTCGCTCATTGTAATTCATCAACATAATGGTATTTGAAAACTGTCGCGTACACAGCAGATGAAAACGTTTAGGAAGTTTCAATTCGATTAGTCAATCGAATCGGGCTGACCCTGGAGCGACTCTACCACCTTGCCGTGGTCTCTGGGGCACACTACACACAGGGGACGATATTGATTGTAATACTTGTCCCCTCTGTGAGTGCCAAGAGTAGGGTCCCACCTGTTCACTGTGGGTGGCTATCTCGGTAACTTGAAGGGGATGGCCTGGAAGACTGAGAGCATGCAGAATATGGGCGTATAAAATTCTGTATGACTCAACACCTCTCTTTGGCCTCTTTGACAGGGTAGACCCGAGGGGAAACACGGCCCCGTGTTTCTAATCGGTCTTGTCATGCTGAGCCCCAGGAAGATGAAAATGTAAAAAAAATATTTCTTATATCTTCGTTCTATAATATCGTTCTGATGCCAACCACGTGTCCATTATCTTATATATTCTTTCTTTTATGAAATATTCCTGGAAGGCAGTGGCTTAACGGGTCAATTGCGCAGATTTTATTTGTGCAAGTATAACTTCTATGTAACCCTAGCACTGGAGGTCGGAAACCCACTTCATTAAAGTGCTCCCTTGTTGGCCTCCACGGTGGTGGGGAGCATGGAGGCTGAATCTTAAAACCAAACACACATGGCTTCAAAATCTAGAAAACGCCACGCACCGATTACAGACACAGATTCTAATGAATCATTAACAGCTTCTCAACCTCAATCTAAGTCTTCTGTACCAAAAAAATCGTTATGTACCTAGATTTCTAATCATTCATTCAGAAGTAGAGGGAAAGGATATTTCTCTTCTTTCTCCTTTTCTGATAGAAAAAGCAATCATGAGTATAGCAGGTGAGCCTAAGAGCATCAATAACTTACAATCTGGTGACCTACTTATACAGTGTACTAAACAACCCCATTAAGCAAATCTTCTGAAAATGAAAACATTTTGTGGATTGAAATGTACTGTAACACCCCATAAATCCTTGAACACATCGAGGGGTATTGTTCGCTGCCCTGCCTTAAGCAAGCAGAGCTGCGAACATATTCTTGAGTTCATGGGTGAACAAGGTGTTACAGATATACGTAGAACTAATGTTCACCGTGATGGAGTACTCAAAACAACCAACACATTTGTTTTCACTTTTGACTCACCAGTTCTACCAGCAATTGTCAGAATAGGCTTTATTCAGGCAAAAGTTGACGTGTATATCCCAAATCCACTTAGATGTTATAAATGTCAAGTGTTTGGCCACCATGAAAATAAGTGTGGCAGACTGGCGATATGCGTTAACTGTAGTATGCCTGAACATTGCCAACCTGGTCAGTGTCAAAGACCTGCCAAGTGTGCCAACTGCTCAGGTGATCTTTCTGCTAAATCAAAAGATTGCCCGCAATGGGAGAAAGAGAGAAAAATCCTTAAAATTAAATGTGAAAACAACTTGTCATTTTCAGAAGCTCGTAAGCAATTTGAACAATTTTACCAAGCTAGGATATATGCAAGTGCTGTGAAACCAGGCACTTGCAATAAATCCACTCAAACAGAAGACAAAAGTACACAAACAGATGACAGCATCACATAATACACAAAAGAAAAAAAACATCAGCACAAACACAAACTACCCAAAAAGAAAAATCCCAAGGATAAAATACTTCCTCTTCACTTCCAGGACCAGCTCTTAAACCAGCAACCTTGGAAATGATTAGGAAAGAAGGAGAAAAGAAGAAAAAAAGGAGAGAAAGAGAAACTCAAAAACAAGAAAAAGACGAAAACAATATCACAAAGAAAAAGAACAAAAAGAAAAGAAGAAGCAGAAAAAGCAATACTAGCTCAGACAAATCCATTTTCTGTGTTTAAAAAGGATGATGAGGAAGAGGACATGGACGATGATTCTGTGGTTTTCACATATTCTTCCTCCAGTGATCACCTCCCTAAAGGCACACTTTCACGATTACCAACAACTTAAACAATGGAAGGTTTCAATCTAACCATTATTTTATTTTCCCTTTTAATATTATTTTCAAGTATGGATTTTAAACATAAAATTATACAGTGGAATTGTCGAGGTTAAAACTTAATTGTAATGAAGTAAATCTATTGATATCTGAATACAATCCATCTGTATTTTGTTTTCAAGAAACATTTCTGATACAACTGATAATTTAGTTAGATTGGAAACCTTCATACGTGATGCCTTTATTAAAAAGGAACATGTAGTTGCTGTGTTTTTTTATTTGGAAAAAGCTTATGATACCACGTGGAGATATGGCATTTTAAAAGATATCCACAAACTAGGATTAAGAGGAAGACTTCCTACATTCATTGAAAACTTCCTTGCAGACCGCGCCATGCAAGTACGAGTTGGCTCCTCTTTGTCTGACTATTTTGACCAGGAGCAAGGTGTACCTCAAGGGGGCGTTCTATCTACAACACTTTTTAGCATCAAAATTAGTGATATTGTGAAATGTTTAGGTAATCTTACTGATTGCTCATTATATGTTGATGACTTCTGTATCTGTTATCGCTCAAAAAGCATGGCGACGATTGAACGTCAACTGCAACAAAATTTGAATAAGATTGAAAATTGGGCAACAAGCAATGGTTTTAAGTTTTCCAAATCTAAAACACAGTGTGTACATTTCTGTCAGTTGCGCAAGCAACATGATGATCCTGTTTTACATTTATATGGATCACCTATTCCAGTTGTTGAGGAATCTAAATTCCTTGGCAATTTATTTCATAGAAAACTAAGTTTTATACCCCATATTAATTATCTCAAAGCTAAATGTTTAAAAGCATTGAATCTTTTAAAAGTGCTCTCCCTCACTTCTTGGGGTGCAGACAGAACTGCACTTCTCAAACTTTATTGGTCACTAGTCCGGTCAAAATTAGACTATGGCTGTATTATATATGGCTCTGCACAAAAATCATATCTTCAAATGCTTGATCCTATACATAACCAAGGACTTAGGTTAGCTTTAGGAGCTTTTAGAACTTCTCCTGTTGCTAGTCTCTATGTGGAAGTAGATGAACCATCATTATACTCACGAAGAGAGAAACTCTCTTTGCAATATGCTACAAGACTTGCTGCTAATCCATCAAATCCTGCTCATGAAGTTACATTCCCTCCAAATTATGTTGATTTATATGAACAAAAACCTAACGCTATTAAATTATTTGGCGTCAGAATTTCACCACTCTTAGAATCTGCCAATATCAAACCACATAATATTGAAAAACATTTTACACCAAATATTCCAGCTTGGTGTATAAAACCACCTGAAATACTTTTTGATTTCCATTCTGGGAAAAAATCTGAATCAAATCCACACATATTAAAAGATGATTTCAGAAAAATGCAAAGTCGTTATAAGAATTGCCAACAAATTTATAATGATGGGTCAAAGGAAGACTCAAAGGTTGGCTGTGCTGTTATATCAGACAACCATAGTAATATGCAACGTATACCTGACGATTCATCAATTTTCACTGCTGAAGCCTAAGCAATTGATCTAGCTTTAGATTTCATTAGCACTTGTTATGCAAACAATAAATTTATTATATTTTCTGACTCGCTTTCTGTATTGAAAGCAATGAACCATACCAGTTCAAAGAATCCACAGATTCAAAAACTTTAGAAAAATGTCATGAGCTTTTAGCTTATAAAGAAAGTGTTCTCTGTCGGATTCCTAGTCATATAGGTATCCAAGGGAATGAGATGGTAGATAAGCAAGCAAAAACATCGCTTTCATTAGAACCAACTTCTTTTAAGATTCCATTTTCCAATTTTAAGCCATCTATCAATAAATATATCTTAGAAGAATGGCAAACTTCATTGAATAACAGCATTTGAAATAAACTTCTTGACATCAAACCAACTGTTGGTGAACATCAATCAGCTGTTCGAAACATTAAAACAGAAGAAGTCATTTTAGCTTGACTCCGTATAGGTCATAGAAGAGTCACTCTTTCATACTTACTGCAGGGTGGAGAGCAGCCACAATGTGTTGGTTGTGACGCACCATTTACTGTACGTCACTTCCTTTTGGAATGTGGCGACTTTGCACAAGTAAGAAATAATTGCTACCATGTTGATAACATGAAACAGTTATTTCAAGATATACATATTGATAGTATTATGACATTTATAAGACAAATAAATCTTTTTAACAAAATCTAATTGCTATTTTTAAAATCATGTTTTGTTTTACATTTGTATCAGATCATAATATAGATTCTTTAATGTTGTATCTTGTTAGGTTGGAGAACATGTACAGTTGTGTGAAAAGCTCTTTGAAACTGTCAGATATTGTGCGTGGTCTCCTGTTAACAATCGTATTGCAATTTGTTATCATTATACAAACTCATTATCATCATTCATTTTATTTTTATCCTATAAATGTTTACTTTTTCCATCCACATCATGTTTAGTTTAATACCGTCTGACGCTAATGACCCACAAGGGTTGATGCGTCGTTAAGCACCAAACAAACAAACAAGAATCGGGCTGTATATCAGACAACCATAGTAATATGCAACGTATACCTGACGATTCATCGATTTTCACTGCTGAAGCCAAAGCAATTGATCTAGCTTAAGATTTCATTAACACTTGTAATGCTAACAATAAATTTATTATATTTTCTGAATCGCTTTCTGTATTGAAAGCAATGAACCATACCAGTTCAAAGAATTCACAGATTCAGAAACTTTGAGAAAAATGTCATGAGCTTATAACTTATAAAGAAATTGTTCTCTGTTGGATTCCTATTCATAAAGGTATCCAAGGAAATGAGTGGTAGATAAGGAAGCAAAAACATCGCTTTCATTAGAACCAACTGCTTTTAAGATTCCATTTTCTAATTTTTAACCATCTATCAATAAATATATCTTGGATCAATGGCAAACTTCATGGAATAACAGCATTGGAAATAAACTTCTTGACATCAAACCAACCATTGGTGAACATCAATCAGCTGTTCGAAACATTAGAAAAGAAGAAGTCTTTTTGGCTTGACTGTTTAGGTCATACAAGAGTCACACATTCATACTTACTACTAGGTGAAGAGCAACCACAATGTGTTGGTTGTGATACACCATTCACTGTACGTCACTTCCTTTTGGAGTGTGGCGATTCTGCACAAGTAAGAAATAATTGCTTCCATGTTGAGAACATGAAGCAGTTATTTCAAGATATACATATTGATAGTATTATGACATTTTTAAGACAAATAATATTTTTAACAAAATCTAATTGCTAATTTTTAAAATTGTGTTTTGTATTACATTTGTATCAGACCATAATACAGATTTTTTAATGTTGTATTCTGTTCAGTTAAAGAATATGTACAGTTATATGAATAGCTCTTTGAAACTGTCAGATATGGTACGTGGTCTTTCCTGTCAACAATCGTATTGCAACTTGTTATCATTATACAAACTCATCATCACCATTCCTTTCACTTTATCTTACAAATTTTTACTTTTTCCATTCACATTATGTTTAGTTTAATTATGTCTGACGCTAATGACCCACAAGGGTTGATGCGTCTTTAAGCACCAAACAAACATGCATACAGGTAAAGTACTATGTAAATAAAACCGATATTAAATTTGCAGCATTGACAAAGCCTACCTCATCTAAACTGTCGAAGCTCCGGCAAACTCTTATCCACATTCTCTCTGGCGGAATACCAGCAGGTATCATTTTTTCAAACGGTTATTTTTGTTCTCTAATACAAATCTCCTCCTTCACCTTTACTTTTATGCCTACTGATAGAAAACGATTCATTTTGTTTGAGATGAGCTTGTATGTCAGCTGGGGAAAATAAGGACCCTCATTTTCAAATATCGGAATTCTGTTTCCTGATAGGATGTCATGTTGAGCCCATAAAATAATTGAGTAAATTTAGTTCGGCATACATAATTATATTGCTATTATTTCTTCTTACACCAGATGTAAATAGAAATAATGAGTATACATAGGTGAAAACAACATCCTCCAGGAATATATAAGTCGGGTCTTCACATCATCTAGCCATTTGTAATATGATGGTAAATCTGGCACTTTGTCACATAACATGGCATGTCTCACAAATGGTACTAGCAATTCATCTGCTGAAGCATAAAGAAATATAGTTAAAATTTGCCATGCTTTATGAAGACCAGTAGCATTCTGGCAGGCAACTTGCGCTTTGATGGATTTAAATCCTAGCATTTTCCCTAAATTACATCCCATACAAGGGTGGGTATCAGCTGAACTGCCACGAAATCGTGTAAAGGTAAATTTGTTCCTTCGTCACAAAAGAACGAAGAACGTATGCAGATGTTTTGCCAATTTTAGCACGGAACAAGAGCATTTTACACATGGCATGTACATGAAAGCCCTTATTTGTCCTTCGTAGGCAAATAAATTGAACCGATAATGTTCTATGAAGGAATAACTGCCAAAGTTTTCAGGCACAGTATCGCCATGGCGGTAGTTGTAACGTCACACTCTAGTTCCTTCGAGTATACCATATCAGTACATGCAGTGCATGCAGGCGCGGAGTAATATTGAAGTATCTATACTGAAACACCCCAAACTTCTACCAATCCATCTCAAACGCTGCTCCCCGTGTACAAACTAGCCCACTTACCCCTGCCCCACCCCAAGTCCTCACCTCCAATAACCCCACAACCTTTTGCGCAGATGAGCTACAGATGTAAGTATCAGGTCTTGTCAGTACCGGCCTAAATATACTTGAAGTGTATATTATTTATCTACATGTATATATCTGTCAGTATGTAAAAGTGCTGGTGAAACTTTAAAAATGCGCAAGCTAATCTGACTTGTGGCACATGCGATAAGTGAAAAAATCTCATGTATTGACACGTATAAACATGTAGATAAATGATATACACTTCAAGTATATTTGGGCCGGTGGACGAGACCTTATACTCATCTGTAGCGCATCTGGGTAAAAAGGCTGAGCTAAAGGTTGTGGGGTTATTGGAGGTGAGGACTTGGAGTGGGGGCAGGTGTAAGTGTGCTAGTTTGTACACGGAGAGCAGCGTTTGAGATGGACAGGTGGTGGTTTGGGGTGTTTCAGTAGATACTACAATATTACACACATTTCTCTCGGCTCCTGCATGTACTGACATGGTATACTCGAAGGAACTAGAGCGTGACGTTACGACAACTGTGAAGGCAATACTGCACCTGAAAACTTCGGCTATTATTCCTTCATACAATTTGATGGGTTCGATTTATTTAAGTACGAAGGACATATAAGGGCTGTTGTGTACATGCCATGTGTTAAATGCTCTTGTTATGGGCTAAAATTGGCAAAACATCTGCATACTTTCTTCGTTTTGACATAAAACTGATGAAATCCCGTTCTGGGTTAGATTTGGTTACGGTTCTCATCTCAAAGCAAAGCTTTTTTCAACATTGTGTTTGGCCTGTTTAGTCAGGTAAATCATACCTATATGGAATAGCATTGCCGGATTTTTACATAGTTAGCTCATTCTTTTACAAAAGATCAAAACAAGGGAGAGTACCTACCTTTGTCTTTTCCGTGACGATGCCACTACCGCTAACGGTCCCCGATGTGACAAAGGAACAAAGGGGGAAGTGCATTAAGAGGCTATTTCGGCCCCCCTATGAGGTCAAAAACTAAAAGTTGCTCTTCACAAGTTTCTTCTTATTAGTTTATAAGAGCAATAGCCAAAGTACATAGGTCTGGTATTGATTCGACTTTTACGGTTGCTATGGTAACAAAAATGGCCGCCAAAATAGGCTGAAAATAGGAAAATGACCATTTTGGAGCAATTTTGAGACATGTAACAGAGGAATTAATATAGAGCACAAGCAAATACCAAAAAAATATTTTAACAGATGATGAGAAATATCACAGCACATAATATATTGAAAAGTTTTTTTGGTATTTGCTTGTGCTGATATCTAATTCTTAAAAAATCGGTCTCCAAAAGCCTCAAATTTGGCTTAAAATGGCAATTTATCTATTTTAAGCCTATTTTGTCGGCCATATTGGTTACCATAGCAACCCTAAAAGTAAAATAAATGCCAGAATTTTAAACTTAGGCTATTCCTCTAACAAACCAGTAAGATGAAATTGGCGAAAAGCAACTTTCAGTTTTTGGTCCTAGAGGGGCCAAAATAGCCACTTAATGCACGTACCCGTTTACGTGATAGTTAGCTGATGCCCACCTGTCATATTAATTTCATGATGTTCTTATCCAGGTTGAAATAAAATATTTTTACAACTATCTGTCTTCTCAATGATACGCGACGCCAAAATATCTAGAAGTCCATCACAGCTGACTGTTGTCCATTTTCTTGTTTCATCAATCTTATTGCTTGGAAAGGGCTGACCTCTTGGCTCTCGTTTGTGGTGTCTAACTGCGAGTTGTCACTTTCCCATTGGTATCCTGGGTCAGGTGTGGTACTTGATTGTATCGATTCCTGACCTTTGCACCCTTACTTACTTACAGTGGTCTTTAATATGTTGGAGTACATTTTGTACAGCATCATATGAGCATGGGTTTTCACTGCATGGCTTACCAATAGTAACTTTGGGAGGAACGTCTGGGTGATGATACAGTATCTCCTCATTCAAATTGGGAATGCTCAAACTTCCGGCAATGTCCACATAGTTATCTTCATCATTAATATGGTCAATGATATCATGGGTTTTGTCAGAATGTTCCTGGTATACTTTATACAGTCTCTCTGCTATAGATCTATACCTCTACCATATTAACCTGATCCTGACCTTTATGCATGAATAAATTATTACAGTACTAACACTGAATATATAGTTTTTCGTGATGGATCGTGTGCAATCGGTATGTTTCGAGCAATTACGGAAATAAACGTCTTGGTACAATTGGGATGAGATCCATTGGTAACTCAATGTAGTTGTACTTTCCACGGTAGTCTTGTGGTTAGTCAGCATTGCTACAAATACGTAAATTATGGGTTCGAATCCTGGTCGACGCAACTTTTTTTTATTACATTTTTCTTTGTTTCATGTCAAAGAAATGCACATAAACACAAAAAATGTAAGTTCACGCTTTCTATGAAAATGTAATGACTAACAACTTCTTGATGCTTGGAGTTAGAATTTAGTTTGCCAATAGGTCACACCCGTGCTCTTGCCTCCTAAGGAAAATAAATAAGTTATTGCAGATCGTAGCATTTCTCTAAAGAACAGCACGGAGGTCCATATATGAGCCACGACATGAGATTTCCAACAATCTGGTATGTGCGACAAGCAAAGGCGCAGACCAGCATGGGCATACGCACAGTCTGATCAGAGCCTTTCCTAGTCACTTGAATATTCTATGCCTGGTAAGCTAATGAATTAACAGCATTTAGTTTCAATTCTTAAAAGGAGGGTGCACAGACTCACTTGCGCCTATTCGTGTCAAAATGCCACATTGTTGGAAATATCATGTCGCAGCTCATATCTTAAAAACTGAAGAGGCGATAGTTGAAGTACTGTGTCACGGATCCTACAAGTGAATGTTATTGTCACCAAAGAGATCAAATTAATTAAAATGGAGAAATAATTTTGCAAAAGGAGAAAATTTAATAAAAAAAAGTCTTTAAAGTAGTTACAAAAATAAATGTCGCGTGCAGGATTCGAACTAACAACGCAGAGCTTAAAAATATACGTGTGCAATATTCACGTGTACTACCCAATGAGCCACCCAAGCAACTGATAGCCAATTGAGCTTTATAGCGGTAAATAATCTATTATGTTAAAAAGTACCACGTGCATTTCCGTATTAGTCGTACGATGAACGCCGAAGATATATTTAGATGCTCAATCGGCTGTGAAATTATGTTAATGATAAAGGCCAGGATCAGGTTAATATTTTCACGGTATATCACAATAGGTGTTAAAATCTCTTGAACAGTTATCATTGAAACAGTTTATTTTATGTATTAAACCTTGTGGAGTTACATTTGATGCCCACCTGTCATATTAATTTCATGATGTTCTTATCCAGGTTGAAATAAAATATTTTTACAACTATCTGTCTTCTCAATGATACGCGACCCCAAAATATCTAGAAGTCCATCACAGCTGACTGTTGTCCATTTTCTTGTTTCATCAATCTTATTGCTTGGAAAGGGCTGACCTCTTGGCTCTCGTTTGTGGTGTCTAACTGCGAGTTGTCACTTTCCCATTGGTATCCTAGGTCAGGTGTGGTACTTGATTGTATCGATTCCTGACCTTTGCACCCTTACTTACTTACAGTGGTCTTTAATATGTTGGAGTACATTTTGTACAGCATCATATGAGCATGGGTTTTCACTGCATGGCTTACCAATAGTAACTTTGGGAGGAACGTCTGGGTAATGATACGGTATCTCCTCATTCAAATTGGGAATGCTCAAACTTCCTGCAATGTCCACATAGTTATCTTCATCATTAATACGGTCAATGATATCATGGGTTTTGTCAGAATGTTCCTGGTATACTTTATACAGTCTCTCTGCTATAGATCTATCACAATAGGTGTTAAAATCTCTTGAACAGTTATCATTGAAACAGTTTATTTTATGTATTAAACCTTGTGGAGTTACATATATAAAGCCAATTATTAGGCGACAGTTCTGCAATTTTTTGGTAATATGATGTTTGGCACTAAATGGATAACGGATGTGATAACACTTACTAATGCTTTGGCATCATAACGTACATGCCAATTTCTAACCAAACCCTGGTTGTTGTCAAAATACGATATGACATCAGAATGTTCACTATAGATTAATGGTGTTGGTGTCCTTTCCTTAAACCAATTAAGTACAGAGGTATAAGAACCTGAAGGACACACAGATTAGAGAAGTGATACAAGTGTTTTACTACCACACATGAAATAAAATACAAGGTTTAACGCAAAAAACAATGGGGTAATTGTGCAGTAATTTGCTGCGAAAAGGATCAATCGAATGCTGAGGTGATAGCAATAATTTCCCTTCGGTTTGAGCAAGTTTTTATATCGTCGACCCCTACCACAGAAGATAAGAAGGTCAGTACAACAACTTTACGTTTTAAGTTAGCGCCCCACACATCAAAGCTGTTCAGATTGTCCTTATAAGTACTTGTACATGCTTTAGCATCCATGCTAATGGAATATTTTTGGGATTCCCCTATTGCACGTGACAATTTCACTAGGTCCTCAGAAACAATTCCTTGGTTTGATATGTCCTCAATGATCCCATCGAAACTATAAGATACCTTTTCTCTTTTACTTTCTGAACATGCAGTACTTTCACTATGCAGAAGAACGTTGGTTGTGTGAGCCTCACACGCAGAACACAGATACTTTGATTTTTTGAAAGAAACTCTAATCCAATGAGCTTATTGATAGCTTTAACTTTTTTTCAATATTTTCAAAGCAAATGTTTCTCCTGATGAAAATTCGGCATGTTTTGAGCATCCGCATTTAGGTTTGAAGTCTTTCAGTGTCTAAATTGGGACATCATTTACCAAATGGATTCGCAGTGAAGTGATTAATTGCTCAATATATCACCGTTTGGAGGTAACTCATTCAAGTGGATATATCTCGAGCGTGAAACACAAGTGATTATTCACTTACATTAGAAAGATAAACAGTGGTAGATTAAGCAACAAATAGCTGTGACCCCATATCTATTCCATTTTTAACACGCCAAAACATTAGCATAGTCATTTATCAAGCAATAAATTTAACCAATGGATACAAAGACCATCAGTGTAACAACCATGACAATAATAACTGATTTAGTTTTAGCTGTATGCATGTGTGTGTGCTCGAGTCTGTATGTGTGCGTGTGTGTCTGATATTAATGCGCACAAAAGTAGTTCCGGCTGTCACTGTTTGATATTTACAAATTTTCTGAAGGAAGTATCTACAGGTAAGGGCACGTATCCCTAGACAGCGAGTCTAGAGGTACTGTCCCGTATCTCTAGACTACTAGCCCGTACCTGTGCACTACCGATTGACTAGGTATGGCTCTAAAATTTCAGCTATATTTGGTAAATTATTTTACCGTTTTAGATAATCTAATCCAACAAAATAATGTGTTACAAATTCACATCTGTTTGGTCGCCACTTTTGACAGTTGAAAGGCAGCCAGCGATCAATTGTAAGGGTAAATACAATCATTGACGGATGTCACTTGTGGACAAATGTGGATAATTTGCAAAAACCAATAAAATATTAACTTTTAGCGCCCCTAACTGCTCGTCTGCAGTGAATACACACCTATTGTCTTCTTTTATAATCCAAAGAAACACCAATTCACATTATATGGCCCGCGCATGAAAACCTGTCTTAGGTATTTGCGAACAACAAATGTACAGACCAGCCTGTGCAGTCTGATCAGTGCAATTATGATTCACAAGTTTATTGAAAAGTAATACGAGGGTCATCCAATGAATAGGGGGAATTTCCTTATAATGTAAGAATTTTTACCATTTTAACATCAAAATAGGACCATAAGGTGGCATAATTTGTTGGACAAGCAACAACATATCCAAAAATTTGACAGAATAAGATGTCTCTTGTTGCTTAGCAACGCAAACACCCACTAAAAGCTTACCTGGCCGGATACCTTAAAATGGTTGCCATGGTTACCGGCATATGCAGATCAGTTCCAAAAAGAATCCATTCTATAAACTAGAACATTAGGTAATTATTCTGTAAAATTCATTGACTTCTTTTGGAAAAAAATCAAATTGACAGGGACATATAGCCTAAAAAACGACAAAAATGAAAAATTGTGGAATCAGAAAAGGGGATATGGGTCATGAATTTGCCCTTGAATTATTGTTGGTTGGTGTTTAAGTTTTTTAACCACCCTAAAATTATTAGATATATTCTATATTTCAAAAAGTACTTTTCAAAACCATGTATACCATGTGTCCAATGTTGCCTAGCAACAGAAAAATATGGACTTAGCAAATAATCCAATTTTTTCACAAGTGCCTGGGTGTTAGGCAACCATGACTAACTACTACATGTTAATGACTATATTTTATATGTAATATTGAGAACAATAAAACTTTAACAGATGAAAGGACAAACTATGTTCAGATTGATAATATCAGACTATGTTTCTTTAGCATTAGCTTTTCGTATGTGGAAAATCTGGCTAGGCTTCCTTTAATATTACTTTTTGGTTGCTAAGCAACAAGCCACCTCACTTTCCAACAAAATTTTGGATATGCTGCTGCATGCTGAACAAGTTATTTCACCTTATGATTACATTTACCATGTTTTAATAGTACAAACTCTTGCATTATAAGGAAATTCTCTCTATTTATTGGATGACCCTCGTATATCTAGTCTTGTTATGAACAAAATTTCAATTTTTTCTAGCTAGTATCTGAGCAGACAGGCCTGAATATCACGTCAGAAACCCCAAAGACAGGTTTACTCACCGTGCTCCTGTCACAGCTCTATTATTATCCCCTGACGAAGTCGGAGGGATAAAGTTTTGGCGTCGTCCATTCCGTCCGTCCGTCCACACTTTTTGTCTGTCGGGAACCATATCTCTGTACCTATTGGTCAGATTTAATTCATTCTTGTTTAAATTTGTCTTTGCAGGTTTTCTTGCGCCACGGCAATTAATTAAATATAGATGGGCATCCATCCATTAAATATCCAATCCATAATCATACTAATTCATCTGGTCAAAATTGCTCAAAGTCCATAGGGGGCAACAATTTTACAAGATACAAGAAACTTTATTTAAAGTCGGTATTCAATTTTAACATATCAAACATTAGCCATCAAGGCTATTTTACCGACAAAGTGAAAGACTGTACATGTATATACATATAACAAATCACAGGAAATTTGGATTAATATCACAGAAATTTACATTGCTATAGCACAGATATTTATAAGTTAAGATCATACAGTGCTCCAGATAAGCTTTTTCTGTATTGAGTATTTCACCCCCAAATCTTTGCGCACAATGAGTAAAGCTTTTTCTGTATTGAGTATTTCACCCCCTAATCTTAGAGCGCAATGTATAAACACTTTTAGAAAAGAAGTATTATAATACATGTAGCTTAAAGCTATTGTATAAGTTTTAAGTTATCTGACACCCAAATTTAACAGTGCAATTTACTGTTCAGAAATATGCCCAAGAGGTGATTTAACAGATAGGCAGAACCCCAGATAAGAGTGCGTAACTGAAAATTATTTTTCTTATTTCTCAACAAAAACATATGTTGTGGGAACTCAAAAGAACTGTCTCGATGAGACAGTTCTTTTGAGAACCCAAAACACATGTTTAAACTGATGGATAAGAAAATCACACTTTTACACTAAATAATTTAGCTTAACTGGCTCTATGGATAGGTCTGAGCAAACAGTTCAGATTCAGATCAGATAGCTCATCTAATCTGAGCCCCATTGTTTGCCCTTCTGTAAATCATTATCATATTTCTGTGGTGTACAAAGCCATGCTGTTAGATTTGGGTGTCATATAACTTTGGGATTTTCAGTGGAAAAACACAAATTCTAAAATTTACCTGAAATATGTCTGATGCAATCCTTTAGTCTATTCATCAGTCATTTGAATTATCTGTTCAGGAACACAGTTTGAATCTTATCTCAGCTGCTTAATCAGTCTCAAAATTAGAATGAAAAACTTAGTAACATCAACTCTTAACAGAACTGAACATATTTACAAGGCAATCTTTTATAGTTCAACTGAATCAACATCTCTTTAACTCCTTTAGGACCCTAGCCTTAAAAGGCTGGGTCAATCTGCCCTCCCTCCTATTCTTCATTCTCCATAGTTCAACTGCCTTTGCTGGGTTGTATTCCTCCAGTTCTTCACTGCTCATATGAATGTTAATCAAACAATTTAGATTTTAGTGAACTTCTGAACTTGTTCTTAATTTTGTTTTGTGTGGAAAAACTTCTTTCACATTCCACTGATGTGACGGCAATGCATAAGGCTATTCTGCAAAGTTTTGAGAATCTAGGTAATAGTTCCTGATGCAGGGTTAAAACTCAGCTACACAGAGCTTCAGTTGACAATCCTCTGTAAGACCCATATATTATACCTCTTAAGGACGGCCATTCCTGTTTCAGTTTATCGGCATCAAGAAGCTTACCAATATTTGTCTCTTCAACCCTAGTATCTCCTTCTATAAAATCACCAAGCACTATCTGGCAAGATTTGTCAGACCCATAAAAAGACTGACACACTCGAGAGCCTTTACTACTTCTTCATTTTCTCAGCTGATTAGAATAGAGGGTTCAAGAATGTGACCAAGATCATTTATCATTTCACTTTCCTCCTTTCGAAATCTATGCTTCAAGTTTTTCTTCAGATTTGTTAGATACTTATTTTTAACATTATTCAACTGTACAATTCAGTTTCTTGGCCAGCCCCTCAGCAACAGCAGTGACATGCCACGGTTGATTGTGGTTATGCATATTAGGAGCATCCGTTTCTAGCATAAGTTTGTTCAATCCAAAAGTGCGCATCAGTGCTTAGTTTTCTTAGTGATATGGGGCCAATGCTAAATAAGCAATTGGGAAGCATTTCAGTCCACTGCCTAATTTCAGATTCATTCCCAGTGAAACAATGGCTGTGTATTGGATGGCTGCACATGACTAATTCTTGAAGGAGTCCGATAAACCCCTTTGCTGCCTTTCCAGTATTATGATCCCAGACATGCACAAGGAGAACCTTATTTATCCTTTTCACCAGCTGTAGGGTAGGACGAAGGAATCGGTGCTGAGCCTCGATTTATTCGCTATGTACTTTTTGCTGTCATGACGGAAACTACACGTACACGTTGCAGAGAAGTCCAGGCTGACTTCACCTATTCCTACAGCCTCAGAATGCCTTCCCAACATTTCCTCATTACGATGAGACTGGTCAATTGCTGCCGAAAAGGGCTGTGGCGATCATGTGAGGATGGGCTCAAAAGTCAGTTTGATCCTGGGGTCCTACCGCACATGATCACCAATCAAATCCCATTTTTGGGGGTACACATAGTTGGCAAGACATAGGGCCGGTGATTTTTTTTATGTCAGTCTGTAAGTACACTAGGTCCAACAAGGTCATATCCTTACGACTCAAGAGCTAGTCCAGATGACAATGTGAATCTAAGATTCCCATATTCATCTGGGAAAATTCAAGGGAAGGTGAGGAAGCAGCAAATTGCACATATTCACCATATTTAACAAAATCAGAACGGCTTTGCACAGTGAATATGGCCAGCAGTGCAGTTATGACAGCTAGATGCCCAATTATGCAAAGCCGTGTAGGGAGCAAAGTCATGTAGTCGCTGATAGTCAAAGGCTCCAAACCTAGACTCAAATCTTACTCTCAGAAATAGAAATATTACTCTTCCGAGATCATGAGTGTCTTGGGAAGGTGCTGTGCCGCTTCCAAGGTCAGGAGGTCAGTGCAGGAATTCAGGCCAAATTCCCTGCTCATGAATAGGAATAGCCCATTCATCAGCAGAAACCAGGCCCTCAACAAATTCTCCCCTCTGATCAGCCTATGACCCTTGTGGAAGCGGTCACTGTCCTTGCTAAAACCCTCAGATTTGTGGCAATCCACACACGCAGTGAATGGACTCTGCATACCAAGGTACATGAGTCCTTAGAGTGTGTTTATTGAGATGGGTGGTGGAAAGATCACACACCTCACATGTATTGGAAAATCTGCTCTTCTTTACACTGGTTGCTATCTGCAAAGAAATAGAAAACAGGTCCATCTGGGTCCCAGCTGTATTTCCATTTATTGGACGACTAACACGTACTAGACGTCTCATCAAGCCTGTTATGCTCATTTGTTTTTGCAATGCTAAAGTCTTGCTCTCCGTCATGATCAAGTTTCCCGATGAAAGCACTACTTGCATATTAATTTGATTTCCTCGCCTGTTTTCTTCTGGTCCCCTCTACTGTCACTTTTTCGAATCCCATAGGGTGCCGCACATTGTCTGTCTTAGTGACTGTAGTCCGTTTCCTTTTCGTTATTTTCATTCTGGGTCCAGACCTCAGTGGTGGGGAGCTGTTGACAGACTCAATAGTTGATGTGCTTTCCCATTTTTTTTCTTTGACTTCTTCTAAGAGGTGGCGTGGACCCAGCTGTGCTTCTGTCGTTTCTTTTCCTTGGACTTCTTCTGATAGGTGGTGTGCTTCTATGATCTGGAAGTGCATCTATCGATTGTGACGCTTCTATCGTCTGGTCTGCAGCTGAATCCGAGTCTGATGCTATGACGCCTCTTGCATGGAAAAGTGCGGAAGATCTTGGAATGGGCATCATGATCCTTGATGGTCCAGAGTGTTGCTCATCTTCTGGTTTGGACTCAGATGTTTCAGCCCCTGGTTCAATGGGAAATACTTTGTCCTCTATGCTGTGGGCGTCGTTGCTGCCAATATGCTCTTGTCCGTCCCATGAGTCAAACAATCGGGTGGTATAGTCGTAGTTGGCTGCACTGTCGAGTGTGTAGACTTCTCAAAGAAGTTTGAAGAATTTCTCATATAACCTGTCTTTGCTCACGGACCGCCACATGATTTCTATGAGGTGACCTTGCTGCTGCGACTTGGTTCCAACAATGGTTTTTCCCATGTTTCCAGGCCCCCTAGATTCTGTTTGTGTGTACGGTCACATAGCCCCTGTAGCCTTGTTGTGGTACTCTTTCTTGAAGTTATATTTGTGATGGACGGTGAAATGGATATAACCCGTTATCATTAAGGTTGTAATATGCTGACCATCCATCACTGTATATGGTAGATCCAGGCAAAACATGCCTCTGTATGATAGGGAGGAGCGTTGCCTCTGTGCTGGGTACACTGTGACGGTATTTGTTGTTCTATCAACCAATCGGAAAATCCAGACTTTCATACCCTTTTTTGGATTGCCACTGTGAAACTTGACTCGTCCCCGAACAGAGACGCGTTGATTTCTACTTCTCCCCCAAGACTCTTGTGTAGAATATGTCTATGGGTCGAAACTAATGTTGTGAGAACTTGTGACCCAACCCCATTGCTGTAAATATTTTTGCAATAAAATATGTTTAAACTATATGTCTATGGAAATGTTCTTTAAATCGTTCTCGTATATAATTAGCCCAGTTGACAGCTCTACTGTCAGATATTGTACGTGGTCTCTCCTGTCAACAATCGTATTGCAACTTATTGTCGTTATACAAACTCATCATCATCATCATTCCTTTTATTTTATCTTATAAATTTTTACTTTTTCCATCCACATAATGTTTAGTTTAATACCGACTGACGCTAATGACCCACAAGGGCTGATGCGTTGTTAAGCACCAAACAAACAAACAAAAGTTGACAGCTTTGGTACCGTAGGCAGTTCTACTAAATAGAGCACACTGTCGAAGTGTCATCAAGATACGACGTAATGAACACAAGGGCATCTTGAATCTCAATGTTCATCTTCTCAAACAGAGAAAATCTCTGCATAGATTTCTGATGTGTACCGTTCGTACGCACCTAAATATCTGTTCACTCCTATTTGCCTTGGTCTTCAAAAACATAGAGCCATCAAGCTATAAAAGTTCCATGGTGTAGTAGAATTTGCCTTAGAGGGATAGACTGATAGTTCCAGTAGGTTTAAGTCGTCGCCAATTCTTTCTAGCTCTTTCTCTGAAATATAAAAATCATTAAAAAGTAAGCGAGTATGGTCATGCATCTATAGAAAGAGTCATAAGAACAAAAACAAATTGACACTTACACACACATGTTAACATGTAATTGCAAAATTGTGGTTATACCAAGCCAGCTTGCCCTACCTGGTCCCATTTCATTCAGGACAAGATAGAAATGTTCATTTACTTGTCCTGTGACAAGTTAAAGGACCTCGGACAGTCTTAATGAATGATTGCCCATAAAAATGGTCAAAGAAAAGTATCAAAGCAAGTGATATTTTTGCATTAAAAACACAGTAGGCTTAACTCCCTGATAATCTGCTAAAGTGTGGGGTTTTTTTTCTTATGAGACAAGTACTAACAGAAATTTGGGTTGAAAACCCGATCTTTGCTATTAAACATATAGGATATAGAAACAGTTTTACTGAAGTCCCTCCCCCCCCCCCCCCGCAATAAGACCAAACTATCTTTTTGCATGCTGTTGTAGTTTTACATTTCACACATCATATGAAAATGGCATGATTGGTCACAGGGGGGAACGCTGTTAAAATGCTCAGAAACAATTAAGATAAAAACTTATATCGAGCTTATTTTGAACAAACCTGGAGGTAAATATCAATCTACAATGGCATGAATCAGAGCTTTAGTTATGAGTGCGTACCAATTAATTAATTGTCTTCTTCCTCAACCAAAACAGATGCTGTGGGTTCTCAAAAAACAACTTCAGAATGAGACGGTTCTTTTAAGCACCAAATTATAGTTTAAATCTGATGAGTAAGAAAATATTTACAATTTTACGCTCAAAAATAATGTTTATCTAGAGTCTAATGTATACAGTTTGCAATTGTGATACATCTCAGTGAACACATCATACTGATTGAACTTGAAACATAACGAGTAATAGTCAAAATACATTGACATCATACTTATTTTCAAGAAATGGTGATATCATCTCAATCCCAATTTTATGCACACGCATCACTTTCGTCTCAAGTTTCATGCTGCAAACATTTTCAGGTGAATACCTGGTGAAACGTTAACTTTCTGTGAAATAAGATTTGGTCTAAAAAAATACCCCCATCCCCTAAACTCTAAAGAATCGGCATTAATATGCAATAGTTTCCATTTTTTATTACTAAGATTGGTCGACTAAATGTTAGGGTATGATTTAAACACAAAAGTATAGTTGTCAATAATTATTATGCATTACCCTAGCCAAAGGCTGTCAAATTTTGGGCAGATTGAATAGGAACCTGTTTGAGGTCCTTTACAATTCAGTATTCCATATTTGGTAATTATTATAAAATCATAATTGAGCCGTGACATGGAATTTCCAACAATGTGGCAGTTTGACAAGTGTAGACTCTGACGACCCTGTGCAGCCTCCCACTAAGCTTAGAAACTCCAAAGTTTGTTCGGTCAGTAGCTTGACAGTAATAGAATATTCAAGCGACCAGCAAAGGCTCTGATCAATCTGCGCGTATGCGCAGGCTGGTCTGAGCCTTTGCTGGTCGCACATACCACATTGTTGGAAATCTCATGTCATGGCTCTTAGTTGTGTAAACAGTGGAAATCCTGAGCATTTGTTATCAAGAAGCAAGCTTATCTGTAACATTGTTTTAGTAGTTAATGTCCAGAGTCATACTGTTTTCTAGTTAATGTCCAGTGTCATACTGTATTCTAAGAATTATACATAAAAACTTTGAAGCACAGTAAGGGTTTTGCTCCAGATATGTTCTTTAATATGTGAAAGGAAAAATGTCAGAAATTCTGCAATTAATTATCCATAGAATTTTCCTATTTCCACACCCCTGATGAATGTTTAAAGTAAGAAGACATTATGGTACTAAACAATGTGACCAAGTTATAAGAATTCTGATCAAAAGTATGACTATGAGAGTGGACATCATTTCAAATAGTAAATTTTCATGAACAAAGGGCCATAACTCCTGAATGAGTGTGTGATATGGACCATTGTTCAACTTAAAGAAGACATTATGGTACTCAACATTGTGACCAAGTTTCATAAAATTCTAATCAAAACTATTCCGCTTAGAGAGCGGGCATTGTTTTAAATGGTGAATTTTCATGAACAAAGGGCCAAAACTACTGATGCTATGGTGTGATATGGACCATTATCAAACTTTTAAAGGACACTATGGTACTAAACAATATGACCAAGTTTCAAAAAATTCTGATCAAAACTGTTTGACAGAGGACTTCGTTGGGTGTGACATACTGAACAAACTTGGTAGAGGTCCACTACGTGATGCAACATACCAAATATCAAGGCTCTAGGTCCTGTGGTTTCAGACAAGAAGATTTTAACACGTTTCCCTATATAATCCCAAACATTTTACCCAGGGCGGGGCCATTTTTGGCCCCAGGGGTATAATTTGAACAAATTTGGTAGAGGTCTACTAGGTGATGCTACATACCAAATATCTATGCTCTAGGCCTTGTGGTGTCAGACAAGAAGCATTTTTCACATTCTCCCATTATAAGCCTAAGTAAAACATGTGACCACCGCGGTGGGGCCATTTTTGGCCCCAGGGGTATAATTTGAACAAACTTGGTAGAAGTCCACTAGGTGATGCTAAATATCAAATATCAAGGCTCTAGGCCTTCTGGTTTCAGACATGAAGATTTTTTTAAGTTTTCATCTCAAAAATCTATTTTTAGCCTCTGTGACCTTGATATGGACCAGAACCATTTGAACAATTTCGATAGAGGGTCAATCAAGAATCATTTGTGTGAAGTTATTTCAAAATTGGACTAGGGGTTTAGAAGGAATTTTCATTTAAGTCAATTGTTAACAGACGGACGGACGACAGACAAAGACCAATCACAAAAGCTCATCTTGTCACTTCATGACAGGTGAGCTAAAAAGACATTTTTATGAACAAAGGGCATTCACTCTGGAAGCCACGAGATTATATGGATCATTTTGAAACTTTAGCAAGACATTCTCATTCTGATGTTAAGCATTGTGTCTAAGTATCAATAAGTTCCATTTGAAATTACTTGAGGTAGAGAGTAAACTTTGCAAATAATGGAGAACTTTCATGAACAAAGGGTAATAACTCCAATGGAAATATTGTTATATGTACTATGTTAGAACTTGGTACTTAACATTATGAATTAGTCGATACAGTTCTGATCAAAATTACTCGATTTAGAGACAAGTGCATCATAGAAAATGTGCTTTCATGAATAAAGGGCAATAAAGCCATATAGACCTTTATCAAACTCTAGAAAGACATCATTGTATTTAATATTGTGAACTTAATGCATATTACTGGACTTAGACCGGACACCATCAACATGGTGAACTTTCATGAACAAAGGGCAAATAACTCCAGAAAGCATGGTGTGATATGGACCATTACCAAACATTAAGAAGACGTTATAGAATAGACAGTGTGGCCTAGTTTCATAAAATTATGATTAAAACTATTCAACTTAAAGGAGCAGACATCATTTCAAACGGTGAATTTTCATGAACAAAATGCCATAACTCCTGAAATCATGGTGCTATATGGACCATTATCGAACTTGAAGAAATCATAGTGCTTAAAGAGACTAGGTCTGTAACTATAAACATTTTTCAAAATAAAATATTTTCTTTTTAAATCATTTGAAAAATTAGAATTAAGTTATGTTTTCACAATAAATATGCTCAATGCAGCTGCAAACTGCAAGGAAAAGTGAATTATCTTATAAAAACAGGCGTTTTTTTTCTCTAATTGGTAATTACGAGGGTCATCCAATAAAGAATGAGACTTTCTTCATAGTCTGATAATCTGTGTGTGCATTTAGTTAAATTCACCATAATAATAGTATGACATCTTAGCAATTCAGGAATAGAAACAATATGTTTATGATTGATCAGTTGCCATAGCAACGGGATGTTTTGAGGAAAGACCTACAGACACATGGCCACGTTTATATTAATTTTTGCATACCCATGGTCATTCAAAGTCTTTTATTTTTGATCACAAATAGAATTTAACCTCTTAAGTCAATTCTTCAACTAAACAATATTAGTGTTACTTAAAATGCTGCAAAAGAAGAACCAAATATGCACATGACTGATTCAAGATGGCGGACAGGCAAAATCGCGCGTAATGACAGCTCTCAATTTTTATTTAATTGATCAATTTCGGATGTGTCTTATTGCATTATTTTGAGACAATGAGTCAAACAATTGATCAGTGTGAGGTTGGAGGTGTAACGGATCAGGATATGGATCAAACTTTAGAATATTCAGTGGAAACTAGTAATCAGTTTGCCGCACTCAATGAGCGCGGGCAGGTGGGGTACAGAGACATAGTGAATGATGAGAATAATCCAAATAAATTTTCCTTTTTAAAGGAGGGCTTGCCTAGTTGAAAAACAGCATGTGCACCTTGTTGGGAACACCTCCAAATTTGGTTATTGTTTACACTGCACTAAAACCACGTCATAGACGAACATTAACAATAGTTATTGAGTCGTTGGGTAATTAAGATACTCTTTTGGAAAAAGAAAAACACAAACAGTTATCTAAAGCGACACCTAGTAACGTACACTGAAGGACTTTAAAAACGCAAAAAAAAATGAAATTAATAAAATTTTACTTATTTTCAATGTATCATTTTTTTTGGTTATGGCAACAATGAACATTAACACGTCAGCAAAACATGTTTTTAATTTCATGCCAAAATATAAATAATGTTAGGACAACATTCTATCAAATAGCAATACCCTTAGATTCAAAAGTTGCAAATTGAAATTTGTCTAGGAATCTGACGTGATTTAAATTAATTGTTTCAAAATATTTTTATTAAAAACCTGGATACAAATTACCCTCGAAGCCCTATTATTTGTCTGGAACTGACGTTAGCCAGCCAGAACGGATATCTTCGATGCAAATATCGTTGATACACTTGACGTAAATTGCCGTCTTAACGTCAGGTCGTCATTTTTGGTTAACCAGACCTGCCTCAATATTTAACTGTCCCTGTAGCCTGATAACGATCTCTGAGGGCTGTTTACTTGATCGCCTTTCCCAAAGGCCTAGAACTTTTCAAATAGTCATTTCATGTTTCCCATATAAACATATTCCTAATTTGTTGCTAGTCTATATGCTGATGCTAAGTTCTGATAATCATACAACTCTACTGCAGACAATTACATTTATAGAGTAATGAACATAACCATTTGGAAAAGAAAGAAATATTATTACAATATTTTACGTGTATTAATGACCACTTTTATCATCAGACTGGTAGCAATTCTGTATAGATTACTGATGGCAATTGTAATGGCCCACTTCGCATCGAAGTTTAGTTCCTACTATAGTAACTAATTTTCAATTCGAACATCGATAGTTGCTACTATAGTGACGTCATGAACCTACTAAAGATCAATGGTGGGTCAGAGCACCGTTACTCTAGTAGCTTATCTGGTTCCCTCCTCTAGACCTATCTAGCAAGATGGGTTCAAGATCTATCAATAGCGTCAAAATGTTTTAATTTTACAAAATAAATCCTTGATGTGTTCTATTTGCGGTCCCTCTTATTCGTAATTGTTAATTAGAGTAGTCTGTGCAGTTTATTCACACCCTTTTTGTCTATGATGAAGAATTGGGGTGGGGCATACAGGGCTATTCACTTTGTTTACTTGACAACTAATTAAAAGGGAGCAACTGTAGCCATTTAGGTGTAAACGTACGCACACATCTATTGCGTAAGATCTGTAGTAGGAACTTTAGTTCGATTCGAAGTCGGCCAATATCATTCCAATTGTGCCAGATGGTTGATGATTGGACAATCGTGGCATGATTAATAAAGTTATAAAACTAAATCTGCAGTGTTTTTATACATGCTTATGTACAAGCTACATGTCAAATTGACCCAGAAGTGTATGCGAAACGCCATGATCCCAAAATATATCCTCACACCAAAATTAGGATTCCTACCTCAAATTATATACAGATAAGCTCTTAGCTCAACCTTGCTAGAACAGAAACCAGAGGTCAAGGTCACAGTGACCTGGAAACATTTGGTGACTCTCCAGGGTCCAAGATGTATCTACATACCAAATATGGAATGCTACCATAAATAAAATAGGCGATCTGCTGTGGGGGCATTTTTTCAAGATCTGACTCCTGAGATCAAGGTCACAGTGGATGAAAACAGTGAGCGACATTCCATGACCACAACATATATCCAAAAATTGAATTTGGGGGTTAATATGGCATATAATATGAGACATGCTCTTACAGGCTCGCACAGACCTGGAAAAATTTGGCCTTGGTCCTGGAAAAAAGTGCCTTTTGTCCTGGAATTGTCCTGGAATTTTGTAAAATCATCCTTGAAAATATGAATTAGTCTTTGAAAAATACAAAAATACAACTTGTCCTTTCAGATTTATGGGATGCGCTAAAAAACCGTGTGAAAATCGCAAAAGAAAGTGAATGAAAATCGCTAGATACACGTCAAAGAGCGAGGTGCAACTCGTATTCTATTCTATTCAATTTGTGCGGTAGTCCCGGTTTTTATCACCGTTGACAGAACCACGACCGTTATGCTAACAGTTTGTTTATATAAATAGACAAACCAGGTAGAGGGTATCACTATTCCGACAGAAATGCTTGCGGCGAGAGCGCCGCAAGCAATAAAAGGAAACGATGCAATACAGGTAGTACAAACATTGATTTTGACAATTTTCAATCGATGTCCCAGGATGATAAGCTGAGTGCTATGCTTGCAAAACTTTCAAATATTGAGATAGCTCATGCTGAAATGAGATCTACTCAACAGCAGGTGGACAGAACAACCGACCGTTTAGAGCGCACAATACTGCATGTAGATATTAACACATACAGAAATCAGTTGTTGGCATATAAATATTTAGATCTTGAAACACGATTTAGTGAGAAAAACATTATTATGTACGGACTTGAAGAGAAAGAGCGTGATGGAACCAGGCTTGCTGTTGTGTTGCGTGACTTTTTCTCAGAATTTCTTGGCTTGGAGGATGACGATCTTTATATTGTTTATGCTCATAGATTAGGCCGTGTTGATAATAATAGGAGACGGGCACCACGACGGCCGATATTGTGTTCTTTTAGCCACTACTCGAAAGTTGATCTAGTTATGAGTTTAACCAGACGGCTCAGAAACACTGGGTGCGCTATAGATAGGGACTATCCACCTGAAATAGCTACAGCGAGAAAAAAACCTTGGCCTGATGTACGTAAGCAGGCCTGTTTGCATCTCTTGTTTTGCAGACTTGAGAGGTGACAGGTTGGGGTTAGAGTCCTCACGCAAACCAGTGGTAACTGTCCGTACAAGTCGCAACTATAGCAACCTTTTTCATAATAACCAAAAGCTCAAATTTATCAAAAACTTTATTACATTAGTAAAACTGTAAAGAAGATAAAAAGTCAAATAAATCAGTTTTATATTCTATAACTGCTATCGTCTTAAAGACAATCATTGAGTTCTAGATCTTGTTGAACATTTATTTTTAAAATCTTACTTTATATATAAGATAGTTTTCATGATTAATTGTCTTGTAACTAAGTTACATTCTTGCTCTTACTTTTTTAAAGTTCTGTATTGTAGAGCTTTAAAGTTCTGTATTGTAGGAATATCTTCAGATTTTATCTAGAAGAGCAATTTACCTTGGATGGAATATTTTTGCTAAATTTCAACTGCTTATTCAAAAGAACGTACTTTAGTTCTTTCAGTCTCAAATTCAACTATTTCTCTAATACTATTTGTGTTTTTTTTTTTCATTATCAGCATTAAAACTCAACAGGATTAAATTGATCGAGTCTACTACAATCATTTCAATATCAAACTTTTTAAATAATCTATCACAGTTTTTTCTTCTAAACTGTACATCACAACCGGGCTTATACCGTGTCTGTAGGGTTAAAATATACAGATTGCTTTACCTCTGTAGTAGATAAGGTGAAAACCCTTATTAAAACAGTGTGCTGCCTGTTTGCCGTGGGTTTGCGACACGTGAATGGGAGAAGAGAATCCTGGCAATTGAGGAAAGCCCAGGGATCTCCAGCTTTCCAACACATTGTTTTGGTCTCGGATTCAGCTAGACGTGAGTCCAGTGCTAGGTCCGGCGCTGGATCAATCGGCTGGGTGGTCCATCTCTTGAAACCATCTTTTTCTTACTTCCTTCTGTCTACTTTAAAGTATCTTTTAGGTACATAACCGGGTTTGAATTTTCTTCATTTATATCTTACTATTTGGTTTCAAGAGTGACTGCTCAGGGGCCAATCTTGGGGCATATGGACCAGCGTTAGGAAGGCTTTTGAGAGTGGTGAGGGGGGTCATAAAACTTTGGGTGGGGACGTCCAATAAATGTTAAATCTGTTTCTTAAAGGAATCAGTATTTCATATGTATTGGACGTAAATCTTAAGCTGGGTGAACAACTGGAAAATATGAACCGGAGTATAATAAGTACGTAGCTTTAACGTAGGAAATAGGAGAACCATTTCCATATTACGTTCCCTTGTTGGGCTCCACGGTGGGTGAAGCACATACTTATGGAATCAAAACCAAACACTATGGATCATGCTGAAAATTTTTCAACCATGGTCCCTCCGACCCCAGGCCAAGACCTGGGTTTGACCCCCAATTTCGTATTGTCTCAGGACAATTACCCTACTCCTTCACAAGCAAGTTCTTCAAACAAAAGACAAAGACCAGACTCAGATGATGAAAACATTTCAACATTTTTCAAACCTGACAACTTTGCTAAATTTGTAGTTGTAAAATCAAAAACAGAAAAATCTATAACTTCATTGTCTCCTTTTGTGATTGAAAAGCAAGTTGAAGCAGTCATAGGTACACCTAAAAATGTCAAAAAGTTGAAAAATCAAACTCTTTTAATTGAAACTACAAGAAAATCTCAAACAGAAAATTTACTTAAAATGAAAACTTTTTTCAATATCCCAGTGACAGTCTCTGAGCATAGTACCCTTAATTCATCTAAGGGTATTATCAGAGATCGTTCCTTGAAAGGTGAAACAGAAGAGAACATTTTAGAGTATTTGAAACCTCAAGGAGTCACTGCTGTCAAACGTTTTAAAATTAGAAAAGGTGAACATCTTATTGAAACAAACACATTTTTACTCACTTTCAACATGATTACTTTGCCAAAATCACTCAGAATTTTCTACCGAATGATTCCTGTTGAAATTTACATTCCTAACCCCCTGCGCTGTTTCAACTGCCAGAAGTACAACCATCATGAGGACAATTGCCCCCAAGATATTGGAGCTGTTTGCGAAAATTGTGGAATGGGTGACCATGACCACATTACATCACGCTGCAAAAATCAAACCAAATGCGTCAATTGTGGAAAAGATCACCCTTCCAGATCAAATAAATGTGAAATTTGGATTCAAGAAAAGGAAATTATGAGAATCAAAGTAACAAACAACATCACTTACTTAGAAGCTAGAAAAATTTTTGAACACAAACCAGAGTTCACCTTTTCAAAAATTGTACAGTCATCTCAACCCTCAAAACCAGAAACAAAAACTACAGAAACACATTTTGACGAAAAAGACTTCAATATTACAGCCAGCTCAAAAGTAATAATACCATCTATTTACAAACCAAAAAAGCAATCTGAACAAAATACAACAACATCTAAAACAGCAAGTTCATCATCTCAGTCTGGTACATCAAAAACAAACAATCAACAGGAAAAGTCAAGATCAAGATCAAAGACAAGAAAAACAATTAGGGACAACAGTAAGTCCCCTAAACCAAAACAAAAACCAAATGTAAAACTAACAAGATTACAAGATCAATCTGTCAAAACTTCAAATAAATATGGTCAACTAGAATCTATGGAGTCATAGATTTCACTTAAGACCTGAACATGAAAGTTTCCAATATTTTAATTATAGTTACTCTTTCTTTTATGCTATTTGACATGGATTTTAAACATAAAATAATACAATGGAATTGTCGAGGTTTGAAGACCAAATTTGAAGAAATATGCGTCTTACAACAAGAAGAGAACCCATCTGTCTTCTGTTTACAAGAAACTTTTTTAAAAACTGTAGATAATATATCATTAAAAGGTTTTAATTCATATCATCACATTCATACAGATTGTCAAAAACCTTCAGGGGGAAGTTCAATATTTGTGAAATCTTCCTGTCCTCAAAGAAAGATCAATCTTAACACTGAACTACAAGCCATAGCTATCTCAGTTACTCTTGATCGAGAAATTACTATTTGTTCTGTTTACATTCCACCTTCTTTTTTTTTGAAAATTGAACATCTTGATTCTTTATTAAAGCAACTTCCTTCTCCATATCTACTCTTAGGAGACTTCAATGGTCATAATATTCTCTGGGGTAATAAAGAAAATAATTCCAGAGGCGAACTCATTGAAAATTTCATTACAAACAATGATATATGTCTTATGAATGACAAATCAAACACTTACATGCATCATCCAACAGGCTCTTTTTCTTCCATAGATCTTTCCTTTTGCCATCCATCCCTTTTTCTTGACTTTAATTGGTCTGTCTGTAAAGATCAACATCATAGTGATCATTTTCCTATCGTCATCAAAAGTAATACTTCCACAGTAGAAGATCATAATCCAAAATGGAAACTAAATAAAGCTAATTGGGAAGTATTTCAATCTTTGTGTATTGAAACAATAACTGTAGAAAGTTTTAAAGATTCTTCAGACCCTTTGTCTGATTTCACCTCTTCCCTTATTGATATATCTTCTAAATGTATACCAAAAACCTCGACAAATCCAACAAAAAGTAATCCATGGTACAATGATGAATGTAAAGAAGCTATTAAAACGAGGAAAAAAGCTCTAAATAAATTCAAAAAATATCCAACTAAGGACAATTTAAATGAAGTAAAAGTATTTAGAGCAAAGGCTCGCAGAACAATTAAGATATGGAAACGAAAGTCATGGCGTTCTTACGTTTCAAAAATTAATCACAAAACCCCTATAAAAAAAGTTTGGGATATGATAAGAAAAATATCTGGTAAGACAAAGTCACCCAGTTACACCCATTTAAACCATCCCGTTACAGAAACAAAATCAACAAGTAAATTTGATATAGCTGAAACCTTAGGAGAAACATTTCTAAACAATTCATGTTCGAGAAATTACTCTGAAAAATTTCAAAAAGTTAAAGCAGAACAAGAAAAAATTAAACTTAATTTCAAGTCTGCAAATACTGAGGAATATAATAATCTTTTTAATTTTGATGAACTTTTGGATGCAATTAAACAATCTCATGATTCTGCAACTGGACCAGATGAAATACATTATCAAATGCTTAAACATCTCCCAGAGAGTTCCCTCCAAGCTCTTTTAAGTATATTTAATCATATATGGACTACTGGTGATTTTCCAGAAGACTGGAGATTAGCCACTGTAATACCTATACCCAAACCAGGGAAAGATCATGCTGAGCCAACCAATTATAGACCTATAGCTCTTACAAGTTGTCTTTGTAAAACTTTAGAACGAATGATTAATAAAAGGTTGATTTGGTATTTAGAATCCAACAATCTTTTATCACGGTATCAGTCGGGTTTCCGAGCTGGCCGTAGTACAAATGATAATTTAGTTAAATTGGAAACTTTCATACGTGATGCCTTTGTTAAAAAGGAACACGTTGTAGCTGTCTTTTTTGACTTGGAAAAAGCATACGATACCACATGGAGATATGGCATTATGAAAGATATTCATAAACTAGGACTAAGAGGTAGACTACCTACTTTTATTGAAAGCTTCCTTGCTGATCGTGCAATGCAAGTGAGGGTGGGATCCACTCTTTCTGATTTATATGATCAGGAACAGGGGGTCCCTCAGGGCGGTGTACTTTCTACAACTCTTTTTAATATTAAAATCAATGATATTGTTAAATGCCTAGAAAATTTAACAGATTGCTCTCTCTATGTTGATGATTTTTGTATTTGCTTTCGATCAAAAAGTATGCGAACAATTGAAAGGCATCTACAGCAAAACTTAAACAAGATAGAACATTGGGCCACAAACAATGGCTTTAAATTTTCCAAGTCAAAAACACAGTGTGTACATTTCTGTCAGTTGCGAAAGCAACATGATGATCCAGTTCTTACATTATATGGATCGCCCATTCCTGTTGTACAGGAATACAAATATCTTGGTTTGATATTTGACAAAAAGCTTAGTTTTATCCCACATATTAAATACTTGAAGGCAAAGTGCCTTAAATCCTTGAACATTTTGAAAGTTTTATCTCACACTACTTGGGGTGCAGATCGAATAACACTCTTACAATTATATCGATCTTTGATATGTTCAAAACTAGACTATGGATCCATTGTTTATGGATCGGCAAGAAAATCGTATTTAGCTATGCTTGACCCTATCCATCATCAAGGTCTTAGATTAGCCTTAGGAGCATTTAGAACATCACCTTCTGCAAGTCTTTATGTTGAGGCAGATGAGCCATCTTTAAATACACGTAGAGAAAAACTTTCTTTACAATATGCTATTAGAATTGCTGAAAATAATTCAAATCCAGCTCATGATGTAACCTTTCAGCCAAAATATACAGATCTTTATGAAAGCAAACCAAATTTTATTAAATCTTTTGGCGTCAGAACTTTACCAGTCCTGGAATCTGCAGACATAAACTTTGAAAACATAGATAAAACTTTTACACCAAATGTACCAGCATGGTGTATAAATAAACCAAAACTTCTCTTCGATTTACACTCTGGTAAGAAGTCAGAAACAAGTCCAATTATCATGAAATCTAATTTCCAAGAGCTAAAATCACATTACATGGACTACAAGCACATTTATACCGATGGTTCAAAAGATGATATGAAAGCAGGATGCGCAGTAGTATCTGACGACTTCTCTAAAACTATGCGAATTCCAGATGGGTCCTCAATTTTAACAGCAGAAGCAAAAGCTATTGATTTAGCATTAGACTTTATTGCCGATTGTGAAACTTCAAATAAATTTGTTATATTTTCAGACTCCCTTTCAGTTTTAAAATCTTTAGATCATACATCTTCAAAAAATCCTCAAATTCAAAAACTACTTGAAAAACACCATGATTTATCAGAATTTAATGAAATAGTTTACTGTTGGATCCCTAGCCACATTGGCATTGCTGGCAATGAATGTGTAGATCAAAAAGCAAAAGATTTATTGAATTTACACCCACCAAACTTTTCAATACCTTATGCAAATTTTAAATCTTTTATCAATAGGTACATTTTAAACAAATGGCAAATTTTATGGAATAACAGTGTTGGTAATAAACTCTTTGAGATTAAACCTGTCATTGGACAATCTCAACCAGTAGTACGGAATGTCAGACAAGAAGAAGTCGTCCTTGCTCGTTTACGTATTGGTCATACAAGGATCACACACTCATATCTTTTAAAACGAGAGGAGCCACCGTATTGTTTTGGATGTGATACACTCTTTACAGTCCGCCATTTTCTACTTGAATGTGGTGATTTTTCTCATATAAGAAACAAATATTTTCATGTTGATACAATCAAACAATTGTTTAATGATGTACCTATTGATAATGTCTTTTTATTCTTAAAAGAGATTAATCTTTTTAACAAATTGTAGCTATTTTCCTTTGAACTGTTTACTTATTTTAACTTGCTTTCAGCATATCATTTTCTTTTTTGCAGGAGAAGATCATGTATAGTCATTTGATTAGCCTATGTTGTTGTCAGATATTGTACATGGTCTGCGCTGTAAGATGATTACTATTTTATCGTCTTTGCTATACTCATATGTTTAATGTGTTAAATTGTTAATATTTTAGCTTATCTATTATAGTTTTAATGTTCAGTAATACTTCTTTTACCTAACCTTGATGACGCTAATGACCCAAAAGGGTTGATGCGTCGTTAAACTCCAACTCATCATCATCATCATCATTTGGCCTGATGTGAAGTAAATGGGCAGAGACGCGAATACAGGTGATAGCATTCAGTTGAAATATCCGGCAAAGATTGTCCACAATGGACGGACAGTGAAGGATGCATCTCCACACTGGGAGGAAATAATCAAGTCAAATATCGGAGCAGATTTCCAATATATAGGCAGTGCAGTTCGACCTCAAATTAGGATGAATCAGCCAAACGAACCACCGACTCCGTGTAATGACTTGGTCAATATTGCAACTAATAGTGTGACATCATCTTCTGTTCCCGACCAACAAGGCAGATCCATGAACTGTCGAAATATAAGTTTACAGCGATCGGTTGACAACATGAATACGGAAACAACCCAGTTCAGAGTTCCCCAAGTACCATCACAACCGGTCACACATAGTGTTTTTAACCCTCCATGTGTATCAGCCGCTGTCAATGGGAACCAGCTGCCACGCCCACAAACCCCTTATATGGCAAATCAACAAAATAATAAAAATGACTTACCAACTGAAAATTCCAATCAAAACAACGAATCCCAACATTCACCATCCTTATTAGCACATGTCAGTGACAATGTTCGAAGTTCAGAATCCATTAATTCCAGCGTCACAAACAGAATGCAAAATAATATGCCACAAGCTAATTCACACATTTCACGCCCAATCGGTCAAATCAATGTTGATATACGTGACCGATCTCAGTCTGTAGAAAAGCATGAAGAGCGGGGGCGGCCACGTAATATATCCAAAAATAGCCCTGCGAAGGGTGAATGAGCAAATGGCTCCGCAAAATATCTAGGACAGCCAGGACAGTGCAGATAATGATTGTCTAAGGTCTGACCAATATACTGATCAAACAAAACACACGAACATTAGATTTGCTTTGCTAAACATTCAGGGATTAATCGCAAAAAAATTCAATAAGTTACTATCAGATTTTCTTCACCGAGTCTTTAAAGAAAATGACGTTGTCTGTTTCACAGAAGTATGGGGAGATCCGTCCAAAGTTTTTGATTACGATGGTTTCACATTTTATGAACTCCATAGGGTTAAAAGAAAGCAACAACCACACGTAATTCTGGGGGTGTTATCATATACGTAAGAAACAGTTTCGTTTCTAGCGACACACTGTTCTTAAAATGCAGTGAATCTCGCGTGTGGTTAAAACTAAATAAAACAATGCTTGGTTTTGAAAACGATGTTTACCTATGTCTTTGTTATATACCCCCATCAAATTCTAGCAGGCAGGGTTTGATTGATACCTGCGTATACGATGAAATTCTACAAAATATAGTTCATATTAAACACATTACAGCTGATGCTTGTAACTTTATTATATTGGGGGATATGAATAGCAGGATAGGCCAACATTGTGATTATGTGACTGAGGACTATGTTACCCACATGGATGTATTACCAGATGATTATGTACCTAATCTAAAAATACCCCGTAAATCGCAGGACAATACTGTTAACTCGAATAGATTTTCTCAAACAGTCAGGTTTGCGGATTGCAAATGGGCGTGTTTGTGAAGATCGTGATGTTGGTGCATATACATTTGTGGGTAGCAGAGGTAGCAGTCTGGTAGACTACTGTATCGTAAATGTGGAGTTATTTGAATTGTTTGTGTCATTTTATGTCCATGACCCCAATCCCCTCTCTGATCACTGTCTTATTGAATTTTCGTTGCCTTCAAACATTAATCTTGAGACACCTATTGAGTGCGATAATGATGGCAGTAATTTTCAGTATTTCAAGTGGAGCAGTGAGCATAGAGAAGAATACAAGACCCGCATATCGTCTGGCATATTTAAAGAGGAAATTACGTCATTAATGCATGAGGTTGATGATGCCTCATGCGAGAATTATATAAATTCCTCTATTTCATCATTTTCTGCCTTGCTAGACACCTTGTCGCGGTCTCTGGGGCACACTTCACACAGGGGACGATATTGATTGTAATTATTGTCTCCTCTGGGAGTGCTAAGAGTAGGACCCACCAGTCTGCCGTGGGTGGCTTTCTCGTAACTCGAAGGGGATGGCCTGGAAGACTGAGAGCATGCAGAATATGGACGTTTATAAATTCTGTATGACTCAACACGTCTCTTTGGCCTCTTTGACGGGGTAGACTGAGGTGGAAACACGGCCCGGTGTTTCTAATCGGCTTTGTCATGCTAAGCCCCAGGATTCTGAAAATGTAAAAAAAAATATTTCTTATATCTTCGTTCTATAGTATCGTTCTGATGCCAACCATGTGTCCATTATCTTAAACTTTCTTTCTTTTATAAAATAATCCTGGAAGGCAGTGGCTTAACGGGTCAATTGTGCAGATTCTATTTGTGCAAGTATACCTTCTATGTATCTCTAGCACTGGAGATCGGAAATCCACTCCATTAAAGTGCTCCCTTGTTGGGCTCCACGGTGGGTGGGGAGCATGGAGGATGAATCAAACTACTAAACTACATGGCTAAACAAAAAGCAAAAAAACGTCACATAGCAAATTCAGATACTGACTCTGAAAACTCGTACCCAGTTTCTCAACCAACTAATTCAAGTTCGTCAAGTTCGTCTACCTCAACCAAAAAACCTTATGTACCCAGATTTTTAATAATCCATTCAGAAAAAGAAGGAGAGACTATTTCTTCTCTTTCTCCGTTTGTAGTACATAAAACTATCATGAGCATTGCAGGAGAACCAAAGAGCATAAAGAACCTAAGGTCTGGTGATCTTTTGATACAATGTGCAAAAGAGTCACACGAAAAAAATCTACTACAGATGAAGACATTTTGTGGTTTAAAATGCTCTGTAGCACCCCATTCATCCTTGAACACATCCAAGGGTATCATTCGCTGTCCAGCCTTGAGCAGAGTGACAAGCGATGATATCAAGGAAGGCATGGTTGAACAGGGAGTTACAGATGTACGTAGAATCACTGTACGTCGTGATGGTGAAACAAAATTAACCAACACATATGTTCTTACATTCAACTCACCAAACTTACCTACAGTTGTTAAGATAGGCTTCATGCAAGTGAAAGTAGATGTCTACATACCAAACCCTCTTCGATGTTACCATTGTCAGGTGTTTGGTCACCACGAAAATAAATGTGGTAGACACGCTGTATGCTGCAACTGCGGTGAGCCTGAACATTGTGCACCATCTGGCGTGTGTGACAAACCAGCCAAATGTGTCAACTGCTCTGGTAATCACCCTGCAAACTCAAAACAATGCCCACAATGGGAGAAAGAGAAGAAAATTCTCAAAATCAAATGTGAAAATAATCTATCATTTCCTGATGCTCGTAAGCAATACGAACAATTTTACACTGGTCAAACCTATGCAAGTGCTGTAAAACCAGGCACTTGCAACAAATCTACACAAACTGAAAACAAAACCACACAGACAGACGACAGCTTTGACGAATACTTAAAAAAACAAGAAAAATCACAATCAGATAAAACGCCCAAAGAAACACCTAAGGGAAAAGACAAAAATACTTCATCTCCTCGTCCAGGGCCAGCACTTAAGCCAGCAACCCTGGAAATGATGAAGAAGGAGGAGGAGAGGAAGAAAAAAGAAGAGAAAGACAGAATTAAAAAACAACAAAAAGAAGAAAGAAAACAGCAATGGCAAAAAGAACAAGCACAGAAAGAAAAAGAACAAACAGAAAAAGCAAAACAAGCTGAAAAGAATCCTTATTCTGTGTTTGCTGAAAAAGATGATGAGGAGGTGAGTATGGAAGAGGAGTCTGTGGTATTCACAGACTCCTCTTCCAGTGACCATCTCCCTAAAGGCACACTGCCAAGATTACCAGTAACGAAATAATGGAGGGTTTCAATCTAACCATTATTTTAGTACTTCTTTTAATATTATTTTCAAGTATGGATTTTAAACATAAAATTATTCAATGGAATTGTCGAGGTTTGAAGCCTAATTATAATGAAGTATCTCTATTGATTTCCGAATATAATCCATCCGTATTTTGTTTTCAAGAGACATTTCTTAAACCAGATGATAACATCTCATTACGAGGTTTTAATGTATATAACTATGTTCATACTGATTGTCTGAGGCCCTCTGGTGGCGCCTCAATATTTGTAAAATCATCTTTCCCACAAAGAAAGATTGATTTACAAACAGAACTACAAGCAACTGCTGTTTCTGTCACTCTAGACAGAGAAATAACCATATGTTCTGTATATATTCCTCCATCGTTTTCTCTTAACTCCCAACACTTGGACAATTTACTGCAACAACTTCCTTCTCCTTATATTTTATTAGGTGACTTCAATGGTCACAATATCCTCTGGGGTGGTCAAAACAATGATTCCAGAGGTGAACTTATCGAAAATTTCATTACAAAGAATGACATTTGTATTATGAATGATAAGTCTTACACTTATCATTCTTCAAGTACAAAGTCTTTTACATCTATTGATCTTTCCTTCTGTCATCCATCACTGTTTCTTGATTATAATTGGTCTGTATGTGAAGACCAACATAATAGTGATCACTTCCCTATCATCATTGAACAGAACACTTATTCCACTGAGGATCACAATCCAAAGTGGAAATTAAATAGAGCCAACTGGGATCTATTTAATACTCTGTGCACTGGTAAATTGGTGCCAGAAAACTTCAAAGAATCTTCTGATCCTATAGCTGATTTTACCTCTTCTCTTATCGAAATATCTAAAGAATGTATTCCTCAAACTTCGACAAATCCAACTAAAAGTAATCCATGGTACAATGACGACTGTAAAGAAGCAATTAAACAGCGCAAGCAAGCTCTATCTAAATTCAAAAGATCTCCAAATACCAACAATTTCAATGACATCAAAGTATTTAGAGCTAAAGCCCGTAGAACAATTAAACTTTCGAAGCGTAAGTCATGGAGATCTTATGTTTCGAAACTAAATCATAAAACACCTATTAAAAAGGTTTGGGATATGATAAGAAAAATCTCTGGAAAAAACAAATCCCCCAGTTACACACATCTAAACATGGTGGGTACTGACAGCAAAGCAACTTCAAAAACAGACATTGCTGACACTTTAGGAGAAACTTTTTGTCACAATTCATCATCATTCAATTACTCTGAATCCTTCAGAAAGATTAAAACCGAACAAGAGAAAGTTAAATTGAATTTTAAATCACAAAATAATGAAATTTATAACAAAGATTTTAATTTAGATGAATTAGTTGAAGCTATTCAACTATCACATGACTCAGCCACGGGTCCTGATGAGATCCACTATCAAATGCTTAAACATCTCCCAGAGAATTCTCTTGAAACCCTTTTGAATATATTTAATTACATTTGGACTACTGGTAAATTTCCAGAAGATTGGACCTTAGCAACCATAATCCCAATTCCCAAACCTGGGAAAGATCCTGCGGAACCTAATAATTATAGACCTATAGCTTTAACAAGTTGTCTATGTAAAACACTTGAAAGAATGATAAATAAAAGACTTACTTGGTTTTTAGAATCCAATAATCATATATCGCGGTTCCAGTCTGGTTTCAGATCTGACCGCAGTACAACTGATAATTTAGTTAGATTGGAAACCTTCATACGTGATGCCTTTATTAAAAAGGAACATGTAGTTGCTTTGTTTTTTGATTTGGAAAAAGCTTATGATACCACATGGAGATATGGCATTTTAAAAGATATCCACAAATTAGGATTAAGAGGTAGACTTCCTACATTCATTGAAAACTTCCTTGCAGACCGCGCCATGCAAGTCCGAGTTGGCTCCTCTATGTCTGACTATTATGACCAGGAGCAAGGTGTACCTCAAGGAGGCGTTCTATCAACAACTCTTTTTAGCATCAAAATTAATGATATTGTGAAATGTTTAGGTAATCTTACTGATTGCTCATTATACGTTGACGACTTCTGTATTTGTTATCGCTCGAAAAGCATGGCGACAATTGAACGTCAACTACAACAAAATTTGAATAAGATTGAAAATTGGGCAACAAGCAATGGCTTTAAGTTTTCCAAATCAAAAACACAGTGTGTACATTTCTGTCAGTTGCGCAAGCAACATGATGATCCGGTTTTACATTTATATGGATCACCTATTCCAGTTGTTGAGGAATCTAAATTCCTTGGCATTTTATTTGATAGAAAACTCAGTTTTATACCCCATATTAAATATCTCAAAGCTAAATGTTTAAAAGCATTGAATCTTTTAAAAGTGCTTTCCCATACTTCTTGGGGTGCAGACCGAACTACACTTCTCAAGCTGTATCGGTCTCTAGTCCGGTCAAAATTAGACTATGGCTGTATTATATATGGCTCTGCACGAAAATCATATCTTCAAATGCTTGATCCTATACATAACCAAGGACTTAGATTAGCTTTAGGGGCTTTTAGAACTTCTCCTGTTGCTAGTCTCTATGTGGAAGCAGATGAACCATCACTATACTCACGAAGAGAGAAACTCTCTTTGCAATATGCTATAAGACTTGCTGCTAACCCATCAAATCCTGCTCATGAAGTTACATTCCCACCAAATTATGTTAATTTATATGAACAAAAACCTAAAGCTATTAAATCATTTGGCATTAGAATTTCACCACTCTTAGAATCTGCCAATATCAAACCACAAAATATTGAAAAACATTTTACACCAAATATTCCAGCTTGGTGTATGAAACCACCTGAAATACTTTTTGATTTACATTCCGGGAAAAAATCTGAATCAAATCCACACATATTAAAAGATGATTTCAGAAAAATGCAAAGTCGTTATAAGAATTACCAACAAATTTATACTGATGGGTCAAAGGAAGACTCAAAGGTTGGTTGTGCTGTTATATCAGACAACCATAATAATATGCAACGTATACCTGACGATTCATCAATTTTCACTGCTGAAGCCAAAGCAATTGATCTAGCTTTAGATTTCATTAGCACTTATGATGCTAACAATAAATTTATTATATTTTCTGACTCGCTTTCTGTATTGAAAGCAATGAATCATACCAGTTCAAAGAATCCACAGATTCAGAAACTTTTAGAAAAATGTCATGAGCTTTTAGCTTATAAAGAAATTGTTCTCTGTTGGATTCCTAGTCATATAGGTATCCAAGGGAATGAGATGGTAGATAAGCAAGCAAAAACATCGCTATCATTAGAACCAACTTCTTTTAAAATTCCATTTTCCAATTTTAAGCCATCTATCAATAAGTATATCTTGGAAGAATGGCAAACTTCATGGAACAACAGCATTGGAAATAAACTTCTCGACATAAAACCAACTATCGGTGAGCAACAATCAGTTGTTCGAAACATTAGAAAAGAAGAAGTCGTTTTGGCTCGACTCCGTTTAGGTCATACAAGAGTCACACATTCATACTTACTACTAGGTGAAGAGCAACCACAATGTGTTGGTTGCGATGCACCATTCACTGTACGTCACTTTCTTTTGGATTGTGGCGATTTTGCACAAGTAAGAAATAATTGTTTCCATGTTGATAACATGAAACAGTTATTTCAAGATATACATATTGATAGTATTATGACTTTTTTAAGACAAATAAATCTTTTTAACAAAATCTAATAAGTATTTTTAAAATCATGTTTTGTTTTACATTTGTATCAGACCATAATACAGACTAGTTAAAGTTATACTTTGTTCAGTCAAAGAACATGTACAGTTATCTGAATAGCTCTTTGAAACTGTCAGATATTGTACGTGGTCTCTTCTGTCAACAACCATATTATAACTTATTTTCATTATACAAACTCATCATCATCATTTCTTTTATTTTATCATACAAATTTTTACTATTTCCATCTTCATCATGTTTAGTTTAATACCGCTTGACGCTAATGACCCACAAGGGTTGATGCGTCGTTAAGCACCAAACAAACAAACAAACATCTGCCTTGCTAGATACAGTCTATACACCACTGTTTGGTAAGACATCGCATTCCACTTCAACCAAAGACCGTGATCAGAAGAAGACTGATTTTGAATTTGATCATTTATGTGGTGACAAAAGAAAACAGTTTTATCATAGTTTAAACATATTTCGAAAAAATAAGAGTAGTGAGAATAGACAACAAATGGTTATGGCTCGCACAGAATATAAAAGTTCTGTACGGAATTTTAATTACAATGAACAACAACAAAAAAGCATAAAGTTATTAAATGCTAGGTACAAAAATGCAAAGGAATATTGGAAACTCCACAAAGAATCTGTCACACGTCAAACAAGTAAGCACCCTTCTGCAAATGATTTTGACGAATATTTTAAAGCAATCAATAATCCTGATAGTCATTTTTTTCAACCAGATGATGATGTTTTATTTTTTAATGAACGTTTCTTAAACTCAGAAATTCAAATTATGTTTGATGAATTAAATTGCACAATCACAGTACAATAAATAAATAAAGCAATAAAAAATTTGAAAAACGGACGAAGTGGTGGCCAAGATAGGTTTAGAATGAATTTTTTATCCATGGTAATACAGAAATGGTATCATACTTACATGTGCTGTTCAACAAACTATTTGATCTTGAGTATTTTCCAGAATCATGGAGTGAGGGTTTTATTGTTCCACTGCATAAAAAGGGTTCTAAAGATGATGTCAACAATTACAGGGGCATAACACTTTTAAGCACTTTAGGTAAATTGTTTACAAGTATACTAAACAATAGGTTAAAAACATGGGCAGAGGAATATCACGTATATGTTGAGGCTCAGGCAGGCTTTCGGGCATCAATGGGCACAACTGATAATATTTTTGTTATGCACGGAGTAATTAATCATTTATTAAATAAAGGGGAGAAACTTTTTTGTGCTTTTGTGGATTTTACTAAGGCGTTTGACTATGTTGTTCGAGAAGTACTTTGGTATATTCCTGGGCAGGCTTGAACAAGCGGTTAACCAGTAATTTGTGCACATACTTTCGCTTGTAACTGACAACAACCCTTCTTGAATGAATCAGAGGAAGGGAGGAGAATGACCATAGAAATTATTTCATGATCAATCTCCACGAAAGTATGGGACCGGGCCGGGATCGAACTCGCGACCCCTGGATCTGCAGTCAGACACGCATCTGTAGCCAGACACGTTACCGACTGCGCTACGCGGCCCGGTAAAATTGGGGTAAGGGGGCAAAATACTAATATAATTATGTCAATGTATAAACATGTTAAATCAAAAGTGAAGATCAATAATAGTATAAGCATTGGATTTGAGTGTAATCTGGGCGTTAGGCAGGGGGAATGTCTGTCGCCATTTCTTTTTGCTATGTACATCAATGACCTTGAAGAAGAATTTCATCTAAAGGGAAGTGAGGGTATAGATTTGGGAATGCTAAAGATTTTTCTATTACTTTATGCAGACGATATCATCGTATTTGCCTCATCAGCAGTAGAACTTCAAAATAATTTAAATATTTTATCAGAATACTGTGAAAGATATAAACTGGTAGTTAATACAACTAAAACAAAAATTATGGTATTTAGGCGAGGGGGCTTTTTATCACAAAATTTAAAATTTCTTTTATAATGAAACAGAAATTGCCATTGTGAATACATTTTCTTATCTTGGTATTGTTTTTTCTACGGGAGGATCATTTTCAGCATGTCAAAAAACATTATCAGGACAAGCCTTGAAAGCTATATATAAGCTTAATAGCTACCTTTATAATTTCACTAACATTAGTTAAAGACATAGACTCGAACTTTTTGACAAACTTGTGACACCAATAATGAACCATGGAAGCGAGGTATGGGGGTTTTGTCATGGAAAACAAATAGAAAGAGGTCATATGTTATTTTGTATACAACTTCTTGGCGTAAAAACCTCGACCCAAAATGATTTCATATATGGCGAATTAGGTAGAACAAATTATTATACACGTAGAATTTATATTATAATTAGATATTGGTTGAAGTTAATACACGCTGAGGAACATAAATATATCAAAAAAATATACAATGTGATGCTAACCGATATCAACGACAGACCTAATATCCAAAATTGGGCATCATTAGTCAGAAATACATTAAGTAATCTTGGTTTCTTTAATGTTTGGATTGCCCAGTAGTCCGGCAGAATTTGAGCGAATTTTAGGAGGACCTGGAACTTGATTTTAAACTTTTTTTCTTTGTTGATTCTGGTAGTGCATATATTGTCCTTGAAAAATCCGAGTGATGCCACTCTGGCATCATTGAGCATTTCGATATATTCAAGATGGCATCCAAGATGGAGGCCAATTATAAGTTAAAACATTGTGTGATATGGAAAGATGTCTCAAACCCATATTTTCTTAAATTGTTAGCTATGAGGTTGAAATCTAGAAGAAGACACTTAGCTTGTGAAAAAAAAATATAAAAATGAAATAAGAATTTAGACAAAATGGCCGCCAAAATGGTATTTTATTACAAAAATATAAGAAAATTCTCCCTGAGACCAGCAAACTCTAGGGATTCACATGCAAAATGCTAATTTTACTGATTCTTGCGTTATAGGCATCATCCCTGTGACATCCCAGTGATGCATCACTCAGAATTTGATAAATTTAAGATGGCGTCCAGGATGGAAACTGGTAAGTTTTACAAACCCGTGGGAGCCGCGCCTAGCCTGTAAGCATGGCTGGTGGGTTTGTAACATACCAGATTTCTTGCCAGACAGAGAAGCACTTTACAAACACGTGTATTGGAATAAATGAATCCAGAATGCATGTCTGATAGAGTTGCACTGTACAAGCAGGCATATCTTAGAGTGGCACCGAATCAGCAAACATGTTTGATATAATGGCACCTCTGTAAGGGTAGCACCAGATTTGTAGCAATCCCTCTTCCGTTGCACTCAACAAGTCAAAATGTCCGTTGAAGTGCAAAAAAGACCAGCAGGCATGGCCTATAGTGAGCTACTACGCATACAGGCATGGCCTATAGTGAGGCACCACACCAGAAAACATGACCTACAGTGAGGCACCGCACCAGAAGGCGTGCCCTATAGTGAGACACCACACCAACAGGCATGGCTGATAGTGAAACTAAACTAAAAGGCATGACCTATAATGAAGCACCACACCAGTAGGCACGGCTGATAGTGAGACACCATACCAGCAGACACGGCTGATAATGAGAAACCATACCAGCAGGTATAGCAGATAGAGAAGCACAACGCCAGCAGCCATGCAGTATCAAGTGAGAAAAGGTCAGCAGGCATGCAGATTGAGTGGCCAAAGTCCAGCAAGCATCCATCTTGCAGCAGCACTCAACGAGTAGGCATGTTTGAACAGCTGCGGTGTTTGTGGTAGTAACACTTGGCTGCAGCTGCAGCGACATAACAACTCTCTACACGGCATATATTTTGTGTTGGCAATGTAGCAGTCTTGGCTGATAAAGTTTCATGTCTGATGAAGGGGTTTCAGTCAAGTAGCTTTTCTCTTGATTTCCAATGGACAAGGAGGCATGTTTAATTGAATAGTACCAAGTCCGCATGCATATCTGTTGAAGTTTCACTGAACAGCGGCCATGTAATGCCACCAGCACATCATATCCGACATCCTTAAAATCACATGTGTTTAATAATGTGGAACTCAACCAGCACACATGCCGTTTAAGGGGACTCGTGGCCAGACGTCATGTGTGTCAGTTACATCGCACCAGCAATTATGTATGTTACAATTGAACCCAACTAACAGGAATGCTGGCTACTGTCGCACTGTATCAGCGGGCATGTCTGTTCAAGTTACACTTCGCCTGTGTGCATGTCTGTTCTACTTTCTCCCGACCAGCTGTCCAGGCATCATTGCTACAGGGTCAGCAGATAAATTTACCATTACGTATGTTTGATTTTGTAGCACTGGACCAGCACACATGTCTGAAACCAAGCAGTTAAGTCTGTAACAGCTTCACAAGACTAGCAGGCATGTTGCAGTACCCATGTTTTAAACGTTGCTTTGAACAAACAGGCATGTTTGTTGCAGTTGCACCCGACCACCTGGCATGTTGGTTACAATTTATCTCGACCAGCATGCATGTCCGTTAGAGTTGCATCTACCAGCAGATATGTTTGGATCAGTTGCAACTGACTTGCAAACACATCTGTAGTCATGTGGCTGAACCAGCAGGTATATATGTTACACTTGCCTCAGACCCGCAGTTCTGTCCATATGCTCGTACCCAACTAACGGGCTGGTAAGCACAATTGCACCAGACTATCATGCATGTATTTTACAGTTGCACCTGACTAGCAGTCATGTCTTTATAAGTTGCATATTATCAGCATGCATGTCTGTTACAGTTTCATCTTATCGGGATCCGTGTATATTACATTTGTCCCTGACCATAAGCCATGCCTGTAACAATTGCATCCGGCCATTTCCCATGTCTTTTACAGTGGCATCTAACCAACAGTCATATCTGTAAACTTGTGTCTACAAACATGCATGTCTGATACACTTGCACCGGATGTTATAGCAATATCCAACCATCTGTGCGACTTGCAACAGACCAGAGAAGTAGTAATGCGAGTTACTTTTGCACCGGGCAAGCAGGTCCGTACCAACCAGCAGTCAAGATTGTAACGAACATCTGCACCAGGCAGATACCTTACTAAGAAGCTGTTTTTTGTGTTGATACACTACACTCTATAAATGTTTTTTTTGCTTGTTTTTTTTTTCGTAAATTTTATCCATCCAAGCAGCTGACTTTTTCCGCATATTGATATATAAAAGGTTTGTACTTTGATCAAACACTCTGTCACAAAGTTTTCAGTGACATCGTCCGTTCAGTATACCCCGTCATTTATCACTTATTTTTTTTAAGAAATGTTTTCCCAAAGTAGGATTTTTATGAGCATAATATGATATCATGGTATTTTCAGATCTGCCAAAATGGTCTGGAAAGTGCATGATGCATGGATTGATGGATACGATTCTCAGAACAAAGACAAAAACATTACCATTACGAAAAATAAGAGTTTGTTACTTTTTCCAAGCAGTGTATCATAGCAAAAATTATGTGATTCCCAACCATGTTATTGCCGCCATCTTGGACGTCATCTTCAATATTCTAACAACGCTGAAATCATTAATAACATGCCAGTCAACTTTTCCAAATACAACCGAAAACGATCAGAAAATAGTTACAAACTTCGAATTTGATTCCAGGTTGAATTTTGCTTTAAATGGCGGCCATCTTGGACACCATCTTTAATTTTTCAACCTTGTGAATCAAATCTATGAACGCTTCATTTTAATCGTTTGTATTATAAGGCCTTTAAACATCGATAAAAAGTCAAAATTAAATTGCTTTATATCGACTTGTTTAGTAAGATAGGTCGTAGGAACCTAACTGAAGGCCATCTTGGACGCAATCTTTAAATTTCAACCTTCTGAATCAAAACCATGTTTTTATTTGATCGTGTGTATCATTTAGCCTCTAAACATCCATAAAAAGTCAGAATTAAAGTTTTGTATTGAGTATGTCGGTCATATAGGTCTTAGAAGCCTAACTGGCGGACATCTTGGACGCCATCTTTAATATTTCAACCTTCTGAATCAAAAATGTTCCATTTTAATTGGTTGTGACATTTAGATTCTGAAACATTCATGAAAAATAAAAATAAAATACTTTTGATCGAGTATGTTGGTCATATAGGTCATAGAAGCCTTACTGACGGCCATCTTGGACGCCATCTTGAATATTTCAAAACGCTCAATGATGCCAGAGTGGCATCAGTTGGATTCATCAAGTACAATGCCTCAACAACAAGAATCAACAAAGAAAAAAACTTTAAAATCAAGTTCCAGGTCATTCTGGTTTTCTACTGGACTACAGGGAGTGGGAGATGTAAATATTTTTCTATGTGTTATTAAACAAAGATTAAGCGATACCTTTGTGCAAAATTGGCATCAGAGATTGAACGAATCAAGTAGAGCTTCATTTTATAGACATATTTGCAATTTTCGATTTCAGCCATATCTCGACACATTAACATTTAAACAATATAGAGTAGCAATGTCAAAATTAAGAGTTTCATCACATAGACTGCTGATTGAATCAGGAAGGTGGAATAAACCGCAACCAATACCTAGGAATGAACGATTGTGTCAAATTTGCAACAAATTGGAAGATGAACATCATTTTCTATTGGAGTGTTTCCTTTTTACTGATGAAAGAAAGAAATATATTAAACTGTATTATGTTAAAAGAACAAGCATGTTTAAAACAGTTCAACTATTGGGGTCCGATAACAAAAATGAAATTAAAAAATTAGCAGTATATATTTTTAAATGTTTTGAAAAACGTAATGAAGCTCTGCTGCTTAATTGATTTATTTATTGGTTAGCATTGCATACTTGATTATATAGTTGATTTATTTTATTGGTTGTCATTGCTTGTCTTATTTCTTCCTTATAAAAGTAAGTAATGGTGCAAAGATCAGGAATCGATACAATCAAGTACCACACCTGACCCAGGATACCAATGGGAAAGTGACAAACTCACAGAAGACACCACAAACGAGAGCCAAGAGGTCAGCCCTTTCCCAGCAGGTGACCACAAAGCACATATAAACAGACGTGCACAAAAGCCTTTATACTGTAAACAGTATGATTGAATAGGCGATACAGGTTTCTTTTCAGGGACTATCAAAATTGAATAATTACTTATTATTAAGTTTAGAATATATTCTGAGCACTCAGCAGAGTGGTCTCTTTGAGGCGATTTCATTTGAGTGCCCATACTATATGCTTGGATTATAGTTATACAACATTAATATAGGGAGCGCAGTGGCTCAGTGGTAGAGTGCTTGACTCGAGACCGAAGGGCCGCGGGTTCGAGCCTCACCGGCGTCACAGCGTTGTTGTCCTTGAGCAAGACACATTTATCCTAGCTTAGTACTGGTTCAACCCAGGAAGACCCGTCCCGCATAACTGAAAGATTGTTGAGTGGACGTAAAGAATCAAATCAAACAAACAAACAAAAACAACATTAATATACATGTCAATTTAAAATCTGCATATCTTGAAATTATCTAGAGGTCTGAATAATGGTTGCCCGGAATGGTTGTTGACTAGGTATCTGCCGTCTGCTCACTATGTATACTGCATTTTACGTTCATTCGGACCAGCAAACAGTGTGAACCGTGATCAGACTGCATAAAAGCAGTCTAATCTGGGTCATATTGATTGCAATATTTGTCAAGAAGTAGTATCAGCGGACAAGAAGGCAGACACTACTTTAATTGAGTCTGATTAGTCTATTAGCATTATGGTGTAGCTATATAGTGTCCTGAAGCCAGTCTTTTACTTTCGCTTTCGGAAAGGCCGGCGATTGGGATCAGGGTATACATACATGATTACTACTCTGTTTTGAGCGGTTTCTATGTTCTTTATTATAAATAAAGAAGTGGAAACTGTACAAAACATACAATCATGTTTATTTTCCATTAAAAAGGCTTAAGGTAGTACCGGACTCACCGGCATATGTCCAAAAGTGTTTTATCTTTTAATATATTATAATATAGACTTATACTTATAATCTAAGACAAAAAAAACAATACCTCACCGTTCTTTTTAAAAAGTTATTTGATGTCAAAAACTGAAAAATCGCAGGTTTTTGAAATAAACAAACACAGATTTTGTTAACAAATTAACAAGAAACGCAATACAGTTTTTTTCAGAACAAATACTACTCACACCAGAGATATAAATAAAAACAAAAAAATAGTGAAATAACATGTATTTACACAATTTATTAAGCAAAATCCTAATTAAGTCAAAGGAATAAATGCCAGAAAAAACCTTAATATTCAAAATAAACATATCAGAGAATGTAACTGGAACAACAAAAAACATATTTTTACAAAGATATTTTCATGAAGAATCTAATGATTGAATAAAAATATGTGTCACCGTGCTCGTTTTTTTGTTTTGGTGACTTTTCTGAAAAATCCTGAAAAAAATAAAGACTATAATAAGTGTTGTCTCCCCTTTCAGCCAATTTTTTTGTTTGTCTACGCCCTATGTAATATCACTGGGCGGAGACATAGCTATTATTGATTAAGCACTGACAAATGGGCGTAGAAAATGACAAAAAAGATTTTGACCTAGCATATGTTACCCAGCACATTACATTATGATTCTCATTAAAGCATGGCTATAGCATGTCTTGATACTTTGATGCTTTCTTACACGTAGGATTTATGTAGATAAAAGCTAAAAATTATAGCTTTATTCCTGATGCATGGATCTATATGTCATTTAAAGAATAAACTTACAAATATGCAATAAGAGGATAAAACATTCTTTTCCTTGTATTAATGTTTGGCAAGCCTGAATGTGATGTTGTGCAACCAGAACCACACAGCGGTGAGGCCTGCAACACATTATCGCACAAGGGCTTGACAAACGTTAATATACAGAAAGGAATGGTATATTGTCATTGTAATACATTATAGGACTTTTTGGGTACTATAAAGGTGGCAACTTTAATTTTCATATCTGGGCGTGGTTCGGTTATTTCAACTGCTCAAGAATGGAAATCAGGTTCTATCCATTGGTTAAGAAGTTGCTTGAGCCGCGCAGGTCTGCGTGCATTTCATGAAAGTCCTGTCCGTTAATGCACTGAACCCACATTTATTAACCCTTAAAGCGTATATTACAACACAATCGTATGTTTTTATCGTCTATTGAAATATTATGAAGCCTCTTAAACAAACAGTGTGGATCTAGAGCAGACTGCTCGTCCAGTCCCATACTTTCGTGGAGATTGATCATGAAATGATTTCTACGATCATTCTCCTCCCTTCCGCCGATTCATTCAAGAAGGGTTGTTGTCAGTTACAAGCGAAAGTATGTGCACGAATTACTGGTTAACCGCTTGTTCTAGCCTGCCCAGGAAAAAGTGTGGTTAGGTGAACTGACCGTCCCGCAATGACCATAGCTGTTGACTTGGGACGTAAAGCAACAAAACAAACAAACAAACAAAACCTAGAGCAGTCTGATCTGGGTCCACACTGTTTGCCTCTATACTAATGTTAAACAATAAACAAACACTTTCGAATGTAGTTATAACGCCTCATTTTCAGATTTTACTTATGTCTAAAGTAGACTAATATGGCAGTTATGAGGTGCCGCCTTTACAGTATCCAAAAAGTTCTAGAATACTTTCCTTTCAAGCAAAAGCATTTCCAAAAAAAATGTCCACTGTAACATCGTGAAGCATACAACAAAACCACACCTTATAGGCGCAATCGAAAACATCAATACTATCGACGATTATAGACCAAAAATAGTTAGAATCATAGTTTTTTTTATTACCATCACTCATCGAACAGGCGACACTTTGCAATCAAAACACTGTTTCTAGCGAGTTTAAACCCGCGTTCGTCAATGGTTAAGAGTGTTTTCGATTGCTCACTATCCGGTGTGGAAACCAACTTTTTTTTTTCAACAGAAACATGACTGAAAAATGTAGATAACTCCTAGCTCTTGTTTCAGATTGTTTTGGTTACGTATTCATTGTATCAATACACATACCGGATAGGTGGCAATCGAAAACGTTGATGCTATCGACGAACGTAGATCAAATACTGTCAGAAACAGACTTTTTGGATTGCAGTTTGTTTGCCTGACTGGCGACAAATGGAAAATTCTAGCGATTTGCAATCCACGTTCATCGATTGTTCAGAGCCTTCTCGATTGTCGCCTATCCGATGTAATAAAGTAGCGTATCTTATGATAATTGAATATTTTGATCATTTCTCAATAAAGCATAAGCGGCGGTATCTTAACTCGCAGAAGATATCCGTGAGCAGGTTGAAATGGCAATTATGCCCTCTGCAGTCATGTTTTATCGGAAATAAAGCCCGGGGTCAGTGATTGGCCAACGATCAACCAAAATATGACACATTTATAAATAAAATGTACAATTGCCAGCGATTGAAACACCTCAAGTTTCTATAGTAAACACGTATCATAAGGTATATAACAATATAAGGATGATACATTCTTCTGTCTATTAACGTTTGCCAAGCCCAAATGAGACAATGTATAGTAGCCTTAACCATGAAGCTGTGAGGGCTGCACCAAGTGCGTATCCAGAGGGGGGGATGGCAGGGGGTCCGGACCCCCTCTGGAAAATCACAAATTAAATGGGTTTCTATAGGGAATAATCAATTGGACACCCCCTGGAAAAAGTTGGACCCCCTGGAAAATATTAGACCCCATCTGGAGCCTTGAAAAACGATAGATTTCTTTGAAATTGACCATTTGACTTCTGTAAAATAAGCTGAGGACTAAAAAAATCGTTGTCAGAGCTTTTTTGTCAGACTGACCTGGACCCTCCCCCCCCCTGATGAAAATTCCTGGATCCGCGCATCTGTACCATGCTTGCCAACCGTTAATATACAGAAAAGAATGTTATATTGTCATATATCTTCCCTTAAGGCACATGCAATTCCAATTAATTTTATTAAAATGTATGCAGAAATGTCCATTTTATCATCATGAAACATGCAACGAAACAAAATAATTTTTTCAACAGTAACATGAAAAAACTCCTAGCCCTTGTATCAGATTGTTTTGGCTACGTCTTCAGTATATCAAAAACACACTAGATAGGCGGCAATCGAAAACGGTAATGCTATCGACGAACGTAGTTAGATATTGTAAGTAACAGAATTTTGGATTGTTGTTAGTAGTCCAATAGGCAACAAATGGCAATCACAAACACTGTTTCTAGCAATTTGTTATCAGCATTCATCGATTGTTTAGACTGTTTTTTATTGCTGCCTATCCGGTGTGATAAGGTAATTGATATAGTTACGTCATTTCTCCATAAAAAATTAGTGACCATGTACCTCCATGGGACCTAAAACATGAGAATGTCACATACAAGGAATGTGCACGTCTACAACCCCCCCCCCCCCTTTTGGGGTTGGGGTGGGTCTTAGGTTAGTGGCAGCATGCAGAAAGAGCAACCGAGACATGTATATAGTATGCATATTTATACGGTCCACAATTTTTAACCATCAAAATACTGAATGACTTCATACTCTGGGTGATGTTTTTAAAAGCTAATACTTGCATTCCTTCTTTTTGTGAAAGCAAAATACTTACAGAATTACGTTTCAAGCATCAAAGAGTTGTCAGGGGAGAATACTATCTACCGTCTTAGAAAATAAGTATTCCCTTTTAAAAACATGATTCAGGAACGATAACTCTTACACTCTTACTTTTAAGTAAAAATAAGGTTATCTTTTGACATGGGTCCCGCACTACCTTAATTGCGATTTCATTAACTACAGGGACACGTCAGGTAAGCACACCTGTGTAAGCTTGCGTGTATCTGTCTTTGATATAAGATACCATTTAATGCAATATAGCAGAGGTAATGGGTATCTTTAATGGCGATCATATTTTCGGCGACCCACCGCCTTCTTTGGTAATTGAGCTAAGTTGGCGGCGCTGGAACCATGAGCGTTGTCAAAGCAACCATTATGTTTCGTGCTCCATATTATTGAGATAATACTCGAAAGTTATGTTGGTTAAATGAACTATCTATCTATCTATCTATCCATCCATCCATCCATCCATCCATCCATCCATCCATCCATCCATCCATCCATCCATCCATCCATCCATCCATCTATCTATCTATCTATCTATCTATCTATCTATCTATCTATCTATCTATATATCTATCTCCATCCATCCATCCATCCATCCATCCATTCATCCATCTATCTACCTATCTATCTATCTATCTATCTAATCCAATGCCAAACACACACGCACATACACACACACACACACACACATCCTATTAGTGTTAGACGAATATCCTAATTGGCGAATAACCTAAGAGCGCGCCAAGGATAGCTATTTACACCGACTGTTGTCTTTTTGCTGTTTTCCTTTTTGCCGTTTTTGTATATACATGTTTTGTTGGTGGACAGCAAAATAAATTGTTCAAAGTAGTAACTTTAAATATTTACGCAAGCTCAGGATAGCGTGCTGGTCATTGTAATTATATACTAACCCGGTAGTGAGAGTATTGTAGCCATGTGTGAGAGGCATGGATGCAGATCGGCCTGCACAGTAAATGTAGACCGGTCTGCACCCATGTATGTCACCGAATATCGAATGCCAGTTTGTTTTGCCCCTCCTGGCATAAATCATTTAGCTCATGCTAGCCTTTGCACAGTGATACAGGTGAACTGAAACAAAAAATGCAACCATTTGCATTCTAAGTTATAATAAAATACTTACTTTTGGACACCAAAACCAACATCTAAACGGAAGCATGGCCACCTCTGAGTGACATCCTTTTTATATCTGGGTCAAATATCTCAACACTTTGCACGTGGCTAGAGGTGGATTGTCACACCGGTTCGCTAGATATTTCTGCAGCATTTGTCTCCCTTTCACCAAATAAGCAATTGTCTGAGTAACAAGCTCGGAGGAGTTCAACCTCTTGAGTATTATAGGTCGAAAGCAGAGAGTGCCTGTGTAGGCATGTATTAATATACTGATCAGCATGTGTGCTCTCTGTTTTAATAGACAGACCAAACATGAATATTTGTACCCATCTTTCGGATCTAGGAAAATATCACAATATTGTCAAAATAAAATTCCAATACGTTTCCCATTTTAGAATTATCACACTATAAATATGCTGTATGTGCTGTAACGATCCAATTACCAATTTTGGACTGCACATTATCCCTAAAAACATTATTTTGTAATACCAACCTTGTTGTCATGTATGTTTATATGTTATTCCTTGTATGGCAAGTACATGACGTAAGAGAATAAACGAATTGTCTGTCTGTCTTTAGTGGCGAACATGTTTCCGGTGACCTATTGTCTTCTGTGGCAATTGAGCTAAGTTGGCTGCACTGGAAACACGAGCACTATTAAGGCTACCATTTTGTAAATAGTTTGGTAGTATTATCTATCTATCTATCTATCTATCTATCGATCTATCCATCCATCCATCCATCCATCCATCCATCCATCCATCCATCCATCCATCCATCTATCTATCTGATATGTATATATACCTATATATGTATATATTTACGTCTTTTTGTTTGTTCTCATTGTAAGGTAGAAACCTCATTGAGACGGTTCTTTTGAGTACCCAAAACATGTATGTTGGATGAGAAACAAAGAAAATATTTTTTCAATACGCACTCTTATCTGGAGGCCTGCATATTATATCTAGATACACAGTATTGTGTTATTTGACATAGGAATTTGTATTTTTGAATCTTTATGGCGATCAACAGTAAATGCTGGTTTAAATGTAATCTTGAAAGATATTGATAAAAGTAAAACATAAGTAAAGCATAACTAAATTCAGGGAAAAACGAGAGGTCGTGCGTCACGACATTTTGTCAGTTCCTCTGAATTAAATCGGTCTAAATACAGAGCCATATAGTTTCTACACTGTCCGCCATGCAGATACTTAGTAAACTTGTTTATATATGATTATCTGCTCAAGGGCCTGTATGGCCTATTGCAGATAATATTTGTTTTGATTGTAAGGTTAATGGGGGATGGCCTCGACCCCTATTGACCTATTACGAGGTTAATAAAATTCTTCTTCTTCTTCTTATCCTTTATTTTGGTTGCCTAGCAACCAATTTATTTGATTTTTTTATAAAGACACTACTTTGCGTTGCTATGGTAACTATGTTAGCAATGTATATCCTACAAAACGTATAGTCATGTGCAGCTGATTGTTATTTAGGTTACATGAACAAAACCCTATCACTTTAATCGCCTTTGACTATTTGATATTAATTTTTTAAGCAAGAGGTCAGCTAAAAATACCAGATTTTTTTTGAGACTTGATTTTTAAGCTTTATTTCCATGGTAACAGCTGAAGACTCTGGAACATTACTTTTCCCTATTGGATATAGACAGATTGCATGAGCCTGTACAAGTATTAGTAGAAAAATAAACTATGCATCTCAATCTGTTGCCATGGTGACCACCTATAGTGAGCTGTCAACGCGTGTTCGACTAGTCTTCTTATGTTGCCTAGCAACAAATAATGGAACTATGTAGCACATCGAGTATGAATCATGTGAACAGCCAAAAAGACGTGCTAACTTTGAATGGGATTTCATAAGTCTAGCATGTTAAATCACTGCGCTATAGCAAAAGTCTCATTCTTTATTGGATGACCCTCGTATTAACGTCCCTCCAATAATTATAGACAGTTGATTTTTAACATAAATGCTGTTGTTTTGATAGTGATTATGTGTTAAGATTTACGAAATGGTAAAATGTTTACCTGAATTTGGGTATTTTCACTGTATTCTTGAAAAAAAGAAACTTTATTTTTAAAATTAAAAGATCAAAAGTTACAGACTATGCAGCTTTAACAATGTAACCAAGTTTCATATAATTCTGATGACAACCATTCAACTTTGAGAGCGAACATCGTTGGGTGTGACGTACACACGGACAGATGTACATACGGACAGGAGTAACACTTTGTGCCCCGGCCATTGTTATGCGGGAGCATAATAAAATTTACCAGCAAATTTTTGGAAATATTTTGTATTTCCATGACTTTTTTTTCATTTTCCCTGACTAAAAATGAAATTTCCTGACTTTTCCCTGACCTTGAAAAAGTATATTTCCCAGATGTTTTTCCCTGACCTGACTGTGGCAACCCTGCATGAGAGGTGAACATTAACACCTACAAGACAAGACAAATGTGAGAGTACATGAGGTGTGTAACATTAACTAATATAACCCTAGTAATAGAGAATACTAGGTGAGTGTCTTTTGATATCAAGTTTACCAGGCAAGACTTTGAGAACGCTTGTTGACATCGCGAGGCTTGCCGAGCGATTCAACATGCGTTCTCAAAGGCGAGCCTGGTAAACTTGATATCAAAAGACGCGAACCTGGTATTCTATTTATCAGTTTAACCATTGTTGAACACTCTTTAAACTAGCGATTATGACGTAATTTTTTATTTTTGTGTTGATTCAGCATCATTAGCGACGTCATTCAAAAAGTGCAACCTCATCATGACCTGATAAAGGTAACATGCCGTGAGATAGGAAACGTTTATTAGGTTATGTTGAAACAATTCAGTTACTATTAGCGGTGACTGATAATATCTGATATAAGCCTAGTATATCTGATGGCAAGGGGTAATATTGACAACAACTAGTTTAAAGGTATTGAACGTATATTCTTGGAAAATTACAGTAAACCATCTAAAATTTCCAATATTCATCTTTCTGTCCTCAAATAAAATATAAGTTATGAGGCCAGAAATTCACAAAATGCTCGTCAGAATAGAAAACAGAGGAGACCCTGATCAGACTGCTTCTTCCGAAGCAATCTGATCTGGGTTTGTGCTGCTTTGGCCTTTTTGGCAGGCAACAAGTGTTTGAAGTTTTACAATTTCAACCCTAGTGTAAATGATAGTGCATCACAACAAAAACACAACATAACTTCAGTTTAAAAACAGCAATTTGAATACATGCTTTAAAATGGGCCTCAACAGGAGAAAACCTGTCATCAGAGTTTGCAAATAACAAAGTTGCAGACCAGCCTGCGCATTCGCGCAGACTGATCAGCACCTTTGTTATTCACTTTTTTGGAAAGCAGCGTATCTAAAATAGTGAGTATGATCAGGAAATACCAGAATCAAAAACCGCTTGCTTCAGATGAAATTTCAATTGTCTAGCTAGTCTCTGTAGCCGAGGAGACTGACTTTAGTCTCGTTTTGTTGGAAACCCTGAAGACATGGTTTGTCACTTCAAGGTCCAAATAACAACAATAAACCTAATACGGGCCAGCACAAGAGATTTTAGCACTCATTGTATATGCACAAAAGCCTCCTTGAAATGCCCATGCTGATACTTCCAGCAATGCTAGAGGCATGGGTGAAAGTTCAGAATTTCAAAAATCCTGAAACTTAGAAATTCAAATTTTTAGACTTGCAGGATGCCTACAGAAATTAATAAGTTCATGTTTAAATGTGTTTAGATAATCTGAAAATTAATCAGAGAAGCTAGTATAATCTCCCTAATACAGCATTTTGAGGCTGACTTTCTATGGACAGTTAGCCTCAAAACCCTGAAATCAGGATTTAAATGATTAAATGTGTTTAGATAATCTGAAAATTAATCAGAGAGGCTATACTTGCTATGGAATGTTAGCCTCATAATCCTGTATTAATGATTAATCCTGAAACCCATGTAGAGGTCTAAAATTTTGTCTGCATCTTCCTAACATTCCGCTAGCAATTCTGAATGCTATGGCAAAGCTGCACATTTGGGCAGGGTCCCAAGCCTCCGATGCCATAAGTACAAAAACCTTATGTGCTGGCATATATATGTGATATGACACCAAAGTCCTGTGTACTGGCTCACTTCTTTTGGCTAAAGGCTCCAAATACCCAGCACTCTTTTAAGTCTCCATTGCTCGATGAGATAAGTACCAAACTCTTGTGTGCTGGTTCAATTCTTTAAGGCCCATTTAAGCCTCTGCTGCTTGTTGATAAATACCAAAATCTTGTATACTGGCTCATTTTATTTTTGGATAAAGGCTCTGAATACCCAGGCTCATTTTAGCCTTTGGTGTTTGCTGATAAAATAAATACCAAAATCTTGTATACTGGCTCATTTTATTTTGGTTAAAGGCTCTGAATACAGGCTCGTTTTAGCCTTTACTGCTCGCTGATAAAATAAATAACAAAATCTCGCATACAGACTCGTCTTATTTTGGTTAAAGGCTCTGAATACCCAGGCTCGTTTAAGCATTTGCTGCTCGCTAATAAGTATCAAAATCTGTACTGGCTCATTTTCTTTTGGCATTTAAAAGATTTGTACATTTGTATTCAACACATTGCATGTTAAGGGAAGTTTTCATGCTTTTGTTGTCCTGTGCTGACTTTCAAAATAAACTTTTTCAAAACAGGTTTAAGACCTCCAGTAAAATATTTTTGCTGACCGTTCCAAGGCAGGTTCTTTTGTGGACCATTTGTATTATTTATGTCTTGTGTTTGTCATACTTTTGTGTCTATTCATTGCTACCTTGTCACCTGCTGGGAAAGGTCTGACCTCTTGTTTGTGATGTATAATTGTGTTTTTGTCACTTTCCCGTGTGGTATCCTGGGTCAGGTGTGGTACTTGATTGTATCGATTCCTGATCTTTGCCGCCTTTCTTACCTTCAGGAACGCCTAACTAAGTGTCAAATGGTTTGGATTCAGATCGAGATGGATGTTTTGTCGGTCATGATCTAGGTCCAAACTGTCTGCAAAGGTTATCAGAAGACGACTAAAGTGCTGCTAGCAGGGAGAGAATAAAGACTATATGAGCTGTGACATGTGATTTCCAACAATATGGCATTTCGATAAGTGTAGACGCGGACGAGCCTGTGCAGCCTCTCTTTAAGCTTAGAGACTACAAATGATGTTGGGTCAGTAGCTTAATAATCATGGAATATTTAAGCGAGTAGCAAAGGTTCTGATCAGACTGCGCATATGCGCAGGCTGATCTGAGGCTTTGCTGGTCGCACATACCACATTGTTGGAAATCTCATGTCACGGCTGATATTGACAATATAAATTTTACACATATAATTATTTACAATGTTTAAAACAAAACAATCCTTCGGACAGCCTTTGTGGCTTAAAATAAAATACACAACAATGCAACAATATGCCATTAACCAACAAGTAAAGAAATAATAGTAGCAAAAGTGTAAATATACATGTATCAAAAAACCTTGAGGAGAAAAGTATAAATACTGTAGAAGTATATAAAAATGTTAAATCAAATTCAAAAGATACTCAACCAAAATTTGGAATGTCGCAATGTTATATATGGGCAATGCAAGAAAACCTGTCTTCGGGGTTTTGACCAAGAAAGACTCGTACCAATCTGGTCAGCTATAGAGCTAGATAAATGAAATTTGGCATGAACTAACTTAGATAAGTTTTGCAGTGAGAGAATAACATAGACATTGATCAGACTGTACCAAAGCGCAGGCTGATCTGTGCCTTTGTTGTTCGACTGCAACAAAGTCAGTCCCCCCGATAAGGCCCATATGTAAGAAACCTATTAACCCTTACCTTGCCAATCCTGGTTATATCCTGTTTTTGTATGTTTGTTTTGTTGCTTTACGTCCCAAGTCAACAGCTAAGGTCATTGCGGGACGGTCAGTTCACCTAACCACCCTTTTTCCTTGGCAAGCTTGAACAAGCAGTTAACCAGTACTTGGTGCACATACTTTCGCTTGTAACTGACAACAACCCTTCTTGAATGATTCAATGAAGGGAGGAGAATGACCGTAGAAATTATTTCATGATCATTCTCCATGAATGTATGGGACCAGGCCAGAGTAGAACTCGCAACCCCTGGATCTGCAATCAGACTTGCATCTGTTGCCAGACACGTTACAGACTGCCCTACGCAACCCAGTTTTGAAAATGATGTAGATCCAGATCTGCAGGCTTCTAGAGGCATCTGATCAGGATCCACATAGGTTTCAAGTGCTTGTAAATACATGCTATTAACCCAAAATCTGGAATTTAACCCTCGTCATTCTGAATATTTTTATGTACTACACTCCTCCCCAATTTTTATCATGTTAACCTGCAGCATTCCAGTTTTTAAGATACAGTTTCAATCAGAATGGGAAAACAGTGTGGATCCTGATCAGATGGTTTCATCAAAAGCCAGCTGATCTGGAGCTACAATGTTTTACAAAAAAAGGATAAATCTGGGTTCAGCACTGCAATGGTTAATTGGACAAGAAATGTGGGTGGCCTGGCCTGAAGCTTGATAAGGGTTAATTTATCTCCTTTTTTTAAAACTTTATTCTACTTTTCTAAAAATTACCCTCTGTCATGTTGATTAATTCACATAATCATACAGTTATATCCCTGATGTCCAACACATTGATTGTATGATCTGACAAATCTATTGGGATAACTATCTTCTAAATGGTAATTTTTCTTATCTGTGCATTAATATACTAACCTATGAAGTCTAACAATAACTTTCTTGCATCTAGATTTGTGATCGAGTAGTGTATCTGCCCTATTAAGTGCACTGTGTGAATACTTTTTTAGAATTTATTCCATTTTTTTTTTTGTGAAAAAAAATGTGTAGCCTCAGGCTCTACACTGTGGACTTGCTAGAAATCAGAAATTATTTAAGCAATCACAACTAAAGCACAATGAGGGATTCTAATGACATGTGCACTTAATCAGGACATGTGCACTTATTAAGGACATGTGTCCTCATTAAAAGGATATGTGCACTTATTGAGAACATTTGCACTTGAAATGTGCACTTAGTAAGGATGGTTGTCTACTGATTTACTGGCTACAGTTAACCCTTTTTATATCAAAGGAATTTCCCATAAAATTTGATACAGTTAGGTCGGGATGGCCCATTGTATGAAATGAGGGTCACATGTAAAAATTTTCAAATAATATTGCATTTCTTTCTCTGAATATTGATTGTGCAGACCATGATGAAATGCTGCATTCTGCAGAAATTCATCTCGGTCATCGCTGTTTTTCAAAGTTCCCATTAAGGGGTTTCTTGTCTACATAATGGTAAACATTTCAACACACACAAATTATAAGAATGCATTTAATGCTATTTACAAATAAATGCTTACTATCGGACGAATTCTGATCTCAATCTAGTCTGTTTCATAAGACTTGATATAGGAGCAATATGGCACAAAGAAATTATTGAGCAGATCATATGGCACAGGCATCATCATCCTTTCTGCTACCGTCTGTGTTGTGTTTTTTTTTTATTTATTTAACAGGACTTAAAAAAGCTTCTGATTGGGGTGATCCTAATTCTAATCATACAATAAAGCATGTGTAAAACAGCCACTCAAAAATAGACAAAACAAAGGTCTTAATGACAAATGGTAGTTTAATGAAGGTCAAAAGTATTGCACAATGCTCCCCTTGGAGCATTCCGCAATATTTTTGACCTGAATTAAGCAATAATTGGTCTTGAAAACCAATTTTCAGCCCTTTTAAGAGTGGCTGTTGTGCAAAGGTTTTTCTGTAATGTTAATCAAATTATAGATGAAGGGTGTCTAACTGGTGACACACTGTGATCAATTCACCTGCAGTAGAGGGATGCTGGTTAAAACAACTTAGGCCACATGTCCTGTGGAAACATAGAACTACAGTCGAACTTCGAAAATAGAGAGAAGGGTAGTTCTAGTCACTGACAGTTAATTACAACACCAAATCTGGTACATAATAAAGATAATATTTTTATCTTCTGTAAAATAAAGTTATACTGTGTGTAATCATTAGAATGAGGTGATTCTAATGATTAAACACAACATACCTTTTGCAGATAAAAAAAGACAAACCTGCCCAAACCATCATAAACACATTGACATCTGGAGCTATTGAAATAAAGTAAAACCCTGTGTAAAACAGCCACTCTCAAAAAGACCAAAAATTGTTTTTCAATACCATTTATCGCTTAATTCTGGTCAAAAGTATTGCAGAATGCTCCAAGGAAAGCATTCTGCAATACTTTTTACCTTCATTAGGCTACCATTTGTCATTAAGATCTTTGATATGTCTATTTTGAGTGGCCATTTTACACAGGTTTTACTGTAAATTTCTAGGATCTCAAGGGAGTTCAAACTTATCGTGGTAAACAAGGCCCCAGTGTTTGAGCCATTAAAGTTTTACTGAATAAACCTAACATGTACATAATTTACCACATCATCTAAACCCTTTATGCACTAATGGATTCTTTCTTCTGATTTGATACATTAAGCTTGGGTTGGTTCATTATACACTGCTCAAAATATTTAAAGGAACACTGCATGTTTTGCCTTGATCACAATACAAATGCACTCATAGTCCCTACTCATAGCAAGAGTTGGAATAACAAGACAAAAACATGTTTGTCCTGTGATTAGTTTTGTTACCCATCAAGGATGATGTTTGTTTATAAAAATGAAGTAAGCCCTTTCCAGAAATCTTCACAGAACGCTTTATGTAAAAATGGAATTTTGTTAAAAATGCCCCTTTTTTCAAAACCAAATTTTAACATGATTGTTTCAGTCAAACACCACAACAGCATCATTTCTGTATATTCAATAGCCTTTCAATGTTGCAGAAATCATTAGGTTACGCTATTAACAAATTCCGAAGATTCTACAGAGTTCCAGAAAAAATTGCCATTTTCAAGAAAATAAAAAAATTACAAAATTTGAGCCATGAACTTGAGCAGGGATTGTTTTTGTCAAAACCTTGTTTTGATCCAATACTTGGACTCTCTTTGCAAAGATAGTGACAGAAACTGGGTTTCTGCCTTATTGTCTAGTGAAATGCATGGCTTGTCTATTGGACAGGGGTTAACATTATCACCTATGGAAAATTATCAGGTGTTCCTTTTAATATTTAGACCAGTGTATATATCGAGGGGTCACAGATTATAATTTCCAAATATCATATATCTTACCCTGAAGATCATTTTTGTATTAGCAAACAGTGTAGGCACTAATCAAATGCCACATTATGCAGCATTTCATCTGGTTCTTCACTGTCTTTCAAAGTACACATTTAGGAGTCACTAGTATATAAAGGGTTAAAAAAATCATATTTTGAGATGACACATCAGCGGCATGGCACATGGAAGCTCTTTAATCCACAACCTCTTCATGATGCCAAATTCCATTTGAGCGGTTATTTCTCTCAGTTCAAGCATACGTTGTGAGTTCTCAAAAGAGCCGTCTCAATGAGACGGCTCTTTTGAGTACCCACAACATACATTTTCTGGAGACACAAAGAAATAGATTTTCAGTAACTCCTCTTCTTTTGAGGCCTAATAATAATATAAAATGGTCAACTGACAGTTTCCCAAAGTTCAAGGTCATGGTCCGAAAATGTAAGAGGATACATACATGTAGCGAGTTTGAAATCAAATGTTTTCAACATAATTACAAATTAATAACTAGTAATATTTTCAGAGAAAACAGGTGCTCCCCCATTATAATTCTTCCGCATTAACTCTATTTGATTAAAATTTGACCTATTTAGCTCCACTGTGACTTTGAAAATTGGGACAAGGTCACCAAAACCATATCATATGTTCATAAGGCTTCAATGTTATATATTCATGTTCCCCCATTATAATTCTTCCGCAGAAACTCTATTTGATTAAAATTTGACCAATTAAGCTCCACTGTGACTTTGAAAATTGGGACAAGGTCACCAAAACCATATCATATGTTCATAAGGCTTCAATGTTATATCCATGTTCCCCCATTATAATTCTTCCGCAGAAACTCTATTTGATTAAAATTTGACCAATTAAGCTCCACTGTGACTTTGAAAATTGGAACAAGGTCACCAAAACCATATCATATGTTCATAAGGCTTCAATGTTATATCCATATTCCCCCATTATAATTCTTGTGCATTAACTCTATTTGATTAAAATTTGACCAATTAAGCTCCACTGTGACTTTGAAAATTGGGACAAGGTCACCAAAACCATATCATATGTTCATAAGGCTTCAATGTTATATCCATGTTCCCCCATTATAATTCTTCGGCATTAACTCTATTTGATTAAAATTTGACCTATTTAGCTCCACTGTGACTTTGAAAATTGGGACAAGGTCACCAAAACCATATCATATGTTCATAAGGCTTCAATGTTATATCCATGTTCCCCCATTATAATTTTTCTGCCTAAGTTCTATTTGATTAAAATTTGACCTATTTAGCTCCACTGTGACCTTAAAATTAGGGCAAGGTCACCAAAACCATATTGAGTCATCATAATGCCTCAATGTTATATCCGTGCAAATTTGGTTTCAATCTGCTCACTAGTTCATGAGATATCTTGCAATAAAGAAAGCATCATGTACTCAACAGTGGATTTCTTTTGCTCCGGTATTCAGTTTTATTTACTGTTGAGTCATTATCTTTGTTTTATCTCCTTTTTATATCTTGATTTATCTTGATTTGGGTACTTAATTGTATCGATTCCTGATCTTTGCACCCTTACTTACTTTTATGTAAACAACAATGCCAATGGAATCCGTACCAAAAACAATATGGCCCCCTCCCCTTTGGCGAAGGGGGACATAAATACCCTTGATAAACATCTATATAAAATAACAATAGTAATTAATATAACAATATGTAACATTGTAAAATTATGGCACTGATTTTAAATAACTATTGATTTGTTTGCTTTGATTCTTCACCACCCATCAACAATCTTTCAAATATGTAGAGACGGGTCTCCCTAGTTTGAACCAGTACTAAGCTACGATTAATGTGTCTTGCTCAAGGACACAACGCAGTGACACCTGTGAGGCTCGAACCCGCGGCCCTTCAGTCTCTACCACTGAGCCACTGCGCTCCCATACAACTATTGACATTAGTCACATTATTTTCACATGTGACTTCCACAAAAAAGTATTAACCATTGCCATGCTGAAACTGGATATATCTTGTTTTGAAAACAGTGTGGATCCTGATCAGCTGGCTTCTAAGAAACCAGCTGATCAGGATCCACACTGTTTTCTACTCTGTAAATACATACAAACAGGCATCCTGTAAGTAAATTTGATAAAAAAAATGGGAGGAGTGTAGTACACAAGAATATCCAGCATGATAAGGGTTGAAACTGATAGCATAGGTTTAGACAAACATAATTTTTGAGCGTAAAATTGTAAATATTTTCTAATCCTTCAGTTTGAACATATGTTTTGGGTGCTCAAAAGAACCGTCTCATTGAGACGATTCTTTTGAGTACCCACAACATATGTTTTGGTTGAGAAATAAGAAAATTATTTTTTTGGGTATGCACTGTTAACTAAAGGCCTGTGATAGTCTGTGGTCAGACCTGATGACTCAACAACAAAAAATGTTTTTATATAATACATTAACAGTTTGAGATATACAGGTAATTGTGCTTAAACGATTGTGTGCATTACACATTTTAGAATAAGTGTGCATATAAATTGTAAACTACACCATTACAATCAAGAAAAAGATGATACCTTGTTAAATACAGAAAACACATAAACTAGATTAAGTGGGGCCATGTTTATCCTGACTAGCACTACCTTTTTCAAAGAGAGGACAAGTATATAGCCTTGCATATGGTCATGGCACAGGGTTCATACAGGGAAGTTTGAGTAAAGTTCAAGGACTTCTCAAGACTATTTTACAGTTTTCAAGGACTAAAAGTTTAGGAAAAATACTGATGGAAGTGTTAAAATTCTTCCTCAAAAATGCTAGACTGAGATAATGGAGAAATTATTACTAGAAAATGAGTATGAAATTGTTGTAACGCTGCACCAAAAAAGGCACAACAATTTTTTACTAATTTAGATCTCTAACAACATTGTTAAGTCCTACAGAAAATAGAAGAATTCAAGGACTTTTCAAGGCCTTTGCGTAATTTTCCAGTACTTTTCAAGGCAGATTTAATTTTCAAGGACTTTTCAAGAAAGCCCTCTAAATTCAAGTACTTTTCAAGCCTGTGCGAACCCTGTGGCACTGTTCTATTTGTTTTGATGTTTCACATAAACAGGATCTAGGATGTACCCCATTTCAGGATCCATATCACAACACATTTGACAGGATATCAGTCATTTGTATGATACGGAATCCTGTATTTGCCACCCAAAAAAGTTGAGTTCCAGAGCTGCATCATTGACAGGTATATAATAACATTATGACACAGACAGGCCCGTTTATAGTTTATAGTTGTTATTTTTCATTCAAGAAAATGCCACAATGTAGTGTTTGAGATTCTCTTCAGAGAAAACTGGGGACAGGGTATACCTGATATGAGCCGCCACATGAGATTTTCAACACAGTACTACACACTGTGCCGATAAACTTCCATGCCTTGGAAGTGAACAAATACAGATACATACAGCCTCCTATTGGATTATTAATTTTTTGAGGTTAGAGGTAATGTTTACACTGCACAATGTGGAGTACTGAACGATGTGGTTTGTGCAGACCAGCAAAGGCTCAGACCAGCCTGCGCATACGCACAGTCTGATCAGAGCCTTTGCTAGTAGCTTGAATATTCTATGACTGTTAAGCTACTGACTGAACATCATTTGGAGTTTCTAAACTTAAAAGGAGGCTGCACTTGCTTGTCTGAGACTGTTCATGGCAAAATGCCACATAGTTGGAAATCTCATTTCGGGTCTCATATATCTTATTAACTTACAGTACAGTCCCTTTGATAACACTAAGTTTGGGGTCCTTACTGTCCAGAGTGACAGTAACACATTGTTTTGTTAACACAGTAATCAGGGACTTAGAATCGATAGATCACTTGTGTATAAATCCTATCTGCAGGATAAGATTAATACACAAGTGATCTATTGATTCGTGTTAGCTCAAGTGAAGTGTACATGTTAGTGTTTTACTTAGCAATTGTAAACAAAGTATTATGTCACTGTCACTCCTGGGTGGCACGACAGTAGGAATAGATTGTGTCGTAAGTGCAACATGTTATAAAGGGACAATTTTACAAAGAAATTATAGGAAAATGACCATTTCATGGTAACAGGTCATTTTCCTATAAACCCTTTGTTTTGTTTTATTTGAGGATTGACATTACAGTCAACAGCTATGGCCATGTTGACACGGTCAGTTCACCTAACCACACTTTTTTCCATGGCAAGCTTGACTAAGCGGTTACATTCGTGCACATACTTTCGCTTGTAAATGACAACTACCCTTCAAGGAGGAGAATGACCATAGAAATTATTTTATGATCAATCTTCATGAAAGTATGGGACAAGGCGTGGATCAAACTCACGACCCCTGGATCTGCAGTCGGACGCACTACCAACTGCGCTGCTATGAGGCCCAGTGTAAAATTACTTGGTAAAAAAACTGGGAACCACAGTCTGACTGTTAAATCTGAATTCAAATTATAATTAGGTATGTTATAAGGACTATACTGTATATGCTTTCATCCAAATCCATAACTATGGCGCATGCTTTAACCCTTAAAGCGCCAACCACAACAAAAGTCGTCTGCTTATCTCCTATGCTGAAATGTTGAAGAAGCCTCTATGGCAAACGGTGTGGACATAGATCAGACTACTCCTATAGGAGCAGTCTGTTCTGGGTCCACACTGTTTGCTTAAGATGTCAGTAATGTTAGGCAATTATTTGCAGCAGACGACTTCAGCAGACGACATTTTAAGATGCAGTTTTTTTTTTCTTGGTGCTTAAAGGGTTAAAGCTGTGCACAAGGTCTTTATGATAATGGCTATTGGTTTAAGTCTTCAATCTTCCCTTCCACTATCCCACTTTCACCCACTTCTGTATAGAGGTTTGTAGTGCTTCCACCCACCTGTAATATAAAATCATACATGCAGTAAAACCTGCGTATAACAGCCACTCAAAAATAGACAAAACAAAGATCTTAATGACAAATGGTAGCTTGATGAAGGTCAAAAATATTGCAGAATGCTCCCCTTGGAGCATTCTGCAATACTTTTGACCTGCATTAAGCAATAATTGGTCTTGAAAACCAAAATATTGGTCTTTTGAGTGGCTTTTTTAGACAGGTTGTACTGTATCTAGGGCAATCTTGGTCGAAGATAAGGTACCAGTAAAATGCATTTAAGCCCCCCTGTGGCTTAAGCTGCTGTCCTTCCTAAGGCGGTGGTTCTGTTGATGTTGATTTGTTGTTCATCGTTACACCCATTGTGGGAGTCTGTAATTTTTCTGTAATGTTTAGTTGTACGTTACTTTATGTCCTTTCTAGTTTTGCAATCATCTTGAAGGGGAAGAGAGAGCTAGAGCTAGTTGCTTTGCTTGGTTTGTCTTGCTGGTGTCTCTTAATTGGTGTGTAGCTCCTCCTCGCGGTGCCATGGGTTTGTCTGCAGTTTGTGATAGTGAACAATGTATTTTTTAAATATGGAATGTATGAAATAGATGGAATTTGAGAACTGATGACACACACTCCAATTTTGTATTCTGTTATACACATAGCATACACAAACAATTCTGACACATATAAACAAAGTGACAACTTTGTACTTGACTATAAACACAGTGAAAATTTGTATATGACTATAAACAAAATACGACTTACACTATAAAATAATGCCTATTTCTGTATGTGTGTGTGTCTACAAATGATGTTAAAAACCTTCAAAATTGGAGCGTGTGTTGTCAGTTCTCAAATTCCATCTGTTTCATACATTCCATATTTAAAAAATACATTGTTAGTGGTATTTCCTGATCATACTCTATTTACTGTAGATGGTCCAGTCAACAAGATATTAACCCTTTGTATACTATTGGACTCGTCCATCTGGTTTGATACAATAAACTTAGGACAGTTCATGGTAAAAGCATGTAATTTCAAAACTATGAAGTATTTCTGTCACATTAGATTGTTGTTGTTTTTTTTTTCTTCTTAAAATATCACTGGTAAGGGATGAAGGACGGAACAAAGGATCAGGATTTTTTTTTACAAACTTTATTTTTTTTATCTACACTTTTCGGGTTGACTAACCCTTCATCAGGAAAATGTAAAATTAAAATCACCACTAAAGTACATATTTTGTGGACCTGATAGGTAACGTGACATTCTTGTTAAAATACTGGAAGTCTTTGAACAATGACGTTACGTTGTTAAGTATCATGGTGAATTTATTTAAAAGTTTTAAGGAAATCAAATTGTAGTATATAATTAGAAGCCACAATGCAGTAATGTGCCCCCTCAGATATTCTCAAACAGCAAGGGTCCAGATGAGGTCATGCATTGGACCTGGCCGAAGCTGGTCCTATTCTTGCTGTTAACTATCGGAGGTTGTACTTGAATTTTCAGAAGAGTGAGGTCAAAAAAAAGTGGGCCGCATTTAGTACAAGGTTCATCGAAAGTCTGAAGGTGCATTGTCCTGCGTTGTGTCTCCTAATGTATGCAGATTTATTTGTTAGTTTATATTGGAGTTTGAAATGTAATTAAAGTTAGTGGAAGGCTCCTTAAACTTTTACGTTTGTTACTTCTATATCCCAGTCAAGTAGTTCGTCAAGGCAGTCTGTCTGGTCTGAGCGTATGGATGTGTCACTGTTCAAAGGGGTGATATATATATCATATCTATATATAGATCTTCTGCCAGTTCTTCTGGCGTGCATCTAATCGGTTCTTCTTAAAAAGCAAACAGTGATGCCTAAAAACTTATCACTCTTAGAAGGAACAACCGTGGTCCAATCACATGCCTTGTAAATGGAGTTCATAGGTTCAATCCTTGGCTTCTCCAATGAGATTTTTCAGACTTGGCATCTTTATTCATCAAAAACTAAAAGATAAGTTGACTGTCATGATTATATGTTACACTTCTGTATACGAGGGCTGTTCAAATATGAATGCAAGTAGCTTCATAACTTTCTTCACATATGTGCTACGACAAAATGGTAAACGTTTCTATAAAGGGCTATATGTCACCTTTAAACTGGCGCAAAACCTAAAGAACAAGCAAATTCAGAGAATTTATGTCCCCCGCCACTATCTTTTCACTTTGATATTAAAAATGACTAAGTTCAAATTACACAAGGTACCCACTATCCATTCACTTTGACAGTAAAAATGCCAGAAAAATGGCTAAGTTCGACTAGCGGAAAAAGTGATAAAAAGTAATCTGAGGATTATATCCAAACCACATGCATATCTTCAGACCATGTCCAAAACAACTGTGAAGTTGCGCACACAAGGTACCCACTATCTTTTCACTTTGATAGTAAAAACACTTAAAAATGACTAAGTTCAAATTGCAAAAAAAGTGACAAAAAATAATCTCAGGATAATATCCAAACCACATGCATATCTTCAGATCATGACAAAAACATCTGTAAAGTTTCAAAAGAATCGGCATAAAACTGTAGGAGGAGTTGCGCACACAAGGTACCCAGTATCCATTAACTTTGACAGTAAAAACGCCAGAAAAATGCCTAAGTTAAAATAGCAGAAAAAGTGATCTTCAGATCATGACAAAAACATCTGTAAAGTTTCAAAAGAATCGGCATAAAACTGTAGGAGGAGTTGCGCACACAAGGTACCCAGTATCCATTAACTTTGACAGTAAAAACGCCAGAAAAATGCCTAAGTTAAAATAGCAGAAAAAGTGATAAAAAATAATTTGAGGATTATATCCAAACCACATGCATATCTTCAGACCATGTCCAAAACACCTGTGAAGTTTCAAAAGAATCAATATAAAACTGTAGGAGGAGATGCGCACACAAGGTACCCACTATCCATTCACTTTTATAGTAAAAATGTCAGAAAAATGGCTAAGTTCAACTGGCGGAAAAAGTGTTAAAAAATAATCTGAGGAATATATCCAAACCACATGCATATCTTCAGACCATGTACAAAACACCTGTGAAGTTTCAAAAGAATCGATATAAAACTGTAGGAGGAGTTGCGCACACAAGGTACCCACTATCTTTTCACTTTGATAGTAAAAACGCCTAAAAATGACTAAGTTCAAATTGCGAAAAAAGTGACAAAAAATAATCTCAGGATAATATCCAAACCACATGCATATCTTCAGACCATGACTAAAACATCTGTAAAGTTTCAAAAGAATCGGCATAAAACTGTAGGAGGAGTTGCGCACACAAGGTACCTACTATATTAGGGGGACGGAAGGACGGAAGGAAGGACGGAAGGACGGACGGAAGGACGGACGGAAGGACGGAAGGACGGAAGGACGGAATGCCGAAAACTATGTCCCTCCGCTTTTCTTCGAAAAGGCGGGGGACAAAAATACTGTATGCTTAACGAGCTATAGCTCTTCGAATGAGGGTCACGTTAGTATACTAACAAACTCAATGCTTCGAACATATACCAGTGATATAAACGAGCGTATAATTCTTCGATAAACAGGTGAAATTTCTCGAATTTTTTAAGGAAGTATCCCCATATTCTAATATAATGATTCTGTGAAAATTGCAAAAATCCGACATGCTTTTGTAAAATTACAACGAATCGTTTTCACTAAAGTCTCCTTATGTTTGCCAATAAATGGTAAACAAAACACCACCTTTCAGTTTGCAGTTTAACTTATTTCTAACAAAATGCCCAAAGCAAAATTTAAACTAGATTTAAATCAAAGACAATATGTTGATCGCTCATACTGAGTTGTTGCTACAAATTATTGATGGATAGTGGGTATTTTTTAAACGATGAAAAACATTTTTATTAAGTCAAAATGCCTTAAGTGAAGGGGTTATAGAATTTTTTTGTCATAACATTGCGGCTTTATTCTGAATTTGAACGTAAACTTTAAGTTTGACCACTATAGGCAATATTTACAATAAAATTATCCACCTGATCTTGAGGACTAGACAGATTGAACATATCTTAATTAATGTAAACCCGTCATTAAGAAGCAGAAAAATGCTTGAAAAATGATATAAAATGTGATTACTCTGTAAATAGAGGACGGCGTGTTTTGAAAACTCCCTTATGACATATCTAGCATGTTTTCAGCTAAAAGCAAAGAAAACGACACAGCGATGTTCATTATTACATCACCAGTAGATAACTCAAAATGACGTTTATCATACAATTAATGACGTCACAAACGTGCATGTTTACTCGAGATTGAAATAGGATCATATAAACGGGTTCCTGCAAGCAATTCCAGGAATGTCACCTAAACTTGCATCTAAAATTTGGTGCCATTTTTTCTAAAACTTACAAAGATATGACACTATATCCGCACATGTACCAAAACATGCATTGCAATTGCTTCAGAAAAACTTCAGTATACAGGAATGGTCTTTATATAAGGGTCTGTAACTCGAGAAATAAAGTGAGTGTTTCTTTATGCTTGGTGCCATTTTAAAGGCGACAAATAGTTCTTTCCAGAAAGGTATGATATTTGGTCGTAGCATATATGTGAAGAAAGTTATGAAGCTACTTGCATTCATATTTGAACAGCCCTCGTATTACTGATTTTTAACCCTTAAAGCGCCAAGAAAAAGAATACATCTGAAAATTGACATCTGCTGAAGTCATCTGCTGCAAATAATTGCCTAACATAACTGACAAAATTAAGTATAGAAGCAAACAGCGTGGACCCAGAACAGACTGCTCCTATAGGAGCAGTCTGATCTGTGTCCACACTGTTTGCCATAGAGCTTTCTTAAACATTTCAGCATACAAGAAAAGCAGACGAATTTTGCTGCGATTGCGGGTTAACTGTACCTTGATTTGTCTGTTTCGTTGTCTGAGTAGAAGGAAAACATTCTCATCTGAGGATCTGGTGGTACAAGATTAAAACTCAGTTTCTTGCTGGCAACACCTGCAGGGTCTACCTTGTAGCCATGGAGATGAGCAACACCTGTTATACAGTAAAAAAAAATCAAAATCCTGAACTTTAGATGACAAGGATCAAATTTAGCACTTGCTAACTTGCTAAATGCTAGTAGTTTTCTCCAAGAAGCAAGTAGAAATTGCCATGGATTGCTATTTTTAGCAAGTGTGAATAAGCTGCTCTTATATCAAGCAAATTATGCAACACAGCATAAGTTGCATGGCAAACAGTGTAGATCCTGCTCAGCCAGCTTCTGAAGAAGCTGGCTGATCTGGATCCACACCATTTGCAAGGAAACCTGATCGGTTCAGAAAGCTGAAAATGCTAAATATAGGTTTTGCCTATAAATTAATGCCAGTGTATGTATACCTGTTAATTAAATTTGTTCAATTTTCTAATTTGCAATGTTACTAAAAAATTGTTCTAACTTCCTTTTAAGTGAAAAGGCAAGTTGATCAGGACCTTAATCAAGCAAGAAAAAATAAATCTAAAATTTGATCCCTGGATGAACACGGATGTGATAAGTTTACAAAAGGAGTTCTACTGATCAGGCTTACATTTTCCCTTATTGAAATGATAGCAAACACTGAAATTTCAAATTGCCATTAAGTTTTTAAAATTGTAGTGGTTTGGCAGTAGAATAAACTTTTACACATCAAATTTGTTTCAAAGCAACTCATTGTTTATAAAGTCGTGAAAAACTGCATTTTCTACTTCCAACCCCTCACATTTCCTCTTTAAACTGGGTACTGTTTCGGCCATGCTATGAGTGAATGCATTTCTCTGTTTCAAAGAGTAAAATAGTTGAAATATTAAAAATAGAAGTGCTCTTTATATAAAAAAAAAATTATTTTCTTTCTGCCCATGCGTACGAAATATGCTAATAAACATGACATTTGTCATTGGAGAGTTAAAAAAGGGGTACGTGCATTAAGAGGCTATTTTGGCCCCCCTAGGAGGTCAAAAAATAAAAGTTTCTTTTCACAAGTCTGTTCTTTTTAGTTTATTAGAACAATAGCCAAAGTGTAAAGGTCTGGTATTGATTCGACTTTTACTGTTGCTATGGTAACAAAAATGGCCGCCAAAATAGGCTGAAAATAGGAAAATGACCATTTTGGAGCAAATTTGAGACATGTAACAGAGGAATTAATATAGAGCACAAGCAAATACCAAAAAAATATTTTAACAGATGATGAGAATTATTACGGCACACAATACATTAAAAGGTTTTTTTTTGGTATTTGCTTGTGATGATATCTAATTCTTAAAAAATCAGTCTCCAAAAGCCTCAAATTTGGCCTAAAATGGCAATTTCTCTATTTTAAGCCTATTTTGTCCGCCATTTTGGCTACCAAAGCAACCGGTAAAAGTAAAATAAATGCAAGAATTTTACACTTGGGCTATTCTTCTAACAAACCAATAAGATGAAATCGATGGCAACTTTCAGTTTTTGGCTCTAGAGGGGGCCAAAATAGCCCCTTAATGGATGTACCTCTTTGTGTCTTGCTTTTCTTTTCTTTTTTGCTTACCCTCCCCCTTGACCCAAGGTGCCCTTAACATATGTTATGTTAGTATGTAGTGATATTTCCTTGTCCAAAGGTCATCTAGGGTCAAAGGGGGGAAAGCATCTAAAAACAAACTTAAAGACCATCATGGATTTAAGGTACCTCAGGACTTAAGTTAAGAGTGCGTAACGAAAATTTAATTTGCTTATTTCTCAACCAAAATATATGTTGTGGGTACTCAAAAGAACCGTCTCAATGAGGCGGTTCTTTTGAGCACCCTAAACATGTGTTAAAATTGGTGGGTAAGAAAATATGTATAATTTACGCTGAAAAGATTTGTTTATCTAAACCTATGTACCTACCTATGGCTTCCTTTGAGCTGCTATTCTTATAGTGGTAGATACAAGCATCCTTGAGGACACAGTAATGTTTTCTCCAGCGCTTTGTCACACGTCCCATCTTGTACAAGTACCCTGAACAGTCTGGTTTCCTGATCTCCAGGGCGGGGAGGCCCACATTGTTTGTTGTCACATCCAGCCATGTGTCTTTCTATAAGAATATTAAGGCTGCATTAAAAAATAAGTGTTTCAGGTAACAGGTCTGAAAACTGTAGGTAGGGTAGGCACACATATTTTTTTTATTTTCTGGAAAAATATTATTTTTTGCATTTTGAATGGCAATCGTTGAAATATTGGAGACCTGTGGTTGCAATGTCAAAATTTCCAAAAAGGGCAATAACTCTGGAAAAACTTAATGATTTTTTACAAAATATTCACCAGGTAATCAACTTATCATCCCCTATCAGCTGACCAAGTTTCAAGTCTCTCGTCTTAAGACTTTTGAGATATTTTACTTCCAAAATTGCAATGTCTAAATTTTCAAAGAGCAATACCTTATAAAAATCATAGGATTATTATCCCCACGATTTTTATAAAAGCGAAGGGGATATTGTTATCGCCTCCGTCCGTCCGTCCATCATGCTATCTCCTCCTAAACCATTGGACGAAATTCAACCAAATTTGGTGTGTGAGTTACTCACATGAATGGGGCGCGCAACTTAAAAAATTTTTTTGTCCCCACCCCCTGGGGAGGGGTCAAAAGGTCAAATATCATTTAATTTCAATTACAAAGTCAATTTCAAAAGATTTTTATTCCAAACTTTGTGTGTGTTCTCACAAATGAAAGATACACAACATATCAGACTGGTTTTTTATTCTGTCGCCTGGGCCATGCCCTAGGGGTGGGACTTGGGGGTACTTAGGGGCCAAAATCAAATTCCGTCATGCTGTCTGTCCGTTATGCTATCTCCTCCTAAACCATTGGACTAAATTCAACAAAATATGGTGTGTGAGTTACTCACATGAATGGGGCGCGCAACGTAAAAAAATTTTTTGGCCTTGCCCCCTGAGGCCCTGGGGAGGGGTCAAAAGGTCAAATATCATTTAATTTCAATTTCAAAGATTTTTATTCCAAACTTTGTGTGTGTTCTCACAAATGAAAGATACAAAACATATCAGTCGGGTTTTTTATTCTGTCGCCTGGGATATGCCTTAGGGGTGGGACTTGGGGGTACTTAGGGGCCAAAATCAAATTCTGTCCTGCTGTCTGTCTGTTATGCTATCTTACCCCGGCATCCAATTTAGGTTACCTTGCATCCCCCCACGACAATTTTTCATGGGTGCCAAATTGTTCATTGGGACCCCCTGGATGGGAAACGAAGGTGTCCTCAAAAAAATTTTGGTTTGGGCTATGTGAAATTGCATGGTTTCTATGCCAACCCATAGCGAATTTGAGAAGGGGGGTCTGCCTATAAAATTACTTATATCTCAGATGTTACTTATCCTAGACTACTAAACTTAATACCAAATTAAAGCTTAGACATATGCCTATCATCCCCTTGTTGCATATGGAAATTATCTACTTTGCATATTCATAAATATTTATGAAAACATTAAAAATGTGTTTCACGAATGGGGGTATACGTACAACATCAATAATATCTCAGCTGCTTTTAGTCATAGAGTTCTAAAATTTGTACTAAAATAAAGCTAAGACATAGGCCTTTTATTCCATGGTCAAATATGCAACATACCTTATTTGCATAATTTGAATATTCATGAATATTAATAAAAACGCTAAAAAATAAGGGAAAATCAATTTAAATATAAATAAGCTGATTTCATCCCAATATTGTCATTGTTGCATGTTTTAATATAATCAATGTTACAATTTGACATGGCTAATCATCCAGTGGTCCTATATGAATATTATCTCATTTGAATATTCATGAAAATGCATGAAAACTTAAAAAAAATGAGGGAAAATCTCGTAAAAAACTATAAGCCTAGGGGAGGGGTTAGGGTACGATCTATCCTGCACTCCTAGGGCCTTTTAAATTCATGCCAAATTGTTCAATGGGACCCTCAGAATGTGAAATGAAGTTCTCCTTACAAGAAATTAGGTATGGGATACGTGAAAATGCATGGTTTCCATGGCAACTGCTTATATGATTCTCGAGATTGGGGGGTAGGCCTACAAATTCAATCATATGTAGGGTTCTACTTATCCTAGAGCACTAAAATTGGTGTCAAATTAAAGCTTAGACACATGTCTTTCTTCCTGTGGTCAGATTTGTTAATCATCTAATTTGCATATTTATGAATATTAATGAAAACCTACAAAAATGAAGTAAAATCATAAAAAACAACATAAATGAACATATTATAGCACAAAAACATCATCAAACCACCATTGTTGCCAGTTTTTATATCCTCAGTGATTCAATTTGATAAGTTCTTTCATCACGTGGTCCTATATGAAAATTATCTCATGGTCCTATATGAAAATTATCTTATTTGCATATTCATGAATATTAATGAAATCTTAAAATGATGGAAAAGCATGGGTAAACTATAGTATGCAACGGGGGTAATCAGACCTAAATTGAACACATCAGACATTTTATTATGTGCATAAATTTGTCCAATAGGACCACTTAAATGTAAAAAAAATATTGTCCTCAAAAATAAATGTTATTTGGGTTTTTGAAATGTCATGGTTTCCATGGCAACCCATTATGCCGACTGTAAAGATTGGGGGTATATGTACAAAAATACTCATATCTTAACAACATCTCATCCTAGATTACTAAACATGGTACCAAACTAATCCCTGGACATAGCAGTTTTATTTGGTAGTTAGATATGCAAATTATCTAATATCCATATTTATGACTATTAATGAAAACTTTAGAAATGAGAGATAAAATCTCAGAAAAATTAAGGGGTGTGTGTGTATAAAATTACCAATATCTCAGCAGCTATGCGTCCAAGTGTATCAAACTTGGTGCCAAGCCAATGCTTAGACATAATACTTTTACCTTAAGTTCAGCTTTGAAAAATAGTTAACATAAATAATTATGAATTTTAATTAAAACAGAAGAAACAAATGAAAAATCATGGAAAAATCAAGGGGGTGAACTTACAAATCTAATAATATCTCAATTGCTAAGTGCCCAAGAGTACCAAAATTGGTTTTAAACTAATGCTTAGAAAATATTATGTTTAACAAATCATCAAATTTTAAAACGGTCATATTATAATATTCATGAATATTGATGAAACCATGAGCATTTTGGCAATAATATTTGAAAATGAAGGGGATATACCTACAAAATTACTCATATCTCAGCAGCTTATAGCCCTTACGTAGCTTAACAAGGTGCCAACTTATTGCTATGATACAGCCCTTTATCTCAATGGTAATATTTGCCAGTTGTCGCATTTACATATTCATAAAAATTAATATAAACATTAGAATAAAAAGAAAAATCGCCGAAAAATGAATGGGGTATACCTACAAAATAACCAATATCTTAGCTGCTAACTGCCCTAGAGTAGCAAACAATATACTAAATTTAAGTCTATGCATAGCAGTTTTACCTAGTGGGAAGATATAAGAATTAACTAATTTGTTTAATATCAATATTAATAAAAACTTTAAAAATACAAGTAAAAAATGTATACAAATCGATAGCAGTGTACTTACAAAATTACTCATATCTCAGCTGTTATAAATTTTATACTTTTTTCTTTTACTCAATTTTACTTAGGATTATGCTGTTTGATATGGTACCAAGCTTGTTACTTCTGGGCAATTGGAAACCAAGATATGAATCACTTTGTAGCTATACCCCCTTAATTTTCCTGTATTTTCTCTTAAGTTCTCATGTTTTCAACAATATTCATGAGAATTTAAATTTGATGTGTTATAAATTGGATCATTTTGGTAAACATGTTGTGTCTATGCATTGACTTAAAATCAGGTTTGGCACTATTGGGCACTTAACTACTGAGATATGAGTAATTTTGGAAGTGCACCCCCTTGATTTTTCCGCAATTTTTCTTTCATTTCTTCTGTTTACATTAAAACTCACGAATATTTATGATAAATATTTTTCATATATACCTTATGGTAAAAGTACAATCTCTAAGCATTAAATTGGCACTAGGTTTGATACACTGGAACACATGGTAGGTGATATATTTGTCATTTTATATGTACATCCCTTATTTTTTCTAAGATTTTTTCTTTAATTACAAAACTTTTCATTAATATTCATGAATATGCAAATGAGATAATTTTCATATAGGACCACTGGATGAAATAACTTATCAAATTGAATCACTGAGGATATAAAAACTGGCAACAATGGTGGTTTGATGATGTTTTTGTGCTGAAATATGTTCATTTATGTTTTTTTTATGATTTTACTTCATTTTTGTAGGTTTTCATTAATATTCATAAATATGCAAATTAGATGATTTACAAATCTGACCACAGTAAGAAAGACGTGTGTCTAAGCTTTAATTTGACACCAATTTTAGTGCTCTAGGATAAGTAGAACCCTACATATGATTGAATTTGTAGGCCTATCTCGAGAATCATATAAGCAGTTGCCATGGAAACCATGCATTTTCACGTAGCCCATGCCTAATTTCTTGTGAGGAGAACTTCATTTCACATTTTGAGGGTCCCACTGAACAATTTGGCATGAATTTAAAAGGCCCTAGGAGTGCAGGATAGATCGTACCTTAACCCCTCCCCTAGGCTTATAGTTTTTACGTGATTTTCCCTCATTTTTTAAAGTTTTCATGCATTTTCATGAATATTCAAATGAGATAATATTCATATAGGACCACTGGATGATTGGCCTTGTCAAATTGTAACATTGATTATATTAAAACATGCAACAATGACAATATTGGGATGAAATCAGCTTATTTATATTTAAATTGATTTTCCCTTATTTTTTAGCGTTTTTATTAATATTCATGAATATTCAAATTATGCAAATAAGGTACGTTGCATATTTGACCATGGAATAAAAGGCCTATGTCTTAGCTTTATTTTAGTACAAATTTTAGTACTCTATGACTAAAAGCAGCTGAGATATTATTGATGTTGTACGTATACCCCCATTCGTGAAACACATTTTTAATGTTTTCATAAATATTTATGAATATGCAAAGTAGATAATTTCCATATGCAACAAGGGGATGATAGGCATATGTCTAAGCTTTAATTTGGTATTAAGTTTAGTAGTCTAGGATAAGTAACATCTGAGATATGAGTAATTTTATAGGCAGACCCCCCTTCTCAAATTCGCTATGGGTTGGCATAGAAACCATGCAATTTCACATAGCCCAAACCAAAATTTTTTTGAGGACACCTTCGTTTCCCATCCAGGAGGTCCCAATGAACAATTTGGCACCCATGAAAAATTGTCCTGGGGGGGTGCAAGGTAACCTAAATTGGATGCCGGGGTATCTCCTCCTTAACCATTGCAGGAAATACAACCAAATTTGATTTAGTGAGCTACTCACATAAATGGGGCGTGCAACTTAAAAAAAAATTTTAGGCCCCGCCCCCTAGGGCCCTGGGGAGGGTTCAAAAGGTCAAATATCATTTAATTTCAATTACAAAGTCAATTTCAAAGATTTTTATTCCAAACTTTGTGTGTGTTCTCACAAATGAAAGATACGAAACATATCAGACACAATTTTTATTCTGTCGCCTGGGTCATGCCCCAGGGGTGGGACTTTGGGGCACTGGGGGTGCCCAGGGGGGTCAAAAAAAAAATTTCAATCATGGTCATGTAGCATATCAAATCAACGGGGATGACAAGCAGAACAGAATGCAAGTAACATTTTCATCCTAGGGTCAAACTGGTGACCTTGGGGCAAGGTCAAAAGGTCAAATATCATTAACATGTCAATTTAAAAGATTTTTATACCAAACTCTTTGTGTGTGTTCTCAAAAATAAAAGATAGAAAACATATTGAACAGAATTTTCATTCTGTTGCCAGGGTCATGCCCCGGGCTGGGACTTGTGGGTGCTGGGGGGTCAAAAACTTAAGCGTGGGGATTTGCGATGGCGCCCCATCGACTGCGCGCTCTAGTTTTATTATTTATACCAGATAGTTAACTTACGGTAATCTATCAGCTGACAAAGTTTCAAGCCTCTAGCAATTATAGTTTTTGAGATATCGCACTTACAAAATTGTGCAGGGATATGCTTTCAAAAATGTTGTGCACTTATAGCAAGCAGTAAATGGTGATTACACTATATACTGAACATTTGAATGATATCTAAAAGTAAGTGAGTAAAGTTGTACATGTGTATGTTACATGTTGACCCCTTTCTTTGTTTGGATGTTAATGAAATTTAACAAAGATGTATATTTTTGATAATTAGCATTACGATTTGTTGCTCTATGCTTTTATTGAATCAAATAAAGTCCAATCTTGTAACTTTTCAGTTTAGGGGTCTGGATGTTGAATCCATCGTATTTTCAACATTTCTCGTTCAAACCTTACGAAATGATACAGAGAGATCAATAATAAATATAGAAAAGCCATGGCATTAATTTTACAGTCGTAACTTATTGATTTGTTGAAATATCCTCTGACAAAGCAAGTGGATGATTGGCAATCCGACTGAGTGTATTTACTTATGATTGTCTGCTCTTTTATTTCAAGACTCCCTACAGATTAAAGTGCGGACCCAGATCAGACTGCTCCCTTTATCTCAAGGCTCTGATGTTATAAAACTTATTTCATGTTCAACTTGACTGAGCATGAAATTTCAACAGCTCATAAAAACTAAAATGCTACGAATTAAAGTATAGTATTTACCCTGCTAATATATGTTAAAATGCCAACAATTATTTGCATTTTAACATTGATGAGCATTCAAAGCAGGATAAATTTCATGCTCAGTTGAGATGAGCATGAAAAGTTTTATAACATCCGGTCCTTGTCAGTGATTTATTATGATGTCGCGTCTGGGAGTGAAATAACGCCATGCAATAAAATCGATAAACCACTATTGGATTACAGATTTTCAGGAAATGTTATGACGTCCATAACAACATTTTGTACATAACAAAATTTTTACGCCAGAAATGACAAAATTATCATGTTATTACACCAGAAATGAGAATTCAAAGTAATCTTAGTGTCGTATGATAAATAAAATCTAACATTCAAGCTCTTGTATTATTGAATTTATTAAAATTGTTGCGAAAAAGAGATAAAATGCTCGGCAGGCCTCGCATTTTATCTCTTTTCCCCAACTTGTTTACTAAATTCAATAAAACATGAGCACTCATGTAAGATCCTCTATATACAGCATATAACTTGAGATAAGATTTTATGCACTTCTTTCTTAGAAATTTTAATTAAACAGAGTTACGAGGGTTAGTCAAAAATAACTGAGCCCTACCTCATAACATTTGAATTAAGTAAGATGGACATATATTTGGATGATATTTCACTAAAGTTATATGTAATCTATTTGATCACCTAATTTATTTCTGTTGGTAGGCTTTTTGTAACGGTTGCTAGGCAACAGAATATGACCTGTCAAAGGGGTGCGTTCTCGCTGTGATACATCTAAATCTAAGCGTTGCTATGGAAACAGTAATGTTAAAGCAAGACTTTATTCACTGTCGTCTGATACCGTGAACATTTACCTATTCAGTGTCACAGAACAGAAACCAACTGAACCCAAATTATAGATACTATAGTAGTTTGATTTCAGAATTTATCAAATTTTAACATGTCTGAAGTTCTATAATTTACCCCACCCACATTCATATTTACACAATTTTAATAGAAAACATAAAACATTAGCATAATAATGCTTTAACAGTACTGCATACACAAACCAACCCTAAGACATGTTAAGTTCCTTGATTTAAATGCGCAATTTTGTTTCCATGGCAACACCATCCTCGTGTATTTGAAAATTTGTGGAATTTTAGAGTTTTTTGTTGCTAGGCAACGCATACACTCAGTGTTCACCTAAATATTAAAGAACTTAGTGTAATGAAAAGACAATATGATATACAGTCAAACCTGTCTTAAGCAAGCGGTCAAGGGATAATCCAAAATCGCTTGCTTAAGACAGGTGGCTGCTTAATAGAGGTTCAGCTAAGATGGCCATATGATTGCGGACTCGGAAAAAATATTGGCTTCGAGTTGAGGATACCCATATAATAATGAGTTGAAAAGTATAAAGAATAAGGTCTACACTGCAGCAGTTATTGCATTTCTTCATAAAATATATAAATGAAAAAAAAACACAAAAAAATATGAAATAAAAAAATCATGTCCATTCAGTCTAAAGATGTTCATGTATGTCAAAAGAGAAGAGATAGCACTGCTTATCATATTTTTTCAAGAAGCTAAAACTTGATTTTTGATAAGCAAATGTATGTTTAATGGCCATCGTACTATTGAACATGAAGAGAATATTGTTAGAATTGTAAATTTATTCAGGTGAAAAAGAATCGGAAAATGGTTCAAATTTTGTTACTGAAAAATAACTTCTTTTTTTTCTCAAAAGCTATTGCTTGTTGACTTTTAGCAAAGATTGCATCCTTGTGTAGTACGTATATGCCTCCAGCAAAGAGTATTACTTTGCATTTAGATTTTCACACATTTACCGTTAAACATCTGTCACGGTATGGATGAATGAACTTTGGCAGCGGCAAAATGCTTTGATGTCGACAATTTTATCTACGACTGGTTACCCGCTTGCAATAATGGTTACCCGCTTACAAAAAATCAACAAGTGGTGTTCGTTTAGCGTATTCAGGTTTAAGGTTACTATCCACTTGTGCTGGATTCCTGAACCATGTCGTAGTGTTTTATTAGCGTAAACACTTTTACTTAGTTGATTTCGGCCCCGTTGCAGTTCGACTGCACCACAAACTTCCAAATAGTTGGGCCAAATAACCTCGACATAGGGTAGCGGCCGTTGAAGAATTTATTCTGGGAGACACCACTGCTGGGGAGTTTAATTGCACCAAGCATATGACCGGTGCAAAAATGTTAATTGATGCAATTTTAATCGAAACTGGCCGCATCAACGTATAGAAATTGGCCGTTTGAGGACACAATTTCAGCGTTTTGGGGCGAATTTCGCCGACCGCTGGCCGCGTTGGACAGGTGCACGCTTAATAAAGGTGCATTTGCATTCAAAATCGTTCGGGGGGCTCTAAAATGGCCGCTTAAGGGAGGGTCACGCTTAATAGAGGTGGCCGCAACAGCAGGTTTGACTGTATGTTATTCAAATAAGTGTCAAATATGCCTTTCACAAAAACTACAAATCACACAAGCTTTTTAAAGACATGCTGTAAATTCCAGCTGGCTGAGATCATGAACGCATCGATCTGACTTACGATCTTCAGTTGCCTAGCAACCATAATGGAAGCTTCACTAGGGTTATTTTTTTAGGCTAAAACATCTATGACATATTATACTTATAGAAAATAATCACATTGGTTGTCTACAATTCCAAACTAAAATGTTATGAGGTAGGGCTCAGTTATTTTTGACTAACCCTCGTAAAAGCATACCTTGTGTCTACTTCTCAAAGCTGCCTCATTCAATGCTCCTACCCATCTGAAACATCATAGAAAAAATAATTAAACCTTTGTAAAATTTTAAAAGAATATTGTATTTTTTTTTGTCTGAAAATCTTTTTTACCTTAAAAAACAGTGTAGACCCTGATGAAATGCTGTGTTCTGGGTCTTCACTGTTTGCAAAAATGCCTGTTTAAGGGTTTCCAATATACAAAGGGTTAATATATGACCCAGCACATGAGACAATGGTAAAGTGTGGTCCCTTTATAACACATCCCTTTATATCACAGATTTAGATAACACATATTGTGGTTCAATTTTTTTTTACTATAAGTTATTTTACTAAGGAATGATAGAAAAATGACCACTAATAGTCATTTTCCTTTAATTCTATTGTAAAATTGTTTCTTTATAACACAATTCACATATAATAGCAGGGTTCATTCCTGTGGACCCCAAACATAGCCTTACAAAGGGTGCATATCAAAAAATTATTTTTCTTATTTCTCATTCAAAACATGTTGTGGGTACTCAAAAGAGCCGTCTTACTGAGACAGTTCTTTTGAGCACCTAAAACATATATTAAAATTGATGGGTAAGAAAATATTTATAATTGTACGCTGAAAAATTGTGTTTATCTAAACCTATGACTATATTTATAAAATAGGCTTTGTAGCAAGAATACCTGATTTTGTTACTTGGGAACAACAAAGGTGCAGACCAGCCTGCGCATCTGCACAGTCTCATCAGTGCCTTTGCAGGGATTTTTTGTGTTTGCAGGGGCCAAAATCCAGCCCCATTCCCAATGGAATTTACGTGACTTTATTCGCAATTTTGAAAAAAATCCCTATCTTCAAAAAAAAATAAAAAAATTGTAAGATTGGAATTTTCATTCAGTTAACACACACAAAAGCTTCATGTTGACGTTCTCCTCCAATTTAGGCAATAGTATGTGTAATAGCTAATTTGTTTTTTTATTGACCAAAAATGACATAATTGTGCACTTTAACAAATTTCCCAATTTAGGGGTTAACCACGCTTCTTTCCCCAATCTGAAAGGCCATAGGGCCACTTCTCAAAATTGAAAAAAAAATCCTGCTCTGGAAAGCATAATAGACAAACTTGGGTCATGCAAAATTTTAATACTCTAACTGGTCTCCGTAGCTGAGCAGGCTGATTTGAGCCTTACTTGGTCGGAAGCCCCAAAGACAAGTTTTCTTGTGACAAGGCCCAAATAAAAGATAAATTATTCTGTAAACCTGCATCCACAGCTATCCAATGGTAAAGGCCATCACCTGCTCCCATATATACTTCTTTAGAATGTCAAATCTCATCTGCTGGCCATTTACATGATTCAATGAAAAAGTATTAGATAACCCTCCCCATACAAACACATAGTACTGGTCAATAAAGAGAAGTACTATCAAGTATGTAAAATGGACACTCAAAAATAGACGAAACAAAGATCTTAATGAGAAATGGTAGCTTAATGAAGGTCGAAAGAATTGCAGAATGCTCCCTTTGGAGCATTTTCAATACTTTTGACCTGCATTAAGCGATAATTGGTTTATTTGAGAGTGGCAGTTTTACACTGGTTTTAATGTTTACCGATTCTGTACCTATGATCTTTGACCTCTCTCTCTAAGAATGTGGTACATTCCTTTAGACCCCAAATATAGCATTATCAAGGGAATACACTGACTGTATTGATCTGCTGTGCTATCATCATATTATCAACAAGAGTTTGGAATAGTCTTATTCTTGAAAAGACTTATTTAACCTTTTACTCAATAATAGCACCTTTTGACGCCTTTGAAATACTGTGTATTAGAAAATATTATGGAAAATGGAGCATTTGCTCTTTGCTCCATTTTCCATAATGTTTTCAAAAGTATTCAAAACTTTACTTAAACATTTCTTGAATTTTTTCAATGTTATTTAAAAAAAGAAAATGATGTCATGATCTAAAAATAGCCAATGGAGTAAAGGGTTAAAAGCCGACATACTTAGCCATATCTTCTCTGGTCTCTGCCATAAAGAAGTTCGTTCTGTTGCCAAATTTCTCTGCCTTAAAGCTTAACTTGTTGTGATCCCCATGTCTTGACACTGTGTAACCAGTCAATGGGATGGCACCTAGAGGATCATTGTCCTGTAAAAGAAGAAAAAAATTGTTGCATTTAAACCTTATTCTTTAATCTTGATTTATCCAATCTGATCAGGATCCACACTGTTTTCTACTGTGATTGAGAATAATACTAAGAACAGGAATTATGCAAGCTTAATCAATACAATTTTGAGGTGTGTAGTCCATAAAAAATTCCAGAATGATCTGAATGATACCCAAGGTGAACTTAGGGGTTGGAGAAATGGGATAAACAAGACAAATTCATAAAATTTATATCCCTCGATGAAGGGTTATTTTAGAGAAACATGTAAATCACAAAACATAAATCCCATTTCTCCAGCCTCTAAGTTCACCTTGGGTATCATCCAGATCTCAAGTATATTTTAGTGCTTAGTTAAATAATAAAAAAAAATCTACTTATCTGCACAATTTCAATATCTGACTTTTTAACACAACCCCAGAGGTCAGGTGGGTGTGTAAAGTCAAAGTTTTAGCTTGCATGTTGGTCTGCACTCCTTTCCCATTAAGTTGATAAAGCTATGCAACATGACCACTTTCAGAACAGAAAAGAAAAATATCTGACCCCACCCCAGAGGTTGAGGGTGTGTGTAAGGACAGCATATTTGCTTTCATGGTGCTCTATGTTAATCTGATATGCAACATGACTACTTTCAGGAAAAAAATGGTTTGACCTTTTGACCCCACCCCTGGAAGAAAATGTCTGCAGGCAAAATATTTGCTAACATGTTGCTGCATGTGTCTTTCCCTTTAATTTGATATGTAACATGACCATATTCCAAAAAAGTTCAATTTTGGCCCCAGCCCCACCTCCTAAGTCCACCCAGGGGATAGGATCCAGGCCTTGAAACTAAAATCCTGTTTGATATATTTCATATCTACTGTTACTCTGTCTGCATGCAAAATTTCGGATAAAATATTGACAACTGACTTAGTTATTGCGAAATTTAAATATTTGACCTTTGACCCCACCTATTATGCAGCATTTCATCCGGGTGTTCACTGTTTGTCAAAATGCCTGTTTTCAGGTATACAGAATGAAGTGTTAACTGCATTTTTGTGCTTGAAATATTTTGCTATCTTGACTTATGTTTTTTTTAAATATTTTAAAAATTCCATGAAGTAATTATCAAGTGCTCAATGAGACGGTTCTTTTGAGCATGCAAAACAGATGTTTAAATTGATGGCTAAGAAAATATTCATGATTTTACGCTTCAACATTCTTTTTATCTCAAACTATGATATCTAATATACTATACTTTTTCAGTCTTGTAGTAGTAGAGGCAGTTATCTCGTCTAAGAATGAAATATCTCTTCTTCCAGGTCTTGAACAGTATTGCTGATGTCTGTTTCATCAAAAAACCAGTCATTATCGGGAGTTCAAGGTCACGGACATGAGCTACATCACTGCAACCTACTTCCAGAACCAGCTTTCTAGAATCTGCAAAGTTTGAGAAAGAGTATGAATTTAGAATACAGTAAAACCTGCGTAAAAGGGCCACACAAAAAAAGACAAAACAAAGATCTTAATGACAAACAGTAGCTTAATGAAGGTCGAAAGTATTGCAGAATGCTCCCCTTGGAGCATTCTGCAATACTTTTGACCTGCATTAAGTGATATTGGTCTTGAAAACAAAGTTTCTGTCTTTTTGAGAGTGGCTGTTTTACACAGGTTTTACATTACATACAGTAAATGTTCTAAATACTTTCTGGTGTGCAAGAATAAACGAACAAACAAACAAACAAAAAAGAATAAACATGTTTGTCACCCATTCTATCAAAATAAATATGATAATTACCCTACTCGTCTGTGCAGACTGACCAGCACAATTGCTATTGTGTATCTGGTTAATACTCTCCTGTCTTGTGGAATATTCCATCCAGCTTCAAACAATAAAGTTTGAATGCTCCATTATATCTGTATTTCAAAATGAGGGGTTGCAGGTTACAATTTTCCAATAACAGTAAATGTAAAATGGCCAAGCATTCTGCAATACTTTTGACCTGCATTAAGCAATAATTTGTCTTGAAAACAAATTTTTGGTCTTTTTGAGAGTGGCCCTTTTACACAGGTTTTACTATATATTGGACGTATTTCTGTCTCTGAAGATTGTCTTTAACATAGCAAACATGGCATTCTCAGATGAAATGCTAAATTATTGACATCTCATCCAGGTCTGCACAAGGTGTGAAAATATTATCCAGAATTTTTCTGGGGATTTATCCAACCTGGTCCCCTTTCATTCCAGACAAGTAAGAAACACAAGTTTAGATAAACAAAAATTTTCAGCGCAAAAATTGTAAATATTTTCTTACCCATCAGTTTTAACATATGTTTTGGGTGCTCTAAAGAACTGTCTCATTGAGATGGTTCTTTTGAGTACCGACAACATATGTTTTGGTTGAGAAATAAGAAAATTAAATTTTTGTTACGCACTCTTAACTAAAGTCCTGAGAAATATCCATTTACTTCTACAGAGGCAAGTGTAATTGATACAAAGTTGTTCTGACATAGAAAAGTAGTTATTATATAAAATTGAGCTGCGACATGTGATTTCCAACAATGTGACATTTTGACAAGTGTAGACTCAGACCAGCCTGTGCACCCTCCTTTTAAGCTTAGAAACTCAAAATGATGTTTGGTCAGTGGCCTAAGAGTCATAGAATATTCAAGCGACTAGCAACGGCTCTGATCAGACTGCGTGTATGCGCAGGCTGGTCTGAGCCTTTGCTGGTAGCACATACCACATTGTTGGAAATCTCATGTCTCGGCTCAAATTTATTTATTGTTCAATATCATTCAACCATCTACATGCCAATCAAATTGATGTGCTATATTCCGATTTAAGGCAATCCAGTTCAATGATTATTTCTATTGAAAACAGTGCTTCTAAAAAGCCAGCTGATCTGGATCTACACAATTTCACTGAGGTATATATATTTTTAAGTAATGATTTCAAAGTTTTTTGCATACAGATATGGTTTGAACAGTTTCAGTACAGGAAGAGTCAAGCCAAGTTCTTTGTGCATTATCCTTTTTAGGGGGTGGAGAGGACAAGTAAAATTTTCATGCATTTTGCTATCACTTGTCCTTGGGCAAGTATCAAATTATGCAATTTCAATCACCCTGTCTACATTGTTTGTAAAGGATGGATGGATGGATGGATGGATGGATGGATGGATGGATGGATGGATGGATGGATGGATGGATGGATGGATGGATGGATGGATGGATGGATGGATGGAGAAGCCACCATAACAGATCCATTTGAAAGTGTTGGTTATGAAATCAGCAAGACAGACAGTTAAAAGCCAAGTATTTAGCTAGTTTAATTTCAGTAACATACACCAGGAAAAGATATGGAGACGCAGATTTTTCTTTTCATTATGTGAAACCTTACCACTGTAAAACAAGAAAAGAGGAAAATAAAGTTCTTCACATTTAAGATATGAATAATGATGATCGAGAACATATCAAGACTCTAGATAAATTGATTTTCTTATCAACAAATAATATGTTGTAGATACTCAGTGAGAGCTCTTTTGAGCACTCTGTATATGGACTTATGCATATGCAGTGGATTAACAGATAAACTTACTTTCTTGCACAAGTTTGACTATATCATCATGTTCATGTTCTAGAACATTTACATTGTTGATTGATATCACAATCTGCCCCTCCCTGACCCCAGCCTTGGCCCCGGGGCTCCCGTCATCAACTCCAGTAATAACAGCTGGATGGCTGTCAATGATATGTATACCATAACCAGAGTTTTCATCCTTCTCGATGGTAAACACTTTTTCATGATCTACAATAAAACAGAGCAACAAATAAAGCATACATGCATTGTTAGTATAGAGAAACAAGTATAGACTTTTTTTAATTAGCAGGATTCTTTTAGTAATGAAATAAATAGCCATCTTAGGAAATAGCAAATCCCCATACCTAAAGTTAATGATAAGCAGTTCAAACTAACAACCAAGTATACAGTAAAACCTATGTAAAATTGCCACTCTCAAAAAGACCACAAATTGGTTTTCAAAGCCAAATCATCGCTTATTGGAGGTCAAAAGTATTGCAGAATGCTCCAAGGGAAGCATTCTGCAATACTTTTGACCTTTATTAAGCTACCATTTGTCATTAAGACCTTTGTTTTGTCTATTTTTGAGTGGCCGTTTTACACAGGTTTTACTGTACATGGGCCTCAGCCACCAACATGAGAAAACCTGTCTTCAGTGTTTGCAAACAACAAAGGCACAAACCAGCCTGTGCATCCTCACAGTCTGATCAGCACCTTTGTTATTCACTTCTTTGAAAGTATCATATCTACACTTGCTACACACGAAATTTCAATTTACTAGCTCGTTTCTGTAGCTGAGCAGGCTTGTTTGAATATGACCTGGTCGGACACTCAAAAGACAGGTTTTCTCGCGACAAGGCCCATATAATGCGGGGACTTTCCTAGGCCTGGTTTGGGGCCGAATATCAGCCCCTTCCCAATTAAAAAATGAGCAAATACTTCCCCAAATGGTGTACATCATTCCCAATTTCTTAGTTCTACATTTTGGTGAAAATTTCATGACAACCAAACAAGAAAACCAAAGTTACAGATACATGAAAATTTGCATAAAAATGTGAATGAAAAGTTTTCATTACAGCTTTACACTGCTTATTTCTTATATAGTTTGGAATCCATTTAAAATGGCAGTCTGCATCAAATTTTCCCAATTTTGATGGTCAAAATGCTTTTTTTCCCAATATTCCACAGACCCTGGCCCTGATTTCAGAAAGGTAGGAAAATCCCTGCAATGCTTTATAGATCTAAGCATCTGAAAACCATGGCATGTGGCATTTGCAAGCTGAGTGTACATGTCAGAGAGTGGAAAAAGACAGATAGGGAACAAAATTGTGCGCAAGCTATTCAATACAGACTTGCGAATTTACAGAGCTCCAGATAAGAGACAGTAAAGGGTATTTCAGAATTCATTTTTTGGAAATCAGCATTGAAAATTAAGTTGAAGGGTAAAAATACCCTTTGCAGCTGGGGGTTTCAGCACTGATATTCAATATATGTGGTGAAAGCTTTCATCCTTTTGTATTAAAGAAAATCTTTCCTAAAAATGTAATATGTATTTGATACAATGACTTTCTAAATGGCTCTTTTTACAAGTCTTTGCAAAAGAACTGATGCTTCTGCGGCTAAGTTTCTGCAATTTGATATTTCAAGTAGGGAGTAAAATACTCATTAAATTAAAAAGTAGGGGGTGAAATACCCATTGTTCCAAATCCTTATCTAGACCACTGGCGAAAAAAATTAATACTTGAAATATTTTAAGGCATTATTGTATTCAGTTTTATTTACTGTTGAGTCCTTATCTTTGCTTTATCTCCTTGTTATAACTTGATTTATATATTTTAGGAGATGATGCAAGTGATAAGTTAGGGGTCTTTCATGCAAACCAAATATCTATGTGTCTATCCACATCTGAATTAAGGGTGAGGTTGGCGCCGTTAAACCGGTTTAAGCCCTCCAGTAAAATATTTTACTGACTGTTCCAAGGCAGTACTTCTTTTGTGGATCTTTTATGTTTTTGTTCTGTCTTGTGTTTGCTATGTCTTTGTGCATGTCTGTTTAAACGAGGGTCATTTGGAAAGTTCTTAGCACGGCATCATAACTCCACAATGCGTTGATGAAATACTATTAAATAATACATTTTTGGAAAGTAGAATTCAACGGCTACTTGCTGGTTTAATTTTTGTCGAAAAAGAACTTGGCGTGCACGTGCGGCGCATGCTCAAAATGAGTAGGGGTTTATATACTGGCCGAAATTTTAAGCAAAATACTTGGAAAAAAGTGAAGGAAATTCGGGGGGCTTATTTGCGGTCTTGATTTGACAAATTAACAATATGGTACCAACTTATTTTTTATTAATTTATATTATGCGATCACTGCTTGCACGATTACCACCTTTACAGTTGGGATATGTTGACTAATAGAGAAATGGTAAACTTTCAAAAATGGGAGTTTTTTCGATTTTTCTTTATACTTTTACTATAAATTGTGTCGCTACAGGAGTACGAAAAATGCCTATTGAGTATATGTTTTGCTTTATTTGTAGCAAACAATGCATAAAAATCATTTCGTCGCGCAAAAAGTGTGGCTTGTTTAGTTCTGTATTCAAGAAAATTATTTCTAATAACATAATAACACTACCCCTACTTTTCAAGAAGTGGGTGGGGTAACTTAACCCATCACATTTTGTCGATGGCATCAGAACTTCTCATGGTATCGCGTTAACTATCACAAAATTGATTGATTTCTACTCTCAAGGTATTTTTACCTTTTGTTTGCCACTGTTTTTAATTAAAATGAACCAGAACGTCAGCTCATAGCTAAACTTACTCTGTCCCATGGTAAGATTATAAGAGTTATCTTCCCTTTGTTCTGGTTTACAAAATTTATTTTGGTTTCAATATAAAGCGCATAAAGTGTACTTGATAAAAATACCAACACAAGGAATTTTTAAACTACTGTCGGCTATATATTTTCAAAATATGTGCATTGTGACATGCGATTTTTAGTCGAAAAAATTAGCACATTGCTTTGCTTTCTAGACGGTTTTGGTATTGCTGTTCCGGTATTTAGTCATTAAAAGCATCCAACTCGGTCACAAATTGTATAATAACTGTTCTAGATTGTGGCCTACCAAATGGTACAAAAGTAGCTAATTTCATGAACTATTGTTAATGTTCTGCACACTTTTCAAAAGGTAAAATGTTATATTTTCCACAGAAATTTTGCATTTTCCAGTATACAAACAGTACATGTATTCACAATAATATTTTTCGTGCCGGCATTATAACATCCTCATGAAATTTGTGCCATAACATAGAGGAAAGATAGCTCTTTAAAATGATACCAAACATGATAAGGTTTGTAAATCGGTTACTGAGATAAAAGACCATGCTAAGAACTTTCCAAATGCCCCTCATATGTGCTTTGTGGTCACCTGCTGGGAAAGGGCTGACCTCTTGGCTCTCGTTTGTGGTGTCTGCTGTGAGTTTGTCACTTTCCCATTGGTATCATAAAATTTCCATAGGAATCACTAGCAGAAGCCAGGCCTTTAGTTAAGAGTGTGTACCAAAAAATGAATTTTCTTCTTTCTCAACCAAAACATATGTTGTGGTTCTCAATGAGACAGTTCTTTTAAGCACCCAAAACATATGCTAAAACTGATGGGTATGAAAAAATTAAACTTTTATGCTCAAAAAGTTTGTTTATCTAAACCTATGAGAAGCCACAGGTAGAATCATTATCAGAGAGCATGATATGTACTGATAAACAAAACTTTTGAGCATAGTATTGTTTGTTTATTTGTGCTGATGCTTTACATCCCAGTCAACAATTTTTCGCATATGTTGGGAAATTTTCCTTGGTTTAATTTAATTTGATTTGATTGTTTACGTCCCAGTCAACAGTTTTTCAGTCATGTCGGGATGGGTCTTCCTGGGTTGAACCTGTACTAAGCAGGAATTAATGTGTCTTGCTCAAGGTCACAATGCAGTGCCACAGGTGAGGCTTGAACCCGCAGCCCCTCGATCTCAAGTCAAGCACTTTACCACTGAGCTACTGCACTCGCACCAATCTTCTTGGGTTGAACCAGTACTATGCAGAGGATTACTGTTGTCTTGCTCATGGACACAACACAGTGCCTCCATCTAGTCTTAAACTAGTGGGTCGCTAGATAAATCCCTAGTCTAACACTCAACCAACTGACCAATAGGGCTCCTCTCATAAAATTGTAGTTTTTTTCTTGTCCATCAGTTTAACCCATTTCAGACAAAGTTTGAAACACGTACGTCAGGATGGTTTGTATAAGTTTAAGGGTCACAGGTTACAGTTTTCAAAAATATTGTATTTCTTTCTCTGAAGGTCGATTTTGTCTTGGCAAACAGTGCAGACCCTGATGAAATGCCACATAATGTGCATTTTATCTGCATCTTCATTGCTCGCCAAAGTACCCGTTTAGGGGTTTCTGGTCTCACAAAGGGTTAAACAATTGTTGGATTCCTATCATCGAAAACAAATCTTACCAAGGCCTTAAAGCTGCATAGTCTGTAATTTTTGATCTTCTAATTTTAAAAATAATGTTTTTATTTTTCAAGACTGCAGTAAAAATATTCAAATTCAGGTAAACATTTTACCATTTTCGTAAATCTTAACAAGTTATCACTATCAAAACATCTGCATTTATGTTAAAATTCAACGGTCTATAATTATTGGAGGGACGCAAATAATTACCAACAAGAGAAAAATACACCTATTCGATAAGATAAATCACTTTTCCATGCAATTTTCAGCTGTACTGAACATTTTTATTGTGAAAACATAGCTTAATTCTACTTTTACAAATGATTTAAAAAGAAAATAATTTTTATGAAAAATGTTCATAGTTACAGAGTATGCAGCTTTAAGTTAAGAGTATGTAACAAGAAAATAATTTTCCTATTTCTCAACCAAAACATATGTTGTGGGTGCTCAAAAGAACCGTCTCAATGAGATGCTTCTTTTGAGCACCCAAAACATATGATACATATTATGGGTAAGAAAATATTTACATTTTTTTTGCTGATATTTTTTTGCTTAGATAAACAAAAAATTTCAGCAAAAAGCTGTAAATAGTACCATAAAAAAGCTGTAAAAAGCCGTGAATGTTACCATAAACTTTAGCAGAGTATCTCTTGTATTCCTGCTCACTATCTGCTCTCTTCACCATTCTCTTACTAACGTGACTGTAGGCATTTCTGAACTCTCTCTCAGACACTGTCGTAGATGTAGAGGCATTACGCTCGTGAGACACCTTTATGAGAGGAGAGGGAGTGGGTGGAGGCTCAATGTCATCACCAAATATACTGTCTATAAAAGGAAAATACATGTACAAATGTTAACCCTTAATGCGCAAATCGCAACAAAAGTTGTGTGCTTTTCTGGTCGGCTGAGATGTTTAAGAAGTCTCTATGGCAAACAGTGTGGACCAAGATCAGACTGCTCCTATAGGAGCAGTCTGTTCTGGGTCCATGTTGTTTGCTTCTATACTTAATTTGTAAGTAATGTTAGGCAATTATTTGCAGCAGACAACTTCAGCAGACGACATTTTCAAATGTGTTTTTTTCTTGGCGCTTTAAGGGTTAAAGGGATTTTCTGACTTTGTCAATTCTGGAACAGGGACACCTAATTTGAGATAGTTTACAGCACAAACAAATTTGTATTTCTTCCTCCCAAAGTAGTTATCATTGAAATACCAATAATTAAGAATTAAAATTTTATTTTTCAACCAGGCCTTTAGTTAAGAGTGCGTACAAAAAAAATCAATTTTCTTATTTCTCAACCAAAACATAAGTTGTGGGTACTCAAAAGAACCATCTCAATGAGATGGTTCTTTTGAGCACCCAAAACATATGTTTAAACTGATGGGTAAGAAAGTATTTACAATTTTACCTTTAATTTTTTTGTTTATCTAAACCTATGTTCAACCTTCAAAAAGGTGATGAAGACAGTTGGCAGAGCTAAAATTCCATCAAGTGCTAAGCTCTTTTTGTAGAATTTTAGTCCCCCCACTGCTTCCGTCACATCATGAAGATTGAAAGGTAAAATTTCAATTTTTATATTTTTACTTTATATTTCATGCGGACGAATCTCATCATTGGTAAATGAAGACAGTTGCAAATCTCTTCATCGGCAAATGAAGACAGTTGCTGGATTAAAGTTCATTCCGCAGGGGACAAAAATTCCACTCGTCCGCTCGTAATTATGAGTGAAGTCTAGAAAGGACAAGTAATTCTTTCCAAAGCACTCATCCTGTAGACGAGTGCTAAAATCTGAGGGTGAAGCTAGCTTTTTCTGAGTATTAACTGTGAAATATTTTTGTCAGGGTATGCCTGTATGGGATGCAGCTAAAAAACTGACTGGGTAAATATCATTTAAGCAGTGATAAAAAGAACTTTATATGTCATATTACATTACCCCCCTAATGCTCTATATCCATACTCTTTTAAAGGACAAGTGCAAGTGTTTGCAGGACAAGTGAAAATTGTAAGTCACTGGTCCTGCAGGACAAGTGCAATATTGAAATATTTTTGTTCCCTGCATTGAAGGGAAGACAGTGGCAAGTGTAATATTTGCTTGTGATATGCTTATAGGCAAGCTTTAGAGTCTAGAAACCAGCAGCTAAAAAGAATGCATAACACCTAATATGAGCCAAATTTTCCGGTCTTAACATTATATCAGCCTTTTCCCTTCATCAAACTTTACTTATGTCTTATCAAAATAAAGGCACATGCCAAGTTTCGTCAATGATAGATCTTTTTAGAACCTGTAAACAACTAGCCAATCAGAGGCTAGAACAATTTTCAATACCGGTAATTAAATTCAACCTAGGTTTTGTTGATATAAATGCACACACAGATTCAATTTACCAATTTTGATAGAACTTTGTGCATTTATACCATTGAGGTAAATCTGATGAAACCTGCAGGACAAATTATTCCAACAAGAGTACTTCGAGCAATAAAGAAAATTTCTGACATATACATAATTCTGAAATACTTCCATTACCTGCAAAAAATATAATGTCACGCACACCCAGACTTCATAGAGATCAATTGTGGACTGGTAAGTTTCAGAAAATTCTGATGCAAACTGAAGGAGGATTTATTGGCACAAGAAATTGTTAACCAACAAATTCTTAGCCAGTTTGTTTTTGATATACATGTACAAGCACACAAGATTTTATTACTTATCGCATCAGCAAGCCGCTTAGGCCCAGACAAGTCTGCACATTACAGTAAAACCTGTGTAAAATGGCCATCCTCAAAAAGATCAAAAAATGGTTTTCAAAACCAATTATCGCTTAATGCAGGTCAAAAGTATTGCAGCATTCTTCAATAATTTCGACCTTCATTAAGCTACCATTTGTCATTAAGATCTTTGTTTTGTCTATTTTTGAGTGGCCGTTTTACACAGGTTTTACTGTACTCTTGGACATGCAACCATAATGTGTGCAGATCATTCCAAACTCAAGCTGCAGCCTGACAGTGTAGAATGTATTTACTTGGAAATGGTCTGTATCCGCAACACTCCAGGTAAATCTGTTGCATGCCTTAATAGGAGTATGTGTGCTATTGAGGTGATTGCAGTACTGCACTCATTAACCCTAAATGTGCCAATTGCAACAAAAGTCATCTGCTTTTCTCGTCTGCTGAAATGTTTAAGAAGCCTCTATGACAAACAGTGTGGACCCAGATCTGACTGCTCCTAAACAACCAGTCTGTTCTGTGTCCACGCTGTTTGCTTCTTTACTTAATTTGTCAGTAATGTAAGGCAATTATTTGCAGCAGACGACTTCAGCAGACGAAATTGTCAGATGCATTTTTTTTGGCACTTTAAGGGTTAACATTTTGTCTACTTGCAAACAGTTTGGAACCAAGACAGTCCCGATACGAACAAAATAATTTTGAAAAAAAAATTACCAGCCGTCAAAAAAGCATGAAAAATTACCCAGTAAACTTACCATCATCACAGCCTTTAATGTCAAGGTCAGCGAGAGATATATAGCCCGACTCTGTGGGAATAGAGTTACCTCCCTTGGAACTGACATCATCACTATCACCAACATACAACCATGTAGATTTCCTAAAACTTTCTCGATACACACCTAGGGAATAAAAATAGGATAACAATGAATTATTCCTTAGACCACATGTCAAGATATCAAAGCAAGTAATTTTGAGCGTAAACTTGTTAAAATTTTCTTACCCATCAATTTTGTTTTGGGTGCATGCTCTGAGTGATAATTTCTTCTGACCCACAACATGTATTTTGGTTGAGAAATAAGAAAAATGATTTTAAATTACACACTTTAGACTTATCTACATGTACTGTAGTGGCCTGTGAGACTGGCTCCAATCTTTACAAGTAAATATTGTAGGATATAATAGATTTTTTCAACCCTTTGTTAACTGGAAACCCCAAAACGGGTACTTTGGCAAACAGTGAAGACCCATCAGGGTCTACACTGTTTGTTAAGGTAAAAAAAGATGTTCATACAAAAGCATACAATATTTTTTGAAAATGAGTGTACTGCAATCACCTCAATATACTCTGATTAAGGCATGCAACAGATTTACCCTGAGTGACACCCTTGATATGTACAATGGACCCTTGCGAAAAAATGTTCCATATAATCCCAAATAATTGGTATGTTCTAGAATGTTCTAGAAAGTCTCAGTCCAGTTCCAATTCTACTTGAATAGAACTTTCTGGGATTTTGTGGTACTTCATTTTATATGGTATTTAATGGAATTCCATTAAATCCCAAAAGTTGGAACAATTGGTATTTTCTGTCACTATCTGGAACTGGAAAATCCCAAATAGTCTCAAATAATTCTACTTAAAATATAAGTGGGATTTTATGTTACTTTCTGGGATAAATATTCCATTTAATCCCAGAAAGTCCCAGTAGGTACTTTAAATGGGATTTATTAAGATTTTCTGGGACTTCATCAACTACTAGTAAATACCTTGGTTCCATTTAATACCAAATAATCCCAACCTAGATTTGCATAGGACCATTATATTCTGAACTCAGTCTGACCTTGAAATATGATATAACTGTGTTAACCTGGTTCTCTCATTTTAATGACTCAAGCTGAAATTCTTTAATCTTGCAGGAAACCAGAAAAAGATTCAAATAAACCTCATGGTTTGCAAGGCTCTAACTATTTGATAAATTCTGTGTTAGTTTTGGATATATACTGCATAAACTGCACAAAATAAATCCTACAAGAGACAATGTGAGTAAATAGAACATATTTCTATGCTTATAAATTATACTTGCATGAGACTTTTCATCATAATAATTTAGTTTCTCAGATACAAAGCCATTTGTAGTTGTTTCTTTCTTTGAATGCTGATGAAAGACACTTATTGCTGAATTGTGTTCATTATGGTTATGCAATTTTACCATTATCATTATTATTTACAGCAGCATTTGTGGCAGTACAACACTTAGTTAGTGTGGCACTTGTAAGCATACATTTGTGAAAATGTTAATTAATGAATATATATATATATACAGGATAATCAGGCTGATCATTGGGGCTTATTTTTATTTGATTTTTTTTATCACCATACTCTTTTTAAAAGGTGTTGGGAGATATTGTGATTGCCTTCGTCTGTATATCAGGTTTTTGTTTGTTATGCTATCTTCTAAACAACTGGACAGATTATCCAACCAAATTTGTTGAGCAACTGGTGTATGCAACAGCAAATTCCAATACCCCAATGATTGGGGATGTGGGTCAAAAGTGTCCTCGGTCTGCCCATTTGCCTGCAATACTATCACCTTGCAAACAGTTTGTTTGTTTGCTTTGTTGCTTTACGTCCCAAGTCAACAGCTATGGTCATGGCGGGACAGTCAGTTCACCTAACCACACTTTTTCCTAGGCAAGCTTTAACAAGCAGTTATCCAGTACTTTTTGCACATACTTTCGCTTGTAACTGACAACAACCCTTCTTGAATGATTCAGCAGAAAGGAGGAGAATGACCATAGAAATTATTTCATGATCAATCTCCACGAAAGTATGGGACCGGGTCGGGATCGAACTCGCGACCCTGGGATCTGCATTCAGACTCACATCTGTTGCCAGACACGTTGCCTACTGCGCAAACGGTCATACTGAATCTAACCAAATTTGTTTGGTGACTTACTTACACATGTGGGTGAGCAGGAGCATTACCGTTTTTTGTTTTTTGGATCCCCCTTGCATGGGCCCCCAGTGAGTGTGCATTTTCTGGCTTTGCTGTCTCTTTCTGAATTGCTAGGTAGAACTCAACCAAATTTGTGAGCAACTTAAACAAATTATGTATACAAGAGCTTATTTTTGGGTACCCCACTCAGAGACGACCTGTAAAGGGGTCAAAAGTGTCTGCCCATTCTTCTTTTATGCTAATCCAAACATGCTGGGCTGAATTAAACCTAATTTGTTGAAAGGTTGACTTTCTCACAAGTGGGGAGTGCTACAGAACATTTATTTTTTTATCCTTTCAGCCAATTGACCTTGCAAGTTACTAGTTAAAAGTGTCTGTTTATCTGTTCATTTACTAATTATGCTATCCCCTAATCTGCTTAATTTTGGATATGGTGAATCCACAGGGAATTAATACAGGAAAGTTATATAAATGGACCTGTGATCAACCAATTATTAACGCTTGATCAGAAATTTGGCACACTGAAGGTGCTAGCCAGGTCTTCTGGGTGCCAATATAAGTACAAAATAATTCAATTAAGTAAGTATTTTTTAGCATCAGTACTAAGTACTATCAGATTCTAGCATTGGTGGTACTTTCAGATTTTGGTTTCAGTACTATTTGGTATTATCTGGTACTTTCAGTTTTTTGCATTGGTACTATTTGGTATTTTGTGGTACTTACAAATTTTGGTATTGGTACTATTTGGTATTATATGGTACTTTCAGATTTTGGTATGGGCACTATTTAGTATTTGGTGGTACTTTCTGATTTTGGTATTTATACTATTTGGTATTTTATGGTACTTTAAGGTTTGGTATTGGTACTATTCAGTATTTTCTGGTTTTAGTATTGGTACTATTTGGTATTTTGTGGTACTTTCAGATTTCAGTATTGGTACTATTTGGTATTTAATGGTACTTTCAGATTTCGGTATTGGTACTATTTGGTATTTTATGGTACTTTAAGGTTTGGTATTGGTATTATTCAGTATTTTCTGGTTTTAGTATTGGTACTATTTGGTATTTTGTGGTACTTTCAGATTTCAGTATTGGTACTATTTGGTATTTAATGGTACTTTCAGATTTCGGTATTGGTACTATTTGGTATTTTATGGTACTTTCAGATTTTTGTATTGGAACTATTTGGTATTTTGTGGTACTTTCTGATTTTTGCATTGGTACTATTTGGTATTTTGTGGTACTCACATATTTTGGCAGTTTTTGGTATTTTATGTTACTTTCAAATTTTTAGCAGGCAATGGTTCTATATGGTATTTTATGGTACTTTCAGGTTTTGGTACTGGTACTTTTTGGTACTTTATGGTACTTTTCCGTGAAAACTATACATTAGCTAGAAAAGAAATGGAATTATCTGTTACTATTTAGAACTTATAAATTGCTGAGTTGGGATTTTGTGGAAATATTTGGGACTCTTGTCAATACAGAATTGAGATTTTCTGGGATTAAGTGGTATTTTAATAAATGAACAGGTTGGGATTATTTAGGATTTAGTGGAACCTGATCGAATGGGACTTTCTGGGATTAAATGGTATTTTCAGTACCAGAAAATACCATAAAATCCCATATGCCATTTAACATTCCATTTAATACCAAATAATCCCAATGTTGGGATTTATTGGGATTAAGTGGTTATCCCAGAAAGTACCATTAAAGTGAGTACCAGAAAGTTCTAGAACAGTACCAATAAATCCCACTTCATTTTCGCAAGGGGACTACCCCAAATTTACTGTATCAAACCAGAAGGAAGAATCCATTAGTATACAAGGGTTAAAGACGTGAGCCAGTCCTTCACATGAAAGCTGTAAACATACATGTATATACATATACTGACAAGATCTAGATGTAATGACCCACAGTGACATTTTGATTTTGTTTAATTTGATTCTTTACATCCCATCAACAATCTTACAGTTATGTAGGGACAGGTCTTCTTGGGTTGAACCAGAACTAAACTAGGATTAATGTGTCGACTGTTCAAAGAAACAATGCAGTGACTCTGGTGAGGCTCAAACCCGCAGCCCCTCAGTCTTGAGTCAAGAACTTGATCAGACGCCACGTTTTGCAGTGTCTGATCTGGTTTTGCAGTGTTTGCCTATGTCCCACAAAAAGGACACTTATTATATAAGGCTTATATGGGTTAAGTGTTTGTCTCTTATGAGATCATTTTTGAGGAATGGTATATTTGAAGAAATTCTAACAGTTGTATGAAAGGTACAATTATGTTATTGCATGGTTTGTATGTCTGTATGGTAATAATTCACTTTTTATTGTGTCAGCCCATACAGATGCACAAACCATAAAATACTTCACACTTTTATTTGGCATGTCAAAATAACTGTGGTATACACAATATATCTAAAAATAAATTTTTGTAGTCATTTATTTATAAAATGTTATAACACTTGTACTGCTGATTTAACATACACTATATATAGTGATATATGCATTTTTACTCAGTTCAGTCCCATGAGTCCAGTTATAATGATTGCCTGTAAAACAGTGCAGATCCTGATCAGCTGGCTTCTGAGGAAGCCAGCTGATCAGGATAAACACTGTTTTCAATAAAGGATATATTTGAGCTCAGCAGGTCAATGGTAAAGTTTTCACTAACAAAAACATTCAGGTAACTAGGAAGTGTTGTAGAAAATAAATGTTCCATTAAATATTTGAACCTAATTTGAACAAAATATTCCTTTTATCATGGTTCTATTATCTGATCATAAAATAAGATATGTCACGAGAATCCTGAATCCTGCTTTAACTGATGTAAAACCTCCATTCAAAAATAGACAAAACAAAGATCTTAATCATGTTAATGACAAATGATAGTTTAATGAAGGTCGAAAGTATTGCAGAATGCTCCCCTTGGAGCATTCTGCAATACTTTTGACCTGCATTAAGCTATAATTAGTCTTGAAAACCAATTTTTTGTCTTTTTGAGAGTGGCCGTTTTACACCTGTAGGTTTTACTGTACAGTGTATGTGAACAATTAATATAGCCAGATTACTGATATGAGATCAGTCCAAGCATCTGTGCAGTACCGACTCAACATTGATGCAAATCCAGTTTTCTAGATATTCTCTAAAGCCTTGCAGGCTGATTGAAGTATTTACATGGTCACAAATTCCAAAAACCAGTTTTCTTGTGGAGTGGCATATATAAATTTCAAACATCTAAAACCCACAATAAAGTATAGCCATTATGTAAAACTTTCTTAAAGGATATTTGAAAGGTTCTGTGTGAGATTTTATCATAATATATTATATGAACTCCTTGCATGCCGAGTTATTTTGCATGCACTAATCATTTTTTACATTTTTAAAAAGATTGAATACCATCAGAGTGTCAAACAAACACTAACACTCACCATAACTTTAATATGCTTGCTACAATACAAGTACAGTAGACCCAACCTCTCCCCTACACTTGCTGCAATACATGTACATTAGTCACAACCCCTCCCTTACACTTGCTGCAATACAAGCACATTAGTCACAACCTGACCCCTATTCCTGCTGCATTGCAAGCAGTCCCCTACACTAACTTCAATACAAGAACCGCAGTCCCAACCACTCCCATACACTTTATGCAATACAAGCATAGAAGACTAGTAGTCCCAACCCCTCCCCTTCACTTGCTGCAATATGAGCACAATAGTCACAACCTGACCCCTATTCCTGCTGCATTGCAAGCAAAGTCCCCTACACTAACTGCGATACAAGAACCGCAGTCCCAACCACTCCCATACACTTTATGCAGTACAAGCATAGAAGACTAGTAGTCCCAACCCCTCCCCTTCACTTGCTGCAATATGAGCACAATAGTCACAACCTGACCCCTATTCCTGCTGCATTGCAAGCAAAGTCCCCTACACTAACTGCGATACAAGAACCACAGTCCCAACCACTCCAATACACTTTATGCAATACAAGCATAGTAGCCTAGTAGTCCCAACCCCTCCCCTTCACTTGCTGCAATATGAGCACAATAGTCCCACTTAATGCAGACGAAGCACAGTAATTCACCAACCACTCCCATGCACGTACTGCAATACAAGCAAAGTGGTCCCTACCCCTCCCATAAACTTGCAGTAAAACAGCATAATAGTCCAAAACCTAGTCCTACATGTATGAGGGTCTGGATGGGGCATAATGATTTGTGAATAATGGCCTTTTTTTATAATGCATAGTGAATAATTAGCAAAAAATTAATGAATAGTGAATAATGAGAGCCAAAAATATAATGAAAATCCTATTTCTTTTTTAATGAATTGAAGAAATAAATAATGAATATGGCAGTGAATAATCAGATTTTTTTGCCACCTTTTTTAATTTTAATGAATACTTGGTCTTATTTAAATGAATAACCCAAAATGTTAATGAGACTGATGAATAATGGGCTAAATTTTTAATGAATAGAGAATACCAGACCCCCCATCCAGACCCTCATGTATTGTAGGCACAGTAGTCCCAACTTTCCAATATAATTAAAGTAATGGAAGTATTGCAGTCCTAACCCCTTCCATGGATACACTTAATGCAAAGGTAGCATATACATGTATATGAGTCCCAATCCCTCCTATAAATTTAATCCAATGGAAGCATAGTTGTCCAAACACCCCCCCCCCTACACTTAATGCAATGAAAGCATAGTTGTCCCAACCCCTCCCATAAATTTAACACGCAAGGGAAGCAAAGTAGTCCCAACCATGAGCCCCTCCAACTTAATGCAATTGAAGCATACACATGTAGTAGTCCCAACCTCTCCCATACACTTAAAGCAATGGAAGCATAGTAGTCCCACCAACCATTTTAAACCCATCCCATACACTTATGCTGTAATGCAATGGAAGCATAGACTAGTAGTCCCTACCCATCCCATACACTTTATGCAATGGAACCACAGTAGTCCTAACCCCTCCCATTACCTTCATGCAATGGAAGCATAGTAGTACTAATCCCTCCTATAAACTTAATGCAACATTTGGAAGCATAATAGTCCCAACTTCACCTATACATTTAATGCAATGCAATCATAGTAGTCTAAACCCCTCCCATACACTTTATGCAATACAAGCACAGCAGTCCAAACCATTCCTATACACTTATTGCAATACAAGTACTATACTGTAGTCACTGTGCCAATTTCTCCAAAATACTTAATGCAAAGAAAGCATAGTAGTTCCAACCCCTCTCCCATACATTTGTACTTGCTGTAATACAAGCATATAAGTAGCAAGAGATTTGACCTTACCTCTATCTTTATCTACATGTAGGTAGGTAATTACTAATACCTTGTATGACATTCTAATGTTACCTCTATCTTCGTAGGTATGGTAATCTAGACATTTGACCTAACCTCATTCTTCATAAGTAAGTCAGGGGTGTGCCTGCGTATACGCAAAGTACGCAGCTGCGTACTTTGATTTTTGAATGTCCCAAAAATAAAAACGTCTTAAATTGCGAAAAATGCAATAAAAACATGCCTTACCCGGGTTAGGTCTTTATATTACAAGTATACCAATTTTGTAATAATCCTGAACCAAAGCAATAGGATTTTGACTGTTTTTCACTTTTGTTTTGGAAACAATTAAGTCGGTGTTTAGGTTAAGAAAATGCAGGAGAAGCCACCATTTAGTTCATATTTTATTTTTTTTCCTGACGTATGGGAGGGGGATACCTACCCCCTCCCATACCTACCCCCTGCATACTTTGATTTTGCCCTCAGGCACGCCCCTGTAAGTACAGTGTATTGTAATCTAGTCTAGAGATTACCTCTATCTTCATACTATTAGGTAAGTATGGTATAAATCTACAGATTTGACCTTACCTCTATCTTCATAAGTACCATGTATGGTAGCCATAACCTAGTCTTCTTCATACAATTAGGTAAGTATGGTATAAATCTACAGATTTGACCTTACCTCTATCTTCATAAGTACCATGTATGGTAGCCATAACCTAGTCTTCTTCATACTATTAGGTAAGTATGGTATAAATCTAGAGATTTGACCCTACCTCTATCTTCATAAGTACCGTGTATGGTAGCCATAACCTAGTCTTCTTCATACTATTAGGTAAGTATGGTATAAATCTACAGATTTGACCCTACCTCTATCTTCATAAGTACCGTGTATGGTAGCCATAACCTAGTCTTCTTCATACTATTAGGTAAGTATGGTATAAATCTACAGATTTGACCCTACCTCTATCTTCATAAGTACCGTGTATGGTAGCCATAACCTAGTCTTCTTCATACTATTAGGTAAGTATGGTATAAATCTAGAGATTTGACCCTACCTCTATCTTCATAAGTACCATGTATGGTAGTCGTAACCTAGTCTTCTTCATACTATTAGGTAAGTATCGTATAAATCTAGAGATTTGACCTTACCTGTAAGTACAGTGTATGGTAACCATAATTTAGTCTAGAGATTACATGTACCTAATACATGTACATGTACTTTTAGGTAAGCATGTCTTAAGTTAAGAGCGCATAACGAAAATTTAATTTTCTTATGTCTCAACCAAAACATATGTTGTGGGTACTCAAAAGAACCGTCTCAATGAGACGGTTCTTTTGAGCACCCAAAACATATGTTAAAATTGATGGGTAAGAAAATATTTACAATTTTACGCTGAAAATTTTTGTTTATCTAAACCTATGGGTAAGTATGGTAAAAACCTAGAGACTTGATCTTACCTCTATCTTCATCAGACGAGTCAGCATCATCATCATCCTCAGTATCTTTCCTCGGTGATCGTCTTCTTTGTCGAAGTTTCGAAGGCCCGAGTTCTGATAACTTATCATTCTTTTCACTTACTGTTGAAGACCTATCCGTTGAACAATTAGATACACTTGAGATTCTGTTATCTGGCGATGAAGGTGAAGGTGGTATTATTGTCTTTCCAAATGTATTCACTTTAGGATAACTTTTTGGTGTGTTCATAGAGTCATGTGCACTAGTTTTATTTAATGTATTTTCACTTTTCTTCATATCATTACTGTCTTTATAACGATTTTCCCCTGATATTCTGCCATTTTCTAGTTTTGAGTAAGACATGCTATCATTAATGTTCTCTGCTTTGGCTAAACCATTACACAGATCATCATCATCTACTCCAACAGCTATCACAGACATAGTATCACCACCTTCAAGATCATGTAAGAAATTAAAAGCTTCACTCACAATCCCTTGATTATGTTTCCATGTAGGAGTGCGAGCAGGCTTTGAGTTTCTAACAGGTGATGATCGTAACTCAACCACCTCACCTTCAATGTTTACAGACTTTCTTTTCTCCTCACCAGGAACGTCTAACTTATCCATTATTTCAACTGTTCCATTGAAACTAGAATTGACTGTTTCATTGGCAGCCTGTGCATCATCTTTAAATTCTTTCCCCTTACATGTATTATGATCTTCAATGTAGGTAACAATGGTAAATTCCTTGCTTTTTCCATCATCTTCATCTAACTTTTCACCTGTCACATCTCCATCTTCAGTTACCCCAGACTCCTTTTCTGGTTGAATTAAAATGTTATTTAGTCCTGTTGTAACTAGATGACCATCTGCATTCATATTTGGAAGAGATTCACGGCGACCTGAGTTTCTATTTGAATCATCATTAGCTACCTGTGTATTGGTCTGATAGGCTGCACTAGCTCTGTGTTTAGGCTCGGGAGATTTATCTACTGTTGTGACTATGGTGAACTCTTCATCTGGGATATAAACATCTGTATGTAGACCATCCAGAGCTATGTCCAAGCTTGGATTCTCAGTCCCATCCATTGTTGCAAGTCTTGACTCACTGTACGAGGACTGTATTCTGACAACGCCATCCTTACCAGAATAACTCTTTTTGTCCAAGAAACCAAAAGCATCACTCACAACTTTTGAAGGACTTCTTTTAGCTTTTAGATCATTACTTCTGAAGTGAGCTTTATAAGGTTCTTCCATTTTCAGTCATACACTGTAAGTCTTAATTTACATCCATTTTCTACCAAATTCTGAGAAATGAATATACCATAAATATAAGAGTTCTTTGCCAAGCCTAAAATAGAAACAGTAAAATGTCAAAACAGCTCATGCCACAGACACTCATAGGCCTGGCATCGAGGTTTTAAAACTTGAGTACAGTCTGAAAATGAACTCAAGTTTTATAACCTCGAGGCCTGGTGTCCACAAACAGCCAATCATTTCACTTTATTTTGAGTCTGAGAATGAGCTCAAGTTTTATAACCTTGAGGCTGATCCAAAAGTGTAAACCAAGATCGGCCTGCTGCTGAAGGAGCAGTCGGATTAAGGTAAAAACTGCCATTCTTTCAAATTCAATACATTAAAAACACCCAACAGGTAATCAAAAGGACTTGTTCAAAATCTTCAGGGAGTCAGCTCGACTCAATTTTATCCAAGCAGCCCAAATCTTATTTGCAAGCTTATGACTATTTATAACGTTTAATATAACGGTTTCATATTTTCAATTTAAAACTCATATTAGTAGCCTAGGCATTGTCTCTAATTTAGAAGCTAGGTGCGTTGAAAAGAAATTAAGGCATGTTTTTTTGTTTAGGGCTTGGGTGAGTACATTCAACTTTATTATCAAGGTTCACAATCTACTAAGCATTACACGAGCTGCGATTGCGAATATAGGTGGGAATTCGGGAGTTCATAGGCAATTAGCACAAAGCACCTTTACTTCAAAAAGTAGATTTGGGTCTATTTTTGTTTTGAAATCTTAGAACTAAATTAAGAGCTTCAGACATGGGGCGAATTACTTTAGAAAGTAATGCATTGAATTACCATTACTTGCCAAAAATGTGCATTGAATTACCATTACCATCACTTGATTTTGTAAAAGTAATGCATTGAATTAGCATTAGGTCTGAGGAAGCCTGTATGTTTTTGTTGATCAGTGTGGTTACAGCAACAAGATGTGTTTAAGTGGTAAGTCCGCTGCCCCCCACCTACCTCCATGTCAATTTGTGCATTTTATTAACCACTTGGTTTCAAGGTTGGCAAAATGCCGGCAAATAAGCATATTTGTCATGCCAGTGGCATTTGACGGGAAATACTGGCAAATAATGGAAAATACTGCCAAATATGATTTACAACCCTCCACATTTGGATTGGTAATTTCAATAATAGAGGTTATTTGACTTAATAATTTCATTTCTACTAGTTTATAAGGCTATCAGCTATATTAGCTTAGTTTAAGGTATAAGTCTTAATTCTTTACATATTTAAATTTAATAAGTGAATTTTAGAAGAAGAAAAAAAACTGTTTCGTTCCATCAAAGTACTCATCAGTTGGCTTGTGCATAGCTTCAGATAGGGTTGGGCGAGATACCCTTATCTGTACTATTAGTCAACAAAAGACACCACTGTTTGTAGTCCAGTGTTTCTGCAAGACCAGAATTTTTGGGGGTCATTGATGACCCATTGTTTGAAAATTTAGGGGTCATTGGCAAATTAAGAGGGTCAGAACTTTTTTTATGTAAATTAACTTTTTATTTGTCCGTGCCTGCGTCGATATTAAAGGTATTTAATGAATTTTTGAAAACGAAACCCCATCTGTGGGAATCGCCAATGACTTTTGACATGCGCTGTCGTCATTTTTTAAATAAATCAGATTCGTCACTGAAATACCCAGCAAAGATATTTGTGCGCAGGTCTATCTTCCACAGGAAAAATATTTTTGAAGCATAGTCATCAAGGTAAACATGAAGTCCTCAGATCTGGGCACATTAAGACGACAGAGTTTTGTTCTCACTGCTGTTTTTGTGTGCGTCACAAAAAACATGCAGACAAATTGTCAGTGAGTTAGCAGTCAATTTATTGTGTCAAAAATGCAGAAATGCACTCTTTCCAAAACACTGATGGTCACCTGGACTTTAATTTTCTAAAGTTAAAATATGAAGTTAAGGTTGGGTGAGTGACCCTAATCTGTACTATTACTTAATTAAAGACACCCCTGTTAGTGGTCACCTGGACTTTAAATGTCTCAAGTTAAAATATGAAGTCAATCATGACATCCTATTGTTCATCCTTGTCCATGGCTATATAATAATTAAGCCTGAATAATGTTTGCTGGAGATGTGTTGTTTTAGCAATTTATGACAGGCACAGGTGTCAAACAATTATTGCTAGATACAAAGATAAATTTTCTCCGCGTTTAAAGGTCAAATTAGAATTCTGCTGAACCCAGAATTTACCATTGTCCTGTTGAATCCGGTTTTGAAAACATTAGGTCCTGATCAGCTGGTTTCTTTCAGAAGCCACAGGATACTGTTTTCCACACTAATTGAAAATAAGCTAAACAGGAAAAAAATTGGGAAAAATGTTACTGTGTAGTGCATGATAAGGGCTATACATATTATCTATTGTTAAAAATTATGTCAAATTTTCAGTCAAAGATTCATTTTTGGCTGTTTCAACATGTTTAAATGTATTCAAAGTTTTATGCTGATACTGTAGCCTCACATTCAATATTTACATTTTCCCTCATTTAGTTAAGGATATCTGCTGCTTTTACAGATTTAACAGCTAAAAATCATATTTGCCAGTATTTCTCGGCAAAAAAGTTATATTTGCCATTATTTGCCACTTGAGCCTAATTTGCCATGCCGGGAAATACCAGTAAATTCCACCGGTAAATATCGCAGGTGGAATTTTCCTTCCAACCTTGCTTGGTTACATACGAAAGCCTAGAAGGTCCACTTTTAAAAAAGAAAAAAATATATCTCGTTATAACGAGATAACTAACTCGTAATAACGAGATAATTAACTCGTAATAACGAGATGATTAACTCGTTATAACGAGAAAGTTAAGTCGTAATAACAAGAAAAAAAATATATATCTCGTAATAACGAGATAATTATCTCGTAATAACGAGAAAACTAACTCGTAATAACGAGATAATTAACTCGTAATAACGAGATAACTAACTCGTTATTACGAGATAATTGTCTGGCACCAGAGATACCTGGAAGTCTGCCAGGGCGCCAGAGGCAGTCGCAGACTGGTGCATTGAGCTTAGGGGGTCCATAGAGGTCGACACTGGTCTAAACTTGTTTGGCACCAGGGATTCCTTGAAGTCTGCAATGGCATCAGGAGCAGTAGAATACAAGTGCTTGTGACTCGGGGGAGTCCAGAGAGGTCGAAACTGGTCTTAAGTGTTCGGCATCGGAGATCCTGGAAGTTTGTGACGGTGTCAGAGACAGTCGCAGACCAGTGCATGAACTGGGGTAATTCCCTAGAGGCTTTAAATAGAGATCTAAACTGGTCTTAGCCCGATTGGCACCAGGGAATCCTGGAAATCTGCGAGTATATAGGGGTCCCTAGAAGTCTAAACTAGTATTAGGCGATTGACATTAGGGATTCCTGGAAGTCCGAGCGAAGATGACAGAGAAAGTCGAACATCGGTGCATTTAACACGGGAGTAGTCATAGAGGTCGAAACTAGTTTGAGCTTGTTTGGCACTGGAGATTCCTAGGAGTTTTCAACTGTGTCAGAAACAGTCGCAGACCAGTCCATTGAATTCGGGGGGGGGGGGGGGGGGGGGGGGTCCATAGTGTCAAAACTAGTCTTAACTTATAAAGTGAGAACTAACTAGTTATAACGTGATATCTAACTCGTAATAACGCGATAACTTACTCGTAATAACGCGATAACTAACTCGTTATAACGCGATAATTATCTCGTAATAACGAGATAACTAACTCGTAATAACGAGATAATTATCTTGTTATAACGAGATAACTAACTCGTTATAACGAGATAACTAACTCGTTATAACGAGATAACTAACTCGTAATAACGAGTTAACTTTTTTGGTACCAGGGATCCTGGAAGTCTGCGACAATGCTCGAGACAGTCGCAGACCAGTGCAATGAACTCGAGAAGGTCCCTAAGAGTCTAAACTGGTCTAAACCCGATTGGCAGAGGGGATTATAACCCACTTATCGCTCAAGACAAGATTTTCTATAGGCAAAACTGTTTAATTTGATTCTTTACGTCCCATCAACAATCTTTTAGTTAAAAAGGGACGGATCTTCCTACTAGGTTGAACCAGTACTAAGCTAGGATAAATGTGTTTTGCTCAAGGACCACAACGCGCAGTGACGCCTATGAGGCTCGAACCAGAGGCCCCTCGGTCTCGAGTCAAGCACTCTACCACTGATCCACTGCGCTCCTTATAACAATTTTAAGCTGCGCCTAAATATTATGTATAAATACGTCATTCTCACATTGTTGAATGACGTCATAATATTTCTGACGTCACTTAAATGCAATTACAATGTGACGCAAGTTATTTACACAGTTTTCTTTCAGTTTCAGTTTCAAATCCCAATACTCAGGCACAAGTCATTTGTATCCCCCGCCCCTAAGGGCAGGGGAATATAGCGGGGCTTTTAACTTTTCATTTTTTTAAAAAAGCCGCACTGCAGGGCCAAATTTGTGGTAAAATTCCTGCTAAATGCCCCGCCCCCGGGGGTTGACAATAATGACATTTTTATCCACCATTATGTATTGTTACAAGGAAATCTCGCCCTCGGACCCGAATAATTTGGTCAGAAACTCGATAGAGCCTTCTTACTGACGAATTATTCTGGTCCTCGGGTGGGATGTCCTTGTCTCACAACAATACATATGAAGGATACTTTTAATCCAGGAAGTTTGTGACAGTCCTAGAGAGAATCCCAGCCCGGTGCATTTCTCTTGGGAGGGTCCATACTGGTCAAAACTCATTTAAGCTTTCCTGTAAGCAAGTGACTGTGTCAAAAGTTAAGGCCAATTGAGACTTCTAGGGACCATCTCGAATTTATTGTACTGGTCTGCGACTGTGTCTGGCACCGTCTTAGACTTCCTGGATCCCTGGTGCCAAATAACTAAAGACTGGTTTCGACCTCTATGGACCCTCCGAAAACAATAAGAATATCCCTGACACTGACACAGTCACATACTTATAGCAATTCCTCGTGTCAAACAAGCTTAAACGAGTTGTGACCTGTCTGGAACCTCACAAGAGCAATGCAGACTCTTCGACTGTCACAAACTTCCATGATTTCCATGTGTCAATCAGGTTAAGACCAGTTTAGACTTCTACGGACCTTCTCGAGTTCAGTGCACTGGTCTGCTACTGTCTCTAACACTGTCGCAGACTTCCAGGACACCTGGTGCCAAAGAAGTAATCTCATAATTACGAGCTAGTTATCTCGTTATTACGAGTTAGTTATCTCGTTATTACGAGTTAGTTATCTCGTTATAACGAGTTAGTTATCACGTTATAACGAGTTAGTTATCTCGTTATAACGAGTTAGTTATCTCGTTATTACGAGTTAGTTTTCTCGTTATTACGAGTTAGTTATCTCGTTATTACGAGTTAGTTATCTCGTTATAACGAGTTAGTTATCTCGTTATTACGAGTAAGTTATCTCGTTATTACGAGATAGTTATCTCGTTATTATGAGTTAGGTATCTCGTTATTACGAGATGTATATTTTTCTCGTTATTACGACATAACTTTCTTGTTATAACGAGTTAGTTATCTCGTTATTACGAGTTAGTTTTCTCGTAATAACGAGATAAAAAATATTTTCTTTTTTCAAAAGTGGACCTTCTAGGCTTTCGTAGTTACACTTTCATCATTTTAGAAGATTTCCAAAATTATAAACAATGGCAAAACCTGATGTGATGAAAGCTAGCCCAGGCTACTGTAGTGCGTTTGCCAGCACTATTGGAACTGACAATAGTAAGTCAGAATCTGTTACCACAGCTCAATAGTACATATATACAAAATTCTCAATACAAATGACAAAAAACAGTTTGTTACCGAAAAAAAGTCCAGCTTCCAAATCAACTTCCTGGTCCATGGAGAATGCATGGTTTAAATGGAGTGAGCAATTAGTGGGAACGTAAAGGGAATAGTTTAATATTATTATTACTATTATTATTATTATTATTATTATTATTATTATTATTATTGTTATTATTATTATTATTATTATTATCATTATTATTATTATCATTATTATTATTATTATTATTATTATTATTATTATTATTATTATTATTATTATTATTATTATTATTATTATTATTATTATTATTATTATTATTGTTGTTGTTGGTGGTTGTGGTAATAGATTGCAAAAATGTCATAGAGTGTATAGTGCGACCAGCTAATAACGTTGTTGTGCTGGGCGTGTCCAACAGACTGTCAAATTAGTCACTGTCTATATAGGTATTTGATATACTAGCCGCGATGATCACAGAAATTATATGGGCTTCAACACGAGAAAACCTGTCTTCGGGGTTTCCAACCACCCAAGACTCAAACCAACCTGCTCAGTTACAGAAATTAGCTAGAATGCTGAAATTGGATGCAGGTGTGCATGCTGGTTTACGCCTTTGTTGTTCACTTACAGCTACATGTATCAGGTTTTTCTCTCGTCACGGCCAATATATAGACCATTAAGACAATTGGATTATGAAACTAATCAAACAGGTGTCGTTATAATAATTGCATCTGTGACTGCTTGTTTTCACACCTTGGCTATGTCTATTGATGACATGCCCAACGAGCGTTGTTGATAATTGCATCAATAAATTGTGGCACAATTGAATAAAATCAGAGATAAGTGCAAAGAAAAAAATGGACTGAAGCAAGAAAAAAGGACACAACGGAAAGCATACTGGGCCAAAAAAAGTGGTCAAGCACTCACCTACCTGACCGGCGACATAACCTTGTATTATTATGGCAGGTGCCAGCTTGGTCATGTTATGGGAGCGCAGTGGCTCAGTGGTAGAGTGCTTGACTCAAGACCGAAGGGTCGTGGGTTCGAGCCTCACCGGCGTCACTGCGTTGTGGTCCTTGAGCAAGACACATTTATCCTAACTTAGTACTGGTTCAACCCAGGAAGAACCGTCCCTATATAACTGAAAGCACCAGGCACCAACCAACGGATGAAAGCAAAACGTCAGTGTCATCATTGAATCTGGGGCCTGACCCACCATCATGCAATTAAAGAGGACGCCATAGCTATAAACCGTGATTGAGTTTACACCCATGCATGCAGACTGTCACATGATATCCATCTTGTATCCTACCTTTTTAAACTATTCAATAATATTTCTAAATTGATCACTGAAATTAGGCTTTCTAATAATTATTTATAACTAAATCGCCATAAAATACCAGCTCTAATATGCATTGTTGCAGAAGAGTTTTTTAACCAATATTGTAGTGAACAACCTGTGGTAAAATTTAGAAAAGGCTTTACCAAGTTTATGATATTGATAATCTTGTTTTGTATAATTGTGAGTTTGTCACTTTCCCATTTGTATCCTGGGTCAGGTGTGGTACTTGATTGTATCGATTCCTGATCGTTGCACCCTCAGTTACTTTGATAACTTAGCATTAAAAACTGGTTTCTGTTGTTGAAGTCACTCACATTAGAACACACTCTTGCAAAACGAATAAGCTGTGAAACACCATAGAAAGGGGAGCGAGGAACACATCTATCAAGAATTGGAAAATGAACTTTTTTAAATTTAAAATCATCCTGTTTATCCTAAATTTTAGATGAAACTATGCCATTCGTTATGGACTACCAAATCTAAAAAGGGGACTTCAATGTCAAAGGAATTTGCCTTATTTGAATGAAGTTCAGTGGAATATATCTGGTGTACTATCTGTTCGATATAAGGATTATCAATATTAAGCAAGTCATTTAGATATCTTGAGGTATATATATTGTCCAAGAGATAATGGAGAGCATCACATACTTTCTGACATGACCACAAAATTATATCTTTTAGGTTGTTTAGAATTGAAAAACACGTGTTATCCCCAGTTCGCAACAAAAGCCTGATCAAATCAAAGCAATTTGAATTCTGTAAAATTCACTGACTTCTTTTGAAAAATGTCAAATTAGCAAGGGCATTTAGCGTAAAAAAGCGACAAAAATGAAGAATTGTTGAATCAGAAATAGGGGTATGGATCATTAATTAGCCCTTAAATTTTTGTTGGTTGGTATAAAAGTTTTAAATTACCATAAAAGTATTAAATATATTCTATATTTTAAAACAGTATCTTTAAATAATGTATCAAATGGGTTCCTTGTTGCCTAGAAACAGTAAAGTATAGACTTCACAACCAGTTCATTTTCCCACAATTGCCTGGTTGCTAGGCCACCATGACTAACTTGTATATTGTAATGACCATATTTTATATGTAACATTGAGAACAATTAAAGTTTAACTGATTAAAGTACAAACTATGTTCAGATACATGATAATAATTACATGCCAGACTGTGTTTCTTTAGCATGAAGTTATTGTACGGTATAAGAAAAATCTGGCCAGGCTAGCTTGAGTATCACTTTTTCGTTGCTAAGCAACAATCAACCTCACTTTCCAACAAAGTTTTGGATATGCTGCTGCATACCCACCAAGTTATGCCACCTAACGATTACATTTGCGATGTTTAACTGGTGTGAACTCTTGTATTACAAGGAAATTCTCTCTATTTATTGGATGACCCTCGTATATGATTTATGATTATTTCTTCTAATAAAGATACCAGTTTAAGCATTTCCTAGTCTTTACTAGTTTGTAAAGTCAATATGTTTTCAGTTATATCTCTTTATATCAATTTTAAATATTTTCAATAATATATAATCTCTTTTGCAGAAATTCAGGTTGACAAAATTTATGGGCCGAAATTGCTATGGGCGGAAATTGCTATGGGCCGAAATTGACATGGGCCGATTTTGTTACGGGCCCAAATGACCTGGAACCCATTTATTGTATTATGTAAAAGGTATTGTCGTGCTATTGTCATGCGCAGTGTGATAGATTTTGTATTCTGTATACCTTAGCAGTTTGATGTATTATGTATACAGGGGCTTAGGGGTTTTCTGGGTTTTTTCTAGGCTTATGGATCCCCTCCTTTTGAATTATTGATAAGAATCTTCGTGTCTTACATCATCAACACGTATTAACGGACATTCACAATTCTGCTATTGACCAGAATAACATTTTGTTTATCCTCTATATCAACATCGATTAGAGAAGATAAAGCAGAATACTTGTTTAGGAGAATCTACAAGATATGTTTATCCATCAATGTCCAAATTTATGTACATATTAAAGTAAGTAAGGTTGCAAAGATCAGGAATCGATACAATCAAGTACCACACCTGACCCAGGATACCAATGGGAAAGTGACAAACTCACAGAAGACACCACAAACGAGAGCCAAGAGGTCAGCCCTTTCCCAGCAGGTGACCACGAAGCACATATAAACAGACGCGCACAAAACATAGCAAACACAAGACAGAACAAAAACATAAAAGGTCCACAAAAGAAGTACCGCCTTGGAACGGTCAGTAAAACATTTTACTGGAGGGCTTAAACCGGTTTAACGGCGCCAACCTCACCCTTAATTCAGATGTGGATCAAGACACATAGATATTTGGTTTGCATGAAAGACCCCTAACTTATCAATGCATCATCTCCTAAAACATATAAATCAAGATATAACAAGGAGACAAAGCAAGGATAAGGACTCAACAGTAAATTAAACTGAATACCGGAGCAAAAGAAATCCAACAGGTAAACCCCGGTGGGCCCGACAAACAGCCAAAGCATCAGGCCCCTACCATCTCATCAATAGATAAGTCTTTAAGTCGGAACCATCATAGAGTCTGAAGTCCGACCCACCGGCGTGCAATTAAAGAGGAAAGCAAAGTTGCCAACCGTGATTGGGTTGACTACCAAGCATGCAGTCTGTTGCAATACATTAATGTTATAGCCATGTTATATTGGATTATTTGTTATAGTTCATGTTATATTGGATTATGGTTTTTACATACTCATGAAGGATAAAAAGTGATATATTAATCTTACACGGGTTACCAATACCTCACAACCATGCCATGTAAGAAAAAACATTTCATATATCTGAATAACAATTAGTCTTGAGAAATTTTGGTGTGAAAGATAAGTGCCCCAAGTGTAACAATTTTACTTGTTTCATAGTCCTGTGCTTCCATCATTCACTGTCTTATGATTATTTTCTGAAGGGGCTAAAAGACATTTTAGAAAAGTATTACATATGCAAAATTATAAATTCACACACATTTATTGATGAAAAACATCCCTTTTATAACAAAAAATATCATCTTAAGTCATACAAACTGTACATTTCTATTGTGTTTTAATATATTTTATAGAAGGAATATATATATCTAATGATAAATCACTGAAAATTATTGTCAATAGCATACTCTTTGAATGCGCATCACTTAAGGAGATAATAATAATGGCAAAAAAGAGTAATGAGCATGGAAATGTTGTAAGTAAAGTTTAAATCTAACTGTTAAACTTGGGACAAAACAAATGATCATATAAGACACCATATATTTCTTCAGCATCGCCAAAATTGGTAAAATAACATACCATTTGGACCAATCTGACTGGAATATATGAGAAAATATTTATTCCTACAGAATTTGAATTAAAAAATACCATCGATGATCAACTATGATTAACCTTGGACCCCTTAGAAGCAGTGATTGTTATCATAAAAACATTAAAAGGGACTTGGCTTATTTCAGGGTTGCAATCATCTTGATGGGGAAGAGAGAGCTGATTGCTTTGCTTAATTTGTCTTCCTGGTGTCTCGTGATGGTTGAGCGGCTCTTCCTCACGGTGCCATGGGGTAGTCTGCAGTTTGTGATTGTGGTATTTCCTGATCATACTCACTATTTTTGTGTTTATTTTCTAATATTAAGTTTGTTTATCAAAATGAAATGAAAAGAAAACACCTTAATTAATAAGCATGCATTCATGTTTGTTTCTTTAGAATAATCAAATTTGTCCCAAGTGTAACGCCCAAGGGAAAAGTTATTAATGTTAGTGCAAAATTTTATCCCAGACAAGCATAGCAGTATGTGACCATTTGATGGGGAAGCTGAGAGCATTATCATACAGATCGAACTGTTTCATTTTCTCAAAGATTCACATGAATATGATAACTTTCTGAAGTAAGGATATATGTGCGTTACAGAGATAAAAACTTGTAAAATCTTAACCAAATCTCCAAAATTTATCAAATAAAAAGTAGTTAAGTCAGTTTAAGCTTAATTCATGAAATAAAGTCACAAGAATGCATTTTTATGATACATTTTATGGATTATTATAATCAGAAAACTACACATATAATTTGAAAACAGTCCAAAAAGGCAGAATAAAATTACGATTTTTCAAAAGGTGCATTTGAAATGCTTGTTCCTACCTATTTTATTTAATGAACTAGAATGGTTCTAATTGTCAAACAGATATAAAATACATGCATCAGTTAAAAATAATTTTTGACTCCTAATGTCAAGCTTTGACTTCATTTTTTAATCGTCTAGCCTGGATTACCTGTGTATTCACCGAGTGCGTAAAGTGCCAGCAGGGTGTGACGTAGCACTGTTTAAAGTGATAATTCCGACTTTTTTTTCAAAAGCAATTATTATAGAGCTTATAGTATACTGGGAACCATATGACCATCTATTTTGTTGAAACTGCTTCAATTAGCTCATTATTTAATTGCACTCACATGCCACAGGGGATCGCCATTAATCACTTGAATACTCCAAGAAGAATTCCTCAGGCATCACTACACAAGGTGCAGTTATCAGGTCAAGCAGGTTAATTACAGTCAGTGTATAATGTTTGGTCTGATCTATTTCTAAACTGTTTGGAAAGATTATCAAAGAGTGTTAAACAGTTTGAATCCAGATCAGGCCCGACAACATGTCATACCTCTTATCAAAATTTTTTGTAAAGCTTATCAGCAGACGTCACAAACAGGTTTTAAGTTAAATGGTATGAGCATCAAGCACGGCATCTGCGTTTGATTATAGTCTGATCAGTGTTTTCACAGCAACATAATGGGTAGCTAAAGTATCAAAGCTTCAAGGACTCTGGCTAGAATTGGCAAATTCATGAACAAACAGCCGAGACTCAGATCAGCCTGGATATAGACACTGTATGGCCAGAGTCTTTGCTGTCTGCATGGATCAATGCGTAGGCTGATCTGAGTATGTTAGGCTTGCAAGCCATTTGTTGCATTGGACCTAATAAACTGGACTTGGTTTGAATTTTCAAGAATTTGCTCAGATTTATGGAAATGATATTTGGAATGTTAGAAATTATGACATTAAACAATGCAAATACATGCACTCTTTGCGAATACAGGATTATTTTGAATGTTTTAATTGTCTGCCTATTTCTGTAAAAATTCACTTTTCCAAAAAACTTTTTTCAGGAGTTCAATCAGAGCACCAAACAGTTTGGATCCTGATCAGGTCCCTTATTTTGGTGGGCCTGATCTGGGTTCAAAATGTTTGCAAAGCAGAAGATATCATGCACAGAGCTAAATGTTACAATTTCAATTAATGCTAATAACTATTACTTACTTATGGGCCCTGAAGCAGACTGTTTTTTTTCTGTAGTGCAAACATGTAAGGTAGCCCCTGTCTAAAGTAATTCTCATTCTTATCACTTGAAGCCATTATTACTCAATGGAATAATTGAATGGAAGCACAGCCTAATTATGAGCTCTCTCCACTGAGATGTGGTGCCATTAACTCACAGCTGAGGTGACCAGACACTTGATTTAAAGCTATTTGGCAACCATGAGGGAACATGTCAGCAGCCAGTTATTGGTTTTATGGGCAATAAACTTGCTTTTAATCACCTTAGCTGTGGTAAAAATAAATTAGTAATTAATGAGGAATTTATTTTTTTGATCAAGATAAATATTAATAGGGCCGGAATATTCCCTTTAAGAGAATAGATGGAAAGTCAACAATCCATTACATTAGCCAATCAAAAATGTTGAACAATTGTTATAATAATAATAATAATAATAATAATAATAATAATAATAATAATAATAATAATAATAATAATAGATTGTTTAACTTTCATATTCAACGTTAGTTCCAAGACATCATTTGTTTAAACTATATTCGTATCAGGTGTTTGCCTTAATTCCTACTTTCTTTTCAGGCTTTTGGGCGGAAGGTTCAACTGTCAAAAACCACCAAAGTAACTTGATAACAGATACACTTAAAATGTCTACAATAATAGCTGAGAATTCAATCCATCTTCATCCACATGCACCCTTGTTGTATATTATTGTAATCGGCCGCTTGAGAATCGGGCTGTTTTCTCTCAAGAAACAAGTTATCACTTTCTAAAATTTGGCTGGTTGATTTGCCTTAATTCCTACTTTCTTTTCAGGCTTTGGGGCGGAAGGTTCAACCGTCAAAAACCACCAAACAAAGTTACTTGATAACATACACTTAAAATGTTTATAATAACTGAGAATTCTATCAATCTTCATCCACATGCACCCTTGTTGTATATTATTGTAATCGGCCACTTGAGAATCCAGCTGTTTTCTCTCAAGAAACAAGTTATCACTTTCTAAAAATTTGGAACCATCAGGTAAACAACAGTTTACTGCCAACCAAAGTATTTACCAGCTATTTTATAAATACTGTAGTGTTCCTGATGATATTGATTTGTGACGTAGTGTTTGGACCCCTTTTTATTGCAGCAAATAACATGCAACTATGGCAGGCATACATTGATTTGTGGGCAGAGCGTTGCACAAGAGCAATAACTCAAGCTCCAGGATACAGTATTTTGAGTTAATCCCCCTTTTTTCACTAAAAGAATACACCCTGAAGCTTATTCCACATTTTCAATAAAAGTATAATAAATACTGTCATGTGATTTGATGTACAGACAAAACAATATAGGAGGATATACAAATTTTGCAATAGCCAAAACTCTTAAAGTTGTACAGTATTCTGTCCCTTTTTCAATATTAAGATATTTCATTCTGTTTGAACCTTGTTTATCATTTTGCCTTAAAAGTGCAAGGTACATGTTTTACAGCAGCTGATCATCTGTAACAAAATTCAGTTAGAACAGTAATGTTCCAGATGAAATATACCGTTACAGATAGCATATTTTATCAGAGTCGCAATCCGCGGCTCTGTTTGCTAAAATAAAAACAATCTGAGATAGCTATGTAGATAATTTAATCCAGTGACATTTTGACGCTGCATGTTACAGTGTAGAAAGTTTAACTATAAAACTTCCTGAGAGGTGGTGGTCAGACTGTGTGGTTCACAGATTGATCTGTCCAATGTTGTTCACATGCAACAAGCCAAGTTTACCTTCTCACATGTCAGACCAGCCTCATAGGTCCAGATAAAGAAATTTTATGAGCGTTAAATTGTAATTATTTTCTTTCCCATCAATTTGAACACGTGTTTTGGGTGCTCAAAAGAACCGTCTCATTGAGACGGTTCTTTTGAGTACCCACAACATATGTTTTGGATGAGAAATAAAGAAAATATACTCAGAAGAAAGAGTTTAGTCAGTATTTATGTTTTCTCATAAAATCAACAATACTGCATATATCATTGTCAATTTTTTTTACATGAGTTGTATTATCGTAACTTTACATGTACCTGTTTATTGCGTGACAAACAATGCCTCTATTAGACTGTATCAACCAAATTTCAAAATGCACGATGTGCACGTGCTGCGGTAAACCGGCAGGGTTATTTTCTCACAAACTGTTAGATATTGAAAGAGAGCTGTTCCTATTGCAATAATCCGGAGAAAATTCAGTGCTAACAAGCTTAATTCGCCGTCCAGGCTATCAACAAATTACAGAAATACCGCGTTTTGACGTCTTCAAACAGGTACACGTGTTGCTGACGTAACACGCACCTTTGGATGCAGTGAACAAACAATTTATTGTCTGCAAACACGTTTTCAACAGCCTTGCAGTAAAAATTACATGCCTCTGTTGGGGAGACCACGGATAACGACGCAATTTGAAGTTAGGGTCATAGTGACATCAACATGACGTAATCGCTTCATGGCCGCTTGGAAACTTCTTAAATTCCTTAGTCATGCAACAGATACGAGAATTTCCGTCTGTAATGCCAGAAATCGTCTGAGGGGCACTAGACTGATTTTTGAGTTATGAAATTTGAATTTTAATATTGACCACTTTGTGCATTTTTGATGAAGAAAACGGGTATATTTTCAGAATGTTTTGTTGAAAATGTTCACATATGTAAGACATTACATGAATTTTATTTTGAGTAAGGTTTTTGTCAATATTAAGACTGTCTTACAAAATTATTGCACACAGTGTCTGTACTGACTAAACTTTTTCTTCTGAGTATAGTTTTCCAATATGCACTCTTATTTGGAGCCCTGCAGCCTCCCATATTAAACTTTATTTTCAGCTTAAGAATGCCGCAGGAGTTCCAAGTTCTACAGTGTTACAGCTGTGAAACTTTCCAAGTTCATCAAGTAAAGAAGGCTTTCAAATGGAACTGTAAACTATGTGGTGAAAAACAGTCCATTAAGAAGGTAAGTCTGTAGGACAACACTTCCAAGTTCTACAGTGTTACAGCTGTGAAACTTTCCAAGTCAATCAAGTAAAGAAGGCTCTCAAATGGAACTGTATACTCTGTGGTGAAAAACAATCCATTAAGAAGGTAAGTCTGTGGGACAACAGTTCCAAGTTCTACAGTGTTACAGCTGTGAAACTTTCCAAGTTCGTCAAGTAAAGAAGGCTCTCAAATGGAACTGTAAACTCTGTGGTGAAAAACAATCCATTAAGAAGGTAAGTCTGTGGGACAACAGTTCCAAGTTCTACAGTGTTACAGCTGTGAAACTTTCCAAGTTCGTCAAGTAAAGAAGGCTCTCAAATGGAACTGTAAACTCTGTGGTGAAAAACAATCCATTAAGAAGGTAAATCTGTGGGACAACAGTTCCAAGTTCTACAGTGTTACAGCTGTGAAACTTTCCAAGTTCGTCAAGTAAAGAAGGCTCTCAAATGGAACTGTAAACTCTGTGGTGAAAAACAGTCCATTAAGAAGGTAAGTCTGTGGGACAACAGTTCCAAGTTCTACTGTGTTACAGTTGTGAAACGTTCCAAGTTCATCAAGTAAAGAAGGCTCTCAAATGGAACTGTAAACTCTGTGATGAAAAACAATCCATTAAGAAGGTAAGTCTGTGGGACAACAGTTCCAAGTTCTACAGTGTTACAGTTGTGAAACGTTCCAAGTTCATCAAGTAACGAAGGCTCTCAAATGGAACTGTAAACTCTGTGTTGAAAAACAGTCCATTAAGAAGGTAAATCTGTGGGACAACAGTTCCAAGTTCTACAGTGTTACAGCTGTGAAACATTCCAAGTTCATCAAGTAAAGAAGGCTCTCAAATGGAACTGTAAACTCTGTGTTGAAAAACAGTCCATTAAGAAGGTAAGTCTGTGGGACAACGAGATTTGGAAGTAGGGTGAAAGAGTCCTAAAATTAAAACTAAAATTCTATAATGTTTCATATGAAAAACAAGGAAGCACAGTGACTCAGTGGTAGAGTGCTTGACTAGAGACCGAGGGGCCGCGGGTTCAAGCCTAACCAGCGTCACAGTGTTGTGTCCTTGAGCAAGACACATTTATCCTTGCTTAGTTAGTACTGGTTCAACCCAGGAAGACCTGTCTGACATAACTGAAAAATTGTTGACTGGGACGCAAAGAATCAAATCAAACAAACAAAATATGAAAAGCGACCATTTCAGCCTGAAAATAAAGGCGTACATGTACAGTGAAGTCCCTTTATAAATGAAACACCCCAATATTACACAGATTTGAATATAACACTGTCATGTAGTGGCTCTCAAGTAATTTTACCACCTGGATGAAATTTTACAACTGTTTTATAAGGTCATTTTCCTATGATTCCTTTGTAAAACTGTCCCTTTACAACATTGTTCACTTATAACAGATAACGAATCATTTTACCACCATGAAATTTTACCATGGTTTTATATTGTCATTTTCCTATAATTCCTTTGTAAAATTGTCCCTTTACAACATGTTTTATAACATGGTCCCTTAATAAGATATCGTAAAAGAAAGATGTCAAACCTGTATGAAGTTTGAAGCATTTGATAACTTTAATTTATTTCAATATCATAGGAGATAAGTTAGTTGGGAAAAAAGTTTATCTTGAAGATATAGGTCTGTGGAAGAGGATAAGTCTGTGGGGAAATAGTAAAAATAAATGATTAGTTATGAAAACATTTACTCTGCAAGAGTTAAACAAAAATTACACAAAGGTCAGAAGTTTAGTCCATTTGGTATTCAACTCTTTACATGCTGTTATCGTCTGCTGACTTCTTTCAAAATTAACATTTTCAACAGATTCTATCAGAGTGTCAAACCATTTGGATCTGGGTCCAAACTGCTTGCAAAGGTTATCAGCACAGGAAAAAAGTCGCCTCTAACAAGGAAAGAGTTAAAACAGTCCATCAAGTGAAGAATTCTGCCTGGTAAAAAAGCCCATCTATCATGCTCTACACGGGTGAAAGTTTTCAGGATTAATCCTGAATTAAGGATTTTGAGGCTGACTTTCCATGGAAAGTCAGCCTCAAAATGCTGAATTAAGGATACTATAATAGCTTCTCTGATTAATTTTCAAATTACCTAGACACAATTAACGATTTAAACATGAAATTATTCATTTTTGTAGGCATCCTGCAAGTTTAAAAATTTGAATTTCTAAAGTTCAGGATTTTGGAAATTTTGAACTTCCACCCATGTGCTCTGTAACAGAACACAGTATTTTTGAAACACAATGTATGAAGTATAACTTTAATTTCTAGAAAGTATTTTTGCTTAAGCACTCAATGTGGCTATTCTGCAAAAAAATTGCATACTATTGGTTGAACAGTGCAGTCTCTTTGTAGCACACGTAGTTATAACACAGATTTAGATATTGTGACTCAATCTTTTTTTAACATGGAATTTTACAAAGGAATTTTACTATAATTCCTTTGTTAAATTGTCCCTTTATAACACTACAGTAAAACCTGTCTTGAGCGGCCACTCAAAAAGAAGACCAAAAATTGGATTTCAAGACGGATTATTGCTTAATGCAGGTCAAAAGTATTGCAATACTTTCGACCTTCATTAAGCTACCATTTGTCTTTACAACCTTTGTTTTGTCTATTTTTGAGTGACCATTTTAGACAGGTTTTACTGTATTCACTTATAGCATATTCTATTACTATATTTAGCATTATAAAGGGACTGCTCTGTAATACAGGTGTATGCTATTTTATAATTTTGCATTTATGTCATATTTTGAGAACTTTGTGTCCCTAAAGGTGTATGGTCGTGGAACTGGTGCTGACTGCAGGAATCATGTACAGAGGCTTAATACATTGAGGGGTGAAATGGATGAACGAAAAGAGTTGGTGCCTCAAGAAACAGCTGAAGAAGAAGAAGACTCAGGCTTACAAGTAGGGCCATCCTTAACCCTTAAAGCACCAATCGCAACAAAAGTGGTCTGCTTTTCTCGTCTGCTGAAATGTTTAAGATGCCTCTATGGCAAACAGTGTGGACCCAGATCAGACTGCTCCAATAGGAGCAGTCTGTTCTGGGTCCACACTGTTTGTTTCTATACTTAATTCGTCAGTAATGTTAGGCAATTATTTGCAGCAGACGACTTCAGCAGACAACATTTTCAGATGCTTTTTTTTTCTTGGCGCTTTAAGGGATAAAAAAGTCTTTGTTGCCATCAAACTCAAAATATCACCTACCCAAAATATTTTATGGCCGTTTCAGAGAAATCTATTTTTTTAATTCTAATTTTAGCCATTTTTTCTTTATTTTTAATGTCTTTTTAAGATATCAGTAAAAAAATAAATACATATCTACCCATCTGAAAAATTATGAGTAGGGTGACAGCAAAACAAAATATTTTTTTAAGGATGGCCTAATCTACCTTGAACTCTTTGTATACTAGTGAATTCCTCCATCTGGTTAGAAACAATGAGTCAGTGACAGTTCATTGTACATTTCAAGGGGTCTTAGGTCATGATTTCTGAATTAACCCTTAAAGCACCTGCAAAACATGCATATAAAAATGTCTGCTTTAGTAGTCTGCTATTTATATTTGCTAATCTGGTTGACTAATGTAAGCACAGAGGCAAACAGTGTGGACCCAGATCAGACTGCTCTAACACTGTATGTTCTTAGAAATTTCAGCAGACGACAATAAAAGGGTTATGATTTGAGCCATGACATGAGATTTCCAACATTGTGGTATTTTGACATGTGCAGTCTCCTTTTAAACGTAGAAACCCCTAATAATGTTCGGTCAGTAGCCTAAGAGTCATAGAAAATTAAATCGACTAGCAAAGGCTCTGACAATGTATGTCATATAAATTATTGGCAGACAATCTTAAGCTACCTTGATAACTGTAACATTTTTGTTGTTTTTTAGACTTTAATGCCATGGGAACCAGGGACAAGCAAGTGGAACCAGTTTCAGGAAGTAAGAGAAGAAATAGTCTCTGATAATGATGATGATACACAATTTACTACAGACAGCAATCATTTTAGAAAACAGAAACAAGCACTGAAAAGGTATGATTCCCTTATCAATTGGAGGCTTAATGACACATGGGGCAAAATTTCCACTCCTCCACTCGTAATTTCAAGTGAAATCTATAAAGGACGAGTAATTCTTCCCAAAGCACTCGTCTTGAAGAATTACTCGAGGAAGTCATATTACATATTGCTCCCTTGTGTTCTTTACTGCATACACTTTTATAGGACAACTGCATGTGTTTGCAGGACGAGTAAAAATTGTAAGTCACTCATCTTGCAGGACAAGTGCAATATTGAAATATTTTTGTCCCCTGTGACATCACCCCCTGTATTCGAACCTTAACCCACAGTCCCTTAAGTCTTGTTTTACCTGGCATGTGCATTTTGGCAGGAAATAAAAATGCTTAATTCATTTACTTTCCAACATTCTAGTTCATCAAAACTTTGCAAAATATATTCCCTTAGGCCAACCTTAAAAATATTTTTGTTTCCCATTACCTGACCCTGTTTTACCAGTATTGGTCGGTCGATAGGATTTTTTTTTAACTTCTCAAATTCGATAGCCATTAAATTAATTGTAAATAGTCCCACTATAGGCAATAAAAAGTAAATACAGTAAAACATGTGTTAAATGGCTATTCAAAAATAGACAAAACAAAGATCTTAATGACAAAGCCAGCTTAATGAAGGTCAAAAGTATTACAGAATGCTCCCCTTGGAGCATTCTGCAATATTTTGACCTGCCTTAAGTGATAACTTGTCTTAAAACAATTTTTGGTCTTTTTGAGAGTGGCCGTTTTACTGTACACAAACAATTGGCTAAGAATATATTTTAAAGATAGCATTGTTTACATTGGACAATTCTCTAAGTTTGCAATGAAATTAAAAAAAAGTCTTGACTTAAAATTTTAATAAATTTTTTGGAGTAGGGGCCTTTTTCCAGAGTCCGTCAGGTAAGGGGAATCAAGTAAAGTTTAATCTAGGCCTTACATTCCTGCACGTTTAGGGAGTGTAGTGGCCCCAGTGGTAGAGTGCTTGAATCCAGACCAAGAGGCCACGGGTTCGAGCCACACCCGCGTCACTGAGCAAGACACATTTATGTTAGCATAGTACTGGGTCAGCCCAGGAAGACCCGTCCCTGTTTAACTGAAAGATTGTTGATGGGACGTAAAGAATCAAACAAACAAACCCAAACATTGTCTTTGTTGAAGAATTTATTTAAATATGTTCCGGGACTGTTTACTCTCATGGCATCAGACTGCATGTTCCATTAACAGACCTGATTGGACTGGCTGACTATCTCAGCATACTACATAATAACGTTTTTATATCATTTTTAAATGAGCATGCTTGTCAAAGTATTGTATTTTATTAAACGGCTGACTATAGCAGGATAATTTTGACTCTTTGGTTTCCCACCAGGATTCATTTAATCACTGAAAAATCATGACTGCATTGAATTTCTGCCAAAATACATGTGCTGAGGTAAACAAGACTGTCAACAGGTTATGGTTCAAATTCACGGGGTAGACAATGGATATAGTGTTGATCACAATGAGTCAAGACAATAGACATGACTGAAAGTTTTCAGGAATGTTCACAATTGAGACTCCTTGGGTGGTGGAACCAAATTTTGTAAATATATCCCTTTTCTCATGACCAAGATTGTCGTCACTCTCAAAAAAAACCCCTTGAAAAATCTTTTTGAGGAGGGCAGTGACTCAGTGGTAGCAGGCTTGACTTTCTATCGAGGGATCGCTGGTTTTAGCCTCACCAGAGACACTGTATTGTGTCCTTAGCAAAACACATTATCCTCTGCATAGTACTGGTTCTACTCAGCAAATGTACTGACATGCTTGAAAAAATGTTGAAAGGGACAAAAACAAATCTATACAACTAAAACGTAAATGACATTGGGGCTTGGTATGGAGCATAAATGTGCATCCACAGCTATCTAGAGGAATTTTATGCCTAATTTTTGGTTTGAGCATTCATCTACTGCCATACTTTGTGTATGCTAGCAGTGAGGGCTCTGAGGCCATCACATTTTACTAATGAGATAAAGTACAGTTAAAACTGTCAAAAGCGGCCATTCGAATATAGAAAAAAACAAAGGTCTTAAAGACTAATGATAGCTTAATGCAGGTCAAAAGTTTTGCAGAATGCTCACTTGGAGCATTCTGAAAATCTTTTGACCTGCATTAAGTGGAGGCCAGTGGCTCAGTGGTAGAGTGCTTGACTTGAGGGCGAATGGCCGCGGCGCGGTTTTGAGCCTCACCGGCATCACTGTATTGTGATTCTTGAGCAAGACACATTTATCCTAGCTTAGTACTGGTTCAACCCAGGAAGACTGGTGCCTGTTTAACTGAAAGATTGTTGATGGGATGTAAAGAATCAAATCAAGCAAACAAAACCTGCATTAAGGGATAATCTGTCTTGACAACCAATCTTTGGACTTCTTTTGAGTGGTTGCTTAAGACAGGTTTTACTATATACTAAATTCTCACATGCTGTCTAAATTATTCTCAGGAAGAAGAAAAACGTAAATTTGCCTGTGAAGTATTCAAAATTAGATGGTACCAGTCCTTTTCTAACCACACCTTCATATCAAGATGGCATTCCTGATCAAGAATTATTGAAAAGAAATGAGAACATTCATCAAAACTACACAACCACTACCATTCCTATACAACAACCTGATCCTTGTTCTAAAAATTTGAATAGACAAATCTTGTATACCTCAAAACAATTCAAGACCATCTCTCCAATAGATATAAAGTTTTCAGATTCATATGAAAGTAAACAATTTCAGAAAACATTTCCAAGTGATACAAGCGTTTCAAATTTGTACATAGATGAACGAATTAAGAAAAGCTCTGAAGGAGATATAAGCATTTCAAATGTGTGCAAAGGTGAACAAATTAAGAAAAGCTCTAAAGGAGATATAAGAATTTCAAATGTGTGCAAAGGTGAACAAATTAAGAAAAGCTCAATAGGAGATGGATCTGTAAGAATTTCAAATTCGAATAAAGATGCACAGTCATCTTCAGGTGTAGACTCAAAATGGGGCAGATACATAAAGACTTATACAATTCCCGGTAGTGAACTTAAAGATGATAATGATGATGAATTCGATGTAATAGAAAATAAGTATTGTTATAAAGATGATCAAGAGAGCTCCGACAATGATAATGTAGGTACAAGTATATATTGTGAAGATAGTATTACTCAAAGTCCAAAGATGACTGAATTTCAGACATTGAAATACTGCGAGTATAACCATCCTGAACAAAGACCCCAAAGTACTTCCTTAAACTATCAACAAGGAAAACCTAACAATCTGGTTGAAAAGATTGCAATGGAAAATCATAGAAACCAGTCAAGTATAGGAATACAAACTACAAAAGATAAAATGACACCAGTTTCAAGGAAATCAAATGTGATGAATGTGAGACAGAAAGAAAACAGTGATTCAAAGTGGTCCCAATTCCTCAACCAGCACAGAGATGAAGACGCATTGATAGACTTAGAGGAATCAGATAATGTAGAATCTAGAGTTGTTGCCCTTGGCTCGTACCATGATAGAATATCTATGCAGAAAAATGTCAAATCTCAAGAACTGGCTGGTGGATATAAGTTATCAGCTGAGGTCATGTTTGAAAATGATAGTGAAAGTACTGGAGATAGGTTTGAAGAAGCCAAAAAAATACATTTTAAAGACACTACTTCAGACATAAATGAGGAAGTAACACTACTTGCAAAAACTAGGTTTGGGTATTCAGATAGGCCGAAAGAAAGTGAGAGAAAATCATCACCAACTAGTAGAATACCACAAAGATATATCAAAGAAAATATTAGTGTCTTCAGTGCTGGGGAGTTAACAGAAGATGACTTTGATCTTTGATGTATTTCTGGATATTGTATTTAACACTTTCCTTGCTAGCAGCGACTTTTGTCATCTGCTGATAAACTTTGCAAACAGTTTGTACCCAGATCAGGACTGACAGAATGTTGGTCCTGATCTGGATCCAAACTTTTTGACACTGATAGAGTTCCTGAAAAAGTCAATTTTCAAAAAATTCAGCAGATGACAACAAAACCATGAAAAATTACAGTTCGTACCCAGATCAGTACCGACAGAACGTCGATCCTGATCTGGATTGAAACTGTTTGACACTGATAGTGTTCTTGAAAGAATTTTTTGAAAAAGTTCATTTTGTAAAAAGTCAGCAGATGGCAACAAAAGCATGAAAAATTACAGTTTGTACCCAGATCAGGACTGACAGAACGTCAGCCCTGATCTGGATCCAAACTGTTTGACACTGATAGTGTTTTTGAAAAAGTTCATTTTGAAAAAAGTCAGCAGATGACGTCAAAAGCATGAAAAATTACTCAGCATGCAAAGTGTTAATCTGCTTTTCATATTTGGGCTCATTCCTTCGACACACTCACACATAACTAAAGGGACACAGAGATTTTTCTAGGCCTGATTTGGAGCCAAATATCTACCCCTTCTGAATTAAGAAATAAGCAAAAACTTCCAAAATGGTGTGTATCATTCCTAATTGTTTAGTATTACATTTTAGTAAAAAAAATCACGAAAATTTGAACAAAACTAGCAAAGTTACAGATGCATGAAAATTTGCATAAAAATGTGAATGAAAACATGTTTTCATTCACATTTTTGTGAAAATTTTCATGAGTTTATATGATGAACAATCAAAACAACAAACATGTTACAGCTTTACACTGCTAATTTCTTATATGTTTTTTTTTTGCAGTCCAGTTCTTTTAGACTGCAACAAATTTTCCCAATTTTGATGGTCAAAATGCTTTTCCCCCAGCTTCAACAGGCCCCTGGCCCCAACTTCAGGAAGGTAGGAAAATCCATGGCCAAATAAAAAAATAAGTATGTTTTGAGTAACTGGTCTGAAAATGTTTTGTAGGGTAGGCACACATTTTTTTAAATTATTTTTTTCTGGAAGATAGATAATTTTATGCATTTTGAATGGCTTTTCTCCTTTCAAAATGCATAAAGTAATATTTTTTCCAGAAAACTTGAAAACAAATTCTAGGTTTCACTAGAAAATTTAGGTAGGATCAGGTTACCCTAAACACAGGTATTTTTTTATTGGCCTAAGCAATGATCCTGAGATGCACATTTTAAGATTTAGAAGCCATTGGCTTTTGCTTTTCTGAAGAATGGTTTGCTGTTAACCCTTAAAGCACCAATCGCAACAAAAGTCGTCTGCTTTTCTCATCTGCTGAAATGTTATAGAAGCCTCTATGGCAAACAGTGTGGACCCAGATCAGACTGCTCCTATAGGAGCAGTCTGATCTGGGTCCACGCTGTTTGCTTCTATACTTAATTCATCAGTAATGATAGGCAATTATTTGCAGCAGACAACTTCAGCAGACGACATTTTCAGATGCATTTTTTTCTTGGCAATTTAAGGGTTAAACCTTATCCCGCGACCATTTTTGTTTTCCTGAATTGCTGTCTGCTTTTTATGTCTGTTGCATACATTCAAGTGCACTTCAGATAAGTTTTTTTCATGGAAGCAAACCATATGAACCCTGATCAGAGACTGATCTCAATGGAGCAGTCTTATCTGGGTCCATATTGCTGGCAATATAGACTACCTAAACATAAGCAGACAAGTGGAGCAGACAACAAATTATTGGGAGTTTTGATATGTAATTGCATAGTGAGCGCAGTGGCTCAATGGTAGAGTGCTTGACTTAGGATTGAGAGAGGTTGGGGGTTCGAGCCTCACCAGCAGCACTGAGTTGTGTCCTTGAGCGAGACACATTAATCCCTGCTTAGCACTGGTTCAACCCAGGAAGACCTATCCAGACATAACTGAAAAATTGTTAACTGAGACGTAAATAATCAAATCAAACAAACATATATGTAATTGCATGTTGTGGCCCTTTAGGGTCCAGTGAAACTGAGGTGAGCAACATTAGGATCCTCTAGGTGCTCTTGTTAAATTCTTTATGAGAAGGATATGTTTTCTTTAATATCATATTTGTTGTCAAAGTGATAATTTGTATTCTTGTATTTTTTAATGATCAGCTTATTGCATGTAAGGCAGGGGTAAAAATTCCACTTGTCTGCGTAATTACGAGTGAAATCTAGAAAGGATGAGTAATTCTTCCCAAAGCACTCGTCCTACAGGATGAGTGCTTTGGGAAGAACTACTCATCCTTTCTAGTTTCACCTTTAAATCTGAGGGTGAAACTAGCATTTTCTGAGTCTTTTTGTCAGTATATGAGATGCAGTTATCAATTGACTGGGAAATATTATTTTAACAGTGATATTATAAGGAACTTTATAAGCCATATTACATATTACTCCCTTATGTTCTGTATTGAATACGCATTTAAAGGGCAAGTACAAGTGTTTGAAGGACAAATGAAAATTGTAAGGCACTCGTGCTGCAGGACAAGTGCAAAAGTGAAATATTTTTATCCCCTGTAAATTGTAATATAGTGATTCTTAAACGGGAGTAAGATATTATTTGTTATGATATCCTTATCTTGCTTTTTGATTTTTAACCCTCTTGCAAAACTTTCTGCCTATATCATATAAAAAAATCAAAACCAGCTGCCCAGTGGCTACAGAGAAATCACCAGCATTTTACTCGGACGGAGCAAAGGACCATAACTTCAGGAACTTCATAACATGCTAGTACTGAAACATTTTGTCCTGGTGCATTTAAAGTATTTTCATTTGAGTCAGTGTTCAATCAAACCAAAAATAACTTAATTGTGAACCCAGAAAATACACAGATCTGCTTGGGCATCTACTAAGACAGATCAGAGGCTTTGGCATGAAAAACCAGCAAGTCATTAAATTTCTATTGAGTGCACACTGCTAAAAGCAGTCGGACTGGATTGATCTTGAATCTTGACTAAGCACAGACTAGTTAAATAGACAAAGATTTCAGCTAGCCTCTAAAGCTAAATAGGCTGATTTGAGTCCAAACTGGAATCTAGCATACTATGAAGACAGGATCCTTGCCATTTTCCCAAGCCAAAGGTCTGCCCTGGGTACTACATGTAAGTTCACTTCGTTCCATACACGTGCAAATAGAACGAAGTGGACTTAGTAGCTTGTGAAGATAAATACCCGCATAATCCATATCATAAACTGATGGCCGGGGAAAATGAACTTTGTTTTGCGATCAACAAATCTATTATATTTTACAATCAAAATTTGTTTTCATGGATTTGCCTATATGGGAGCTGTAAAGCATGTAAAGTATCTTGAAATTTTGTCTGTTATATGAGTGATGCAATCAATCATAAGAGCAATGTTTTGCTGTTTACTTGGACCCAATATATACTGGGTCCGAGCTGTTAACAAAAACCTCATATGGTCTCCACAATGTGCACCAGATTATGCACTAGATAGAAGATACATGAGTGCTAGTGTATTATTATACCCCTGCAAACTTTGTTTGTGATGGGTATACTGTTTTCACGTTATCCGATTGTGCGTGCGTTTGTCCCTCCGTCCGCAATGTTTTGTTTCCTTAATATCTTGAAGAGTCATTTCTGGATTTTCATCAAACCTTGCAAACGTGTTCATATATGCAAGACAAATACTTTAGACAAAAAATTGAGGGCGTTATTTCCCTCTGTAGTTCTAAATGGCTTTTAATATAGGGTTTTATGCTTATGTTATTATAGGCCATACACGGGCCGATCAACTCCTACCACAGCTTTTGATGGAACAATTTGATACTTTTCCTTTACAATGTAGACACAATGAACATATGCATGAAGGAGTTTGGTTCAGAAAAAACAATTTTTGACAAAATGACAGCTGTAAGAATTTAGACAATTTTTCCCTAATAAGGCATTTGTATATGCATAGATGGTGCCTTCATGGGCTGATCAACTCCTACCACAGCTTTTAATGGAGCAATTTGATTCTTTGCATATACAATAAAGACACATTGAACATATGCATGAAGGAGTTTGGTTGAAAAAAAATAATGTTTGACAAAATGACAGCTGTGAGAACTTAGACAATTATTACCTTATATATGGCTTTTGTATATGCATGGATAGTGCCTTTACGGCCGATCAACTCCTACCACAGCTTTTGATGGAGCAATTTGATACTTTGTCGATACAATGTAGACACATAATTGAACATATGCATAAAGGAGTTTATAATTATTTTTTGCTCAGATTCTACTGAAATCTTTTCAAAACTAAGGTCTATTGGTTTGAACTATAACTTGCCAAGTTTTTTCACTGACTCTTACTGTGCGGGGGTATCTAATAAGCATTGCTTATTGACTTTTTTCAATTGAACATGCTTGCTTAATACATGTTGCTTGCTTAATAGAGGTGGCCACTAAGACAGGTTTTATTGTATATTGATTTTGGCCTGTGTGTGTGCAACAAAAATCCATAGCACCTAGACCTTTGATATTTCACACGTGTGTACCTTGTGGGTAGAGCTTTTTCAGCAAATATACCACAATATAATATATGATCTTGAGGGGGCAGGGGTAGTTATAGTCAAAGTTAATTCAAGTACATTACTGTTATAATTTTTAATAATGTTTATTGTCAAATAAATACATACACCAAATATCATCTGTTGCATTCCATTGTCTGAAAATAGAAGAAATACAAGAGCATCTCACATAGGTCCGGATAAACAAAGAATTTGGGCGTAAATTGTTAATATACTAATGACATAAAGTTATGCATATCTTGATTGTGTTGCTAATTTTTACCAGAATATCATTTTTTACAAAATTATCTATTGCTCATTAAAAAGTACTGTTATTCTACTATCCAAAAGTCAGCAATATAGAACTCTACAAATCCTGATGACGTCATAGGAACGTGAGAACTGTACCTACTAAAACATTTTCTAAAACAAAAATGTTGATTTTCTCCTAAATTCGGGAATGATTTTGCTGACTGTCAAAGTTTGCAGATAATCAACCATGCTAAATCACACTAGCATAGCTGTATGGCTCTGGCAATTTTAAATGGGTTTAAATAATGACGCAATTTTGCCCTTAGACACTAGGCTGCATTTAGGATAATGGCTAGGAATCCTGTTTCCTGGATCTTATCGTCTGTAAATGCCACAACGATTCTTCTCACATCACCAAGCGATATTTTGCAGCAAATGAGGACAAATTAAACAGTCAAATAACAAAATTTCACTAACACATTTCATGACCAAAAGTTGTACATTTTTGCTATCAAAATGCTCCTTACCAGATCGTCTGACATGTCAAACTTTGCTGTAACAGTTTAGAGGGAACATTGGTCTAAACGTCTGAAAAACTTAGCCCTTTCCCATCCGTTGTTTGTACACAGCATCGAAGTTTGGCATTTTGCATACTAAGAGGTGACCCAGAAAACCCGTTCTTTTGAGTCAATAAATGTGTTTCAAAATAAAATTTCGGTTTTCGACTCAAAATAAGTATGGTAGACTAGTGTAAAAAGCATTTTATACTCAGCGTCAATGAAAAGTTACCAGTATCAAAGTTTCGATATTCCGGAAAATATATAATATAGCTCTTTGGCTACAGTTACGTTCATGTTTCTGGTCAACGACGATCTGATTTGGAGAGATAAAACAGTTACACGAGCCCTGGAACCATGGTGCCCGTGATGCACGTGCATTTTATGTTTTTGCAGTTTTTAAGAATTTGAAATCATCATTTTCAGAAGACAACATGCCAGAACATGCCCTAGACATTTCCATTGAAAACGCCACAAAAATGGTTTAGGTTATCCCATTATATGCGAAAAATGAGGATCAAACTTTAAGGTACCACCAAAACTTTGCATTTTCCTATACAATGCAATGGAAACTACAGGGGTCCGTCAAGGAATGATTAAAATGCATTCGGATGTAATGGATACCGTTTTCCATAGTGGTGATGCATGGCACCCTATGCCATAAAATTGAGTGTTGAAGTATCCGCAGTTCTTCATACAGGATGAACTAAATATTGTCCAATGTTAAGTGTATGTGATTTACTGGTAACTTTTCACTGACGTTGAGTATATATTAGACCATCAGAATTTATCATTGTTGGTCATTGGAAGTACATATGCTTTACTTTATGTCAATGGTATATTTTCTTATCCCTCAGTTTTAACATTTGTTTTGGCTGCTCAAAAGAAACGTCTCATTGAGACGGTTCTTTTGTGTACCCACAACATATGTTATGGTTGAGAAATAAGAAAAACAATTTATAATTTTCAATTGTGCACTCTCATCTGGAGGCTTTATCTATCTTTCAGAAGTGCACTGCAGTAGATCCTACTAATAAATGTTTCTTTCAAAAAGGTCTGAAAGAAGGTGATTAAAAAGGCAAGTAAGATTGACCAGGAAATGCCATAATCACAGACAACAGACCAATCCATGGCACAGCAAGGAAGAGACACAGAACACTAACAGCCACATGGCAGCAAGATAAAAAAACAGTGGAATCATGCTGCACATGTTTTAAGTCTCAGATCATCTTTGCTCAGAGAAAGAGAGAGAGATTGTTGCTTTATTTTTTTGTCAATACTTGTTTTTGAGCCTGTTGATGAAAAAATGGCATGTGCTTCTCACCTGAGACAGGCCTTAGCTACTCATTCAGTGCATGATGAATACTCAGTTCTGACTGAGTTAGTTAATGTCCAAGTTGATCAGAGTCTTTGTCAGTTTATTATGTTGGCTTTGTCAAACAGTGACATTAACAATGTATGCAAGTTGTTAGTTTATCTGTATTATCGCGAGCTGCGTTCCTAAATTTGTGGTTATAAGTATTCCTTTTACTCCCTTGTGTGGCGGTTTTTTGTTCAGTCCTTGTTTTGTTGATACAGTGCATTGTGGTTTTCTACATTCTGAGAAACCTTCGGGATGACCTGGGTTACGAAGGATGGGTTTTCTAAAGCTGAGGAAGAAATGACTTTTTGTTCTGTCATTGTTAGTGTGTATGGTTCATGGGCGGATCAAGAGGGGGGGACAGGGGGTCCGGACCCCCCCCCCCCTGGAAAATCACAAAAATATAGGGTTTCTTAGCAATACTGGTCCGGATCCCCTGAAAAATCACAAGGTTACCAAGCCAGAATTCAATGTTGGGCCATTATCGGCCAGCCAGCCAAACGCCATTAAATGGCGTTTCGCTGGCGGGCCGATGATGGCCCGCTTTTAGTTGTATTTGGATCATCTCTCCTCATCAACTAAAAAAAAAAACATGTCAAAGTTGGACCCCCTCTGACAAAAGTTTCTGGATCCGGGCATGTGGTTTATTTGTTCTCTTCCTCATGGTGCCATTGGTTGGGTACAATCTGTGAATGTGGAAATATCTAGTCATATTCAATGTTTTGGGAACCTTTTAAAGAAAAAAAATGAGAAAGTGAGACAACCATGTTGGTCTATTATTATGATACGCTATTGTTTGACTAAATTTGATCGGATTCCCAAACCACAATGGCACGCATGTTTTGCAAGCATGCGGCATGCATTCAGCGTACTTCTTCGCAAGCATGCGCAAGCATGCATTTGGAACCTTTTTGCATGCATGCGGCATGCATGTGCAAGCATGCTGCATGCTTGCTGCGTGCTTAATTGACCAAGCGTGCGCAAGCATGCATTTGGAACCTTTCTGCTTGCATGTTGCATGCTTGCGCATGCATGTCACATGCTTGCATGAGCATACCCACCTTTCTGCATGCAAGCTGCATGCTTGTGTGCGTGCATGCCACATGCTTGTGTGTGCATGCTGCATGCTTGCACGTGCATGTTGCATGCTAGTGCAAGCATTCCGCATGCTTGTGCAAGCATAAAGGTACTTCAGGACAAGACAAGGTTTTGCATTATAAATATTAGACATTGGATGCATATAACCTAAAAAGGCAGTAAATAAAATACATAAAAATTAGTAAATACTTTCTTTCATGGCTCCAGAAACTGCATTTATCTTAATAAAATTGCAGTGTTTTACTTATTGCAAGCATGCACAATTAAGCTGGTGTCCGATATGCTTTAAAACAACCTTTATCCCAACAAAAGTCAGAGAGGTGAACATGATCAGTGGAATCAATGCAATCAGTACTAAGCATTTAGGCCCGAATTAATGTGTCTTGCTCAAGGACACATTTTAAGACAGGGATTCTGGTGAGACTAGAACCAGCAACCCCTAGGTCTTCAGTCAAGCACCCTACCACTGATCGAGCCACTATACTAATTTAACTAGCTGCGCTCGCTAGGGCTGGGACGATACGGCTGTCATCGTTTACGATATGTATTGCGATACATGCAATGCGATACATGCAATGTGATACGATACGTATCACGATATATCGACATCCATACAGCAACACTTAGAAGCACTATTCCTGTAGTATATTGATAAAAAGTTTGCACTTTTTTCTATTCCATTTGCAAATCATTCAATAAGACAAATATTTTTGTCACCCTTTTTGGAAAATTGACCATTAATTTGACATTTTTGTTGTATACTGAAATTACATGTCTTTGTGTAGTGAAGCATATGTAATATACACTAAACATGAAGAGAGCAGAGCACCATCTTAATGGATAGATCTCAGCAGTACCTGTGTACCATGCAGCTACTGCTAAACCTTAAGATTTACCCCTATTTTGTGGAAGCACGAAACCAAAATTAAAGATATTCTATACAGGCATTTGAATAACAGCAAGTAATTGGCATGCGGTTGCCGAGGGCACAATAGATTTTTTTATCTATCATTACTTTTGCCTATTTGTCCATTTGTTCTTGTTTAAAGTAGTGTACATTTACACTGTAATAGAATGTACTTTGAGGTTACAAATTACCAAATTTGTTGCTAGTAAAATTTCTGAAAGTATCGTGATATGGCAACCAAGCATATCAATACAGTATATATCGGCCAAGTCGGTATATATTTATCGTCCAAGCCCTAGGGCGTCGGAGGCTGACTAGTGAATAATTAATTTCAAGCCCCTGCTATTGGTTGGAATGGCATTATTTCTGACATACACAAAAAATTCATGAGATAGCCTACTCAGGAAAACAACAACAGATTAAACAAAGACACATGTAAACAATTTATAATATAGTTTATAAGTTTGGTGAAATGATCATTGGAGCGAATCGACTAGGGGCGAAATGATTTAGGGGCGATTCTGGCGAAACATTAGCCTGAATCATAGAGGGCGAACTGTCTTTGGGGCGAAATGTCATCTGGTCACAAATCGATTCAACAAAAACAGATTCTTACAGACCGATCGATAGAGAGCATTTGTAAAGATTTGCACACAGGTTAAAAAAATTCAAGTCTGCAATTGGCAGTTTTGCTCCGTATACGGAATGAGCCGAGCAAAAAACACAAAAAAAAATGAAAAGGCCCATTGGCCATTCACGGACCCTCTGTGTCCCATTTAATATTCGATCTCACTTACTTCACATTAGTCATTGTGTGTCACATTGGCATATCATAGCCAGAATGATAGGGACACTGCTACATTGTTCAAAATTTCGTCCGAAGTCCGCGTAGATTGTTTTTCTTTGTCTTGTAAAAATCCATGTTGCTGTCTATGGTGGCGGCCATTTTTATCTGCGTATTGATCTGTGCTAATTTCAATTTTAAATGTTGGTATTAATTTATGTTGTGTTATAGTCGAATGTGGATTATGTTGTCTTTGTTCGTGTTTCTTAAGTTCTTCTTTATATAGGACAATGACATCTGGCATATGGCATCATAAAAAACAGCGACTTGCAGGTGGAACTATATTCCGTATCGGAGGTAGTTCTTACTCTTCCTGACCGTTTTACTTCTACAGCCAATGATATTAAACCAATAATTTTGGCGCATTTGAATCAGACCAATCAAAAACTACAACTTGTTTTACTATAATGTTTACTTTTTACTTTTTTCCCACGCCTGGAATTTTATAACAAGTTAAGGCTTTCACAAAACAAAAATACTTTTGTGAAGGGACTTAGAGACAATTATACTATTGAGAACAGTCTTTAGATGCTAGAAATTGTCTATGCTAAGCTTATCCCTAGCCTATTAGTAGGAGAAGTGTTTTATTTATAACAAGTACAGGCTTTCACAAAAAAAACTTTGTATCCAGTCCTTGCCCCATAGTAAATTGTATCTCACTGAAGACTAAGTCATGGATTAAATAAGGAAAACAAAACTGAATTTGGCTATTATTAAAGACTCAATATTTCAAACTTAATTTAGTAATGCACTTATCATCTTCCTTTTTACAAAGCCGGTTCCTGGAATATTTAGCCTGACCCAACAAATCAAACAAAACTGATCACAGATTCACAATTTTTTAAAAGATAAATACAAAACTTGTCTTCAGCAGAAAAGTGAGTGCAACTAGCTACAATATGGACATTCATTTCCAAGTTAGCAGACTGCTATAACACTGACATAAATTTCTAAGCTAAAAAACATTTTAGATTGTTTAGACTTTAATTGTTTCTGCCGCTTAATAAAAGCGCTGCAGGCATGCATCATACCCCTCCATGAAATATTTTTCAAAACATATTTTTCCTTATTCCTGCCAAAAGTATCTACTGCAGAATATACACTTAAATTTTCTAAGTTCTGCAGAAAATGGCTAAGTCCAAATTTAACCAGAAAAAGTTAGAGTCCAAGCACGCAGCAGATTGTATTATCGCATGCACGCGCAAGCATGCGAAATGAATGCGCAAGCATGGAAAAATCTTGTCTTTTCCCTGCATGCTTGCGCAAGCATGCACCAAGCACGCAGTGAGGTCACCAAGCATGCGCTTGCTTGCTGCATGCATGCTGCATGCACGGCGTGTGCATGCGGCAAACTAGCATTTTGGTTTGGGGAGTGGCTATTCATTTTGATCTTTTGCTTGCGCATACTACATTAATGCGCCTGCAAAAACGCACCTGAAAATGTCGTTTGTTTAAATTGTCTGCTGCATATATTTGCTAACATTACTGGCATATGATAGTGTTGAGGTAAACTGTGTAGACCAACATCAGACTGCTCCTAAAAGATGCTTCTATTATATTTCAGCAGATGCCTTTTGTTGTGATTGGCGCTTTAAGGGTTTAAAAGTGTTAATTGTTCTCGTTTTACGTCTTTACACTGATTATGGCAATCAGCGCAGACCCAGATGAAATGACTTAGAGCACCAAATTTCATCATGATCTGCTTTGTTTGCACTTTCAAGAGTGAAATATTGACAAGTCACGAGAAGATATTGAGATTTACTCAACCTGGGCCCCGAATTACAACGCCTCCTTAGAGTTAAGGAAGACTTAAGTATTGATTTTTCAGGATGCGAAAAAAAACATTTAAAACTGATTAAAATCAAAATAGTTTTAATTTTTCTGAAGATCACAATGATATCTTTAACCACAAATTCCACATCGATCCAGACAATTTATTTAGCATTTAATATAGCATGTTGAAATATAAAAACTTAACTTAAGTCTTGCTTATCTTTAAGAAGGCATTGTAATTCCGGGCCCTGGAGTCTTAACCTATAAAACGCCACCTATGATTTGCAGCAGACGATCATTTATAATTTTGCTGCTTTTTCAGCAAAACAAAAATACGTAATATCATATCTTTTTTTCAAAATTAGGGAAGATGTCACATAATTTGTCGTTTGCTGCAGTCATGATTAGCGCTCTTTAAGGATTAAACAATGATGTTATTATTAATAGACTTTTCGCTTACTGTAAAGGCGGTAACTTTAATATTCATATCTGGGCGTGGTTTGGCCATTTCATCTGCCAAACAAGGGAAATCAGGTACTATTTATATTTTGGTGAAGAATGTGTGCATTTCATGAAACCGTATATACACTGAACTCACATTTATTAAACCTTAAAGCGCATACTCACAAAATGTATGTTTTTTGTCGTCCACTTAAATATTTAAAGCCTCGTAGACAAACAGTGTGAACCCAGATCAGACTGTAGGAGCAGTCAGATCTGGGTCTACAATGTTTGCCTCTATGCTTATGTTACATAGACATTTTCAGATGCAGTTATTTTGCTGGCGTTTTTAAGGACTAAATAATGTGCTTTGCGTCTATACTGAGGTAATGGCGCAAGATGATACAGTTACTTTTGAATAAAACCACGCCTGAGTTTTAACTTTTACCTATGTCTAAGGTTGGCCAGTTCTAAATACGCATTCAAGGGGCGCCGCCTTTACAGTAAGCGCTAAGTCAAAGAATACACTTACCTATTCAATGATGGGCACATCTGCAATGGCCATCAACGCAATGGACAGAGTCTTTGCGACAATTGGACATGGAGGCCTGTTGGGCGCAGTCACTACGAAGAGTGCATTCTGGAATATTGAAAATGATGTCCATTAAGGACATATGAGCCATGACATGTGATTTCCAACAATGTGGCATTTTGAAGTGAAGACTCAGACGAGCCTGTGCAGCCTCCGTTAAGCTTAGAAACTCTAAATGATGTCTGGTCAGTTGCTTAACAGTAATAGAATATTCAAACGACTATCAAAGGCTCTGGTCAGACTGCGCCTATGCGCAGGCTGATCTGAGCCTTTGCTGGTCGCACTTACCACATTGTTGGAAATCTGATGTCGCGCCTCATATTTTACTAAATTTACTTCCCATAGTGGCATTTGTTCAATACTTTGCATACAGTTTGTTTTATGCATGGACTATCCATTTATGAAATAAAAAGGATATGTCATCGTGCTTAGTTTTCATAATCTCCTATGGAGTCTTTAACATTTCTAAACAGATGGAAGAATAATACTAGTCCTAAGTATCAAGCTAAATTAGTTGTAATCTTCAGACAGCTTCTTTCTTGTAACTTAAATTATTGGTCATGACTTCAAACCTTCAAGAAAATATGCAAGTTAATTTGTTAACCCAAGCTGTGACAGGATACTGCATGATATATTATGGCAATTCTTCCAAAATTGGATCTTGTTTTAGAATGAATTTTCATATGTCATTAAGTTCATTGTTATGCCTCCAACTTTGGAAAAGTTGAAGGGGCATATTGCGTCCGTTCAAAATTTATTAAGATACATTTTTGAAATTTCATTTTTTGATTCCTCATCAAAAATAATTGACACATATTTTTTTAAGTCTGGAGTATCTCCCTTTGTGGAATTATGCCCCTTTTAAAGGGTCATAGTGATATTTTGTAATCAAGATATCTTGAAAACTATAACAGCCATGAGCTTCAAACTTGGTCAGCTAATAGAGGATAATGAGTAGATAACCTGGTGTAAATTGAAAAAAGTTTTTTTTAGTTATTGCCCTTTTAGTGTAGGGGCCAAACTGAGATATATGGGCTATTTTGCGAGTTTGTTGCACCCCCCAGGAAGAAAAAGTTGGTTACTATTTTCAGTCAGGGACATGTCTGGGGGCCTCAGAAACCCATGTTTTACTAAGTTTTTTGTGGTAAGCTTTCTGTAAATGGCCTGTAATCAACGTTACCCCACAAACATTGAAAATAGCAGTACACAAAATACAAGACTAATAATATGTTTTATGATAGTATCAATGAATTTATTTGAGGTTTAAATGTTTGATCTAGTCATAAACATTAATTGCAGACATCTGTGAGATGTTTGACCGCTCATCAGCGTTAGGTATGTTACATTTTATACGAAATTGCAGATAATGACTTTATAGATTGCATATAAGAAATGAACCATGTTCCCCAGCCACAGGAACAGAAACTTGGTTACTATTTTCAGTCTGGGACATGTCTTGGGCTATAGAAACCCATGTTTTTGTAAGTTTTCTCTGGTTAGTTTTCTGTAAGTGAACTGTAATCAATGTTACCCTAATTTTGAAAATAGCAGTACGCAAAATACAAGACTAGTAGAATAGTTTACAATAGTATTAATGGAATTATTTGAGTTTTTATGTTTTAGCTAGACATAAACATCAATTGCTGACATCTCTAATGTGTATTTCTGCTCGTCAGAGTTACCTACGTTACATTGTTTTACGAAATTGCAGATAATAACTGTATAGATTGCATATTAGAATAAACCATGTTCCCAACCTTAAATGTGCGATAAAGATCCCTATTCTAATGATGAATTTCCATTTTTCCATATTTGAATCTATTTATAATTTGTAATTGGATATAATTTGTAGTAAAATAAATTTTAAAATATGCTTATAAGCATATCAATTCTACTGGCATACAGATTTTCTATTTCGACCATATATATATTGCATTGGAATTGACAGTGTCCTCTTTCATCTCTGTCACAATGAAATGAAATAACAGCATTAAAAACACGTTTTACTACCATGGGCATTTAATTTCTGTCAATATATAAATAAGGTAACGTAAATAACAACAATGGTGGTTTGCGTAAATGGATATACTAAAAATTGTGGAGAGTAGACTCATATTTTTACCTAAGCCTGACGACACACAGAATCTTCTCTCCACATATTTTATTAACTCCATTAATAGACAAATTATTATAATCTAAGAGAGTTTTGTAATTTTGTTTGATCCTGTTACTTTGATACATGTATGGTAATCTGCGGATTTTTCTTTGTCAATGGTTCATAGCAATAAACAAGATATTTACTTTATGATTCAAATATTGGACTGAGTATACCGTACCTCAATAAATAAATTTAAATAGAAAAGCAATATTTCCTGCATCTGGTGGCAAGGCATGAGGATAGTGTGGGTGTCTTCCAGAGCAGGGGCTTTCTGTCGACTTTACACAGAGGACACATCTTAAAACTAGTAAAGGTCCAGCTGAGCCTTCTTTGAATGGGTAACAAATTGGTCAAAATTGACGATTCACTGTTTTACAAGATATTTACCCTTAACACTATATGCATATATTTGTGAAGCACATAACATATGTAACAGCACACTGTCATTATTTTAGCTTAAATATGTTTTTCTGCGACAACATGCTCCTTTTTTGCCAGTAGAAGTATTTTATCATGCCTGAAAAACTATGTTTACTAAAAAGTGAGAATGACAATGACATTTCACAATCACAGACTGCAGATCAAACAAAGGTACCGTGATGAAGAAAAACAGAACATTTTAGGTCTTGGCTGCATTTTGTTATAATCTAAAATTCCTCTATCGTTTTTTAAAATTACAAATATGATATCAATCAAAGTACCTATCAGTATAGAAATAGCATGGTTTATACCAAAAAGTACATGATGCTTTGTAGATCTAGCATTTACTTTCTTTTTCTTGTATGCTTAATGCATTAATTTTCACTGTTGACAATTACATTTTGAAAAAAAAAATCAATGTATCCCTAGGCCTGTCACAATTGCAATCGTCTATTTTCTTGTTGAACGCGATTTCATTATATCATATTGTAAATGCTTATAAAAAAAGTTATAATCTTAATATATATTATACATTAATTTTGTAAGAATTTACTTTGTTTGTTAACCAAGAAAGTTTGGGGTAAAGCAACCTGCGCGATACGCATAGACTTAAAAGCATATTACGTGTTAACATTAATTATAAAGCTATTTCATGTTAACATTAATTGCACATGTTATGTCTCTTAGTGACGCTTTATTTAAAGTCCATTTTGAGGAGTTACTCTAAAGCTTTAATCATAAATATGACTCGCTGTAATTCAACAATATGGTTTGAATTTCTGAAACTCACAGATTAAATTGCCGAATGAGTGTCTGCTGAAAAAGTAGTGCCAAGACTCACGCTCAGCTGTTAGCTTTCTTACATTATTCACAAGAAAGTTTTTTTCTTTCTTTTTTGCACCTTAGGGTCTTGTTGAGCTATTTGTAACACTGATATATGTTTACACATGAGGAGTAAGAGACTTATGATCAGTTTGTTGGTTTCAAAGATTTACTGAATTAGCCTTATTGTATGCAAAACCATCAAAAATTGTGAGCAATACTGCAGACAACAGCTCGTAAACATAATTTTAGTCATAAACTGAGTCATTCTTGCACCCATATCCTTGTACAGCATATATTTGTTAATACTAACATTGTTTTAAAGCTGTTTCTGGTTAAAGGAAAGTATTTTAGTTTTATTTTAAGTGTAATGCAATATTAAGATTACAAATTATGAGTATGTTACAAATTAGAATTGCAAGCTAATCTCGTATATTGCACTGGTTTATACATGTAGTAGATAACTTTAAGGTAAAGACCAACCTTATATGCAACGAATCACCGTTTCAGCAAACTAATATGGTTAAAACACAAATGCAATTTTTATATGTAAGGATAAGGGAGTTTCCTGCCTAAGGGATTTTTTTCTAATTCAAGCAAATCAGACATAAAACCAACTTACTTACTGGAGATAGACGTCAGACTTAAGCAATTCTGCTTCTAAGACGCCGACTGTCTAGTGGTGGAGGAAAGCCAGTGCATTTCTCGGCGTTCGGTCAGGAAATACACTGTGAAACCACCGCAACCCTGAAGGTGACAGTCAAACCATTTGAGATACATACCACTTCAGGAACAATTGATAATTTGTCAATAATCGATTTTTTTTTGCTAGCGACACTAGCAAGTTTCGAACCTGCGTGGCAGTGGTATCCAGCTAGTCAGAGCTAAACATGCTACCGACTGAGCTATCCGGGCGCCCCAACTGATGATGTTCGTTATTTTGTATTAGATAAACATTTTGTGATATAATTTCTCCAAACTTAAATATGACCTCAGATAAACTGATGATAGACTGGGTCTACACTCAAGCTATAACCTACTGCAATACGGTGAATGACAGATTCTTGCATAGCATGTGCATATATCATTGAATAACCTTGTTAAGAGCCTTAGTAACCAAAAGGCCAACCAAGACACACTTACCTAATAGGATATTTTTCAATAGTATCATGAACTTATTTTAGCTTTAAAATTTTAGCTTTACTTGTTTGAGCTAGACATAAACATCAATTGCAGGCATCTGTGAGATATGTCTCTGCTCGTCAGCGTTACTTATGCTATGGTGTATACTAAATTGCAAATAATGAATTTATAGATCGCATTTTAGAACAAAACATGTTCATTAACCTTAAATTTGTAATGTAGATATCTATTCTATTTTACATATTTGAAGCTGTTAATTTCTTGTAACTGTAGTGAAATTAATTTATAAATATGCTTATTAGCATGTAATTTGTACTGACTTACATGTTTTCTATCCTCATTTATTAGGTAACGTAGTTAACAGGCCTATTATGAAACTCTGACAATAGGAAACGTAGTAAAACAGACCACAGGAAACATAGTAAAACATTCAGCCCAATATTTGAATTATGAAGTAGATATTTTACATACTGACATGTACAATTGATTAAAAACCTGTAAACTGACATGTCAAAGTAGAATAATCAATCAAAATTACAAAAATCTCTTAAATAAATATTTATTTAGAATAATTTGTCCATAATTGAAAATATTTAAATAATATGTGGAGAGAAGACTCAAATACATTCTGAGCCTGGCTTGTTGTCAGGCCAAGGTAAAATTTGAGTCTACTTTCCACACTTTTTAAATCAGTATTTTATCCATTTATGCAAGGGTAAATGATGTTACCTACGTTACCTGATATATATTAACAGAATAAACTATCCATTGTAGTCGAATTTGTTTATAGTTATTATTTCGTTTCATTGTGAAAGTAGTGAAGAATACATTGTACATTCCATTGCAATGTAAATTGTCAGATATAAAATCTTTATGTTAATATTAGAAGTGGCATGCTCATAAGCATACTACTTATTTTTCAACCTCTATTGCCAGTTACAAGTTGTAAATAGCCTAGAATATGTGAAAATGGAAATTCATCATTAGAATAGAGATCTTTAATACACATTTTAGGTTGGGGGAAATGGTTTATTCTAATATGCAATCTATAAAGTCATTATCTGCAATTTCGTAAAAATGTAACGTAAGTAACTCTGACAAGCAGAAATACATCTTACACATGTATGCAATTGATGTTTATGACTAGCTTGAACATGTAAAGTTCAAATTATTTCATTTATACTTTTGAAAATATCATATAAGTCTTGTACTTTAGGTACTGCTATTTTCAATTTTAATAGGGTAACATTTATTGCAGGCCATTTACATAAAATGACCAAAGAAAACAAAGTAAAGCATGGGTTTTGAATACCCTAAGACATGTCCAAGACTGAAAATAGTAATAAAGGCTCTCTTGCTGTGGCTGGGGAACATGACTCATTCTTATATGCAATCTATAAAGTCATTATCTGCAATTTTGTATAAAAAGTAACATACGTTACACTGACGAGCTGCAATACATCTCACAGATGTCTGCAACTGATGTTTATGACTATGTTAAACATTTTAACCTCAAATAAATTCATTGATACTATTATAAAATATATTATTAGTCTTGTATTTTGTGTACTGATATTCTCAATGTTTTTGGGGTAACGGTGATTACAGGCCATTTACAGAAAGCTGACCACAGAAAACTTAGTAAAACATGGGTTTCTGAGGCCCCCAGACATGTCCCTGACTAAAAATAGTAACCAACTTTTTCTTCCTGGGGGGTGCAACAGAACTCAAAATTTGAGATTTGGCCCCTAGACCATTTGCAAATTTTGGCATTGAAAACTTGTAATCAAGATATCTCAAAATAGCTTCAAGCTTGGCCAGCTGATAGAAGATAATGAGTAGATAACCTGGTAAAATTTATAAAGTTATTTTGTTATTTTTTCGAGTTATTGCCCTTTGCAAATTTGGGCATTGAAAACTTGTAATCAAGATATCTCGAAAATTATTATAGCTAGCAGCTACAAGCATGGTCAGTTGACAGAAGATGATGAGTAGATTACCTGGTGAAAATTAAAAAAGTTATTTTATGTTTTAAAGTTATTGCCCTTTGTAAATTTGGACATTGAGAACTTTAATAAAGATACACGTATCTCGAAACATTTTATAGCTAACAGCTTCAAACTTTGTTAGCTGATTACTGGGTGAAATTATTTTTTATTTTAGTTCAAATTAGGTCAGCTGCTGGAGGATGATGAGTAGTATAGCTAGATGCTTAAAACTTAAGATGACCCTTGTGTTATGAACTTTTCTTGACAAGACAAGGGTTGGGGGCATATTGTTTCATAAACACCATTCCTAGTTTTGTCTGTTTTGAGCGGCTATTTTCGACAGGTTTAACGATACATGTACTTACGGCTCTGTGGCTGTGTTTGCGTTTTGCATGTGCAAATTCCGTGCTCACAAAATTCACTTCCGGCACAAGCAAGATTCTGACACTCACTGGCCATTTGGCAGGATTCGGATTTCACCATAGCTGAAATACACGGCACATGATATTAAGTACTACAACTTTTCATGCACAACTCAACTGAGCATGAAGTTTCAACTCTCAAAAGACTAAGTAATATACCGAAAAACTAAGATTTTTATTGCTTTAAATCTCTCAGATGATGTAACATAATCAAATGCCAACAATAGATGTGCATGATACATTTCATGCTCAATTGAGTTGATACGTTACAATTTTCGATGGCAGCTACATTTGTAGAAGATTTGAAGATGAGATTAAAATGGTTATCAAGCTTTACTTAATATCGAATTCTTTTTATATCATATTATGTTTTATTATAACTTTGATTATGTTTATCATAAGCAAGTGCTATATTATGCATATTCCATATACATTGTATATGCTCACACCAAAGTATGTTCATATTTTAGTATGCCCATAACAGCATTGTGTTTGATTGGCTGACTGACACAACCTGAACGCTGGCGCTGACTGGACCGGACTGGATATGTAGCGTTCGGCTGCTTTTAACGCAATACCCCACACAATGAAAGTGGTTAACTTAACGGTATAACCGTTTGAAGATGATTTTAGAATGTTTAACACGCTGACGAAAGTTCGACTTTACAAGAGTTTCGGAAAAAATGGTGTTCTTGAGTTTCATTTGTATGAGAGATCATTTGGGTGTGAAGTGTCTTCGACATTCACTGGTAAGCGCATTTTAAGGTGGTAAATCAAAGCACAATTAAGCGACTTTTAAACCATAACAATATTGTCATGTCATAAACCAATGATGCCCAAATTTTGTTGCAACAGAAAAGATTGACATACCGATAAGGACTAGGAGTCCGAGGGAGATAATCGCAACCTTCATGATGACTTGAATGAATGTTTCACAATTGAACTTCAGTAAAAACTCTACGCTGCCAAAGTCTTATATAGCTAATATCTAAAATTGACCATGTCGCGGGAAAACCTGTCTGCATCATATGCGTACAATACTGGCGTTGAACAGAATGCACAATTGTGCAGTCTGTTCAGCGCCAGTATTTTCGTTGTCCAAATAGTATACATGTAGCAGCTATATTTTGCCTGACTCTGGCTTGTCTCCGAAGATGAACATGCTGAATTGAGTAGCTCACAACATGGTTACTTACCCCGGACCATAGACCGGTTTCCTGTAGATATGTCCCAAATAAGCCACAACATGGCAAAATATCACTCAGTATTTCTAATAGGCTATCCTTGGCTTCAAATAGGCTATCCTTGGCATAGTTATGTGAGCTGAAATGATATCACTAGCCTGAATTCGTGTCGCATACGGCATAAGCTTACAAAATACGAAGCTGTAAAAATGATTGAAATAGGGACAGCAACAATGAAAGTAAATTATTCGGAAATGCACGCCCTTATAAAAGCATGCAATCTGCCGCAAATTCGGTAAAATAAGAAAACCAAGGTTAGCTTTTAAAAAGCTTAGAACCATCGCTTGGCGTTTTACAGTTATTAAAGAAGAACTGTTTTTAGTGTTTTATTATTGCTTTTGCTGAAGCCACTGTTTCATTAGTTTCAAGCTCTGAGTATTTTTTGTTTTAGTTAATGATTTGTACATAGGTGATCCATTGGAAGCAAATAAAACACAGGAAATGTGCATAGATCAATTCCAGTAAGACTCTACTCATGAACACACTAACTTATGGTAGAGTTACCCCCTCCCAAGCAGTATGTATTAGGTCATTCAACCGTATTCCTCAATCGAAGTCATTGCACATAATGCCTAGGGGGCATATTGAAACTGGCCCATCCACATCTATTTAGTCTACTTAATTAGGACTGTGTGTAAATGTAGCTCTCTGGTATGTGAAATATCTGATGTCAGGAAGCCCTAATAAGCTGTCTGGCAGCCTTGACAAAAGTCATATCTACCTGTCCACAGCCAATTTTAGATCAGATGTCAGGAAGCCCAAAACTTTTTAAGCTGTCTGGCAGCCTTGTCAAAAGTCATGTTTACCTGTCCACAGACTATTTTAGATCTGATGTCAGGAAACCCCAAACTATTTTAGCTGTCTGGCAATCTTGACAAAAGTCATGTCTACAGTTTTGTCGGAGGGAGTCCAACTTTTACAACGTTTTTAGCGGCCCCAACATTGAAAGCTGGCTTTGTAGCTTTGTGAATTTTCAGGGGATCCGGAACAGTATTGCTAAGAAACCCTATATTTTTGTGATTTTCCAGGGGGTGTCCGGACCCCCTGTCCCTCCCCCTCTGGATCCGCGCATGAGTGCAACCAAATTAAGAAAAGCCATCTTCTGTAAACAATCGTGGGTTTGATGTTACAACCCAGAAGAAAAAGGGTGAAAATCAAGACTTTTAGAATTAGCATATGTAATATTCCCAGATGGTTATGTCACCATAACATGGAACTTATGATCGGGTTAAAAACCTGGACCGAGGTCAATGGAAGTCGACCAGACTATTACGGTTCATAAACCACGGCCTGAAAATATTAGGAGACTAAAACAGACCTTGTAGATATCTAATTTAAACGAAAAAAATGACCCCCCCCCCCCCCCCCCCGATTACGTAATTAAGAGGAAATCCTGGGAATCAACCCACTTTACATGCGTTTTATTCATTAAGCGTGAGACCCTGGTCCCCTAGATAAGAGTGCGTGATCAAAATTTATTCTATTTTTTCAAACAAAACATATGTTAAGGGTGCTCAAAAGAACCGTCTCAATGAGATATGTTAAAAATTATGGATAAGAACATATTGAAAAATTTAACGCTAAACGCACTGTTTATCTTGACTTAATGTGCTCAGGTTCAAATTGCTGTTAAGGCTCAAAGCTCAGCTACAAAGCTGCGCCTTTGTTGTTCGTTTGCAACAAAGTCAGATTTCTCGTGATAGGTCACCTATGCCATGATTTCCACATTCTTAGAGCAAAATGAGCCGTGACATGTGATTTCCAACACTGTGGCATTTTGACAAAAGTAGACTCATACGAGCCTGTGTAGCCTCCTTTTGAGCTTAGAAACTCGACTTGGTGTTTGGTCAGTAGCTTAATATTCATAGAATATAAAAGCGACTAACAAATGCTCTGATCAGACTGCGCAGGCTGATTTGAGGCTTTACTGGACGCTGGAAATCTCATGTCGTGGCTCAAATATTTACAGGTCATAACCAAGCCCATAGTTTTGTAGGACCTATTTGCACAGGGCTTGTCTGGGGGTTCAAAATTAAACCAATCGCAAACGAAACCACCGATGATAAGGTGAGCTCCCCATGCAGAATTTACAATTGAGTCTCTTCGTGCTTTGTAGGGCCCTTTTCTCAGACGAGATCACGCTAGTCACTGACTATATAAGGTTGGGTTTAAGAGTTGGTCATCACATTTACTATTTTTGTAACTGACCACTGACAACATGAGAACTTTTATTGTACTGGCCGTTCTTATTGGTAAGAAACAGTTTCTATTAGGATAAAGTCAGGTAACTTCGGACATTAGAGGCCTTGTTCGTTTCATATTTTAATTATTGGAATGAAAAAGTAAATCAACTAAGCAAACAGTGAAAATCCTGATGAGACGGCTCATAAGGAGCCGTCTCATCTGGATTTCCACTGTTTGCAAATGTGTGTCCGAATTTACCTGATGTCCGAAGTTACCCGACCCGAATTGTTGTTGCTGATGTTCTTGTTCTTGTAATTGTAGATGCCTTTAAAATTATTGGCTCATCTTTGATAAACTTTTGAGCCCCTTTTTGTTGGAAAATAGGACCTACTGAACTACACATCGTTGGGACGTCCAGAGTATTTTGAAAGCTGTGAAAAATTGGGGTCGGTTTGGTTATTTGGCCCTTGAAAGTCACCTACATTTAATCCTTAAAGCGGCAAGTAAAAATGCATCTGAAAATGTCGTCTGCTGAAGTCGTCTGACGCAAATAATTGCCTAGTATTACTGACTAATTAAGTATAGAAGCAAACAGCGTGGACCCAGAACAGACTACTCCTCCACACTGTTTGCCATAGAGGCTTCTTAAACATTTCAGCAGACGAGAAAAGCAGACGACTTTTGTTGCGCTTTAAGGGACTATGTTTGGACTAATTCCAGTCTACATAATAACTAAGCAACTCCACTTGTAAGTTGAAAAAATATTAGTGTTTAGTAATATAGCGATTTTTTTCAATTTTATTTCAGCCGCTGTGGCAGCCGAACACTGCAGAGTTGACAATGACTGTGACATGAACAACTGTGCTGCTGGTACCATGCCTAAGTGCGCTAACCACCGTGTTTGTACATGTGAATCAGCACAAATTACAACAGCAGGACCCGGTAAGCGTTATTTCGTTTTTGGCTAAACTCCCCAGCAGTGGCGGCTACTATGATTGAGTTTTTCCTTTAGCTAGGCTCGGAATTTGGATGCTATACTGAGAAAGTATATACATATATTAACCTGCGTTACATTACTTGTATAGTAAGACTTTTGGCTTACTGTAAAGGCAGCAATTTTAATATTCATTCAGCTATTTCATCTGCTTAGGAAGGGAAATTAGGATGTATTATTAATTTGGTAAAGAGTTAATAAGTTGTTGAGCCGCGCAAACGCTCACGAATTTCATGAAAATCGTGGCCGCACATTATATACACTGAACTCACATTTATTAACCCTTAATGCGCCAACCGCAAGAAGTCGTCTGCTTACATCGTCTGCAGAAATGTTTTGAAGCTTCTATGACAAATATTGTAGACCTAGATCAACTGCTACTGTGAGCATTCTGATCTGGGACCCACACTGTTTACGTAAACCAATAAGCAGATATTTTTGCCTGCGCTTTTAGGGTTAAATAGTATGTTTTGTTTCATTGGGCGAGATGATACAGTTACTTTTGAATAAAACCACGCCTTATTTTCTGCTTTTACCTATGTCTAAGGTAGACCAGTCCTAATTACGCATTCACGAGGTGCCGCCTTTACAGTGAGCAAAAAGTTCATTAATAATATCTTTATAAGAAGGCACTATTATTGTGGTGACTTTTAGCTATAGTCGAGTCTTGAAAAATTGAATGCAAAGTGTATTATAATGTTTATGTTTATATTTTACCCCCAGTCAACAACTTTCAGTCATGTCGGAGCATTTTCCTGTATTGAACCAGTACTAAGTACTGAAGATAGTGTCTTACTCAACGATACTACACAGCGCCGCCGGTGGAATTCGAGCCCACGAGCCTGAGTCTCTACCAAGACGAATAACAATGACCTCCATCAGCCTGCGGGGATACGCAGGTTGATCTGTATCTTTGTTCTTCGCACGCCGTAAAACATAATTGAGCCGTGACATGTAATTTCCAACAATGTCGTATTTTGACATGTGTAGACCCAGACGAGCCTGTTAATCTTAGAAACCTCAAATTATGTTTGGTCAGTAGCGTAACACTCATGGTATATTTAAGCGACAAGAAAAGGCTCTGATCAGACTGCGCGTATGCGCAGGCTGATCTGAGGCTTTGCTGGTCGCACATACAACATTGTTGGAAATCACGTGCTGCGGCTCAATAATTATGACGCGAGTGACGCCAATTTAACTGACTTTTTTGATATTTGTTTCAGCTTGTGTAACCAGAAGTGATTGTATGGCTATGAGCTGCCAGCATGGTGGCTCAGGACATTGTTTTGATGGTCAGTGCCGCTGTGGACACCACTGGTACGTTCACCCATGACCTGTTGAATATATCAGCCAGCACACGAGATTTTGGTACTTATCGCCGGCATATGCGCAAAAACGTCGTTTAAGCGCACACGCTGATTAATCAAATGGGACTTTGGTCTAATTTTGGTCGCGGCCTTCCTCTGCCTTCATACTTTGTGTACGCGAGAAGCAAAGGCTCTGAGGAGCATGTGCATTTGCGCCGGCTCGTCTGAGACTTCGGTACTCGCCGATGCGATAAGCACCGAATCTCATATGCTGGTCGATATCGATCTCGTGTATCCGCTGATTGTCTCCAGTGTGGGTCCTGATAAACTTGCTTCCCCAGAACACTAACCCTCAGCAAGCTGGTCTTCTCAAAAGTTAAAGATATGGTCTCAGCAAGATGCGTTACATTTTCCAGAGAGACACCTATTCAATAGTACATAGAAAAATGAACTTTTGGTACGTATCGCATTGTCAAGGCGAGTCGGTGCAAATGTGCATACTCACCCGAACCTTCGCTGCCGCATACTAAACGTTTGGATGTACATGTAGATAAGGCCTCAATTTTTAACCTCTAGTCCCGCTGGATACGTCAGCATTGGTGTTTACACATGAGACTTTTGCGCATATGCGATACATGTGTAAGTACCAATACATGGGCAGATTCAGAGGGGGGGGGAGGGGGTCGGATCCCCTGAAAAATCACAAAGCTACCAAACCAGCATTCAATGTTTGGCTACCATCGACCCGTCAGCGAAACACCATTTAAATGGCGTTTCGCTGGCGGGACGATGATGGCCCATTTATAGCGATATCTTGATCCTCCGTCCCCTTATCAACTAAAAAAAACCCATCATAGTTGGACCCCCCTGACAAAACGTTCTGGATGTCTGCGTTGATTGAAAGCAAGATCTCGAATTGGACCTCGTTGCGAGAAAATCTGTATGGTGTTTCTGACCAAGTAATGCTCAAACCAGCCTGCTCAGTTACAGCGTCTAGCTAGGAGCATTGGGCAAGTTTCACAACTCAGTTTAATAAAGGCACTGATCGGACTGCGCGGATGTGCAGGCTCGTCTGCGCATTTGTCATATTCGCATGCAACAAGATTTTCTCACGGTCGAGGCCCATTTAATACCCATTTATATTATATGACTTTTTGGTTACTGTTAAAGGCGGCAACTTTGATATTCATATCTGGGCGCGGTTTGGCTATTTCATCTGATAAGGAAGGGAAATCAGGTTCTTTTTATAATTTGGTAAAGAGTTAATAAGCTTAACGTGTGTGCATTTCATGAAAATCTTAACGTATATACACTGACCTCACATTTATTAACCCTTAAAGCGCACAATCACAAAATGTATGTTTTTGTCGTCCACTAAACTATTTGAAGCCCCATAGACAAACAGTGTGGACCCAGATCAGAATGTTCCTGTAGGAGCAGTCTGATCTGGGCCCACAACATTTGCCTTTATGCTTATGTTAAATAGGCATTTTCAGATGCAGCTATTTTGCTGGCGTTTTAAGAACTAAATAATGTGTTTTGTGTCTATAATGAGGTAATTGCGCAAGATGATACAGTTACTTTAGAATAAAACCGCTCCTCATATTCAGCTTTTACCTATGTCTAAGGTTGACCAGTCCTAATTACGCATTCATGAGGTGCCGCCTTTACAGTAACCAAAAAGTCATATAATACCAGACGAAATCCCTATTATAAACAAACAAAAAGAAACGCGTCGGTACAACTTAATAACACAAGTGGTGAGACAATTTCATTTACATCGGTTCAAATGCATGTTAGTGAATGCTGCATTGCAAATTGTTTGCAACGAGGGGTCACTTCTATCTACTTTTAATCATTCTTGATTATTTACCACTTGGTAGCCGTTGTGTGAACGACTGCATACTGTAAATAAACCTTACAAATCTTGCAAATTAATTGTAATCAATTTATACGGCCGTGTCCATTGGCGGATCAAGGGGGGTGGGGGACAGGGGGTCTGGACCCCCCTGAAAATTAAAAAAAGGGTTTCCTAGCAATACTGGTCCGGATCCCCTGAAAATCACAAAGCTACAAAGTCAGCAATCAATGTTGGGCCATCATCGGCACTCCAGCGATACACAGTTTAAATTAAATTAAAAAAAAAAAACTTGTCAAAGTTGGACCCCTCTGATAAAACTTTCTGGATCCGCGAATGCATGTCCTATGAAAATGGGTTTCGGAAAGACATAAAGCATGAGTAAACTTCAGAGATGTCTCAAATAATGAAAATTATCGTTTTTGCAGTTTGCAGCTGTAAAAAATCATGACTAATAAACGCCTCTAAAATATGTTCACCGATTGCAATAAGTCTTTTATTCAAACAATTCTAAACAAGAGATTGTCATCTGCACCATATTTGAATTTTAGAAAGATTCCATCAGAAATAAGATTGTTATAACAATTTGTTTTTTAGCAATAAAATGATGAGAACTTAATGGGGTAATCTTACTGACGCGTTTTCTTCTTTTTGTAGGGTATGCATATTTTTTTATTTTAAGTCGGGGGACGCAGATTTAGAACTTTCCAAATTATTTAGGTTACTGAATATGCGCGGATCCAGAAAGTATTGCCAGAGGGGGTCCAACTCTGACAACGTTTTTTTCTTTCTTTTTTTGATGAGAGAAAGAGGATCCAAATAGCACTAAAAGCGGGCCATCATCGGTGATGGCCCAACAGTGAATGCTGGCTATGTAGCTTTGTGAATTTTGGGGGATGCAGATCAGTATTGCTAAGAAACCTGCCCCCCCCCCCCCCCTCTGTATCTGCACATGCTGAGTATGGATTTATGATAGCAACCAGTGCAGATCCTAATGAGATGCTACAGTCTAATCTGGGTATACACTGTTTGTAAATGTCCTATTTATTGGACGTATGTAATTTGATTAAAAAACAACAACAAAAAAACAACATGCACACGATACTTAAATGTCATTACTTCGAACAATACTGTAATTCGGTATCGCATGGGTAAGGTATACATGTACATGTATTTTGTGTTTTTGTTGTGGTCAACCATTGTCAATGCTTTAGAGTCTGTTCTGACTGGGTTGATGCCCAGGCTAGTCTAAGTCTTCACTGGGTTGTCCTGCACTGGCACATATAATGTATAGGTAAATTCTGATCTTATGAGGATCAAATGTCAGACGAGTTTATGGTGCAGCACGTGAAATGAAAATTGGAATATAATAACCTACCAGTTTTTAGTTCAACGTCGACAGTACGAAAAGTAGGTATTTGGTTCAGAAATAACCGTTACAAACTGAGTAACCTTTCACGTGCTTCTAAGTAGACTCGTCCAATCTTTGATCCGTTTGAGGTCAAAATTGATCTAAAGTTAAACAGACTGAAAAAAGGGTATGCTGCATGTCATTGAATGAGGCCAGATTTGAATTTGGTATACTACATCCGAACGCTGTGTATACAAGCAGGGAATGCTCTGGTGAGACTGCACGAATGAACACACTCGTCTGAGGCTTTATTGTTCGCATAGACGATACCACTTTATTAAGCTTCTTTTTATAGGATTAATAGGACAAATGCAAACAGCGCAAACCCAGATCAGACGCCACAGAATGCGCTGTCTGACCAGGGTTTTCTCTTCAATGATTGCTTTACGTTCAACTAAATTTTGAATGAAAATGGAACAATAACAAAACTTACATTGGAAATAGACTAGTCCGAACATACATTCGGCTGTACCCTTCAAAAATGCATCTGCTTAAGTCATCTTCTACATATATTTGCTATCAACAGTGTGGACCAATATCAGACTGCTCCTACCGGAGCTCCTATAGGGGCAGTCTGATTTATGTACACACTGTTTGTAGAAGAGAATTTTAAAACATTACAGCAAACGAAAAAACATGTTGTTGTGATTGGTGGTTTAAGGTTTAAATGGGTAATGTGCTGACACATATGTTCTCCTATTAATTTTTCAGATTTGACCAGTCGACACACAGCTGTACAGCTGATCTTATTGCGTGTTTTGTAAATTTCTTGTTACAAAATAAATGGTTACTGTTTACTTGATATTGTCAATTCAGTATGTGTTTCTTGGCGTTTTACGCACTTCCAACGATATTTCAGTCCTACCACAACCGCCCAAAATTCTTCTCGGATTTGCGACACTACGTCGTTGATACATCATTACGTCGAAAACAGGTGATGATCATGTTGGTTGGTTCGGTTCATTGTTGGTGGTTTCGGTTCATTTTTTGGTGGTTGAGTTTTATGTGTGTTTTTGGCTTTGTGGTATGTTTCTTATTGTTCTTTCTAGGTTTGTCACACTATATCGCTGAGGAGGAGAGAAATTGTTGCTTGTACAGAAAAACCTGTGTAAAACGGCCACTCCAAATTAGACAAAACAAAGTTTTTGATGACAAATGATAGCTTAATGAATGTCGAAAGTATTGCAGAATGCTCCCCTTGGAGCATTCTGCAATACTTTTTACCTGCATTAAAGGCAGGAATCCTGTACCCCCCGGCAGGGGAGTAGCTTCAATATGAGACAATAAGTAGGTGGAGCTTAACTACTGTCTGATTAAATTGGACCAATGGCTGGCTTAGGCTGATAAACAGCATGGTCACTGAGCTGATAAGACCTGCCAACTATAATCCAGGTAGAAGCCAGAAGCTAATCAAATTAGAGCTTGAGTGCAATGAAGAAAGTGATGAAACTGAAGGTTATTCTGCCTTATATGCCCCACTCCTGCCTTTAAGCGATAATTGGTCTTGAAAACCAATTTTTGGTCATTTTGAGTGTGGCTGTTTTACACAGGTTTTACTGTATTCTGGATTCTTTTGTTTTTTCCTCATGGGGTCATGGGGTGAGCTGTGATCTATAAGTGTGATATTTGCTGGTCTTATTCATTTGACTTTTTGTAGCCTAGGCATGTGAAATTTCGTCGAATTGACTGCTGTGTATGCTAATGAACAAAAATGAACTTGTTCACAAAGAGTAGCATACGGCGTCTTAGCAGGGTACATGGTCTGTTCTATAGTACTATACTGAGACCAAGCTCTAATCTGTCACCTTACATTTTTACGCTAGTTCAGAAAGTAAAACATGGGGCATACAAAATTCATGCTTTTATAAATGAAGCAATACTTTGCCGAGACGCTGTAAGTTATACTAGAGGACTTTGAAAACGCATCACCATATTTTTGCAAACCGTATGCGATTGAAAAGTTACTCGCAGGTTTTAATGTGCAACCCAGAATTGGTATGAACCAGTCGTTAATTTGACTGCACTATCACGCGACGCTGCTGATGGCGTCACATGGGTACATACAGCATCCAGCACATTTAAGTCTGCACAGTTAAATGAAGCTTTTTGATAATTTTTATGTTTAGACTGTGGCGTGTATGATACCATATGAACAAAAGAGTTTATAGACTTTTTCTAATTAAAAGTAATTGATAACTTTAATATTTCGAAAAATATCATAGAAATTCAGAAGTTTTCTTTGTCAACTACCCAATACTTTTTTCATTCAACACTACATCCTCTGCCAAGTTTGTAAGAAAAGACAGCTTTTATTGTTCATAAAAACTAATAAAGGTCAACAATATCTGGTAATTCCCATATATTGTCTGAGCTTATTTCAGGGTCTGTCGGATGAGACTTTAAGCTGTGGCCCCGTCTTCGGAGACGCTTTAAAACCTGAGCCTTCGGATGCTCCTGGATTTAAACCACAGAACCATAAACCCACCCGGTCAGTACTGGTTATAGCTAAGGAACACGGCCACAAACATATATCCAAATGTTGCTTCCGTACGAAACCCGCTTTCGTACGGAACCTATTGTACGAAACCCGCTTTCGTACGGAACCTATTTAAGAACGGCTATCCGTCCGCCTTTGGGTTCGGTGCACAATTAATTGGTCCCATTCAACTCCATGTAAAAAGGCAGAATTCGAGCATCTGCAAATTTTTCCAGGACATTGCTTGGACCTTTTTCTGTCTGTGAGTGGCAAGATCTGTCATTCACCTATCAAAAAAGTGAAAAGACAACCTACCTTGATAATCTCGTTTTCTCAGCATTCTCCGTTCTTTGGGGAACAGTCAAAAAATCCGGGCTGAAATCCGACCCGCGTCAGACGTTACCTGGGGAGTGCGCCGGGGAGTCTGTGACAAAATAGTCCACACAAAGATGCATTTTTCTGCATCAGCCTGACTAATATAGACCAATGTTGAATCACATGTACATTTAAAGTCGAATAAAGCACCCATTTACGCCATAAAGGGTCCAGAAATGGCAAGTGCTAAATTTCTAAAGGTACTATTTTCGTGGGCTACCAAACCGGAAGACTTTAATTGTGTACTAACACCTTCAATTTATAGATACACTGAAGCAAACTCATGAACTAACACCTTACATATTTTATGCTTGTTCAAAAAGTAAAAATTTGTCATACAAAACTTTAATTATATAAATAAAACAATGCTTTGCCGAGACTATACACGTTATTTAATTTCAAAATGACCCACTCGTCTTGCAAAGACGAAATCCGAGCAAAGGTTCCCTCATTTTAAAAGTTAACACTTTTCACAACATTATTAAATAATCCACAGAAACATTATCCATATACATGTTTGATTGTTTGAAGATGTTACTAACTGCCATGATTTAAGATTAGTAAGAATCAAAAGTTTTGACACAATCAGGCACGACGTTTCTTTTCCATATCAACATGAATGCAGGTGCTATCAGCAACTTAATCTTAGAAATTAGGCTTTAAGCATGCATTTTATGTACAAATTTAGTACTGCTCTGTATGATTTATCGTCTGCTGCACGGCATTTACATTTTCAGCGATGTTTTATTTTTACTAGAAGTAACTGTTCTTCTTTTGAAAAGTAACAAAAACTGTGACAAAGTCCGTCTAGTAATTAATTGTTAAAATTTCACAATGAAACAGGAAGTGTGGGATAGTCGTGGAAGATTTACCACCGCGGAATGGACTGATCTAGTTCTTTTGGGGATTGTCTACCATGTTCAAATAAATTAAAACACATACAACAATTTTAACGTGTGCAACTGATAATTTTCAGAAATCTTGAAAAATGCGTAAAAATCTGTCGCATATCACATTTAAAATGTTTGGTGTTTTTTAAGATGTCTGCACCTGTTTGTAAACACCTGTACTTCATTTTAATAAGAATACACCAAAACAATATTTTTTTTACCAAAAACGTTTTTTTTTTTCATTTTTGAACCCCCAAAAAGTATAATGAATGAAAACTTTTCCCAAAACACCTCTCAACTTTGGTCCATTGAAGTGCTAATGGATCGGTTCAAATTCATTCAATAGTATTGGTGCCTTAGTCAGAAAGAAATCAGCTTGAAAAGTGTTCGTCTATAAGTTTGCTTTAGAGTATGTTGAAACACTCAGTTAGGCTACCCGAAAGTTGTTTTCAAACACAGAGCCTTAAAATACATTCGAACGTGGGTCGCGCATATTGCTGTCAGTTGTTTTGTATATTGTTGAAAAAAAATCAAGGAAAATAATAAGGTGAATGTGTGATTCACTATGAGAAACCCTGTCTTTGACATTAGCGACCAGGTTCTTTTTTCATGCTCAGCTCAAATGAGCATGGAATTTATCCTGCTCATAAATGTTAAAATACCAACTATTGTTGGTATTTTAACATTTATAAGCAGGTTAAAAAACAGTATCTGGGAGTTTTAGAGCAAAGTCAATATTTATTTTCAGCATTTGAGTTGAAAAATGCAGTTGAAAGTTCATGCTCTATTGAGTTGAGCATAAAAAAGTTTTATAACCTCGAGGCCAGGCTTATCATGTACAATAAAGGCGCTGATTAGACTGTAAGAAGCACAGGCTGATCCGCGCCTTAACTATTTAATTTAAAAAAAACAGAGGCAGGCTTGGTATATCTTCTGTAAACGAGTTGTCCGCACAGTTTGCCAAGCACACTCAAACACAAACACACAGACTAATTTTATGATATATAGCTTTTAATTCACAGAATATATTTTTAATTCAGGTTAAACCAATTTTATTAATGAGCCAGTGCATGAGATTTCCAACAATGTGGTATTTGCGACCAGCAAAGCCTCAGATCAGCCTGCGCATACGCGCAGTCTGATCAGAGCCTTTGCTAGTCACTTGAGTATTCTATGATTGTTAAGCTACTGACTGAACACCATTTGGTGTTTCTAAACTTAAAAGGAGGCTGCAGAGGCTCGTCCGAGTCTACACTTGTCAAAATGTCAAATTGTTGGAAATCTCATGCGGCGGCTCAATTTTTTAACCTTATTGCACTTCAATATGTTTAGCCTCATAGTTTGGCTTAGTATCCGTATAAAGTTTCTGTTTGCTTGAGCTTATAAGCATACATCAGATTCTGTCTGATTAAGCTTCCAAATGCTAGTTTCATTCAGCCTGTTTTATCTTAAGTGTGTGTATATGTTTATGTCTAATTTAGCATCTGCTACTATACTGCCAGCGAAGACTGACAGTGACGTCATGTTTGTTTACAAATGGATCAGGGACTTATAATCGATAGATCACTTGTGTATTAATCCTATCCACAGGATAGGATTAATACACAAGTGATCTATCGGTTCGCGTTAGCTCAAATGAAGTGTAAACGTTAGTATTTTACTTAGCAATTGTAAACAAAGTCTGAAGTCACTGTCACTCTTGGTTGGCACGACAGTAGTATGAGTTTCATTACTCCTGAACTTCAATCTGTTTGAGCTTAAGCGTCAATGAGCTTCATTACGTCTGAGCGCTAGCCTGTTTTAGCTTAAGTGTATGCATGTTAATGTTTGCTGTTTGTTAATTACAGTTCGTACGCAAACTCAGTACAATATATTACATATAACTGTAATAATTGTGTAATAATACAGTGTAATATGTTTAAAGACATCTTTCCGCATAAATAGGATTTACCCTTTGTATACTGTGGTGACTCATATAGGATTTTTTTATGTAAACAGTGAAGACCCAGATAAATGCGACAAAACGTGGTATTACATCAGGATCTGTATCGTTTGTTAAAATGAAAATAATTTTCAGGGATATAATTACATCATGATTATGAAATTCTGAAATATTTAACCCTTAAAGCGCCAGGAAAAGGCCTGCATCTTTAAATGTCGTCTGCTTCCAGTTGTCTGCTTCATATATTCACAACCTATAGTTCAGTCTGATATGGGTCTACTCTGTTTGTCAAAGAGGTTTCTTAAACATTCAACAAATGACAAAAACAGATGACTTTTGTCATGTATGGCGCTTTAAGGGTAAAGGGGCAATCCCGTCTTTAGGCCAAATAAAAAAAGTAAGTGTGATTGGGGTAACAGGCCTGAACATTTTAGGTAGGGTAGTCAGACATATATTTTTTTTTCTGGAAAAAATATAAGTTTACGCATTTTGAAAGGCATTTCGCCTTTCAAAATGCGTAAAAGTATATTTTCCCCAGAAAACCTGAAAAAATCTAGGTTTCATCAGTCAATTTAGGTAGGGCCAAGTTACCCTACACACAGGTATATTTTAGTTGGCCTTATCATATCAATCTGCACGGGAAAATCTATTAGTATACAAAGGGTTAACCCTTAAAGCGCCAAGAAAAAAATGCATCTGAAAATGTCGTCTCCTTAAGTCGTCTGCTGCAAATAATTGCCTAAAATTACTGACAAATTAAGTATAGAAGCAAACAGCGTGGACCCAGAACAGTCTGATCTGGGTCCACACTGTTTGCCATAGAGGCTTCTTAAACATTTCAGCAGACGAGAAAAGCAGACGACTTTTGTTGCGATTGGCGCATCAAGAGTTAAAATGTGTTTTTCAGTACATTTTGTCCAGTGCCTCTCCCAGTTCTTTAGCATCCACCAGAATCATATTATCTTCTTTATCAGCATCTTCTCTTTCCAGAAACTCATCTAGAGCAAGTTTGAGCAGTTCACGTTGTTCGTCTTCAGTCAAGGCATCAGAGTCATCCTCTTCATCAACATCTGTACCATGTTCCCTCTCCCACACGTCTTCTCTCAAGCGTTTAAGAAGATCACGATCATCATCATCAAGCTCCTCATCACCCTCATCGTAACCTTTCTGATGATCAAACATTGCATTGTCGTTGAAATCCTTGTCTCGAATATCATAACTGTCCTCCTCAGCGGAATCTGTATTGGATTCATCATCATCTTTTTCATCCGTGGCTAATGCCTTTTCTAGTTCTTTTGCATCTACCATAACCATCCTATTCTCCTTACTAGCAGCCTCTTTTCTGGTCATAAACTCATCAAGAACAAGACTGAGCAGTTCACGTTGTTCATCTTCTGTCAAGTTGTCTAGATCAATGTCATCATCATCATCATCATCTTCACTGTCACTATCGCCCTCGTCATAACTTCGCTGATAATCAGACATTTCGTTGTCATTAAAATTTACCAAAACCTTGCCTGGGACTTGATGAGTAGCTGGCTCATCTGTATCTGCACCGAATTTCTTCTCCATAATTTCTTCTCTCAACTGTTTAAGAAGTTCACGAAAATCCTCCTCCTCATCATGTTCATCATTTGTATGATCGTTTTCATTCTCATCAAGGTCTGGTTCTTCTAGATTGTAATAGAATATGCGGATATTATCAGCATTTACAGGATTTGACTGCTCGTTGTTGTCCTGATCAACCTCAGACATCAGGTCACCACTAGGATCCTCAGAAGGTATTTCATTTCTTTTGATAATATTTGTCTCATCGTCAGATCGCTCCTGGTGGTCTGGTTCCATTTTAGGAAAGTCCCTGCTACCAAAATCATGAATAGATCTGAAAAAGAGTGGACTTTCTTTCTTGGAATCGGATATTTGTTCGTCTTTTAGTGATTCAAGATGAGCATCTTCCCTCGGATCATGTAACTGGTTTTCTTCAACAAGTTTTAAGAGTTCTCGTTCTAGTTCTTCCAATAGAGTTTGGTCTTCAGGAGATAATTCTAGAAACCCACGCTCATCTATTGGTTGTTCATCTGGGGAAATAAGAACAAATTCAATTTAATTTCTAATGTGAAAATAAAATGATATTTTTAAGGCCAGCAGACCGAGTAAAAAGGTGGGCAACTATCAGCCTACCAGCGTAAACCCATTTAAATGGCGTTTCGCTGGTGGGCCGAAAGTACCCCAATATTGTATGATGGCTAAGCGAGACTCTCATTAACTGGAAATCCATGGGGCCAAAGTTTTCACCATCAATAATATGTGTAATTTGAGTTAAAGTTTAACTCAAATTACACATATATTATTGATGGTGTGAAAACTTTGGACCCATGGATTTCCAGTTAATGAGAGTCTCTTTGCCGACGACGGCCTTGTGAAGGGAGTGGTCCGTAATCTACTTTAATGAGAAATGGAATATGGTTGTTTAACTGCGCCTTTGAAAGGACTAAATGTAAGTTGATTCTTTATCAAAATTTATGTTGCGAGCACTTTAAAGAACCCTTTCAATGAGACCGTTCAATTAAACAGCCATATGCTTTGATACAAAAAAAGTTCAATACTTAAATGTCATAAATCATCTCATTAAGAAGGTGCAAAGCAGGCTCGTTATACATTAAGCATCTAAAATACATAATAAAGATGAAACTTATTCAGAAAAATGTCCTCTGGTCCTATAAATCTAATGTATGTAATATTCTCTTCGAATTAAGCGGGTACGCACTGAAACGTTCACAAAGTTTATCCGCACCACTCCAGTGACAGTTTTCGGCTATGTAAGAGTGATTTTGTTATGGGAATATCTGTGGGGGGGGAAGAGACATTACTTACTGTTATATGGTACACGTGACTCATCTGAAGACCTCACCAATACTCTATCATTAGGATCTGAAATAAGATAAAAGAACCTTTCTCTCAGATGTGTATTAATAGATTTTTCGCTTACTGTAAAAGCGGCAACTTAATATTCATATTTGGGCGTGTTTCGGCTATTGCATCTGCTAAAGAAGGGAAATCATGTTCAATTAATAATTTGGTGAAGAACCCTTTAAGCGCATAATCACAAAATGTATGTTTTTGTCGTCCACTTAAATATTGAAGCCTCATAGGCAAACAGTGTGGACCTAGATCTGACTGCTCCTGTAGGAGCAGTCTGGTCTGGGTCCACAATGTTTGCCTCTATGCTTATATTAAATAGACATTTTCGGCTGCAGTTATTTTGCTGGCGTTTTAAGGACTAAATCATGTGTTCCGCGTCTATACTGATTTAATGGCGCAATATGATGCAGTTACTTTTGAATAAAACCACGCCTCATTTTAGCTTTTACCTATGTCTAGGGTAGACCAGTCCTAATAACGTATTCATGAGGTACCGCCTTTACAGTAAGCGAAAAGCCTAATGATACTACTGACTCGTAACTTCGCTTTTAATACTATATAATGAGTATCGATGCTCAACTAAAGGCAATGATCCGTACAAAGGTGCATTTAGGGAAAATGATAAAATGCAGACGTGCAAATGAGGACAAATTTCATCATATCACTGCCAATTTGACACACCATTTTGTAACGAAAAAAATATCCCAAAATAGGCGGTGTATGGAGCCATTAAATTCTTCAGTTCATTGTGTGATCTGTCCGCACGTAATAAAACTAATCGCCCAATCCTGGAAGCATAATTGTTTTGCAAATTTTAAAGGTGTATAGTTGTAAAATCCAAAATGGCTGATTAAGATTTGAAGTGTTTAAAAAGCGCATTTGCACTAAAGTTAATATACTTAAAACCAAAAGTAACTTTACACTGTTTATATTATATATACATTTTCTAGATATTGGTGAGTGGTATTTTCAATGTTTTTAATTTATATTAATTTTCAATCAATTATTCATATGACAGTTGAATTTCATGTTTTTGCTGTTATAAATGCAACCACAATGCCCTAATAAAAGAGGCAAGGGGGGGGGGGCAAAATAAACGTTTCCAAAACGCATCACTTTTGACATGTTTGATGTGTCAATGTGGCAATGCGATTGGACAATTTTCAACTTTAAAGAACCAGTCTGAAAGCTAGGCTATCGAAAAGTTGTTTTAAAGCTCAATTCAGCCCGGATCGCCGTGCGAGTAACACAAATCAGAGTGGTGTTCTTAAGTCCATACCATTTTCGTAAACTTTAGGCCTACAGTGGTTTCAATGGAATTTACCATAAGAAATTGTTTGCCGTTTTTTTCCAAACCGATGAGGAGTTTTATCAGATTATCTTGACACGCACTCAGAGCATAGGTACAAACAAATCGCTGATTAAAACATTCAAATGTCATCTAGCAGGGACTAAAGTTTACTTTTTATTCAAAGGGAGATTATTTCAATGAGAACCAACTTTAAAGGGAAATGCACACAAAACATTAATGCGACTATAGCTGAAAGTCTTTTACAAACCATGATGCTTGTAAATTTTTTCATGAAGATTGGATCAACAGTTTGGAAGATACAGTGAAACACACAAAAATAAACATGTTGGCTATTATAACTGGTTTAACTAAAGGTGTGTTTTTGTCAATTTAGATAACTGACAGGGGCTTTAAAGAATTCGACAAATGCCACCGTGGCATCATTGATCGATATGAATTATTTAAGATGTCGGACAAGATGGCTGCCAAAGTTAATACTTAATGATAGGAAAATGACACATCTATTTTAATATGGTTACAAAAATTACCTAAATTCGACCCGAATAAGCCGAATTGCTTTATAAAAATAATGTTACAAGACCGTAGTTGAAATATCAAAAACGGCGGATAATATACGTTTGTTAAAATATGGAAATATTGGGACAGGTCAACCTAATGTTAGAAATGTTCACTGAAGGTTTACGAAATCGCCCAGCAATCAGAAATTCATTAAGAAAAATAATGATTGGTATTTAGTTTAAAAATCCAAGTTGGCTTCAAAAGTCAACTTTAAATTATAAAGCTTACTTCTATCCTGAAATTCGATTTATCATTGCAAACAGTCCAGATATTAAATACCGTATTTTGCCAATTTTACAATAAACCCTTAAATACCTCTTAATGATAATAATAATAATAATAATAATAATAATAATAATAATAATAATAATAATAATAATAACGCTTACATGCGCAAGTAAGGAGGAAAATCTTCCAAAGTATCAGCCACCCTAAGGTGAAAGCACCGCTCATCTTCTCTGTAGTTTAGAATCAGTCGAAATACCCGTATTCTGGGACAGAATATTGCTTTCATAAAGCAGTCGTAACTGGATATTAGTCGAGACATGCTAGGCGAAAACACGTTTATACTACATGTAAATGCGAACAACAAAGGCGCATACCAGTTCGAGCATCCATCCAATCTGCCCAACGCTGTTAATGCTAGCAATCCAAATACAGCCGTCTATCACATTCACATGTTCAGGAATCTAGCTAGTCACTGTACCTGAGAAAACTAGTCTGAGACACAATCGCAAACTTCGAAACAACCTTGTTTTTCTTGATACGGTCGTAACATTTGTTACATAGAACCTTTGGCAGTGATATCCAGTATGGTTGTCACATGAGAACGTCACGATGTTTTGCTGTGGTGTCTATGTCATGTACATTGGCGTAGCTCCATTACGCAGGTACGCATGTGCGTAATAAAAATAGCAACATTCAAGGGAGGTCACCTAATGTGGTTAAAGTGATTTATCATACCATAATGAACTGCTCTTAAAGGAAAGAATTCGCTCCCCCTGGGAGCAAATTCTTTCCTTTAAGAGAAATTCTCATTTTGAAAAAGGACGTAATTGAAGAGAATCATTGCTTGATCCAGTAGTCTCCCTTTGATGTGCGTAACTTTTTCAGCGTTCTAATTGATGTACCACAGAAAGTTTATTGCTTAAAAAATATACAATGTCAGCACAAGAGATTTTGGAACTTGACACATATGCTCATACAATTAGTCTTAAAACGCCCGTACTGACAAATCCTGCGTTCGCTAGACCAATTTTATGTGAATATTCATCTTTCATCCACGCTTTGTATATGCGAGCAGCGAATGCTCTGACAAGTCTGCGCAGACTTGTCGGAGCCTTCGTTACCCGCTTATGCGATAATAACCAAAATCCCAGGACTGGTTTTGGCTCATATGCTTTGCAGTGGTATCTATGTATGCCAAATGAGAGAAAAAATGATTGCTTTACTTATACTTTGCAGTGGTATCTATGTATGCCAAATGAGAGAAAACATGATTGCTTTACTTATACTTTGCAGTGGTATCTATGTATGCCAAATGAGAGAAAAAATGATTGCTTTACTTATACTTTGCAGTGGTATCTATGTATGCCAAATGAGAGAAAAAATGATTGCTTTACTTATACTTTGCAGAAGTATCTATGTATGCCAAATGAGAGAAAACATGATTGCTTTACTTATACTTTGCAGTGGTATCTATGTATGCCAAATGAGAGAAAAAATGATTGCTTTACTTATACTTTGCAGTGGTATCTATGTATGCCAAATGAGAGAAAACATGATTGCTTTACTTATACTTTGCAGTGGTATCTATGTATGCCAAATGAGAGAAAAAATGATTGCTTTACTTATACTTTGCAGTGGTATCTATGTATGCCAAATGAGAGAAAAAATGATTGCTTAACTTATACTTTGCAGTGGTATCTATGTATGCCAAATGAGAGAAAAAATGATGGCTTTACTTATACTTTGCAGTGGTATCTATGTATGCCAAATGAGAGAAAAATGATTGCTTTACTTATACTTTGCAGTGGTATCAATGTATGCCAAATGAGAGAAAAAATGATTGCTTTACTTATACTTTGCAGTGGTATCTATGTATGCCAAATGAGAGAAAAAATGATTGCTTTACTTATACTTTACAGTGGTATCTATGTATGCCAAATGAGAGAAAAAATGATTGCTTTACTTATACTTTGCAGTGGTATCTATGTATGCCAAATGAGAGAAAAAATGATTGCTTTACTTATACTTTGCAGTGGTATCTATGTATGCCAAATGAGAGAAAAAATGATTGCTTTACTTATACTTTGCAGTGGTATCTATGTATGCCAAATGAGAGAAAAAATGATTGCTTTACTTATACTTTGCAGTGGTATCCATGTATGCCAAATGAGAGAAAAAATGATTGCTTTACTTATACTTTGCAGTGGTATCTATGTATGCCAAATGAGAGAAAAAATGATTGCTTTACTTATACTTTGCAGTGGTATCTATGTATGCCAAATGAGAGAAAAAATGATTGCTTTACTTATACTTTGCAGTGGTATCTATGTATGCCAAATGAGAGAAAAAATGATTGCTTTACTTATACTTTGCAGTGGTATCTATGTATGCCAAATGAGAGAAAAAATGATTGCTTTACTTATACTTTGCAGTGGTATCTATGTATGCCAAATGAGAGAAAAAATGATTGCTTTACTTATACTTTGCAGTGGTATCTATGTATGCCAAATGAGAGAAAAAATGATTGCTTTACTTATACTTTGCAGTGGTATCTATGTATGCCAAATGAGAGAAAACATGATTGCTTTACTTATACTTTGCAGTGGTATCTACTATATGCCAAATGAGAGAAAAAATGATTGCTTTACTTATACTTTGCAGTGGTATCTATGTATGCCAAATGAGAGAAAAAATGATTGAACTACTTATACTTTGCAGTGGTATCTATGTATGCCAAATGAGAGAAAAAATGATTGCTTTACTTATACTTTGCAGTGGTATCTATGTATGCCAAACGAGAGAAAACATGATTGCTTTACTTATACTTTGCAGTGGTATCTATGTATGCCAAATGAGAGAAAAAATGATTGCTTTACTTATATTTTGCAGTGGTATCTATGTATGCCAAATGAGAGAAAAAATGATTGCTTTACTTATACTTTGCAGTGGTATCTATGTATGCCAAATGAGAGAAAAAATGATTGCTTTACTTATACTTTGCAGTGGTATCTATGTATGCCAAATGAGAGAAAAAATGATTGCTTTACTTATACTTTGCAGTGGTATCTATGTATGCCAAATGAGAGAAAACATGATTGCTTTACTTATACTTTGCAGTGGTATCTACTATATGCCAAATGAGAGAAAAAATGATTGCTTTACTTATACTTTGCAGTGGTATCTATGTATGCCAAATGAGAGAAAAAATGATTGAACTACTTATACTTTGCAGTGGTATCTATGTATGCCAAATGAGAGAAAAAATGATTGCTTTACTTATACTTTGCAGTGGTATCTATGTATGCCAAACGAGAGATAAATGATTGCTTTACTTATACTTGGCAGTGGTGTCCATGTATGCCAAATGAGAGAAAAATGATTGCTTTACTTATGCTTTGCAGTAGTGTCTATGTATGCCAAACGAGAGAAAAATGATTGCCTTACTTATTGCATTCTTGCCTATATTCTTGCCTATATGTGTGGCTTGGTAATTTTCCCATGTCCCATGTCCTTGTCCTTGTCTCTTTTCCTTGTGTTGCCTTAGGTTTGTTTGTGGTCTAACATCGTTGCACTACAATTTATGAATATTCATGATAAATATCTTTCATATTATACCTTATGGTAAAAGTACAATGTCTAAGCATTAAATTGGCACTAATTTGATACACTGGAACACATGGTAGGTGAAATATTTGTCATTTTATATGTACATCCCTTAATTTTTCTCAGATTTTTTCTTTAATTACAAAACTTTTCATTAATTTTCATGAATATGCAAATGAGATATTTTTCATATAGGACCACTGGATGAAAGAACTTATCAAATTGAATCACTGAGGATATAAAAACTGGCAACAATGGTGGTTTGATGATGTTTTTGTGCTGAAATATGTTCATTTATGTGTTTTTTTATGATTTTACTTCATTTTTGTAGGTTTTCATTAATATTCATAAATATGCAAATAAGATGATTTACAAATCTGACCACACGAAGAAAGACATGTGTCTAAGCTTTAATTTGACACCAATTTTAGTGCTCTAGGATAAGTAGAACCCTAGATATGATTGAATTTGTAGGCCTACCCCCAATCTCGAGAATCATATAAGCGGTTGCCATGGAAACCATGCATTTTCACGTAGCCCATACCTAATTTCTTGTGAGGAGAACTTCATTTCACATTCTGAGGGTCCCACTGAACAATTTGGCATGAATTTAAAAGGCCCTAGGAGTGCAGGATAGATCGTACCTTAACCCCTCCCCGAGGCTTTTAGTTTTTACGTGATTTTACTCATTTTTTTAAGTTTTCATGCATTTTCATGAATATTCAAATGAGATAATATTCATATAGGACCACTGGATGATTGGACCTGTCAAATTGTAACATTGATTATATTAAAACATGCAACAATGACAATATTGGGATGAAATCAGCCTATTTATATTTGTAATGTTTTTCCCTTATTTTTTTAGCGTTTTTATTAATATTCATGAATATGCAAATTATGCAAATAAGTTACGTTGCATATTTGACCATGAAATAAAAGGCCTATGTCTTAGCTTTATTTTAGTACAAATTTTAGTACTCTATGACTAAAAGCAGCTCAGAAATTATTGATCTTGTACGTATACCCCCATTCGTGAAACACATTTTTAATGTTTTCATAAATATTCATGAATATGCAAATTAGATAATTTCCATATGCAACAAGGGGATATTAGGCATATGTCTAAGCTTTAATTTGGTATTACGTTTAGTAGTCTAGGATGAGTAACAGCTGAGATATGAGTAATTTTATAGGCAGACCCCCCTTCTCAAATTCGCTATGGGTTGGCATAGAAACCATGCAATTTCACATAGCCCAAACCAAAATTTTTTTGAGGACACCTTCGTTTCGCATCCAGGGGGTCCCAATGAACAATTTGGCACCCATGAAAAATTGTCCTGGGGGGGGGGGGGGGTGTGCAAGGTGACCTAAATTGGATGCCGGGGTAAATGAGTATGAGCCGCCCATTGGGTACTGTTAGGGGACACAGATAGAGTTTTCTAAATTATGGTGTATTTCTGTCCCTGCATATGCGAAGTTTCGTGAAATCAAAACCCTCGCGAAATGGCATAATCACTCTGCCGTTTACAGATGCAGTTATATCATGCCTTAATAAGTCGCGATTTTTTAACGTCGCAAATATGCCTTTTAATGCTATTCGCTAAAATAAAATGTTTGCGAAAATTTCCGAATTTACAGTACGTCATCAAGGCTTTTGTCAAAATGAACATATGTGTAATAAGTACGAAAATCTCTTGTACTTGCTCAAATAAGCTTATGCAATATACCATGTACCCACACTGGTAAATGTATACGTCGATTTGCTGGTATTTACGCGTATTGCCGGCACTTTATAGACCGGAAGTGGTAGATATGGTAGAAGTGGTATATAAACATGCCATATGCCTAAAGGACTATAAAATTAGATCATTTTTAAGTATTTGGCATGCACATGGCGATTTATGTAAGCATTTAGGAATAGATTCGAGTACCGATCATCCAGATCGGTACTCAAATCTATTCCTAAATGCTTACATAAATCGCCATGCACAAACAGAATACTTAAAATGATCTAATTCTATATATCAATTCTATATATGACATGTTTTTTCTATATAGTATTAACACCGATATCTACCACTTCCGTTCTATGAAGTACCGGCAATACGCGTAAATACCACCAAATCGACGTATACATTTACCAGTGTACCGGTACCATTTACATGACAAGTGAAGTCTAAAGTGCATGTATCAGAAAAATGACACAAGTGGTTTAAAATTTCATCTGTTATTTGATAGGGATGAACACGAGACATGTCAACGTGTTGTATTACATGTAATAGTTATACCTTGGGTTGTCCGCCTGTACGTGGAGATAATCCACGAGCTTTAGCGAGTGGATTATCTTACGTACAGGTGGACAAAAATGGTATAACTAATTTATACCACCCGCATCAGTGTAGACCTTGCACATCACGAGATATTTCAAACTGAAGTTGGTAAAGGTGGTATAATGTGCTATATCCAATCCACCAGACAATCCACTCCATATAGGGAGCGCAGTGGTTCAGTGGTGGAGTGCTTGACTCGAGACCGAAGGGCCGCGGGTTCGAGCCTCATCGGCGTCACTGCGTTGTGTCCTTGAGCAAGAACATTAATCCTAGCTTAGTACTGGTTCAACCCAGGAAGACCCGTCCCTTTATAACTGAAAGATTGTTGATGGGACGAAAAGAATCAAATCAAACAAAAAACAAAATCCACTCATTATACTATCAAATCATGTAAGTTGTCCATGGTTGAGGCTAATAAACAAGAGTTGTCCTCAACACGTTTGATAAATAATGAAAACAAAATTTGCCACCAAATCGGCATTTGTTTCGACAAAAGAAACGAAAGTATAAAATGGTTTGTTTATTACGGCACCAAAGACAATACCATTAAATGCATAAAAAAGGAGAGCATTGAAAAATATACAAAAGAAACCGGACCAACTTTGCATCTAGGTTTCATGTTGTGTATCTACGACGTTTATAGAAGAATCCTGGTCTATAAGACAGTGACGTGAGGAGTTTAACACAGCTTTTTTTTCAATCATGCCACGACTGTCATATACCTTATTAAAGTGTTCCTGGGCAAGACCACACGTGGACAGCTAGTAAACCACCACCACCACCACCACCACCACCACCACCACCACCACCACCACCATCATCATCATCATCATCATCATCATCATCATCATCATCATCATCATCATCATCATCATCATCATCATCATCATCCTTCTTCTTCTTCTTCTTCTTCTTCTTCTTCTTCTTCTTCTTCTTCTTCTTCTTCTTCTTCTTCTTCTTCTTCTTCTTCTTCTTCTTCTTCAGTAATTTTGTCTTCCTCAATACTTTAGTATTCTTGCAACATGGCGGAGACTGCACACGCACCACGGATAACAGAGGTATTTACAGCAGTTAAATGGTCAAGATGTTTTTTAAAGCGTGGCAATCAAAATGTGTGGCTTGCCAATTGGTTATGGAAGGCTTCCAAGTGTTGGCTGGCCCATAGCAGTCAGAGGGAGTTGGTTCCTTGAGAAGGAAAAGTGAATCGTGGCCTCTATGTTAATTGGGCCTCGACGCGAGAAAATCTGTCTTCGGGGTTTTGCGAACAACACAAGCGCAGACCAGCCTGCGCATCCGCGCATTCTGATCAGCGCCTTTGTTGTTCGCTTATTGGAAAGTATCATTTGTAAACTTGCTACAAGCGAGATTTCAAGTTTCTAGCTAATCTCTGTAGCAGAGGAGACTGGTTTGAGTCTCGCTTTTTCAGACACCCCGAAGACAGGTTTTGTTGCGTCGAGGCTCAATTAATGGAGGAGTCAGGCATGGCTCTACTGGGTTATCAACTAGTCTAGTCCATGTACAATGCAGTACATCATGCTGAGTCCAGCAAGGTCTCTGCGTTTTTCTAGATTGTCCAAATCAAGATTAACTATCATCTCTGTGATCTTGTGATCTTGCTCATGTACATGTGGCGGTTATCTTGCTACCATTCGTTAGACATTGCAGTCTTATAGTTTTCTGATTCGGTCGGGGCATAATGCAGCTTGTGGTGAACATCTAATGTTTCTCTACAGGTAGCCTATTGTAGAGTTTCCTTTCTATTTACACTATACTGGTCATCTTATGGTTGTGGAAGTAGTCAGAGCAAAACAACCTCTTTTGTTTGTAATGTGGCCAACCTCACACTTTGTGATGTGGACAACCTCCCACTTATTCGCGTTAAAGGCTTATTGTTAATTAAATTTCTGGCTTATTGTTAATTAAATTTCTCCTATTTTTGAGTATATCATGACGCCAGTCGGCGTTACTCTGTACCCTACTGTATAACAGTACAGGCTGTCGGCAGGTTTGATTCCAGCGGTCGTTTATATAGGCCAGGAACAGGTATGGGTCTAAGACTGTGCCTTGATGGACACCTGTTGTGATTGGTGATGGTGAGCCTTCAATAATGACCTCTTGTGTCCTGTGGACAGAAAATCCTCTACCCAGTTGTGTATGTTTCTGCTTACACCCTGAACATACACCATAGTGCTTCAGTTTGAGTAATAGCCCGGCCGATTATTTTGGAAAAGTCTAGGAGTGTAGCGTCAATCTGCTGTTTGTCTTTTAGTCTGGCAAATATATGGTGAGAAAGAGTTGGGTCTCGCATCCTACTTGAATCAGAGGCAGGTAAAGAATAATCCTTAAATGATTGTAATTAATCTTGTAAGCACTAATGGATTCATACAATAAGCTAAGGATGGTCCATTGTGCAAACATGTTATAATTGTATTTCTTTCTCTTAAGATCTTTTTTTTGAGAACGCATTTAGGAGTCACTGATATATAACGGGCTAAACTTATGGGACACCATATTATTTGTCAGCTTTCAGCGATACAGTGTTGATATTTTTCATATTCTGGCCTTTCAGCAATATTAAACTCTGGCAGAAAGTAGAATACCGCTTCAGCTGGTGCTAGATGTAGAGGGTGTGAATGGTGTTGCAGTTTATTGAAACCGAGTCTGGTGTATTAGAAATCTGCAGGTTGTCTCTATTTCTGCAGGATCTGTGTTTCCATATTGCTTAACCCTTAAAGCGCCACCTATAATTTGCAGCAGACAACAATTCAAAATTTTGCTGCTTTTTCAAAAATAACAAATAAGGCATGATATTGCATGAGAGTCGTCTGCTGGCTGACGATTCTCATGAAATATCATACCTTATTTTTTTCGAAAATTGGGAATGATTTCGCCAAATTTGTCGTCTGCTGCAGTTGTGACTGGTGCTTTAAAGGTTAAATGCAGAACAACACCAAAGACACCAGTTTAGGTTGCGGACAATTCACACATTTTACTACTATAGGAAGGAGCGCAGTGGCTCAGTCGTTGAGTGCTTGACTCGAGACCGAGGGACCGCGGGTTCGAGCCTCACCGGCGTCACTGCGTTGTGGTCCTTGAGCAAGACATATTTATCCTAGCTTAGTACTGGTCCAACCCAGGAAGACCCGTCCCTGTTTAATTGAAATGTTGTTGATGGGACGTAAAGAATCAAATCAAAATTGCGACATTTTACTTATTCATTGCACAATTGTGTAGAAAAGATAATGTACCCATATAACAGATATCAGCGTAAAGCCAGTTTTTAACATTGTACATGTATTATCATATTTGATAAAATGACCCCAAACCCCGTGGTCCGTATTCGTTTCGAATGACAAAGCAAATTGATACGTAATATAAGACTACAAAAGTATCATTTATCTGCATAATAGGATCAAGGTTCACATTTTACCATTTACCCATAAACATGTTATTACTCTGTTTTTTTTAATTAAAAGCATGCTTATCAATATTTTCTATTGCTTTGTTCATCGTAATTCGAAGCTAAATTGGTCAATAAAAAGACATTTTTGATGGTGATACCTTTCACACGCTAGAGAACCTCTGTACTCGAAAAGCGCAGTCATCGCGTGGTGTTCGCAGTCGACGGGTGCACAAAATATACTATTTTGGTTTACTGTGATCCATTCTACGAGCCAGTTCTTTACAACTTTCAATTTTCACGATGTTTTTTTCATTTGGAATTATTGCTTAGGTATTGTAGTCCATTCTGGCCCAATAAGAGCTTTTAAATTTTAAAACCAGCAGAGTACCAGTCAGTTTCTGGCTAGTCAATGGGATTTTATGTGCCTGAAATGTGTTCAATGACTAATAAATGTGCCATTTAAGTCATCAATTATCATGTTATGTCATCAAATAATAAAGAATACGTATAAGTGGATGACTAGAAAGTTTGAAATGTTTCTGTTTATTATTTGCGAAGTGGCAAGCCTTTTTTCTTCTGTATGCAAATTTTGAGTAGTCAAGTGGACTGTCCCATATGTCGAGTGCCTAAATATTTACTTTGTACGCATTCGTCAAGCTGTACCTGGACGCAGTCGATGGGAGCACGAGCGGTTTTAACAAAGCCAGAGCGACTGAACTGCTGTTTATTTGTCTCCAGCGATGCCAAACCGTCTCGGCAACCATTTCAAAGCAATGCCAATACATAAAACAAGCTGTGTCACACTCTCTTATAACCATTGCAAGGTTTGCTACTTAATTGATCACTGCTGGACAAGACATGCATTTTGGTGCATAAAATAACCAGGGTCACTGAGTGATACGAAGATCAAGGTTACAACTTTACGGATTTCATATAAAAAAAAAAGATATATGCGCTTTACAGAATCATAAAAATCAATGAAACATGCGATTTATGGCATAGTGCGTGCTTGAGGAGTATGCCCAGGACAACAATGACACTTCATATATCTCTGCTGCATACTTTTCTGCAAATGTGGTGTTGTTCATGGTATGGGGTCACACATTACAGTGTATGTTTGAAGAGTATGAAATGCATGTTTTGACGTACATGCTGTCAGTGCTTCAGAGACACAATTTAGTATGACGTGTTGACAGACGGATGAACAGACACACAAACTGGTGAATGGTTTGAAAATTGGAACGCTCATGAGACCCTCCTAGGGGGATAACCGTTCCCTTGTTCCCCTGAAATAAATAGGCTTGTTTCCCTGTTCCCCAAGAATCGAAAATTGTTTTCTTTTGTCCCATGTTCCCCAATATTGCCTTTGTACCCTGTTCCACTCAAAATTTGACCCTTTTTCCCTATTCCCCTGGAATAAATGTCATTTTGCCTGTTTTCCAAAACCCCTGGGAGGGACTCCATTATGTGAATGTCATATTTAGCATATGCTTACCACGTAGAATAAAAAAGAGGCCAATAGATGGTCGATCTGCGAATAAACGGATGGTCGAACGAAAGCTTGAAATGTCAACACGATCTGAATCTGAAGAGAGAGCTGGTTGCTTTGCTTAGTTTGTCTTCCTGGTGTTTTGTGATGGTTGTGTGGCTCTTCCTCGCGGTGCCATGGGTTTGTCTTCGGTTTGTGATTGTGGTACTTCTGATAATACTCTCTAATTTTGAAAAAAAACAACAACCTTGGAGCCTGATCTGGATCCGAACTGTTCGAGCCTGTACCCAGTAAGTACCTATTATAATAGAAATCAGGCAACTGGCGTTTCGCTGGCCCGTGATGGGATGTTGGCTCGACATAGCTGTAATCTGGTTATGAGGACAGAACAGTATGCGGGAAAAAAAATCAGCATGCAAAACGTTAAAATGTATTTCTGGAAGCATTTTAAAATGAAAATGTCTGAGAATGATCATACAAACAGTTTAGACCCAGATCAGGCTCAGCAAAACGTCTGGCAGGACCAGAAGGAGAATGGTCCGTAAGATTTAAACAATGTTTAGGACAAAAAAAACGTTACTCAGAAATCAAAGAGTTAAGACAAAAACGTTGCTATATTTGGAACACGATGATACGTGTTGGGTATATGACGTAATTTACGACCACTTTTGCAGTCTTCAGCAAGCTAAAATAATTCTGTTTACTCTTTGTACTTTCTCCTAAGGAGGCACTTTGGCAAACAGTGAAGGCCGCGATGAATTGCCGCAAGCATAATACGACTTTTCATCAGGGTCTGCGCATTTTTCAGAGAAAAGCATTACATTTTGGATATAAACAAAACCCTAGAAGGCCGAACAAACGCTAATCACAATTAAACTTGTCTTGGAACATTTTAGAAATATTTTTGCAAACAGTGTGGGCTCAGTCTGATCTGGGTCAATACTGTTTGCCGCTCTACTGCCAGCAAAACTATTTAACGGTCGACCTCGGCAGATGATATGCCCAGCCAATATCCAATCTATGGCCACTATCGGCCCGCCAGCGAAACGCCGTTCGGATGGCGTTTTGCTTGCGGGCCGATAGTGGCCCGATTTTACGACGTGCTTACTGGGTTTTCGCAGGCTAATAAAAAGTTCTTCTGGCACTAAGACAGCACAGGAGATCTTGGACGAACAACCGAGGCTCATGCGAGCCTGTGTAACCGAGCATTCGCTGCTCGCATACTCAAAGCAGGTATGAAGATGCAATTTTTATCCCCCAAACAGGCCTATTCTCATTAGACAGCTATACATGTATGCATTAAATATAACTTCACACCAAGATCTCGTGTGCTTACCCATTTATACTGAAAAAGGAAAAATTGTAATGCGTTTTAAAGAACATTGTTTAATATTCTTGTTTATTTTATCCTCCGAAAAATTTGTTGAGATATTTGGCGTTGTCCATCCGCTGATACATTGCCATGTATCATTATGGGGATGAAACCGGTTCTGCGTGTGAATATTAGATTATGGTGTGGGTAGTTTGGCCTTACGGGGTTGAAAACTATTGTGGGATTAACCCATAATTTTACTACGATCACGGACCATTAGGAGCTCCAGATTGGAGAATAAGCCGAACTCCCGCAGTATGTTCAGATTTAATACATGTATGATTAACAAGAACTCAATCCGCAATCACAGATCTTCTCATCATAGACTGTGACCCAGGGTAAGTGTGTGTGGTGTGTGGGGGGGTACTCTCACTTTTTCTTCATACGTAGGATTGGGCCCAGCATCTACCGTGTGCCGCCAAAAAAAAATTGGGAATATCAAGCACCCCGAAAAAATATTTGAATTTTTTGCCACGCAAAAATATTCTCATTCTGTACATTTACCTTAAAAAAGACCCTAAAATACATAGAAGAGACACCTAAAACTAGTCCAATTTTGTCGTGACCCCCAAAATATCCACAAAATCTTCATACCCCCAAAAATATCAATATTTCTGAACCCCCCCCCCCCCATAAAAAATTATGTAATTCAAAAATTTAAACAAAAAAATGCCCCGAGCCTACGCATGTATCAAACAGTATCAGAGTAACCCCCCCCCCCCCCCCCTCTTTGTGGACCGTGATCACTTTGTGGCTGTAATTTAGCAATGGAATGCCAACAAATTTACCAAAATGCGAAAATATTTAGTTCAACGCGTCCTGACGCGTGGAGCTACCTAAGGTTTGTTCCGTTTTCCAGAAGTGAGATACTGGAATCTATACCTACAATTTCAAAGAGCTCATGACTTGTTACCCCCGTGTCGAACCGGCGCGAATTGGTCTATACCATGAAAGTGATTTTGACTGTCCGGGGAGCTTGTTGATACACTCTTTATATACATGTACAAGTGCCGCCTGCTGATAATCTTAGGAAACAGTTTGGACCCAGATCAGAGGCAAGTTCAATAATGCGAGCGCTCTCGGGCGCTCGTTATACTGATGTCCGGCTTTACACATTATGAATAAAGATAGGTACCAATCAACGAGCGCTCGGCGAGCACTCGCATTATTGAACTCGCCTCAGGTAAAATCAGCAGATGACAAAGAGCATAGAAAATATCCCAGCATGCAACGAGTTAAATCCACTGGCCATGGATTTGATTGGAAGATTGAACACGTCTGAATTTGTTAATGGGGGCATGCCACCTGCTAAGGTGTCATTGCGTTGGTCAGTTCAAGACTGTCGACGCATCTAGTTGGACTATAGAGGTCCAAATTTTGTTTCGAGTCTTTATCTTCATCCATACTTTGTGTAAATTAGTAACAAAGTCCGATGCGAGTCTGCACAGGCTTGCCTGGGTTTTCGTTGGTCGAAAATGCAACACGTATCCCAAAACACATGTACTGGCTCAAATGTAGCATGGACAACCCGCGACATATGCGTACAGTTCTCTTTTATCTAATCCAGACGACTGCGTACAGGAGCACCTGATCATTGGGCCAGAGCACCCGATATAGAGAAGTGTTGTATTAAAATCTTGAATAACTTTCAAAATGCTCTACCCACAGATTTCAAACTTTTGCACATTAAAGCCATGGTACTTAGCGTTTTATCTTAAGTAAGCATAAATTTCAGAATATAAACAAAAAAATCTTTCATCCTTTTTTGGGGTAAAATCACCTTCTTTGTATAAATAAGGCGCTGTATTGACTATCGCTTAACCCACACACGTATTGTTACGCAGATACAAAGCTGGATATATTACTGACAATAATCAGCAAAAAATACTCTCAGAAGTAAAATATTAAGAAAATTATTACGTTTTTCAACAGCAAGGTGCACATAAACACGCCAATTTTTCCACCCGTCGACTGTGACCACCACGCGATGACTGCGCTGTTCGAGTACAGAGGTTCTCTAGCGTGTTTCAATTACAGGTACGACCCCAGGTAGCTGGAAATATACCATGAACAATTGCATAGGTCATTTAATTATAAGAGAAAAAGCATGCATCTCTGTTTACTAAACCCACCCTTTCAGACTTAGCACTCGTTTTTCACTTTGTAATACCGTACATTAGGAAAAATAAGTATCAGGTTCCAGTCTAGCTATATTATAGGATGAGGATGCGCCCAAACAAAGTATCACATTCTTTTTAGCCATGCCAATAGAAAATGTGTTAAGGAGTATGCCAAAAAGTCGCAAGACAACATACCACACAGTCTGATCACTGGCATTTTTTAACTGCCTAGGCACTTGTAACATCAAATTTTCAATTTCTAGCTTGTCTTCGTAACTCGGCAAACTGGGCGCAGAAAATACTGTTATATAAACTTTTTTTTATTAACGTCAGGTCTTTAACACAATAGTCCTAAAGTTGTTGCGGTCGGCCGTGGCCTTGCGGTCGGCCGTGGCCGGCCGCTTATATAAACATCATTCAAAACACACATCAAATTCAGGTTTTGACCGAAGCTTTATGCCGTGCTCAGGCTATATTTTATTCGCTGCCGAACAATGAGTGGGGTACCAAATATCGTGGGTTGACCTACAGCGCGAAGTAAACTGTCCGTGAAATTTGCTAGTTTCACAAAGAAGGCGTCAATTTGCCCTGTCGCTTATGTTTATAAACGCAATAAGTATTAGCTTTTCAAAAAAGCTGGCGAAAGTTAAACGTCCCAAAGTCAAAACGTCCTTGATTGGCAAAGAGTGCAACGAACTTCACATCAGTAAACGTACTTCTGTGGTTGTTATCCACATCTGATTACATAGAATTACTATGAATTCAGGCACTGTCTTATGACGGTCATGGCAAACAGGTTTAATGCCCCTAAAGGGAGACATACAGTATTAAAACTGACTGTCCTTAGTGTCCTAGGTGTTTGAGTGTTCTTATCATATGCGGAGTATATCTCCTATATTATTTTAGGTAGGAATGCCAAAATTCGTGTTTTAATGCATTTAGGGGTCATGGAGCGTCATGATCCTTTACCACTGCCATTATATCTAGAAAAATCGTGTCACAAGCATAAATCCTAGGAATCCCAAATTTGGTTTGTGAACACATCTTGGGATCACTGAGTCTGTACATATACAGTTAAGCGACCACTGTGACCTTGATTTTCTGGCATCAGTTTTAAGAAAAATGTGCTGTCTAGTGTTGTCAAATGATTTTCCATTAATGTGTCCCATGCTAGATACATTACCATAACATAACATGCATAAGCCGGGTGCTTTCAAAAGATCAAGCAACATCCTCACTGGAAGTATGTGTTAAATGGTAACAAATCACAGTTCAGATGTTAATAATCAGAGCTTAGAATAAATCTACATGTACAAGCTCTAGAAGTTCAAAATGGAAGCATGCAGTGGGCAAGAATACATACAATGATAGGGCTAAACGATCGCCAGCTTTTTTGAAAAGCTAATACTTGTCGGTTCTTGTGGTGATAGTTTTGACTGTTGCGCAGAGAGTTATAAATGGCTGTTTACTCTCGCCCGCTGTCACGGCCAATGGGCGGCAGTATTCTTTCAATATCGCCCTCAATTTCCATTCTCACTTTGCCTCATGGAAGTGTTGATATTTGTGTTACAATTAACCCATTCATGCCTAATTGAATACCTGTCTACTTACAAGTCGTCTTCATGTAAATAGAGGATCTTACATGAATGCTCATGTTTTATTGAATTTATTAAACGAGTTGGGGAAAAGAGATAAAATGCGAGGCTTGCCGAGTATTTTATCTCTTTTTCGCAACGAGTTTAATAAATTCAATAATACAAGAGCACGAATGTTAGATTCTATTTATCACATGGCAAATACTTTGAAATCTCATTTCTGGCGTAAAAACGTTATAATTTTGTCATTATTTAAGAATTGAAATTCATTTTTGTGTGTTTCACTGGTGTATGAAATGTCAGGAAATTTACACCTAATTTGCATGAAAACCGAAGGTTTTCATGCTAAAATTAGGTGTAAATTTCCTGACATTTCATACACCAGTGAAACACACAAAAATGAATTTCAATTCTTATAATTACAACTCTTTTGACGTTTTTCTTTTAAAGCTTATTTATCGAGACAGTCTCTTTAAATGCACTTAAAATGTCACAAATCTTTGACGTAATGCTGACGTAATCCCAGCGCGGACGAATACATTTTCGCCATCACTACACACAGAAAATCGATGGCGCTTGGAGGTCGTCTGTAAAAAACGGATTAAATGAGCAAAACAGTAAGTGTGTTATTTGTTAGAATCATTGTTTAAATACATGAAAACATTTCTTGTAAACTGATTTTGGAAATGTCGACCAATCTTAATTTAAATCTCTTGCAAATCGGGCAAACCGCGTGATAAATTGTGATTCCCAACGTCCACTGACCCGTGCTCTTGACCAAAACAATGCTCTTTATCCAGTATTCAATTTTACCCAGCAGTTGTTGAAAACTTACGAAAAGTTCAAAAACAATTTACAAAACCATGCGCGGATTCTGGATTTTTTCAAGGGAGGGGGTGCAGGCCGGCCCGTCGGCCAGAAAACAGTCTGGACACTGGACAGCTTTTTATTTAGTCCTAAACTTATGTTACAGTTTACAGAGGGGGTCCAATGGTTTTATAGCAGAGAAAACTAGGCTATTCATAGGATCCAGAGGGGTTCCAACATTTTCCAGGGGGGGGGGGCAACTTTTTTCCAGGGAGGGGGGTCCAAATGCTGATTTCTATATAAACCCATATAACTTGTGATTTTCCAGGGGGGTCCGGACCATCTATCCCCCTCTGGATCTGCACATGGAAACAGTCAGTGACAGTCAGACACCAAAATTGGCAAAAATGCTGCAATTGAAAATGATGAGAAAGTACAATTGTGTTTTGGGTGTACAAAAGAAACGTCTCATTCAGACGATTCTTTTGAGTACCCACAACATATGTTTTGGATGAGAAATAAAGAAATTAGTTCTCCAATACGCACTCTTATCTGGAGGCCTACTCATCTGTTTGAAATGCCCTTCATCTGTCTTTTTTCAGACATAATTTGCTGGAAATCAAATGCCGCCATCAGACAACACCTGGGAGCTGCAGAGTTGAGAGCCAATTTAAGATAGAAATTATGAGCATATATGAAATAAAATGCTTTGTTATGCAGTAATAATTAATTGACTAACAAGCATTTTACTTTTCATAAATTGCAAAATGTCATCAAAAGCAGCCTATTACTTGAACCCGGAATGGAACTTGGAATGGTAAATGAAATGAAACATGGAACACAGATAGAACCTGCAATGGAACGTGGACATTGGAACATGCAATGGAAAATTGAATGGAATATAGAATGGAACCTGCACAGTGATTTTATTTGGCCAATTTTAAGCCCTTATATGGTAGTCATTACCAATCCAAAAATAGCCTTTATTTTACCAATTTCAGGTATTTTAGCACTTATTTTCCCAATTTTATTAGACTATTTTACCAAATGTGAAGGAAAATGTAGCTAGTCTATATTTAAATACCAAATAAAATCACTGCTGCAATGGAACATGGAAATTGGAACATGCAATGGAAAATGGAATGGGATATAGAATGGAACATGCAATGCAACATGGAAATTGGAACATGCAATTGAAAATGGAACGGGATATAGAATGGAACATGCAATGGAACATGGAAATTGGAACATGCAATGGAACATGGAAATTGGAACATGCAATGGAAAATGGAATGGGATATAGAATGGAACATGCAATGGAATGGAACTTGTTTTATTTTTTATAAAAGCCAAAACAGTTCTGTTCCCTGCAGATGTGTGTGTTCCAATTGCAACAGAAATCTGGAACAGACCCATGGAACACATGCTAATAATAATTGAAAGGGACGTGTCATTTCTTCAAAAGCAACAGGAAACCACTGGAGTCAATATTTTTAGGTAAGAACTTTTACTTAAATTTTTGTGACAGTGAATGCGTGTATTGTTTTGTTTCTGATTGTATTTGTTTGTTGACAATTTCCATACATCTTCAGCTCAAAGATGTATGAAAATAGGTAAACAAACAAAACAACAAAAGAAAAAAGAATCTATCTAGACGATTTCTGTTTCAAACTTCTGAGTCAAAAAAAAACACATTGGATAGGCCTAATGAAAAGATAACGCGGTCTGTTTGATCTTTCAACTCAGACCCGTCTGTACTCTCGACGGGGGCGGGGTGGCAGCGCTGATTATTTCAGTGCTAGGCAGTGCCAACAGCCGGTCCTGGGTTTTCTGCAGGCTCTTCTGAATCCGGCATGTGTAGATTGAAATTTCCAAACAAATCCCCGAACAACTGAAAATCCGACTGGACTGACGGCAGCAACTGGTCGATGTCGGCCATTGTTGATCTTGCGTGCCTGCTAGAGTATTTTTGAAATGGGGCAGAAAAATAACAGTTACGAAGGTTATATTTATTCTTTCATTGTAAATCTTTTATTGGCTGCGTCTTTACACGAACATTCGATCGTTTGTTTACATTTAACAAAAAAAAAGTAGTTCCAGTCATCGAAAATAAGCCCCGCCCCTCATGAATACGGACCGGGTTCATTGGAAAATGAAATGCAGGTCAATGCGATCAGATGACCGTTCTTGACCAATCAGATTAGCGGATCTCAGTAAATGTTATGACAGTTGTAATTATGTACGCAACGTTGTTATGGACGTCATAACGTTTCCCGAAAATCGATAAACCACTAGTGGTTTACAGATTTTATTGCATGGCGTTATTTCACTCCGAGACGCGACGTTATATGATAAATGTCTTTAGGTATGATTGTTGTGTGATTTGATGAGATGGACCAGTTTTAAGGTGTTTGGGTTGGGGTGGGGGTGGTATGCTATTAGATGGTGTGTGCTAGGTTGGGTGTTTCAATGGACAGCATCTAACACATATGACTGAGACTCATGAAACGATACAGAAATATGCAACATTGCACAAAGTTGTGTTACTCTTTCGGTGCGTATAGAGCCATTTTAACATTCGATAGGATTTAAATCATTTCCGCGATATATTTTGCTTTAATACACTGATTTTATGTAAACACAACGAACTGGTGCTGGCTTAATTCCGCACTGGAGCTGGCATAAAATCTATGCCTGTTGACTTTATGATTTCTTTATAAGCTTGCGTTTATTTTATCTCGGACCCAATAAACATATACTGGGTCCGAGTTTTTATATTGCGATCGCTATTGCCAACTGGCTGTCAGCAGCGAATTAGTTATTGACAGCCAGCAAAATTAATGATACAATATATTTAATTTGGAGTCAAATACACTGATAACTTAAATGTTTTGCTTTAAAGAACTTACTTTAAATATTTTTTTGTGGATACTATAATAGAGATATAATTTAAAATGCACAGAAGATATACTTAATTATTCTTTGACTTTTCGCTTACTGTAAAGGTGGCGCCTCGTGAATGCGTAATTAGGACTGGTCAACCTTAGACATAGGTGTAAGCTGAAAATGAGGCATGGTTTTAATCAAAAGTAACTGTATCATCCTGCGGCATTATCTCAGTATAGATGCATAACACATTATTTAGTCCTTAAAACACCAGCAAAATAACTGCATCTGATAATGTCTATTTTACATAAGCATAGAGGCAATCATTGTGGACCCAGATCAGACTGCTCCTTTAGGAGCAGTCTGATTTGGGTCCACACTGTTTGTCTATGAGGCTTCAAATATTTTAGTGGACGACAAAAACATGCCTTTAGTGATTATGCGCTTTAAGGGTTAATAAATGTGAGTTCAGTGTGTATACGGACGCACGCACGTTTGTGCGGCCCAAAAAGCTTATTAACTCTTTACCAAATTATAAATAAAACCTGATTTCCCTTCCTTAGCAGATGAAATAGCCGAACCACGCCCAGAAATGAATATTAAAGTTGCCGCCTTTACAGTAAGCGAAAAGTCTATTAATACTTAATTATTATTATTATCTAATGTGGCAAGAGTTGGTGGGGACGTTACACTGATTGTTGCTCTACTTTATCTCGGACTCAGTATACTTGGTCCGAGACCCTATGCAAAGATATAATACTGTGGGAATATTACATATTAGCCACGGCATGAGATTTCCAACAATGTGGTATGTGCGACCAGCTAAGCCTCAGATCAGCCTGCGCATACGCGCAGTCTGATCAGAGCCTTTGCTTGTCGCTTGAATATTCTATGACTGTTAAGCTACTGACTGAACACCATTTGGAGTTCCTAAGCTTAACAGGTGGCTACACAGTCTCGTCTGAGTCTACACCTGTCATAATGCCACATTGTTGGAAATCACGTGTCATGGCTCATATGGTGTTGAAACTCTACCCTGTAGGGGGTCATGCTACCTAAAGTGTTGACATTATATATTACACTAGAAGTTGACAATAAACCCTAGGAACTTTTCCACAAACAGTTTATGGCGGTGACGTAAGGTAAATATTATGACCTCACTGTCAGAATATAAGACATTACATTAGATGATAAAACTACCTGAAGTGGAGGCATTACACTGGCTGTCAACACTCTACCCTGATTCAGTGTTCATGCAGTCTAGAGGTGACCATGGGGCCATAATGGTCCTTTTTAGCTCATCTGAGCCAAAGGCTCACATGTGAGATATTAGTATACCAAATGCCTCCAACGTCTGTCCGTCCATCGGTCGTCTCTAAACACTTCCAAATATCTTCTATTGGGGATGTGGACCCTACTAAGTTTGCAAAAGTGATGATCCTAGATTGACATTGACCCCAAGGGGTGGTACTCTGATATTTTCATGTATACGTAGCCTTTGGCCATTTTGTTATTTGGGGTGGGGGGGGGGGGGGGGGGGTCAGAAAAATAAATATTTTGGGGGTATAAAGAGATTGTGGAAATTACAAAACTGGACTATTTAGGGTGTATGGGGGTGTCATTTCTATACATTTAAGGCCTTTCCTAAGGTCAAGTTACAGAATGTGAATATTTTTTTGGGGTCGCAAAAATTTCGAATATTTTTTGGGGTGTGCCTAAATTCCTGATATTATTTGGGGTAAGCAGTAGATGCTGGGTCCAAGTCTACATATCAAGAAAAAATGAGAGTACCCCCACCCTGGGCATTGACCCGCTTTATGGCAAGGTTAAATTTGTATTAAATGCCTTTAAAAATTATTTTGAAAATCTTTAAAAAATGATTTTTATTTAAACCTTTAAACTAAAACCATTATAATTGCTAGAATTTTAACGAAAAAAACAACAATTCTGGGACCTTTTGCAAACATCAAGACCCAATGAAAGTACAAAAGGGTGCAAAGATCAGGAATCGATACAATCAAGTACCACACCTGACCCAGGATATCAATGGGAAAGTAACAAACTCACAGTAAGGCACCACAAACGAGAGCCAAGAGGTCAGCCCTTTCACACCAAATCTGACACAGTTCTGGAGTTTGACCGTGACATGTGCTTTTATGTAGTGCGACTGCCTAAACTGAGGGAAATCTGCATGTCTAAATGCAGCGGTTATCATATTCCCATGAAATGACATCCAAAAACGATTACCACTCTCTCTATTTATTTTTTTTTTTGTAAACTAGCAAAAGTTTTATTGAGAAATTTTATTGCAATGCACAGGGAGCATGTTTGGCACATTGATACAATGAACGAATGGTTGCACAGATGTTCCGTGGTTGCTAGTGCAGACTCACTACATAATTCGCTGTTCAATTAAACGGTACACAAATTGCCATTTGAACCAGCACATGATAATTGTTTTACTATGACGAGGCTCAGGTGAGCCTGTGCAAATGTGGAGACTCGCCAAGGCCTTCGCTGCCCGCACATGAGATCTTGATACTAATCGTATTGCCCAGTGACTATGCCTGCGCAAATACGCAGACTCACCAGAGTCTACGCTGCTGGCGTGAATAGCACACAAATCGCCATTTGAGGCAGCACGTGATATTTTGGTACAGTGACGAAGGCTAAGGTTTCCTCTGCAAATGTGCAGACTCGCCAGAGCCTTCGCTACTCGCCAGCTCCAGTGCGGAATTAAGCCAGCACCAAATCGTTATAGTAACATCCGGTGCGTTTACCAGTGCGTTTAATGTTAAACAATAGCATTCAAAGTGTAGTTTAAACATTTAATTTCAACAAGAGTTGTCAGTAGATAACCAAACCCCACACATGCCTTACAATCTGGAAATGAGTGACATTCTTTTACAGTGGAGCCGTAGAAGTGATCTATACCCAAAACCATAACAGTATCATTCCAGATTAAAATTATCAAAGGGCAGCAACTCGAAAAACACAGTAATTATCCCCGTCAATACAATTTCAGGTCGATATATATACTCGACAGCAATATAAACGCATATTTTGCAAAATTTGTGTTTCATTACATAGAAAAAAACTTTCATCAACACCGTAATCCCAAAATCTGCTGTAAAAATTATCAGAAATACCCCATTCATTAATCTGTTGGTGTTTAATCAGAATTTCAATGGGGTCACTATGAAATTAGAATTTACACAATACTGACGACGTCCTTAAGTACCTGGCATGGGACGCATTTGCTTTTATAACTGAAATCAGTTGGTAAATTTACGAATAAACTGCAGTGGCAAAACATTCAATTGAAGCCTTACTATACATGTTTTAATTGACTGACTAATTTGAAGACTTGACAGGACCAGTCAAGTCTTCAACCATCGTTTGTCCAGTCTACGCCCTCTGCAATACCTGTTCTGCGTACTACTGGGGAGTTCCAGGAGAGTTGGCGGAGCACGGAAATCTCGTGCACAAGAACATGTGGTCGGCCTCTTTCTTTATCCAGACTTCAACCTGACAATATCATATTGTGCACTAGAAGTTTAGGAGGAGCAAAGAGGGTACGTTAGTGGACTAACAAACTATTAACAATAAGATTATTACAAAGTATCAGAAATACCCCATTTATCAATCTGTTAGTGTTTAATCAGAATTTCAATGGGGTCACTATAAAATTTGATTTTACACAATACTGACGACGTCCTTAAGTACCTGGCATGGCCCCAATTTGCTTTTATAACTGAAGTTAGTTGGTAAGTAAACGAATAAACTGCAGTGGCAAAGCATTCAATTGCAGCCTTTTTATACATGTTTAATTAACTTACTAAATTTCTTGCCTTAAAAATCCCATAGATGTTTTTTCGTCCGTGATAATGCTGCACACAGGGTAACAATGTGTTTCTGTTGTAAGAAATTTCTTGTTACACGAGCCATATACTTAGGATGGAACTCTTTACCACAGCTGTTTAATTGAAGACCTATCGGTTCAATGAGAAAGCGCTGCACTAACTTCAGTTGTACTGGTGTCAATGCTATGCGCAAATATTACAATAGCTGCTTTATGAATAGGGTTTCAAATTACCACAATTACGGAAGACGACAAATTTTAGGACACCGTTCAGTGTGTGAATGTGTATGGGGTGGAGGGGGTGGGGGTATGTAATTCAAATAAGAAGATCCCCCTTATATTGTTTCTAGAAGGTAAAATACTTGAGTGGGGTTTTAATGGTTGGAACTTCTGCGCTTTCACCCTTTTTTATAGTCGAAACGGAGTATCATACATAAAAGAACGAACGCACTCAGGACAGATTATAAATCAGTTCCATCCTATTAACTTGTATAATTGGAGTACAGGTTAATGATTTTCCATCATGTTTTTAAAAATGAAAGAAACGTACAAAATATGAAACCTATCTGGGCATTTTGCTCGGTAAAGCCCTGTAGTTGTGCGCATTTAAAAGGTTAAATGGTTACCAGGAAATATCCACTTCACATATCCTATTTATTGTTACGTGGTCTACTCAAACTGTTATTTAAAAATTTTATCACAGTCAACATGTTTTATTTCCTATTGTTTTACGTTTCAATTCAACTTGTGTGTGGTGCGGCCAATTCTAAAGATTTGGAGAACGATGAGCCACAACGTTTCTCAAGGTTTGACTACGATTTTAAACTAATGCAGATATTCAAGGATCTACAGGAAACAACAGCAAAACTACAGAACGACATACAGGAAATAAAACGTGCGACTAAATGTATTTTCTAGCTATTGAACATTCTTGCTCAAAATGCTGAAAAAAGTTACATCTAGATCCCTCATAGGATATCCACTCTGATGTTTCGCCAGGCCCACACTTGCATGGATTCTTGATTTGTCAGTGAGTTGGTTTAAATTTATCCTTCTGTCCCTCTCAGAGAATATCATAGCTCTGCCAAGTCTTGATTCATGCATAAAAGTATTTGGAAAATTGCAGCCTCGTGTACGTATGTGTTAATGCTATACATCCCAGTTATGTTACGACGATTTCCTGTCTTCCTGCCTTGAACCAGTACTAAGAAGCAGATAAAGTGCCTTGTTCAAGGACACAACTAACAATTATTCGATCCCCAATCTAACGCTCTACCAACTGAAACACATCATTCCTATTTCTAACTCGATTTTATAGTTTAAACCCCACCCACGTGCCTATTTTAACGATTAATAACAATGCTGCATCCAAATTTTCAATACAAGGGTTGGTTTGTTTGTGTTGGTGCTTCGCGTCCCAGTCAACAGCTATGGTCATGTCGGGCCAGTCAGTTCAACTTACCACAACTTTTTCATAGGCAAGCTTGAATAAGAGGACAAGCTTGAATAAGCGGTTTACCAGTACTCCGTGCACATATACTTTCGCTTGTAACTGACAACAACCCTTCTTGTATCAGCGGAGGGATGAGAAAGTCCTTAGAAATGATTTCATGATCAATCTCCACGAAAGTGTGGGACCAAGTCTGGATCTAACTCGCGACCCCTGGATCTGCTGTCGATACGCATCTACAGTCAGACAGGTAAAGCACTACGCTACGCGGCGGGGTGGCCTCAATCTCATTAAAATTGTATGTTGGATGCGACCAACAAAAGCGCAGACCAGCCTGGACATCCATGCAAAATGGTTTACGCCTTTTTAGTTGCTCGTTAGAAAGCATAGCTAAACTCTTTACATGTAGAGATTGACTATTCTTGGCCGTCTTTGTAGCCTTGCAAACTAGCTGGTTCGAGATTTATCGCTACTTTGTTAATACGATTCTTTTTTCTTTTTACTTTGAAGGCGTAACTCCAACAATCGCTTTTATGGCACAACTGTCGAAGAATGTGGTGGCTCCTTGCATAGCTGGCATCCATCAACCAATCGTATTTGACAAAATTGAGACAAATATTGGAAACGCTTACAGCCAGTTCACGGGAGTGTTTACCGCACCTTTAGATGGCGTCTATCAATTCAACTTAGAGGTTTCAATACCTAACGGAGCAAAAGGTAACGTCCTCCATATAATCTTAGAGAAGAACGGAGTCAGAGCGGGGTATACCTTCTTTGTTGTCGATAGTAGCTGGGTACGTAAAACAACATCGGTCACTCTTCACCTACTTCACAGAGATACCGTGCAGTCAGTAATCGTCCGTTCTGATGGAACTGGGAATAACGTGGTTGGTGGGGCGGCGTTTCATTCACACTTCAGTGGGTTTCTTATAGGATTGACAGAGGACCTGGAATGAACATTATACTTATCTGGTGTACACTGAAAAATACTTAATATTCGCGGCATCAAAATTTGGCGATTTTAAAAGACTGTCATATTGGCGTAGTTTAATTTTGGCGGTTTCTCAATTTAATGCCTTTTAAAGTTATTTTCTATTCTCATGGGGGCTACATTTAAATGAAAGAATATGTCCCGTAATATGTGGGGTATATTATTTCCTGTAATAGTAGCCCCTTTTAACCCTTTACTCCACAGGCTATTTTTAGATAATGACATCACTTTTTTAGACAACATTGAAAAAATTCAAGAAAATTTTATGTAAGTTTTCATACTTTTGTAAAAAAATGGAAAATGGAGCAATTGCTCTTTTGTAGCAAATGCTCCATTTTCCATAATATTTTCAAATACATGATATTATAAAGGCGTCAGTAAAGGGTTAAGACGTGAAACATACTCCGCCGCTCAGAAGTCGGTTTTTGACGGATACCAATATACTAAGAATGGGAGTCCATTTATTGCTTGTTGCGTAACTGAATTCTAAATTGTATTTCGCCCAGGGGGGGGACTCTTTTTTACTCCTTCTTCATACGTAGACTCGGGCCCAGCATCTACCGTTCACCCGCAAAAAATATCAGGAATTTCAAGCACCCCCCCCCCCCAAAAAAAAAATGATATTTTAGCAACCCCAAAAATGTGCCCCCAATCTGTACATTGACCTTAAGAAAAGACCTTAAATGCATAGAAATGACCCTTAAATACAGTCCAATTTTGTGATGACCACCCCCCCCCAAAAAAAAATCCACGAAATTTTCATAGCCAAAAATTGTTTTTTCTGACCACCTCCCCCCCCCCCCCCCCCCACACAAAAAAAAAAAAAAAAAAAAAAATATTGGAATTCAAAATTTTGAACTTAAAAATATGACCCGAGCCTACGTTTGTATGAAAATATCAGAGTACTCCCCTCCT